>JAWDJD010000017.1:602500-1202500 GCA_035047305.1 Bradypodion pumilum
GCCAAACTTCACAGCAAGTGCGCATAACAGCCAGGGATCTTCTGTTATTAGTAGAAGTCAAGGGTCGCCCTTGCTCGAAAGCCAGTCGTTTCCGACTCTAGGGTTCAGTGCTCATCTCTGTTTACAGCCAAAAAGCCAGCGCTGTTTGCATCTGCAGACGTTTCTGTGGGCATGTGGCAGGCATGTCTAGACACCTGAATGCGTGGAATGCCGTTTACCTTCCCGCCCAAGTGGTCCCTGTTTATCTACTTGCAATTTCTTGCTTTCGAACTGCTAGGTTGGCAGGAGCTGGGACAGAGGCGGGCGCTCACTCCGATGTGCAGCACTCGGGAATCGAACTCCGACCTTCCAGTCTTTGAGTTCAGTGTCTTAACCACTTGAGCCACCGCAGTCCCTGCAAAACTAAATGACGAAATGTGGTTGTAGCACCTTAAAGACGCGCTGGTGTATCCTAGGTGTGCTTCTGTGGCTCTGGTCCACTTCGTCAGACCATAAGAGTGAGACTTGCTTCTTACCGGATGTTAAAAGCCACATTGATCGGCAAGCTTGTCTCTTCTGCTAACTAACCCTTTCCCATTGATGCCATAAAAGTCTCGCTCTTACAGTCTGACGAAGCGGGCTTGATCCGCCAAAGCTCACATTAAAAACACAGCAATGAGTCTTTTTTAATATATAGATTTTATTGGTAATTTTCACATGGAATACATACAATAACATATTTCATATCTCCTTCTCATGCGCTTGTTTTACTCATCATAGCGTTTATTCCACTGCCTTCATAGCTTCTGAAGCCAATCAGTTTTAAATACTGCAATGCATTTCTTTTGATGATCCTCCATATAATACTTATTTACAAAGTCCACCAACTTCTGTCCCACCTGAAAAAAGGAATTATCCTCTATCCCAGCCAAGCCCCACAGTTTCAAAAGCCAAGCAGGCACATCTGGTATAGTGTCCGTTTTTTCGTGTCAGAAATTATTCTGGGTGGGAAGGATGTTTTTGTGGAAGAAACTCTGCTCAGGGGACACCCGAATGAGTCCCCCAAGAGCTGGGACAGAGACGGGTGCTCATTCCATCATGCCGTACCCAGGTCTTGAACTGCCAACGTGCCGGCCTTCCAGCTAACAAGGTGAGCTTCTTAACCACTGTTCCACCGCAGCCCTATGATAGTCTCATAGTCACTGTGTGTGGCCCATAAAGTGAGGACCAATCCACAGCTAGAATTGAGGGGAGCGGGTCTTTTGTAAGGCCAATGATTCCTAATGAGCCATCCAAGACCAAATATTATACGAACGTTCTGCGTTCCAACAGAGGATGCTCAGGAAGAGCCGGGATGCCGGCACAGAGCTAGGGTGGAGATTGTGGGGATTGCTGCTCTTGAGAAAGTGTGAGGGGGTTTGGGGGGCGGCCACAAGAGGGGAACCCCTTGATTCTGTGATCCCCGAATTCACACCACCTTGGGCTTTCTGTTCAGTTCCAGAACCTGCAGCTGGAGCGAGAGACGCGCCTGGCTTCCAACTACGCCCTGGCCAAGCAAAACCTGGCCATGCAGCCGCTGCTGGAGAACGGCAAAGCATCCCTTGCCATCAAGTACCAGGAGTTGCGGGAGTTGCGGGAGACCTGCCGGGATAAGCAGCAACGCCTGGGTGAGCAAAGATCCGGCATAGCAACACGTTATGCGGCGACGGCCAACCTTGGCACACCCCAGCTGTTCTTGGACTCCAATTCCCAGAAGCCCTGATCAGCAGGAGTGCTGACTTGGGCTTCTGGGAATTGAAGTCCAAGAACACCTGGAGTGCTAAGGTTCGCCGCAAGGGCAGGGATCCTCAACCTGTGGGCTGGATGTGGCCAGCTGCATCATTTAATGTGGCCCACCTCTACCTCCAAAGGGCAAAATGACCATCCGTCCCCCAAAGCATTTTGGCAGTTTGGTCTGGACATGAAAGAATAAGTCTAGCCAAAGAGCCAGTGCTGTCGGTGCCTCCAGACCTTTCCATGGACGTGTGGCAGGCAGGACTAGATACTGAAGCCCGCAGAACGGAATGCTGTTACCTTTCTCACCAATGTGGTACCTACCGTATATACTCAAGTATAAGTCGGGTTTTTAGGCCCACCCACCCCAATGATGTCCAAAAATGGGATTCGACTTATACTCAGGTGAACAGACGACGGGTGCTCAATCGGTCATGCAGTAATTGGGTCTCCAACTGCTGACCTTCCAGCTGTCAGACTCAGCATCTTAACCACTAAGCCACCGCTGTCCCCTCTTTTTAGTAGGGAAGAGGATTCCTCCTGCTTCAGTTCCAAGGCTGGAAAGTTCCTCTGATCGAGGGCTACGTTTCAGCTCTGCCTTCCCTTCAAAGGGGGCTCCAGATTACAAGCCCCATCGTCCTTGAGTGTTGGGCCTTGTAGCCATCCCCCTGTTGCTTGCTTTCTTGGACTCTGGACCTGCCTTGTACAAACTCCAAATCCACACCAGCCATTTGTGCTGAATTTCAAGGAAGAACTCTTCACATGCGCTTAGAACGGCAGCGTGTTTCTGATTGACACACGTGCACACACCACAAAACCTGTGGCATGAGAGTGGAGGCTGGTGAAGTGTTTCCATGCCCAGCTGGGTGGCCTTCCTCAGCCGGGCACTCTTCTCATGCTCCAGACTACAACTCCCATCAAAGCAGAAAGGCCCAGCAATCAAGGATTATGGGGCTTGTGATCCAGAGCATTCCAAGGGTCCCAAAACAGCAGAAACCTCCTCTATGGAGTAGGAAAAGGGGAGGTGCATGTTGTAAACATGGTGACTGGCCACTGTGTCAGGGCAAATAAACAGCGTTTTCTTGTTCTACTTCTTGCCTGACAAAATCCCCTTCTTTCCTGCCCTTCCACCCCATCAACCATTTTTTAAAAAATGTTGAATGATCAGCTGTAACAATCTGCACCAGTTCCATTTCTCACACCCCGGTGTGATTCCTCCATCCTGATCCATTCATTCCAGGGATTCGTTCTCCTTTATGGTCCAGGAGACAAGGGGATCCAACTGGGAATTCCCAACCCAGTTGGGGAGGGGATGCTGGGGCAACTGGGAAAAGGGGGGTGTCTGATGCTGAGGTTGCCATTCACCCTGCAGGAGCCTGCATGGCCAAGTGGGCCCCCGATAACGCCCTGAGCCGGTTGCAAGCCGAACTCGACAGTGTGGAGTCCAAAGTGGAGGTGAGTTGAATTATTCTCGAAAGCCAGCCATATCCAACTGTAGGGTACGGTGCTCATCCCCATTTACAGCCCAAAAGCCAGCGCTGTCTGCATTTACAGACATTTCCTTGGACATGTGACAGGCATGATTAGACACCGGAGTGCGCATAGTGCTGTTACCTTTCCTGCCAAAGTGGTCCCTGTTTATCTACTTGCTTTCGAACGGCTAGGTTGGCAGGAGCTGGGACAGAGACGGGCGCTCTCTCCGCCGTGCAGCACTTGGTTCTTGAACTGCTGACCTGCCATCCTTCCGGTCCTCAAGTTCAGTGTCTGAACTGCTAAGCCACCACGGTTACGTCTCCAAAGGGTCGCTTAGCTATTCCAGAAAAGCTCCGCCACGCAGGACTCGGGTATTGAAGTCCGACCTTCCAGTCTTCAAGCCCAGCATCTTAACCACTTGAGCCACCTTCAACTCGCAGAAGCCTAAGTCAGTTACCCAAAGCACCAATTGGCCAATGGACTGACATAAGCTTCTGGGAATTGAAGCCCCCCCTACCCATGGGGCCTGAGCCCCACCTTGGGAGCCCCTGCCCTACTGACTCCATGTGTGTGTGTGTGAGTGTGTGTGTGTTTTCTCCCCCATAGGAGCAGATGCAGCAGTTCCTATGCTGGGACCTCCCCATCGAGGCCTTCGTGGAGTCCTTCCAACACACACGGTTGCTTTCCCATCTCCGGCGCACCCAACTGGAGAAACTCCAGGAGATCCTGAAGCTGGAGAAATCCAAGACCCCGGAGAAGCCCGGCCCGGGTGGCAGCGAGGAGACCTCCCAACCGCCGGCCACCTCTCCGGCCTTTCTGGGCCCCGGCTTGACCTTAGCCTCGGCCGTGTTGGGCCAGAACGTTCCTCTGCCTTCCGCCAAGGTTTTCCAGCTCCGCCTGGCACCGGCCTTCCTGATCCCCTCTGAAGCCGTCCTGCCCATCCCGGTGGCGGCGGGGGCACCCCAGAAATGCTGCCTGCCGGGCCTCGCCACCTCGCACTCCACGGCTTCCTTCGTCAGCTCCCCCTTGGGCCTGATCGGACACATCCACCTGCCCCAGGGGCACCAGCAGAAGAAGAGGGAGCCACCCCACCGGTAGCCGCCTGGGGGGCTGGCAGGACCCTTTCACCGGAGCCTCTGACACCAGGATGCATGGTGCCAGGGTCCGAAGCGCGACGTGGGCTCAACGACGCCACCCTCCCGGACTTGCTGGGGTAGCGCGGAGAGGCCGACGGCGGAGGACTCAGTTTCTTGGGATGCTCTGATTTCGACGCGCACCCCCTTCAAATGCTTTCTCCACCACAACCCCCCCCCCAAAAAACAACAACAACCCACCATACCCCCTTCTGCCCATCTAACTGCAAAAATGGGGTGCCAGGTGCAAGACAGATTCCTGGATTGGCACCGGATCCCCGGATGTGCACCAGATTCCCGGATCCCCAAATTTGCACCAGATTCCCGGATTTTTAGAAACCGGGGGACGCTGGCTCTGCCTGTTCGTCTGCCTCCATCTTGTGTCTATTCCACTGACTCAAAATAGAAAGGCCAGGGTGTGCGTTCCGACTGACATCCGAGGATGCCCATGGCTTTTCCTTGGGGTGGGGGTGGGTGGGCAAGGCTTCGACACCCTCCCTCCCCCTGCCGCCACCTGCCTCCTTTCATCCTATGCGCCCCACTCAGCGGACAGACGGACTTCCCACGTTGGAGCCCTCCCTTTGCGTAGCCTGCGACCAAGTAGCCGGAGGGGGGTCTTGGGAGGAGGGGGTTAGAAAAGTGGGGGTTCAGGACTGTAGCACAGGAGACTTCAGTTTTTTTGGGGGGGGCAAGCAGAAGGCGCAGAATGGCTACTAAGAGCCATTGGGGGGGTGTCGGTCAGCGGTCATTTCTGCATTTGCTCTCTCCCTGTCCTGGTCCTTTTGGTTGTGGGAGGGTCGTGGGGGGGTGGTTTTGGACTGACAGTGTTGCAACGGGCTGGGGGGGGGTCATTGTGGGGATTTTGGGGCGGAGGGGGGATTTTGACGTTGTGAAGCACAGGGTAGAATATATAATAGCCCAACGTTACTCAACGGCTAAAGGATGGGTTAAAAACCAGCATAGATACACACACACACACACATACACGGTCTCCACAGGGTATGCACAGTGACAAAAGGGGGTGGCAGCCCCCCCCATGGCTAAAACTTCTCAGAATCCCCCCCCCCCCAAAAAAAACCAAGCACCCCAGAAAAGCTGGTGGCTCTTGCTGTGCCAGGCAGAAGTTCTCAGGGTGCGGATTAGAGGACACTGGAACGGTGCCGCATTCGAGGCCGCTGGTTCGTCAGGACAAGCCACGAGAGACGCCCTTTCCATGCGAACCTTTTCTCAGCCTCCGAAACCTGCTCCATAAATTTGGATTCTAAAAATCCAGGCTGCGGCGGGGGTGGGGAGTGGGTGGAAGAAATAGCCGGGGAGGGGGAATTAATTTATTTGCAAACCTTCTATAGCCTCCTAATAATAGGAATATTCCCTTCCTTACCCAGTCATTGTAGATAACCAATGTTTTTTGCGCGCATTACGAGCACCGTGCTCGGAAGAGTTTGCCCGTTGTGTCTCTGAAGGAGTCTTCTCGTCCTTTGTCTTTCCAGAGGCAGAAGAGAGAGCAGATTACTTGGTCATTTCCAGTGGAGGAAAGACAGGGGATAAATCTCCATCCTTCCCCTTCTCTCGCACCCCCCCCCCCACCCATTACACCCTATGGAAGTGAGCTTTTCACCTGAGTGTCAGGCTGCAAGGGCCACAAGCACCTGGGGCCATATTGGGCCCAAAGTCAGTAGGGTGGCAGATCCGCTCCGGGATTTAGTTGCTGCTCTCTAAGGGGCTGAAGCTATTTCCAGTGATTTCCAGTCCAATCCCCTTTGCTGCAAACTTCGGACTAAAAGGCAGACATTTACTGCTGCCTGATGAAATGCCGGCCTCCCAGGTGTCGTTTGACATCGGGGCCCATCAGCCGTTGCCGACCTAACACACACACCCAGTAAAGGATGATGGGGTCAGCAGCATACCTGTCAAGTTTTGGATTTGGAAATAAGGGAAATTTCCCGGCAAATACAGGATACTTGACAGCGATGCTTATCCTGTGCTGCCCTCCAATGGTGGCCATAGGGCATTGCAGTCTAATTAATAAGGGATGGCAGTGGGGGAAAGAGTAAAATAAGGGGTTTTCCCGGACAATAAGCGGTACTTGACAGCTATGCTTATCCTTTGCTGCCCTCCAATGGTGGCAATAGGGCATTGCAGTCTAATTAATAAGGGATGACGGCGGGAAAGAGGGTAAACTAAGGGGTTTTCCTGGCCAATACGGGATACTTGACAGCTATGGCCAGCAGTAGTTGGCCAACCTCTGGAGGCTTAGGGTGTCGTGATGGAGACGTTGATAGGATCTTGAGGGAACCAGAGGTGCCCACTGTGTCCTGGGAATGTCTAAGCAAGGGGTGGCTTATCCCCGTGATGGTGAACCTTGGCACTCCTGATGTTCATGGACTTCACTTCCCAGAAGGCCAAGCCCCCATGAATCCGCACAAATGGATTCACAGCGATTCATCCGCCCCGCGCCGCCCTTGTCGCTCCTGGAAGCGGAAGTAAAACGCGCCCGTATAGAGGAAGAGCCTCAACCGTACGGGTGCGTTTTACTTCCGCTTCCTGGAGCGACGAAGGCGGCGCGGGCCGGATGAATCGCTGTAAATCCATTTGTGCGGATTCATGGGGGCTTGGCCTTCTGGGAAGTGAAGTCCATGAACATCAGGAGTGCCAAGGTTCGCCATCACAGGCTTCTCCCTTCTCCAGTGGGATATGAAGTTGCCTTAACTGAGCCTGCTGGGGCCAAAGGCAGCCGTTCCGCGCACTGGCCAGTGGGCCCATGAGAGATGGCGTAGCCGGTGTAGACTGCCGGAGGTACCGTCCCAAACCTGTCGCAAGGAAACCAGCTGCCTTTCAAGGGTATGGATCGATAGGCGGAGGAAAGAGAAACCCTCCCAAGCCAGACCCCTTTGAGGCTTGGTTTCTGCTTGCAGGGCAGAACTGGTCGTGACTATCCCTGGTAAAATCAGATTCCCCACTCCTGTCACCGCTCAAAGCGGAGGGGCTTGCCTTGCCTTTTGCCCCCTTTCGCACCCATCAAACTGAACAGGGTGGGGTGCAAATCGCAGGCGCACAGCGGTCAGGGAAAAGGGAAGCAGCTCTGCGGCTAGCTACGAAGTCAAGGATGAATGTAGACTGGGGTGCTTGACTTTTTAAAGCCGTGGGCAGGATCATGGCCCACCCCCCCCTCAGATAGCTGAGCGGGCCGGATTTGTGGTTCCCTTCACTGCACCCATGGCTGTTGCAAGCACGTTTATAACAGCTGCAGGCACATATATGGCGGCCATAAATGTGTCTGCTTCTGGTGACGTGGGCCACTGGAAATGGTGCCGTGGACCGAGTCCGGCCCACCGGTCATAGGTTGGCAACCCCTGATGTAGACGCTCTTATAAACCTTGCCTGCAGTATAGGGAGGGGGTGGGTTAAGAATTGGGGGAGTTATTTTATTTTTTCCAGTTAGCTCCTGAGTAGACCCCTCCGCCTGAACCCATGGGCCAGGAAACTGAAGACGTTGCGCCGACTCTGATTTATTCTAATTATTATTATTACCTGTTCAAATGCTTGAGCTGAAATCTCCAGCTTTTTCAAGTTTAATTTAATTTACAAAAGAATGGGGTGGTTTTTTTATTTTAAAACTTAAGCTTTAAAAAAGTTCATTGGGAAAGTTTTTTAGGGCAACTTTTGGGGTCTTTTCATGTGTCAGTTTCTCCTTTTACAGTTGAGTTGAGGGAAACTTTTGGCCTTGGGAGTTTGACTCCTATCGTCCTGTAGTTCCCCCCCCCCCCCACAACAGCCAGGATAATTCTAGAAACTGAAGCCAAAATCATTTGGAAACCCTTGGCCTTCCGCACCATCACAGGCGCGCATAGACACATCATAGTGTTCTGAATTTCAACCCCTGCCTCTCTAAACTGACCTTCCTTGACCAACATCTGCAGGGATAAATAAGAAGCCAACTGACCGCCTTAGGCTTCTTCAGCCGTCCAAATGCAAAGCCTTTAGGGTGTGATGGCCAACCTTGGCGCTCCAGCTGTTCTTGGACTTCAAATTCCCAGAAGCCCAAGCCTCTGTGAATCCACATGGATGGGTTCACTGTGCATACAGTTGGAGTAACAGTAAACCCATTCATGTAGATAGTCTTTGTGAACTGAAGCCCAAGAACAGATGGAGTGGCAAGGTTCGCCGTCACGGCCTTTAAGTGAAACCCTCAACAGCGCCAATTCTAGAGATATAATTCTCCTGAAGCTGGAGGCTCCATTTCCAGTTGGTGGCTGACTACAGCCTACGCAAACTGGCCCTGGCTTGTTTTACTGGAAATAACAGGAGAGAGAGATGGTTTACATTTAGGAGAAGAGCTAAACCAGCTTTTAAACAAGGGAAGTTTTTCCCAGTTATGCAAAATTTGCTTGAAACCGTTCTTTCCGTTCTGGAAGGGGGGGGGTTACTGGGAGGAAAAGGCCCTGTCATTCATTTATATGTTAATTCATTTAAATGCATGCTAATCAAAAGTTGCTAGTTCTCTAGCACGGAAGCTGAATTGGTTTAATTTTAATTTTTTATTTTATAGAAAACATTGACGAGGAGGGTCTGTTTTATCTTTTGGAAGAAGCAAACTTGGGACAGAGGGTTTCGAACTCTGGCAGTGTCTACTACGTCCAGGCTGTGTCTGATGGGCAGGGAAGTGGGGTACAGTATTATATATATATATATATAAAAGGGGGTGCCTTCCATTTACCCAACCACCCACCACCAAAACTCAAAAAAAAAAAAAAACCAAGCAAACCTTGAGCCTGTTTCTCTTGGAATGTAAAATGTGCTCAGTTCATTTGTTCCTGCGTTTTTACAGGGCCGGATTCTGGCAGTTTCTCTGCCCCCCATTTTCCCCTTCTGTAATGCACAAGTCAGAACTCCATACCTGTCAAGTTTTGAATTTGGAAATAAGGGAAATTTCCTGGCCAATACGGGATACTTGACAGTTATGCTTATCCTGTGCTGCCCTCCAATGGTAGCAATAGGGCATTGCAGTCTAATTAATAAGGGATGACGGCGAGAAAGAGGGTAAAATAAGGGGTTTTCCCGGCCAATACGGGATACTTGACAGTTATGCTTATCCTGTGCTGCCCTCCAATGGTAGCAATAGGGCATTGCAGTCTAATTAATAAGGGATGACGGCGAGAAAGAGGGTAAAATAAGGGGTTTTCCCGGCCAATACGGGATACTTGACAGTTATGCTTATCCTGTGCTGCCCTCCAATGGTAGCAATAGGGCATTGCAGTCTAATTAATAAGGGATGACGGCGAGAAAGAGGGTAAAATAAGGGGTTTTCTCGGCCAATACGGGATACTTGACAGTTATGCTTATCCTGTGCTGCCCTCCAATGGTAGCAATAGGGCATTGCAGTCTAATTAATAAGGGATGACGGCGAGAAAGAGGGTAAAATAAGGGGTTTTCCCGGCCAATAAGGGATACTTGACAGCTATGTTTATCCTATGCTGCCCTCCAATGGTGGCAATAGGGCATTGCAGTCTAATTAATAAGGGATGATGGCGGGAAAGAGGGTAAAATAAAGGGTTTTCCTGGCCAATACGGGATACTTGACAGCTATGCTTATCCTGTGCTGCCCTCCAATGGCGGCAATAGATCATTGCAGTCTAATTAATACAGGATGACGGCAAGGAAAAAGGGTAAAATAAGGGGTTTTCCCGGCCAATAAGGGATACTTGACAGCTATGCTTATCCTGTGCTGCCCTCCAATGGTGGCAATAGGGCATTGCAGTCTAATTAATAAGGGATGGCAGTGGGGGAAAGAGTAAAATAAGGGGTTTTCCTGGCCAAAAAGGGATACTTGACAGCTATGGAATTCTTTCTTTCAGGACTCGCAGCAAAAAAAACTTTACACGTGTGTCAAAAGTGGGGTGGGAATCTTTCCCAGGTCAATCCAATTCTGGCCGCTTCAAGGTTGACCTCATGCTGTCTTTGTGAATGGTTATCCCCCCCCCCCCTCTTCCTTCCTTCCATGTAATGTTTTTTGGCAACATAAGTGTGGAAACATAAGTGTGGAATATTATATATATACATCTTATCTATATATAATATTCTTTGGAATAAATTTAAGTAATACGTTTTTCGATATGTGGCGTTTCCAGTAGCAGTTTCGTTCAGGCGACGTCATGGGTTCATGGACAACCCAACCAGGTTGTTTCTGACAATGGCCCTAACCAAGGTATTGGGGGATGCAAAATGTTGCATGAGTGGTTTGACAGCTTTAAGAAAGGATTAGACAAGTTCATGGAGGACAAGGCTATCAATGGCTATAATTATGGATACCTAAGGACAACCTCCGGGTTGGAGAGATAGGCAGGATATCTCTCAATGCCATTTCCAGGGAATCCTAAGCAGGTGAAGGCATCTGCTTGGGAAGAATACCCTGAAGCACATGGTGAGCCACTGTGTGAGACAGAATGCTGGACTGGATGGGCTGTGGCCTGTTCCAGCAAGGCTGTTCTTATGTTCTTATGTTCTTATGTACCCAGTGAGTTTCCATAGGTGAACTGGGATTTGAACCCAGATCTTTGCCATTACTCGGTCTGCTACGTTAGCCTGGCTCTCAAACTGTTTACAGTAAAACCCCAGGTTACGGCAGAGGTCTGTTCCAACAGCCTACATCCGTGATGGCGAACCTTGGCACTCCAGATGGTCTTGGACTTCAATTCCCAGAAGCCCCCGTGAATCCACACGAATGGGTTTACTGCGATTCATCCGGCCCATGACACCCTCGTGGAAGTAAAATGCACCCATATGGAGGGAGGGTTAACCCGGAAGAGCCTTAACTGTACGGGCACGTTTTACTTCCGCTTCCGGGAGCGACGAGGGAGGTGTGGGTTGGATGAATAGCAGCAAACCCATTCGTGTGGATTCATGGGTGCTTGGGCTTCTGGGAATTGAAGTCCAAGAACATCTGGAGTGCCAAGGTTTGCCATCACGGGCCTACGTAATAACCCCCCAAAAATTGTAGACCGAAACATCCATAGGGATGCATTGAAAAAAATTAAAATGGTCCTGAATTGATTGTTGTAAACCTGGGGGGGATACATTAAATATTTGTAAACCGGGACAGCATTTCCATAAGATTTGCCATTGTGAACCGCAGCAATCGTAAACCAAAGTAGTTGTAACCCGGGGTTTTACTGTAGTATTATTATTGGTCACATTTATTCCTCACAGGGGTGGATGTTACGGGGCAAGAGCATTGACTACAGCCTTGTTCAGCATGGAAATACCTCGGTGTGAGATTTGACAGGGTGCTTTCTTTTACGCAGCACTGCTTGGATACCAAAGCTAAAGTGAGTCAAAGAACAATAGCGTCAGGAAACTCAGTGTCAACTTGCAATCTCTTGCTTTTGAACAGCTAGGTTGGCAGGAGCTGGGAGGGACAGACAACAGGAGCTCACCCTGTCGTGCAGCACTCGGGTCTTGAACTGCTGACCAGTCGTCAAGTTCATACCTGTCAAGTTTTGAATTTGGAAATAAGGGAAATTTCCCTCCAATGGCGGCAATAGGGCATTGCAGTCTAATTAATTCGGGATGACGGCGGGAAAGAGGGTAAAATAAGGGGTTTTCTCCGGCCAATAAGGGATACTTGACAGCGATGCTTATCCTGTGCTGCCCTCCAATGGCGGCAATAGGGCATTGCAGTCTAATTAATAAGGGACGACGGTGGGAAAGATGGTAAAATAAGGGGTTTTCCCGGCCAATAAGGGATACTTGACAGCTATGCTTATCCTATGCTGCCCTCCAATGGTGGCAATAGGGCATTGCAGTCTAATTAATAAGGGATGACGGCGGGAAAGAGGGTAAAATAAGGGGTTTTCCTGGCCAATAAGGGGTACTTGACAGCTATGCTTATCCTATGCTGCCCTCCAATGGTGGCAATAGGGCATTGCAGTCTAATTAATAAGGGATGACGGCGGGAAAGAGGGTAAAATAAGGGGTTTTCCCAGCCAATAAGGGATACTTGACAGCTATGGTCAAGTTCAGCATCTTAACCACTCCGCCGCTGCAGTCTCTACACTGGGCAGAAACCGATGGCCAAAATAAAGGGACCTGAAGGCCTTGACTGTGCAACCTCACCCCGGGAACCCTCCGGCCCGCCCTGGAGAAACCCAGACGGCCGGGTCCAGCGTGGCAAAGCCCTCGGAAGGAAGTGTGTGTGTGTGTGTGTGCGCGCGCGCACCGTCTCCAGTGGCAAGAGAAAATCCACATCAGGGAGGGAGGATGTAGTGAAGAGACGGAGCATCTGGCACCGGCTTCCCCTGGCACGGCCGCCCGTGCTGTTTGGAGGGAAGCACCAGACAAAATATTGGCAATTGGTGCTGCGACTCAGACAAACAGTGACTGGAGGGAGGGGGGCGCTTTCAGCCAGGGGTGCCCAAACCTTTCAGGCCAGAGGCCGGTCACGTGGCTCAGTGGGCCGGTCACGTGGTTCCTCCCACTGGAAGCGGAGGTAAAACACACCTTGCAATCTGATTTGCAACAGAAGGAGATAGATTTTAGGCTGCCATTTTCTCTGCTTAAACCAAGGGTGCCCAAACTATGGCCTGTGGGCCGGATCCCATCCCCAACATCAGTTCATCTGCCCCACCCGCGTCCCTACCAGAAGCCTGCCTCATTAGCTGGAAGGCCAGCAAGTCAGCAGTTCGAGACCCGGGTCCTGCATGATGGATTGAGTGCCTGTCTCTGTCCCAGCTCTTGGGGACATGAAAGGAGCCTCATTTGGACCTTCCCTCAGCGGAGTTTCTTCCAGCAAAAAAATCCTTTCAACCCAGAATAATAATAATTATCATCATCATCATCATCAAACACCTGGAAGAAGCAGCCCAGTGAGACAAGGCAGATTGAGGGGTCATTCAGGGCCCCTTTGGCCAGAAGCCTTCGGTTCTTTTGTTTCCAAAAGGCCACCCTTGCTCGAAAGCCAGTCGTATCCGACTTCAATGCTCATCTCTGTTTACAGCCGAAGAGCCAGCACTGTGTGCGTTAGCAGACGTTTCCGTGGTCATGTGGCAGGCATGACTAGACACCAGAGCGCATGGAACACTGTTTACCTTCCCACCCTTGTCCGCCTGGCTTTCGAACGGCTAGCTTGGGACAGAGACGGGCGCTCATTCCCGTCATGCAGTACTCAGGTTTTGAACTGCTGACCTTCCGGCCTGCCGGTCAGCAGCTTAACCACTTGAGCCACTGCCGTCCCTTTTGTTTCCAAAGCACCCTAGAAATCCCTGTGCTCTGTGTGTGTGTGGATGGGTCAATCTTGCCAAGGGCCGAGTTTCCCGGGATCACAGCAGGTGGAGCTGGCTGGATCCCATCCTGACACTTGTGTACTACATGTTCAGTACCTGCTGATGGGCAGGGAGGGGAGGAAGAGAGGGAGGAGGAGGAGGAGGAGGAGGAAGGGGGACCCCCACCCACCCACCCACCTCTCTCTCCCAGTTGCTTAGCCTGAGAGAAGGGGAAATGGATCTGCTTCCCCATTTGCCAGTGGGTAGTCCTTGGTTACAAGGCAGTGGCGGCCCGCTGTCTCCGGGATGCTCTGCCAATCGGGCCAGCCAGTCGCTCTCCGTTCTTGCCGGTGATGGGCCACCCGTTGCCTTGACAACAGCAGCATCCAGAGGCTCCTGCAAGAGGATGGCGAGAGCGCACATGCGCGCCTGCACACCCCACACCCCGCTCTGCAAAAAAAAAGACCCTTAGCGACTGCAAAGCACAGCTTTACCCAATCAAGAGGCTCGGCTGGTAATCTAAGAGGCAGGAGCCAGGATTTGGGGGGGGGGGGCAGACAGATGGACAGACAGACAGAAGGAAGGAAGGAAGGAAGGAAGGAAGGAGGCTCCGATGAATGCAGGCCAGGCCTGCAACCTTCAACCCATGAGCAGGCAAAGGACCTGCTCAGGATCCGACCAGGTTGCTCACCGGGAGGAGGGAGGGTTGGACAAGATCCGTCCAGCCTGCCTGGCTAGGGAAGAAGAAAACATTCTGCCTGAGCCTGTTTCTCCTCTGAGACTCATTGTGCATTAAAAAGAGCACTCTGAGGCACGTACAAAGTGTCCGCGACCCCGTGGCGCAGGGGTCGAACTGCTGTGCTGCAGCCAAAACTCACAGTTTTGTGTCTCACATAGTGGCTCACCCTTTGCTTCAGGGTATTCTTCCCAAGGAGATGCCTTCACCTGCTTAGGATTCCCTGGAAATGGCATTTATTGAGAGATATCCTGCCTATCTCTCCAACCCGGAGGTTGTCCTTAGGTATCCATTATAATTATAGCCATGGATACCCTTGTCCTCCATGAACTTGTCTAATCCTTTCTTGAAGCTGTCAAGACACATAAGCTGTCACCACTTCTTCTGGCAGGGAGTTCCATAGACCAGGGATCCTCTGGGTGGAAAAAGTACTTTCTCTTATTTGTTTGAGAACTAGTACCCAAAAGCTTCATGGTAAGGAAGGTGTTCCAGTCCCCTCATCATTCTGGTTGCCCTCCTCTGCACTTTTGAGTTTGATTCATCGAGGTCTGCATGGCCATTTTCCCTCTGAGACTCTGGGCTCATTTGCATTAAAAAGAGCACTCCAAGGCACATACAAAGTGTTCACGACTTCGTGGCACAGGGGTCGAACTGGTGTACCGCAGCCAAAACTCAGCTCGCAATCTGAGTTTGATCCTGACCAGGGCTCAAGGTTGACTCAGCCTTCCCTCCTTCTGAGGTTGGGCCAAATTAGTTCCCAGTGTGTTTGGGGGGGAAGGGGGATGCTAATTACCTTGTGCACCACCTGGAGAGTGAGCTCTGGGGCATTGTGTATGAGTGGAATTGCTATCCCAACCATACTCATCACTTTACCACTTGGGCTAAAGGGATGCGGCTCTTTCAAATGAAGTCCTAACTCAGGGATTCCCAACCTGCGGCTTGTGGGCCGAATGTGGCCCATGGCACCATTCCAAGCGGGTCTCCACCACACCAGGAAGTGCCATGTGGTGGAGGAAGGGCAACATGGCCATCCAGCCCACAAAGCTGT
Source organism: Bradypodion pumilum (assembly GCA_035047305.1). Lineage (NCBI taxonomy): Eukaryota > Metazoa > Chordata > Lepidosauria > Squamata > Chamaeleonidae > Bradypodion > Bradypodion pumilum. Next base: position 617,900 of record JAWDJD010000017.1, read on the forward strand.
CTGAGAGAGTGTGACCCAATGGCCCCCGGCTTAAAAAGGTTGAGAACTTCTGGCCTAACTCCTTGAAGACGAACCTTGGCACTCCAGCTGTTCCTGAACTTCAATTCCCAGAAGCCCAAGTCTCTGTGAATCTACACGAATGGGTTTACTAAAGGTAACCGCAGCACAGAATTTGCAGGCAGCTAAGAGAAATCAGCCAAGGTCTAAACCAGGGGTGCCCAAACTACAGCCCCTGGCCCGTAGTCACCAATCCCCTGAACCATGTGACTGGCCCATGGGCCAAAAAAATTGGGCACCCCTGGTCTAAGCAGCATTTCCCCACCACCACCAGGTAGCCAGACACCCTCTCCCTGCAGGCAGAACCACCAGGCAAACAATCCCAGCTTCTGCTGCCCTGCCGGGTTTCTGACTGCAAATCCAGGATGGTGAGTTCATCGGCAGCTGTCAAACAGCACAAGGTCGCCCCCTGCAGCACCAGGAAGGAAGCACAGTGAAAACAAAGGAGAATCCAGACTTTTGTGTGAAGGGAGGGGAGGGCTCCCTTTCCCACCCTCCCTGCTGCCTCAGCCATTCCAAGCCAGGAAGCCTCTAGTAGTGCCCAATAACTGGTTGCTCTTCCAAACCCAGGTTTGAACTGTGAACTCAGTTGTGATCTGAGTGGGGAAACGGGAGGACAACCTCCTGTCCTTAGCCCATGATGGCAAACCCTAACTTAAATCGGACTGCTCAGCAGGAGTGCTGGCTAGGGCTTCTGGTAATTGCAGTCCGAGAACAGCCAGAGTGCCCAGGTTGGCCACCGCTGCCTTAGCTGAACTTTAAGCTGGTAGGAGCAGATGTCCAGATAGGGGTTCTTGCTGTTGTTCAGTCACACAGCCGACTGCGTCCTTTCAAGACACCATGGACGACATCACAGCAGGCTTCAACAGGTAGGAGAGGAAGGTGGAGAAGGTGAAAAGAGCAAGAGAAAGCAGGTGGGAGACCTGGTGTAAAATAGAAATTTACACCCTTGTCCTCATCAACTCAAACGGCCTGCTGTACAAAGACAGAAATAGAACTAAGACTGGTAAAGGCCTTGGCTCAGGGATTCTCAACCTTTGGCCTGCAGGTCAGATGTGGCCCACAGCACCAATTCATGTGGCCCCTCCACCACTTCCACCACACCAGGAAATGCTATGTGGTGGAGGAAGGGCAAAATGGCCATCCAGCCCCCAAAGCTGTCTGAGGAGCATGACCCGGCCTCTGGCTTTAAAAGGTTGAGAACTCCTGCATTGGCTTCTGATTCTGTGTTCCCTTGTGTGGCCTCAGATTGCTACTAAAGGTACACAACCTTCGGCCTTCAGCAAAGGAAAAAGAAAAACTCCACTCCACGTTCTGTCCCTGAATGTAACCCTGCAAGATTTATATAAACTAGAAGCATGTCACAGTTAAAGACGATGATCACCCCTGAGAAAAATCAGGAGACAGTGATAATTTTAAGCTCTGTGTTTTTATATATTACATTAAAGCACACAAACATTATTTGGTTTAATCCCTCATCCTTATAGCAAATCATCTCACCCACATTTCACAACCTAGGACAGCGATGGCAAACCTTGGAGCTCCAGGTGCTCTTGAATTTCAATTCCCAGAAGCCCCAACCAGCAGGACAGCTGACTTGGGTTTCTGGGAACTGAAGCCCAAGAACTCCTAGAGTGCCAAGGTTCGCCATCACAGCTCCAGGACCTGCCGAGAAGCCCACATTCGTCCACTATGCCCACAACCGCAAAAATTAAAAAAATCGCCATAAAAGTAGAGAAATCCCATTTCTTTTGGTGTCTAGAAAGTCATCTTTTAATCCCAGGGCAGGCAAAATTGATCTTCCAGTTCAGCTTGCGTAATCCCTCACCATTGTGTAGTTTAGCTAGGGGTGGAGAGTGCAGATCAAAAATGCTAAAGGCCACTTATGTATGGAAGATTTTTTTTTGACATCCAATGTCCAAAAGAGATCTCTTGTCTTTGGAGGCACCTCAGGGCCCAAATGTAGAGACAAATAGACCCCTATGATGGTTTTTCAGCTGTCTGGACCAGAGGTTCCCAACCTTTTCAAGCCGGGGGCTGGGTCACAGTTTTTCAGCCAGCTTCGAGGGCTGGACGGCCATTTTGCCCTGCCTGCGTGATGGGGGTGGCCATTTTGTCCCAACACCTTCAAAGGAGCAGCCATTTTGTTCCTTGAATGCCCTTGGAGGGGTGGGGCACATGATATGGTGCTGGGGGTTGGATCTGGCCCCCTGGCCTTCAGTTGGGAACCTTTGGTCTGGACGAAAGTAGAAAAATCCACCTCTATAAGAGGAAATATCGGAAATCCTCCCTTTCCACACACACCCCTGAAACCTATAAGCACATACAGCAAAGCCCCTACTTACGAAAAATTTCCATTCCGTAGGCTTTTGCTTAAATTGTTTTTTTATGTAACTTGAAGCAAACCCATAGGAAAAAGAATCTTTATGTAACTCGAAGCAAACCCATAGGAAATTGTGTAAATCGGGACATGGTTTTAGCACAAAATCATTATGTAAGTCATATTTTATGTAACTCAAGGAATATGTAAGTCGGGGTTTTACTGCATGAACGAAGGGAGACTCTTAGCTAGCGATATGGCACCTAGTAAACAAAACAAGATGCTTCCTTCCCAAAATCTCATCCTGTTTCCTCTTAAAGTGCTCAACAAGGTGTTCAGTATTAAACCCCCCGCCCAGGCTTGGATTCAAGGGAAACAGTCGCGGCGTCCTATTCCAATAGCAAGTGGATGGTAAGACATGGGGTAACCGAGAGAAGAGAATGACGCTTTTAATTGGGAACCAACACTTCAGGGGCCTTGATCTCTGGACGCTTTAGCCAAGCTAGTGAGAACAATTCAATCCTGTTGCAAATTCTGTTTCGACGTCTCAAGGAGTAGGTAGTGAAAGGGGGACTGGCCCCATCGCGCCCTCCAGAGGGGGTGAAACAGGAGGCTGGCCGGCATCCCCCGGGCATTCCCGGAGAAGGACACCCAGCTGGCCGTCCATGGTGCTCTTTTTGGCAAAGGAGCGTATTCCTGCCTTCGGTCTGGCTTCCGCTTGGCCAGTTGGCAGGCAAGTCCTCCTCGGTGCTGACAGACAGGGCTCTCTCTCCTCTCTCCCTCTTGGGCTCACAGGAACCTCAGGAAGAAGGAGATGGCGGCGGCCAGGAGCAAGATGGCCAGCATCTCGTGCATGCGCTCCTCCTTGAGGCTCCTCTGCTCCAGCTCCTTCTTCTTCTTCTGCTGCTGCTTCGTCCGCTTGTCCTGCTCCCGCTCCAGCTGCTGCCCGTAGTGGGCCCGGTAGAAGGCGTCGAAGTCGAAGATGGGCTTGCCCGAGGGAGGCCGGCTGGGCGCGTAGGAGGCCTGGGCGCTCCGCTTCGACGGGCCCCGCGAGGAGGAGGAGGAGGAGGAGGCGCCCGCCGCTTCGGCGCCCCCGGAGGGCTTGCCGGCCGTGCGCAGGTCCTCCCGGGTGAGCAAGCCCCGGTCGTACTTCTTGCGGAGGCCGACGCTGCCCAGCACCAGGTAGGCCTCGTGGAGGCGGGTGAAGCGCTCGGCCGCCTCCTCGCTGCCGGCGTTGCGGTCCGGGTGGAGGAGGAAGGACTGCTTGTAGTAGGCCGTCTTGATCTGGGCCTGGGTGGCCGAGCGGGGGACCCCCAGCAGCTCGTACAGCCCCGTCGGCGGGGAGGGAGAACCGGAGCCCCCCGCGCCGGGCCCCGAGTGCCACCCGGCCGGGAAGCCCAGGCCCGGCAGGCCGCGCAGGAGAGGAGGGGCGCCTCGCAGGGCCCCGCAGGCCGCGGCCAGAGCCATGGCAACCGACTCACGCGCCCAGGAGGCCCCTCTCAAGACTAACCGCCGCCGCCATCTTGGAACGGCCGCCGGCCGGGCGGCCCGCCGGTGACCTCCCAGGCACTTCCGGGAGAGAAGTTCCGGCTTTCGGGGAGATGGGGAGGCCTCGCGGCAGCCATTGGTCAGCGTATCAAACTGACGTCCGAAAAAGCCAATGAAAGGAAGAGGAGCCCCCACAAGGCGGGGCCGCGTCAGATGACAGGCGACGGGCGCTCCCTATGTGACGTCATTGAGGGCGGGCGAAACGTTACGCCAGCCAAAGATTCGGCCAATAGAAATGCCCGACTCCGGCAGGGGCGCGCGGCTCTGGAACCGGAGCGCGTACCGATGACGCCTCTTCTCCTGATTGGTTAGGAGGACGCAACCCGGAAGGGGCTGCGTGGCTCACAGCTGCTCGTGTCTCGAAAGCTGGCAAGTAGGCAGTTCGAGACCCGGGTGCTGCATGAGCGCCCGTCTCTGTCCCAGCTCTTGGGGTCATGAAAGGAGCCTCATTTGGGCCTTCCCTGAGCGGAGTTTCTTGCAGCAAAAAAATCCTTTCAACCCAGAATAATGTCAGACACGCATTTGTTGTTCGCAGGGATGGCATGGCTGAATGAATGGTCTACCTTGCGGGGCTGTTGTCCGTCCTTTTCAGGAGGAGGAGGAGGAATGGAAAGGTGGTTCTGGTTTAAGGCTTGGCCCTCGAGCATAAAGGGCGGCCCGAGAAGCTTTGGGGCTTTCCTGGGAGCAAGGTTGGCAGGGATCAGCGCACCAGCCGAACTACACTGCAGGGCTGCTGCGAAGAAGCTCTCCATCCAACCAATGGGGAGTTCAGGAAAGCTCCTTTCTGGACTAAAAGTGAATGCCAGACATAGACCTGCTTGCAAAGAAGGCTCAGGCTTTAGAACAGGGCTGCCCAAACTTGTCGGGCCACGGGCCGGTCATGTGGTTCAGTGGGCTGGTCACATGGTTCGTCCCACCAGAAGTAAAATGTGCCTTGCAATCTGTTGTGTAACAGGATAAGATAGGGTTTAAGCTGCTACTTTCTCTGCTTAAACTAGGGGTGCCCAAACTAGAGCCTGTGGGCAGGATCCGGCCCCTGACATCAGTTCATCTGGCCCGTGCTGCCTTCGTAACTTCAGTAAGCGGAAGTAAAATGTGCTTACAGGCATGTTTTGTTTCCCCTTCCGGGAGCGATGAGGGTGGCGTGGGCCGGATGAATTGACATTGGGGGCCAGATCTGGCCCATGGGCCATAGTTTGGGCACCCCTACTTTATAAAGAACAAGAATGAAAGGGGTGTTTCCTGACACCGAAGGAAAAGAAATCACAATACATAGCAGACAGCGACAAGCCAAGTGACAACAACGTCACAGAATGTGCCAAGGTTCTGGAGTTATTTAATCCCTCTAATTGTAGTCACTGCATGTTGTAATGATCCGTGGGAGTAAAGGTGCTGAATTCAAGGAAGGCGAGGAGAGGAGAGTGTATGGTGGAAAAAGCCAGTCCCGAATCCTCAGGTGGTCTGTATTTATTCTATTCCTGGATCTCACACGCACAGCCTCTGTGAGACCCCATGACAGAAGGCTTGTTTTCCTAGCATATTATTAGCTAAGTACATTTGCCAGTCTAAGAAGTTACTGCGTGCCTAGGTTAGCCATAGGAATGCTAATCAACAGGAACAGTGGAACTCACTGTTCTTGCCTTATCTGGAGTTCTTGTAAACACTGGGCATCTATGCTCTAGTTGTTTGATCTAACTGTGGTTTGGTGTCTCCTAGGATGTGAGTAATCTTCCGTGTGCTGTTTACTAGTCACTGCGACATTTGGGTGACACTTAACCTACATCCACTCAGTGCTCCCAGCCAAGGAAACATGGAGTCACTTCTGCTAATGCACTATTAGCCCATACCAATTTCCTCTCCTGTAAGGATCGGTTGGTTTCCAGCTCGTGTGCGAGCTAGGCGACCCAATCGGGAAAGGTAGCTGACCAATCAGTGACCTGGGCTACCCACAACTGCGGTTCTCCGAGGTCCATTTTAAAGTCTTTATGTGAAATTCTTTAGGTTGAGGCAAGAGGGTCTTCTTTTCTTCACTGGCGATGGATGTGGTTCTTGCCAGCCACATTGTCGTGCCATGAAGTGTTTAGGGGGCAAGAAGAAGTCAGAAGAGAAAGCACACAGAGAGAAGGGTGCTTAAATGAGCAGGGTCTCTTTCTGGGTGTCCCCACCCCGCACCTCCTGGGGCAAGAAGAGATCAGCCAGCAGACATGCTTCCCCGTATGCATTTTGGACAAGCCTTGCCCACCTTTTGCAAGGCTGAAAGAGTTTACTCCGGTCACTTCATCCTGGTTCCCTTCCATGGAGCTAGGAGGAGACGTCACCTGGAGCTCTTCCCATCACTGCCTGGGCCGCCTGCTCAGGAATGCCCGCCGGGTTGGTCAGGATAGAGGTGGAGACGCTCAGCTGGCGGAGGGAGCTCAGAACCGCTAGAGGAGCAGAGAAAAGAGGAGACAACCTAAGGATAGGACCCGGGCAGCTGCCTTTCTCCGTACGCAAGGAGGCTGGGTCTCATTAACCAGCCTCCGTGTAGCTGCTTTAGCCCAACAGAAGTGAAGGGCATCAGGTTGGTGTAAAGCCCAGGGGCCAGGACACACTCTCAGTCAGCTTTGAGGGTCAGATGGCCATTTCATCCCAACAGCTTCAAAGGGGCAGCCATTTTTGTTTCTCAGATGCCCTTGGAAGGGTGGGGGCCACATGAAATGGAACTGTGGGCCAGATCCGGCCTGTGGGCTTTAGGTTGGGAACCCCTGGTGTAAAGCTTTTCCTGCATGCCATTGTGAGGAGATAAAAGGGAGGAGTGGGAGAGTTTTGGGGGAAAAGGAGAAGAAACTACCCTGATCAGCAGATAGAAATGGGACGGAGGTCTACTTACTAGGCCGCAGAGCTGGGAGTGAACAGTACTGATCCAACCAAGCCAGCGACGTCTGACTGAGGCTCTGAAGGCTGCTAGTGGAGACCATCCCATTGAAGGACTCAAAGAGTGGGCGCATAATTAGGCTGAACTAATTGCAAAAGAGCAGTTAAGGGATTAAACCTTGTACTGGAAAGGGTGGGGTGGGGGGTGGGGGGTAGGAGGTTACTTTGACTCTGAATGCTTGGTCTCCACCCTTGAGCCCCAATTTGACCTGGGGTCCTTGGAAAGGAGATTCCATCCTAACATGAGGGAGAACGTCCAGGAGGTGATAGACCCATGATGGCAAATCTTGGCACTCCAGCTGTTCTTGGACTTCAATTCCCAGAAGCCCAAGTCCCCGTGAATCCATACGAAGAATGGGTTTACTGCATGTATGTTCAATAAACCCATTCATGTGGATTCACTGGGAATTGAAGTCCAAGAACAGCATGTGTGCACAGTAAACCCATTCATGTGGATTCACAGGGACCTGGGATTCTGGGAAGTGAAGTCCAAGAACAGTGCATACATGCAGTAAACCCATTCATGAAGATTTGTGGGGACTTGGGCTTCTGGGAATTGAAGTCCAAGAACAGCTGGAGTGCCAAGGTTCACCAACCCTGTTCTAGACTATTAAGGTGTCTTTGGCTGGAGGTTTCTCAATAGATTAGATGCCCTTTTGTCAGGGATGCTTCAAGTTCAGATTTTCCCCACTGGCAGCAGGGAATGAGGACAGGATCCTCGGATAACCATTGAAAGCTATAATTCTACGATTCAGTGACGCACTTTTTTGCAAAGCGCACGCCCCTGGGATCACAACCTCGGCTCTTCCTGCATAGGCTTGGGGGCCTGGGTGGGGTTAGGAGCACCACTCACATCGATCTCCAGGAAAAAGGATACGACCCAAAACTTCCAGTTCTGCAAGGTGCAGGAACGGACATACTCGTCAAACATGCTTCGCATCTGGTCGAAGCGCTGGCGCGTGATGGGGACGCCCGTGGTCGGCAGCTGCTGCTGGCAGAGGCTGAAGATGGAGAACTACAATGAGAATTTTCCCCCCCTTCCCATGGCTCAGAGAGATGTGGTCAAGAAGGGGCTCAAATGAAAGCCAGACACCCCCAAATCCCTAGTGATGATGATGATGATAATAATTTAGTGTCAGAAATTATTATGGGTTAAAAGGATCCCGCCCTCCCCGGAACAAGGAACACCCAAATGAGGCTCCGTTCATGTCCCAAGAGCTGGGACAGATGATGGACGCTCAATCCCTCATGTAGTACCCGGGTCTTGAACTGACGACTTGCCGGCCTTCCAGCTAACAAGGCGAGCCTCTTAACCACTGAGCCACCGCACCCCCTATTGCTAGGGATTAGATGAAACGTTTGAAGTGGTAGCCATGTTCGTCTGTGCCAACATATCCGAGAGTAAACAAAAAAGCAGGAAGGAAGGAAGGATGGGTGTTGTGGCACTTTCAAGATTAACCCCTGCATTTAAGTGTGAGCTTGTGTGGATCAAACCCATGGCATTATTGGGGCAAAGGATCTCTTTGGCTTGGGGAATCCGATCCAAAACTGGATTCCCATCGGAGCTTGGGAAAACTCTGTGCACGAGCCTTTTGTGTCTTCCCTCTACTCTGGAGAAGTAAGTGTGTATCAGGAGGAGGTTTTGAAATTAATTTGTGGCCTTCTATTGTTACACTATTGCAAGCAAGTAAGTTGTTGCGGCCTTGGTTGTTACTTAGGGGTCCAGGAGATGCCTATTTATCTACTTGCAAATTTCTTGCTTCCCAACTGCTAGGTTGGCAGGAGCTGGGACAGACCACAGGTGCTCCTTCCATTGTGCAGCACGCAGGTCTCGAACGGCTGACCTTCCAGACACTGAAACTTGATGACTTGGAGGTCAGCAGCTCAGCAGTTTGAGACCCGAGTGCTGCACGGCGGAGTGTATTCCCATCATCTGTCCCAGCTTCCGCCAACCTAGCAGCTCAAAAGCAAGACATTGCAAGTAAATAAATAGGAAGGTGGCTGGTCAGCAGTTGGATTCCCGAGTGCTGCACAATGGAGTGAGCCCCCATCTCTGTCCCAGCTCCTGCCAACCTAGCAGCTCGAAAGCAAGAGACTGCAAGTAGATAAACAGGGACCTCTTTGGCGGGTGTTCCGTCCACTCCGGTGTCTAGTCATGCCTGCCACGTGTCCACGGAAATGTTTGCACACTCAGCGCTGGCTCTGGCTGTAAACAGAGATGAGCACTGAACCCTAGAGTTGAATATGACTGGCTTTTGAGCAGGGGCAACACCTTGACCTTGACCTAAAATATTTGACCTCTCCTGAAAGCGACATTGTTCTCCCTCCCCCCCCCCCTTGGGTTGGCTGGAGTCTTACTTGATGGCGGTGTTTAGCTCCTCGATCTGACCCCGCAGGCGCTGGGCCTCATCCTGCAAGGCCGATCGCTCCTGCTGCAGCTTCCCGATGTATTCCGCTGTCTTCTGCAGCGTGGTGGCCTTGCTGACCTGTGCGGTGGGGAAAAGGGAGAGGGAGAAAACCCATCCATCCACCTGTCATCAATAATCATCATGGATTCATTTCACATTTATTTGAAGCTGCTTCATGTCTCCCAGGCTGTCATCGCCAGCTTCCAAAAGTCAGAAGCCAGAGGCCAGGCCTGCCCTGTGGGGTTGCAAAAGACAAAGCATAGCAAGGGAAGGGAAGGGAAGGGGGGGGGGAATAGGAGCCCTAGGGGGATGCGGCTCAGGGGTTAAGAAGCTCGCCTTGGTAGCTTAGGCAGTGGATTCCCAGAGGACCACAAAGAAGAAGAAGAAGAAGAGTTACAGGTAACAGCCACCTGTCCTTATAGAGCCCTGGTGCTGCAGGGGTTAAAACTGCTGACCTGCAGCCAAAAGGTTGAGTTCGACCCTGACTAGGGCTCCAGGTTGATTCAGTACTGCATGATGGAGCCTCACTGCCATCGGCAGCCCTGTCCAGCCCACCCACCCACCCACCATACCTGTCAAGTTTTGGATTTGGAAATAAGGGAAATTTCCTGGCAAATACAGGATACTTGACAGCTATGCTTATCCTTTGCTGCCCTCCAATGGCGGCAATAGGGTATTGCAGTCTAATTAATAAGGGATGACAGTGGGAAAGAGGGTAAAATAAGGGATTTTCCCACCCAATAAGGGATACTTGACAGCTATGCTTATCCTCTGCTGCCCTCCAATGGCAGCAATAGGGCATTGCAGTCTAATTAATAAGGGATGACGGAGGGAAAGAGGGTAAAATAAGGGGTTTTCCGGCCAATAAGGGATACTTGACAGCTATGCTTATCCTCTGCTGCCCTCCAATGGCAGCAATAGGGCATTGCAGTCTAATTAATAAGGGATGACGGAGGGAAAGAGGGTAAAATAAGGGGTTTTCCCACCCAATAAGGGATACTTGACAGCTATGCTTATCCTGTGCTGCCCTCCAATGGCGGCAATAGGGTATTGCAGTCTAATTAATAAGGGATGACAGTGGGAAAGAGGGTAAAATAAGGGGTTTTCCCGGCCAATAAGGGATACCTGACAGCTATGCCCCCACCCACCCCCAGGATGTTCTTCCCACTTACCTTCAGGCTGGGCTGGGCACTCAAAGTGCTCACCAAGCTGTGAAGCGTGTCAAAGCCAAGCTTAATGTTGAACCGGCGCTTCTGCTCCGCGGAGATGTGGGTGATCCGCCGGCTCTCCGTCTACGGGCAGGGAGGAAAGGCAGACTCAAAGAGGGGCTTCTTAAGGCCACTCTCGGTACAATGCTGAAACACAACCTGCTTGGGGGTGGAAGGGGAGGGTTTCTGTAGGGCAAAATGTCCATCTATGGCAGGGATTCTCAACCTAAGGCCAGTGGGCCACATCCGGCCCACAGCGTCATTTCATGTGGGGGCCCGGCACCTCTCCAAGGGCATTCAAGAAACAAAGTGACCACCCCCTTTGATACTGTTGGGACAAAATGACCACCCCCAAGGCAAAATGGCTGTCCGTTTTGACAGTGTTGGGGACAAGGAGGCGGGAAGCGTGCGTGGCCTTCACATCCTGCTGGTGAGATTTATAAGCCTAGAACAATAGTTCCCAAGTTGGGGCCCAGGCCCCACAGGGGGAACTTCCATTCCCAGAAGCCTCAGTCAGTCCATTAGCCGGATGGATTGGTGCCGGGGGCCGGATCTGGCCCATGGGCTGTAGTCTGGACATCCCTGCTTTACGGAATGGGCTTTGCGGACCTGCCGCAAAGCCCATTCCATAAACCAGGGGTGTCCAGACTACAGCCCATGGGCCAGATCTGGCCCCCGACACCAATTCATCTAACCCAATACCACCTTTTATGAAACACAAAGTCATCAAAACAATCTCTCTCTCTCCTTACCTTGCTTGCTTCATTCTTGCTCCGGCTGCTTGAATAGAACGGAGTCGAAATCAGCCTCTCTGGAGAGACTGGAGATTTCTGTCCCGACCTCTTCTGGTCGCTGCCTGGGAAGCCAGAGAAAGGACACCATGGCTATTCACCTGAGCATACACAGAGAGCGTTCCCGCGGCACAGCGGACTCATTTCCAGTGCACGAACCACTGCTCACCACAGGCTGGGGTTGGCGAGAGACGTTCTGTCTTGGGAACGACCACTGTTGCAGTGCCGCTCGAGGGTCCCATCGCGATGGCGCAGGGCGAGGGGCTGGCGGAGGGAGAGAGGCGAGGGCTAAGGCCGGATAATCTGGGTAACAAACCGGCGGGTTCTTCGCAGAACGTGTGTGGCTGCCAAAAGCAGGAAAAGAAGACAATTTCAGCTGGCACCGTTGCCTTGGAATGACGGCTTTCAGGATGACGCAGGTGCCTGTGGAACTGACTGCTACTGGATAGCCTCAGAGCCATACCTGTCAAGTGTTGGATTTGGAAATAAGGGAAATTTCCCGGCAAATACGGGATACGACAGCTACGCTGGCCCTTTGCTGCCCTCCAATGGTGGCAATAGGGCATTGCAGTCTAATTAATACAGGAAGAAGGTAAAATAAGGGGTTTTCCCGGCCAATACGGGATACTTGACAGCTATGCTCAGAGCTGTGGGTTTAGTTTGAAGTGCAAGAGAATCTGCCCCACAATTTGGGATCTGGGACAGGTAAAGATCGCTGGCACGGGCAATCTACCTTTCAGCCACAGTTCCTGGGGGTAAAAGTATGCCTCCCTCCCTCCCTCCCTCCCGCCAGCCTTCCCTCCATCTTGCCCTGCCCGAGTCAAGCCTTCCCGGCCACGGAAGAGTGGGAACCTTCCTGAATCACTAAACAAAGGTCAAGGTTGCCCTTGCTCGAAAGCCAGTCGTATCCAACTCTAGGGTTCAGTGCTCATCTCTATTGACATCCAAAGAGACAGCACTGTGTGCGTCTGCAGACATTTCTGTGGTCATGTGGCAGGCATGACTAGATGCCGGAACACTGTTACCTTTCCCGCCGATGTGGTACCTCTTTATCTAAAGTACTTGCAATTGCTTGCTTGGCAAAAGTCACTAAACGTCAAGGGTTGCCCTTGCTCGAAAGCCAGTCGTATCTGACTCTAGGGTTCAGTGCTCATCTCTGTTCATAGTCAAAGAGACGGCGCTTGTCTGCATCTGCATACATCACTGTGGACACGTGGGAGGCATGACTAAACACCATTGTGCATGGAATGCTGTTTACCTATCCCCAAAGAACTTGAAGCCTGGAAGGTCTGCAGTTCGATTCCCGAGTGCTGCATGACGGAGTGAGCTCCCGTCGTCTGTCCCAGCTCCTGCCAACCTAGCAGTTCGAAAGCAAGAAATTGCAAGTAGACAAATAGGAGTCACTAAAGGTAAAGGTTTCTCAGAGTCTTATTTTGGGCTGTTCTGAAACAGTGCACGATCTTTCTTCATTCCTATTTTGATTTCTTCTTATTCTTATTCTTATTCTTATTCTTATTCTTATTCTTATTCTTATTCTTATTCTTATTCTTATTCTTATTCTTATTCTTATTCTTATTCTTATTCTTATTCTTATTCTTATTCTTATTCTTATTCTTATTATTATTATTATTATTATTATTATTATTATTATTATTATTATTATTATTATTATTATTATTATTATTATTATTATTATTATTATTATTATTTGGTGAAAAGCATCTTTTGGGTCTCCAGACCGAAGCGGTAGAGAGAAGCCCTACTTCAAATGTAAAGCCTGGGGGCGCATGGGTGGGTGGGTGGGGGAATTCCCACTCTTTGTGGGCTGAGCACCAAAGTGACCCCACCTGAACCTTTTCCGGATCACTCCCACTCCCATCATCCCCTACCAGAGATTCCGGTTCCATGGGAGCAGAGGTTTGGCTGGGGCCATCCAGACTGGGCTCCGGTTTAGCTGCAAAAGGAAAGAGACAGGAAGAGGCTGAAACGAAGTGGGCCATCGTTGAACCCACGCTCTCTGGGGAGAGAAAAGGCCCCTCACAGACAACCACAGCATAGCTGTCAAGTATCCCTTATTGGCCAGGAAAACCCCTTATTTTACCCTCTTTCCTGCCATCATCCCTTATTAATTAGACTGCAATGCCCTATTGCCACCATTGGAGGGCAGCATAGGATAAGCATAACTGTCAAGGATCCCGTATTGGCCGGGAAAACCCCTTATTTTACCCTCTTCCCTGCCGTCATCCCTTATTAATTAGACTGCAATGCCCTATTGCCGCCATTGGAGGGCAGCACAGGATACGCATAGCTGTCAAGTATCCCTTATTTGCCGGGAAATTTCTCTTATTTCCAAAGCCAACTTGACAGGTATGTCAGGGTCTCACTCGAGATGAGCTTGTCCATAATCTCAGGATGTTCCCAACCTGGACCCTCCCAGTGACACACACAACACGCAATGGACAACACACTCCTCTTTGCCACACCTTTGTCCCCTACCTGTGGTCAGCAACTGCGTCAGGCACGGGTTCATCGTGGCTATAAGGGGAGGCCCCGGCAGTCTCGGTGGCCTTTTGGTCTTGCCGTTTGCCCCCTTGATTTGGGGCCTCTGCCCCATGCCAGGCTGCTTGGGCTGCCGTCGCACCTGGCCAGGACTGGGTCTGCTTGGCCCACCAGGGCAGAGATAAGAAGAAGCACTGAACGGGACCTGGTATCCCGGTGTAAGGTCCATGCCGCTGCCGTAACTGGGCATGTTGGGGGCAAAGCAGGGGCCGGAGAGCCCCGGGGAGGGAGGAGGGCAGGAGAAGAGGGTGGAGGGTGGGTAGTGGGGCTTGGCGCGGGGGGCAGGAGACAGCGGGCCGTCTTGGGCCCCCAGGAGGGGAGTGCCAGGCAGTGGGCCAGTGGAACTGTAAGGGCTGTAGGCATCCAGGCTGAGCCACTTGTTGGGGAAGGCCCGGGGGGCCGGGGGCTTCTTCGCTCTCAGGTCCAGGCCGAAGCCGCTGGCAGGGGTCGGGGCCAGAGGTGCCGGCGAGAGGTCGGGGCGCAGGAAGGGACCGGGTGGGCCGGAGCAACCCCCGGGCGGCTGGAAAAGAAGAAAGAGAGGCCGCTGCTGCGATTGTCGGACAGAAGATCATAAGAGGGTTTCTCACAGCAAAGCCACAGAAGGAAGCAGAGCCGTTACACTGACTTATATAGCGCATAGCGCACTCTCTGGATGGTTCACAAGTTAGTTTTGCCCACCCCCCTCCCCACAACATGCTGGTTCATGAAAGGATGAGAGCGGCTGAGTCAACCTTGATCCCCATCAGGATGGAACTCACAATGTTTTGGCTGCAGCGCAACAGCTTAACCCCTTCATCGCCAGGGCTCTCTAAGGACAGGTGGCTTACCTGTAACTGTTCTTCTTTGTGAATCCACACGAATGGGTTTACTGCACGTACGCACAGTAAACCCATTGGTGTGGGTTCACAGAGACCACCAGGAAGAACTTGATTGAGCATAGGGACAGAAGTAGATGCTGCAGATAGCCCATAATAATTAGAACATTGTTATATTTAACAAGGATATAACCATAGCAATTATACTTCTATACCTTGATCCCCATCAGGGAACCTCTGCTTTAAGGGTTGATAAGAAACTTTCCCATTTAGGTTCTATCTGACCAAGATACTTTTGATCCAGGCTCTCCACTTTGGGGTGTGTGTGTGTGGGGGGCAAGATTACCCACACACCCCACACACCCCACACACCCAGCCTGTTGCCATCACCAAGGTCTTCTTCTGTGTCTAAGCCGAACGTGAAACTGTCAAAATGAAGGCACCCTTTGGGTGAGTTCATTCTGCAGTTCCTTTCGCGTGACCTAGTGTGAGAAAGATTAGCCAGCAACACAAGGTGGCTGTGACCAGGGCATGGCGCCCGATTGTGGTTCAAAAATACCACAGTCTTTGAGGAGGCTCTTTCTGTGGACCCCCGAACTACATGGTGTGTGTGTTCCTCATCTTCACCTGGAGATGAGCAGAAGGGAGTCCAGGAGAATTGGCCGGACCCACCGGCGGCAGCAAGGAGTCCGCAGGTCCCGGGAGAAGGTGGTGGCCTCCAGTGCTGCCCCCGAAGAGGGTCTCCGCCGGCGCCGGCACGAAGCAGGCTTGGTCCTGGTAGCTCACCAGCGGCGATGGGCCAAGCAGCGGGCGGGGGCTGGAGAGGAAGTCTGGATGGGAAGAGGAAGACTTTGGTCAAGGAAGGCGGGAGGGTCTGCCTTTGTGGCACAGTGAAGATCGGGGGCCAGGCGGGACCCTCAAAGGGCATCTAGTAGTCCAATAGGCGAGGGGAAGGTTCCAGCCAGCGGCCGAGCCCGGCCAGGAGGGCGTCTGCAATTGGGCAACCCAAGGATGGCCTTTCTTTGCTGCACGGAGCATGCGGCAGCTAGCACACGTGTGTGTGTGGGGTGCACAACAGGTGTTAGCACAACTCGTCCCATTTGTTATACATACCTGTCAAGTTTTGGATTTGGAAATAAGGGAAATTTCCCGGCAAATAAGGGATACTTGACAGCTATGCTTATCCTTTGCTGCCCTCCAATGGCGCAATAGGGCATTGCAGTCTAATTAATAAGGGAAAGAGGGACAGCTATGCTTATCCTTTGCTGCCCTCCAATGGCGCAATAGGGCATTGCAGTCTAATTAATAAGGGAAAGAGGGACAGCTATGCTTATCCTTTGCTGCCCTCAAATGGTGACAATAGGGCATTGCAGTCTAATTAATAAGGGATGGCGGCGGGAAAGAGGGTAAAATAAGGGGTTTTCCTGGCCAATAAGGGATACTTGACAGCTATGTTGTTATATGGTACCTCCCCCCCAAAAAAAAAGCCATGAAAGAAACAGAGAAGGGAAGGGAGGAAGAGAGAGGGGGAAGGAAGGAAAGGAGGAAGGGATCCTGGGTAGGTTGTCTTTGGGATGCTTTTGACCCACCCAGTGGGGGGGGGAGAGAGAGGGCATCTAGGGGGGTTGTTGAGGAGGAAGAGGACACGATCCTTCCTGGCAGGGGGGCGCGCGCACACACACACACACACACACACACACACACACACACACCCTTCCCTCTGGCCCTTGGCTTGCGTGCTGCCTGTGGCTAACCACATCGCGTGGCCTTCCCGAAGCCAAGCCCTGTGACCCGGCCGTGGCTTCCTCTCCCTTCCTGTCCGCACTGTGGCACACCAACACCCACCACAGACACACACCCTCACTTCCTCACGCTCAGACGGGCCAAACCGCTGGGTAGGCACTTTCCAAGCCCACTCAAATGGGGGCCTGTTCGTTCCTGGCCAACCCCCCCTTCCCTTGGCCTGGAAGGGGGGGGGATTATAAGGGGGGGACCCCAAAAAATGACAATTTCCACACCAGGCTGCTGGAAAGCTGCTTTATGGATTTGAGTCCCAGTTTCATTTGGGCAGTTTCAGTGACTTTAGTACTTGCTACAGTGGTATCTGACTCTAGGGTGCGGTGCTCATCTCTGTTTACAGCCAAAGAGCCGTCTGCCTCTGCAGATGTTTCCCTGCTCATGTGGCAGGCAGGACTAGACACTGAAGTGCACGGAACGCTGTTACCTTTCCTGCCAAAGTGGCCCCTATTGATCCACTTGCAATTCCTTGCTTTCGAACTGCCCCGTTGGCAGGAGCTGGGGCAGACTCCGTCACACAGCATTGGGTCTCGAATGCTTACCTGCAGCCATTCCAGCCGTCAGGTTCAGCGCCTCCACTACTAAGCCACCACAGTCCCTTTAGAACCCACTAGTACAGGTAAAGGTCGCCCTTGCTCGAAAGCCAGCCGTATCCCAATCTAAGATTCAGTGCTCATCTCTGTTTCATAGCCACGGAGCCAGCGCTGTCTGTATCTACAGACATTTCCACGGACATGTGGCAGGCAGGACTAGGCATGGAACGCTCTTTACCTTCCCACCAAAGTGGTCCCTGTTTATCTACTTTGCAATTTCTTGTTTTTGAACTGCTAGCTTGGCAGGAGCTGGGACAAAGACAGGAGCTCACTCTGTTGTGCAGTGCCCGGAATCGAACTCCAACCTTCCAGTCGGCGAGTTCAACATCTTAACCACTTGAGCCACCGCAGTCCCTTTAGGACTCACAACCACAGCATTCATTATCTGCAGTTCAGATTTGCATCAAGATGGGAAATGGGGAAGGAGTAAAGAAAACACACACACACACACATGAGTAAATATCACTGAGAAATTACGTGAGGCCGTCTGTGCAAAGGGGACTAAGCAGTGACTGGGAGGTTGGCAGGTCGATGGTGCAAGGGCAGAGTGAGTGCCCACTGTCTATCCCTGCTCCTGCCAACCTAGCAGTTCGACAGCATGAATAGTGCAAGTAGATAAAGAGGTGCCACTTTGGTGGGAAAGGTGACACAGGGTTCCTGCCTGCCACATGTCCACAAAATCGTCTGCAGGCGCAGACAAATCTGGCTGAGACACACAGAGAAGGAGGATGGAGTTGAAATAGGGTATTACGTACGTATTGTATCCCAGATATAATCCTATACGCATACCTGTCAAGTATCCTGGATTGGCCGGGATTTCCCAATTTTCGGTGCTGATTTGTGCTCATCTCTCCTTATAGCCAAAGAGCCAGTGCTGTCTGCATCTGCAGATGTTTCCATGGACGTGTGGAAGGCATGACTAGACACCGGAGTGCTGTTTACCTTTCCCTCCAAAGTGGTCCCTATTTATCTATTTGCAATTTCTTGCTTTGGCAGTGCTAGGTTGGCAGGAGCTGGGGCAGAGACGTGAGCTCATTCTGTCCATACCTGTCAAGTTTTGGATTTGGAAATAAGGGAAATCTCCCAGCAAATACGGGATACTTGACAGCTATGCTTATCCTTTGCTGCCCTCCAATGGCGGCAATGGGGCATTGCAGTCTAATTAATACAGGATGACGGCAGGAAAGAGGGTAAAATAAGGGGTTTTCCTGGCCAATAAGGGATACTTGACAGTTATGCTTATCCTGTGCTGCCCTCCCATGGCGGCAATAGGCATTGCAGTCTAATTAATAAGGGATGACGGCAGGGAAGAGGGTAAAATAAGGAGTTTTCCCGGCCAATACGGGATACTTGACAGCTATGATTCTGTCATGCAGTGCTCGGGTCTTGAACTGCTGACCTGCCGACCTTCCAGTCGGCAAGTCCAGCACATTAACCACTCAGCCACTGCCGTCCCCTCTTGGGCCGCGCGCACACACACACACACACACACACACACACACACACACACACGGTCTGCCGTCCTCTGGCCTACCTGCAGGAGGGGCCCAGCAGTGGTCAGCGAGAACCTCCTGGGGGGGCCGTGACCCTGCCATCAGGCGCTCTCTTCCTCCATGGGTCGCCAGCCGGACAGTGGCTCCTTCTCCCCCCACTGGCTGCTTCCAGGGCCAAAAGGGGAGGTTGCTTCCTCATTTGGGCAGCAGCACCCTCCTCGGCCCTCTGATTGACAGGCCGAGGGCTGGGGACAGGACGATGGGGAGGAGGGTGTTGGCTTTACCCCCCACCCTGTTGCAAGAGCCGTTCTCTGTGGGGCCAACCCTGCACTGACGATGCCAAGAGAGGATGCTTAAATCATCCGGAGCAGAAGAAGGGGTCACTCTGTTGCCCAGTGCAGAAAAGGAGATGTTGGCTTTGCGTCGCTGAGAGCACATTTTTGTAACTTAGAGTGAAAGAAAGCTGGAACTTGAGTCAAACTCTCCCTTGCTTGAAAGTCAGCTGTATCCGACTCTAGGGTTCAGTGCTCATCTCCATGGACAGCTGGGCTCCTCAACCTTGGCTCTCCAGGTGGTTCTTGGACTTCAGTTCCCAGAAGCCCTGATCACCAGGTGTGCTGACTTGGGCTTCTGAAGTCCAAGAACACACCTGGAGAGCCAAGTTTGCTGACCCCTGGCCTATAATGACAGGTGCCTTACCTGTAACTCTTCTTCTTCCTGGTCCCCTGTGATCCCACATGAATGGGTTTACTGTGCATGCACGCAGTAAACCCATTCATGCAGATTCACAGAGACCACAAAGAATAACTCAATGGAGCATAGGAGCAAGACCCTAGGTCCACACACTTGGCTATCCAGATGTTCTTGGACGTCAGTTCCCACTGACCAGCAGGTGTGCTGACTTGGGCTTCTGGCAACTGAAGTACAAGGACACACCTGGAGAGCCACGTTTGCAGAAACCCACCCACCCACCCCGGTCTAGGGGGCTTTTCCATGCAGGGGGTGGTTGGGAGGCAGACACCAGCCGGCCCTTGGCCTCAGGTGGGAAAATAGCATGGGCGGCAGGGAAGAAATCTGGAGACTGACAGATGTGCTCTCTCTTCTCGAGCTCAACTTCTCGGCCCCTCTTCTGGCCTCTGGTCCTGTCCTGATGTTACCCCCTCCGTCCCCCCACCCCCACCCCCACCCCACAGCCCGAGCTTCCCTCTTTCTTGACTGGAAGGTTTTCCTTCCTCTCTTTGAGAAGCCCCTGATGTGGTTTCGCATTTCGGTAAACGCAAGTTATATTTAGGGCAACTGCCAGAAAGGGTTGGATTCTGACTATTTTCTCCCTGGTCTAAGCATGCTGGTAGCATCTTTTTCATTCATCCATGTGTTTGTTTGTTTGTCTGTTGTGTTTGTATTGCTGCCTCCCTTTCCAAAGTGACTCCAGGCGGCTCACAACGGTATCAAAAGTTCAAAAGACAAAATCTGCGTCCCCATCATACAGAACGAAACAATTAAAAACTTTGAAAACTATTAAAACCCTTTCCACTGCTTCCATGCTGTAGGCGAAGGCAATGCGTTGGGGCGCATTAAAGGCTAACTCAAGACTATGGGGCTGTAGAGGTGTGTAATTGCTACTGCTATTGTGTTGTGGTATATTATTATTATTATTATTATATTATTATTATTATTATTATATGCTGTTTTGGTAGGTTGAATTTTGTATATTGTATTACTGTGCATTTACTGTGTGTAGTGTATATTGTGTATATTGTTTATTTACCATGTAAGCCGCCCTGAGTTGGGTTCCCTGATTGGGCAGCATACAAATACGAAAAATTAAATTAAATTAAATTAAATTAAATTAAATTAAATTAAATTAAATTAAATTAAATTAAATTAAATTAAATTAATGATGAGGCTGACCACCCTGATCATGTCGCCAAGGCAGCACCTTTCCAAAGCTAGCAACTGCATTCAGGATGTCTGGGGCACCTTCCCTTTTTGAATTCTGCTCCCAAGGCTAAGGGATCAACTGAACATGGAAGCAGACCTCCACATTCCAAGGGTTTCCCTTGCTCGAAAGCCAGTCGTATCCAACTCTAGGGTCCGGTGTTCCTCTCTGTTTGCAGCCCAAGAGAGCCGGCGCTATTTGTGTCTGCAGACATTTCCGTGGACATGCGGCAGGCATGACTAGACACCGGAGTGCACAGAATGCCGTTACCTTTCCCACGGAAATGGTACCTATTTATCACCAGCGGAACCTTGGTTAACAAATTGGCTCGGTTAACATAAAAATCGCATCACAAAAGGAAATCCATAGAAAATAGTGGCTTGGTTTATGGAAATTTTCCCCCTGAATGGATTAATTGGTTTTCAATGCATTCCGATGGGAAACCACGTTTTGGTTAAAGTACAGTATTTTGCATTCCTATGGGAAATTGCATTCAATGCATTCCTATACGGTTACAGTAATTTTCACTGTAAGAAACGTCCCAGAGAATGCATTAATTATGTTAACCGAGGTTCCACTGTATTGGTCAAGGTCACCCTAGCTCAAAAACCAGTCATAGCCGACTCTGAGGTTCAGTGCTCATCTCTGTTTATAGCTAAAGAGCCAGTGCTGACTGCATTTGCAGACATTTCCATGGACATGTGGCAGGCATGACTAAGCATGGGAAATTCAGTTTAAGTAATTTTCACTTTAAGAAGAGTCCCGGGGAATGCATTAATTACGTTACTGTACTTGCAAACTTCTTGCTTTCAAACTAGTCGGTTGGCAGGAGCTGGGACAGGTGATTGGCGCTCATTCTGTCTTGCAGTACTCAGGTCGCAAACTGCTGACCTGCCGACCTTCCAGTCGTCAAGTTCCGCATCTTAACCCCTAGCCCACCATAGTCCCCCAAGAAGACACCAAAGGATCTCCCAAATGGAACCTATGTCCACAGTCCTAGATCCTCCCAATTCTTCTCCCTCTCTGGTTCCCTCCCAACCTGACCCAGTGGGTTCCTACCAGAGATCTCCATGAAATCATCCAGGTTGGGTTGCAGTGGGGTCAGTTCTGGCTGGATCATGTCGGCGTTGCCGATGTAAGCTGCATGGGGAGAGAAGAGCCAAGCCAGAATTCAGAGGAGGCGCCACACAATTTTCTGTCTCATCCGGGCTCTGTGTCTGAGAAATGCCATGATTGTAACTAGAGCCTCTTCCAAACCTGGGACGTGGCTTTGCATGGACTCTGATCAGAGTTTGGCCAAAACACTTCATGCGCACTACAAAGCCCATAAGCTCCCAGGTAGAATGGCCACTGGATTTTCTGGAAGGGATGACCCTCACTCTCCCAAGCATAAGAAGAAGAAGAAGGGCAGTTCTGGATAGAAAGAGCAGTCCCTGGGAAAAGTCATGGTGTCTGGCTAGGTCTGTGATGGCGAAACTTTGCACTCCAGATGTTCTTGGAATTCACTTCCCAGAAGCCCAAGTCCCTGTGAGCCAAATACGTGTATTTATCTATTTGCAGTTTCTTGCTTTGGGAGTGCTAGGTTGGCAGGAGCTGGGGCAGAGACGTGAGCTCATTCTGTCCATACCTGTCAAGTTTTGGATTTGGAAATAAGGGAAATGTCCCGGCCAATAAGGGATACTTGACAGCTATGCTTATCCTTTGCTGCCCTCCAATGGTGGCAATAGGGCATTGCAGTCTAATTAATAAGGGACGACGGCGGGAAAGAGGGTAAAATAAGGGGTTTTCCTGGCCAATAAGGGATACTTGACAGTGATGCTTATTCTGTGCTGCCCTCCAATGGCGGCAATAGGGCATTGCAGTCTAATTAATACAGGATGACGGCAGGAAAGAGGGTAAAATAAGGGGTTTTCCTGGCCAATAAGGGATACTTGACAACTATGCTTATCCTGTGCTGCCCTCCAATGGCGGCAATAGGGCATTGCAGTCTAATTAATAAGGGATGACGGCGGGAAAGAGGGTAAAATAAGGGGTTTTCCTGGCCAATAAGGGATACTTGATAGCTATGATCAGAACTAAAGTAGGCGAAGGCCAAGTGGAGGTATCTTAGCCCAGGTGGCAAGGTTTGATCTCTTTGATCTGCCAGGCGTACCTTCGTCCGGGGAGGGCTGGGGAGGGTAACAGCCTTGGGTCATGGTAAAGAGCGTGTCCGAGATGTCCGAGAGGAAGCTGTCCAAGTCAAAATGCTGCCATCCGTCTTCCTCTTCCTCCTTGTCCCGTAGCAGCATCGGGACCACATTGGAGAAGAGCTGGTTGCACCAGCTGTCCGTCGGTGCCCAGCCGTCTTCATCCTGAGAGAGAGAGAGAGAGAGAGAAAGAGGAACCGTGGTTGGGAGGCATGCATCCGGAGGGTCTCTCTGGCCACCAAAGGGCCCCATCCTGACCAAGCCAGCCTGGTTGGTTAGATGCCCACTTTGTCACTCACCGTTTTGGTACCAGGGATTTCCTCTTCCCGGCTAAACCTGCGGAGCTGTAAGAGAGAGAACATCACTTTAAAGGCGCACGGCCAAGAATGCTGGTTGTTTTCTTGCTTTCCTCCCTCCCTCCCTCCTTCCTTTCCTCCCTCCCGCCTGCCTTTCTTTCTTTCTTTCCCTTTTCTGGCCTTGAAGGGCTGGAGTGAAGGAATCCTGACCCTTTTCTTGTAATAGATCCTCCATTTGTGATATTCCTTCATCACCACTTCAATCCGCCGTTTCCAGTAGTTCCCTTCCAGCACGACAGCCTGAGTGGGGTGGGGGTGGGGGGGTGGGGAGACAACCAACATCAAAAGCAGGGAAAGAGGGAAATAAAGAACAATAAAACCCTCCCAATTGGCCCCAGCCAAGACTCATTCCTATCCGGCTGCATCTCCAAGCTTTTGAGGCTCAAAGAAAATCGCTTCCCTTTTGTCTCCTGCTGTGTTTGCAAAGTGATGTTTCAAGGGGTCCAGGGCATACCTGTCAAGTTTTGGATTTGGAAATAAGGGAAATTTCCCAGCAAATACAGGATACTTGACAGCGATGCGTATCCTGTGCTGCCCTCCAATGGCGGCAATAGGGCATTGCAGTCTAATTAATAAGGGATGACGGCGGGAAAGAGGGTAAAATAAGGGGTTTTCCTGGCCAATAAGGGATACTTGACAGCTATGCTTATCCTGTGCTGCCCTCCAATGGCGGCAATAGGGCATCACAGTCTAATTAATAAGGGATGACAGCGGGAAAGAGGTTAAAATAAGGGGTTTTCCTGGCCAATAAGGGATACTTGACAGTTATGCTTATCCTATGCTGCCCTCCAATGGTGGCAATAGGGCATTGCAGTCTAATTAATAAGGGATGACAGCGGGAAAGAGGGTAAAATAAGGGGTTTTCCTGGCCAATAAGGGATACTTGACAGTTATGCTTATCCTATGCTGCCCTCCAATGGTGGCAATAGGGCATTGCAGTCTAATTAATAAGGGATGACAGCGGGAAAGAGGGTAAAATAAGGGGTTTTCCTGGCCAATAAGGGATACTTGACAGCTATGGTCCTGGGTGTGTACCCTTGTCTTCTACTGCATCTGGTCCAGGCTTTGGGGAGGTGGCAGAACTTTGCATACCACGAAAAGCCCCACTGAGATCAAGGAACCATGTTGGTTTATCCCTTAAATCTCTAAACATCCCCAGACAGCTGGCCTGTCGCTGCTGCTGTGCAGAATTTGGGATTTCCTTCACGAGGGCCGGAAGGGCAGAAGTAGGCTACACACCTTGCAAGGTCAAGTTTTTGGGTCGATCTCAGGAAGAAAACGCCAATCCGCTTGGAGTTTCCCTGTGCAAATCCACAGGTCCCCCCCCCTCCACCCACTACGGGGCTTCTACATGTTATGGCATTAGATCCGATCAGTTCAGTCAGTGCAATCCCTTGAGGTGAGCGCTTGTAGCTCACATGAGGATGCAGCAAGTGAGAGCAAGGAAAGGGGAAAGAAAAACTACTATTTTTGAAGAGTGTCTTGTAGCAGAACACCTGGAGACTCCCTGAAAAGAACAAATCGTGGTGTCGTTCCCTGGCTGTATAGCCAATTTCCTCCTCTTTCTCCATGTCTGGCCAGTTCATGATAATTTTAGACACAAATAAGGAAGGAAGGAAGGAAGGAAGGAAGGAAGAGGTGGATAGATTTTCCCTTCCACCCAGTTTTTAAATTAGAAATGAAAACTTATGGGACAAGGCTCACCTCTGGCTTACGGTGCTCATCTGCCTCGGAGCCGTCCAGCGGTGTAACAAATCCACAAACGGCACTCCTCCTGTGCTCCACATCTGCAGAAGGAGAGGATTGCTCAGAGCAAGGGCCCCAATTCCCTATTCCTGTTTGCCCTAGTCTTTTGCATGGTTCAAATCTGTTGACCCCTCCCTCCCTTTTTTAAATTAAAAAAACCCCATAGAACCATTAGTTTCATTTGCATCCCACTTTTCCCCTCTTATAAACTCAGAACTGTCATCAACATACACACAATTTCCCTTCCCTCTTTATCTGTACACCAACACTCCTGTGGTGTAGGCCAGGTGGTGGTGGTGGGACTTCATAATTTAAGCTGTGCTCTCCTCCTCCTCCTTCTCCTTCTTGTGCTGCACCTGATTCAGAATAATGGCTATTATCATCATGGGGATTATCCTGGGAACAATATAATGCCGTGGCCTTCCGTTTGCCTTCCACATCACAGTATGACCCCCATAGTACCACTGATCCTTTGAGTCCCTTTCTGGTCCTCAGCCCTTTTGGCACACAAAGTCCTCATCATCATCATCCCCAGGCCAGGATGGATGAAACTGCTTCCCTCCATCCAGAGGGATCCAAGTGGGGTTTAATCCACTTTGCCACCCGAGGCCGTGAGTCCTCAGGGATGTTAGGTTAGTTCACCTGCACCTGACACTCTGTGTTGAATCGCTGGCAGTCGGGTCTACTCCATACCTGTCAAGTTTTGGATTTGGACATAAGGGGAATTTCCCGGCAAATAAGGGATACTTGACAGCTATGCTTATCCTATGCTGTTGTGGAGAGGGAGGCAGGCAGGCTGTGGTTCTTCTCGGGCAGTGAGCATGGCTGGGCAGTGGAGCCGTCATCCCCATCGGGAAATGATCCCAAGGGAGAGGAACCTGAGCTGGAAGCAAAAACCAGGTTTATTTATTTATTCCGGGTTTCTCAGACTTTGCAATTCCTTTCCTCGGGATAATTGTGACGTTTTGGCATCAGATTGTGGAGACTTCATGGTTCAGAGGCTGAACTAGATGACTGGAAAATCAGCACACCAGCAGTTCGAGACCTGGGTGCTGCATGACGGAGCGAGCTCCCGTCCTCTGCCCCAGCTCCTGCCAACCTAGCCGTCCAAGAGCAAGAAATTGCAAGTCGATCAATAGGGACCGCTTTGGCAGGAAAGGTAGCAGCGTTCCATGTCTATCCATACCTGTCAAGTTTTGGATTTGGAAATAAGGGAAATTTCCCAGCCAATAAGGGATACTTGACAGCGATGCTTATCCTGTGCTGCCCTCCAATGGTGGCAATAGGGCATTGCAGTCTAATTAATAAGGGACGACGGTGGGAAAGAGGGTAAAATAAGGGGTTTTCCTGGCAAAAACGGGATACTTGACAGCTATGCTTATTCTTTGCTGCCCTCCAATGGTGGCAATAGGGCATTGCAGTCTAATTAATAAGGGATGACGGTGGGAAAGAGGGTAAAATAAGGGGTTTTCCTGGCAAAAACGGGATACTTGACAGCTATGCTTATCCTTTGCTGCCCTCCAATGGTGGCAATAGGGCATTGCAGTCTAATTAATAAGGGACGACGGTGGGAAAGAGGGTAAAATAAGGGGTTTTCCTGGCAAAAACGGGATACTTGACAGCTATGCTTATCCTTTGCTGCCCTCCAATGGTGGCAATAGGGCATTGCAGTCTAATTAATAAGGGATGACGGTGGGAAAGAGGGTAAAATAAGGGGTTTTCCTGGCCAATACGGGATACTTGACAGTTATGCTTATTCTTTGCTGCCCTCCAATGGTGGCAATAGGGCATTGCAGTCTAATTAATAAGGGATGACGGCGGGAAAGAGGGCAAAATAAGGGGTTTTCCTGGCCAATAAGGGATACTTGACAGCTATGCTTATCATGTGCTGCCCTCCAATGGCACCAATAGGGCATTGCAGTCTAATTAATAAGGGAAAGAGGGTAAAATAAGGGGTTTTGACGGCCAAAAAGGGATACTTGACAGCTATGGTCTACTCTATGACCATAGCAGGGTCACCTGGCCAGACCCTGGTCTTTGAAACACAGCCTTCAAAACCAAGGCTGGTGGGAAAGCAAAGCAGAAATATTTGCATTCATTCTGCAAAATGAAGCCACTTTTTGGCTCAGAGGAATGGCAGCTCCCCCCCCCCCGTCCGTCCGTACAAACCCACCCCTTGGCCCCCACTCAAACCCATTGGGATCTGATGAGTGTTCCTGTGTAGTTAACTGGGGTGATCGACCACCTCCTCCCTCCGACCTTGCCCGGGACTCACACTGGATGTACCAGGCCCTCCAGATAGCGTTGTTGAGTCGGATCTTGTCCCGGCAAAGCAAGCGCAGCCCTTTGAAATTCTTCCACTTCGGAGACACCAGTTTCCCACTAAAATGTCAAGCAAAAAGGAGACGGAGTGCAATAAAGGAAGGCCGGTGACATATAATTCATATTATTCAAAACGTGGACTCCATTCACTGTTACTTACTCATTCACAAATTGTCCCTCTTAAAAATCAAACAACACCCACCCACCCCCGGTGGGGCATGTGCCCCATTTTGGGAACCAGGGGACTAGAAATAATTGCGACATGTGTTTCTTAAGAACCAGGGGGCTGCGGTGGCTGAGTGGTGAAGATGCTGAACTTGACGACTGGAAGGTCGGCAGGTCAGCAGTTCGAGCCTCGAGTGCTGCACAACGGAGTGAGCTCCCAGCTCTGTCCCAGCTTCTGCTAAGCTTGCAGTTCGAAAGCAAGACATTGCAAGTAGATAAACAGGAACCACTTCAATGGGAAGGTAAACAGCGTTCCGTGCACTCCAGTGCCTAGTCATGCCTGCCACATGACCACGGAAACATCTGCAGATGCTTTTCAAAGGCATTGGCTAGAAACTGTGATGAGCACTGAACCCTAGAGTCAGATACGACTGGCTCTCAAGCAAGGGTGACCGTTGCCTCCTTCCGAACCTGCCACCTAGTATAGAAGCACTGGTGCAAGCGAAGGGGAAACAGGAAAAACCGAGTTCTCCCTGTCTCCGGGTTGCCTGGAAAACCTTCCACCTGCTATTTGTTCTGCAGCTCACACGGGCTTAATCGAGCAGAGCACATTTTTCACTCATCTGTGCGCGCGCAGAGATCCACATTCGTCATCTCACAGATGGGGAAGCAAATAAACACCAGCTGGTCTGGAAACGACCCGGAGAAAACAGCAGCCAAGCGCCATAGAAGATTGCAAAGGCCAAAGGAAATCACAGATCCCAGGGCTCGGTTTTTTAAAAAATCAGAGCAATGTGGTAGAGAGAGCACCATGCGTTGAGCAGGACCATCAGACATGATCAGGGACCCGGGGACGGCTGCAATGTCGGCCTGGCCAACCCTGCAAGACCGGCGTGAGGCTTAAAGCACGTGTCCCCATCCTTTTTAAGCCGTGGGCCGGGTCACGCTCCCTCAGACAGCTTCGGGGGCCAGGCGGTCATTTTGCCCTTTCTCCACCACATGGCACTTCCGGGTGCAGTGGGGGGTTGACGACATGAAATGCTGCCGTGGGCTGCACCCAGCCCACAGGCCACAGGTTGAGAATCCCTGGCTTAAAGGATGACATGGATCCAGGTAGCATATGCTTTTATCCAAGTCCCCAGGGTCACCGCAAAACGACGGGGCGGATTTTCACCTCTCAAATCACAAGCTACCCCTGCATATAAAGCATAGCGTTGACTTCTTCTTTACGCACCCAATAATTATTGTTTTATTTATTAACTTTATTTATAAAGCAATCCCATGTATATACCGCCCCGATAGCGCTTAGTGCCCTCTCTGGGTGGTTGACAAGTTAATTAGCATTTTGCCCAACAACAACAACAACACAAGCTGGGGACTCATCTGACCAACCTTGGAAGGATATCTTGCACAATATCAATGTCCCAATAGCTTCAAAGGGGGTGACCATGGGGTGTGCCCAAAGGCACGCTTTTGCATGTTTGTTTGAAATACTCAAGAGAGCCGTCTTATGGGTGACTGAGAAAAGAGAAGCATTTTGAGCATGCTGGGTGTTCAAAGGGAGCTGGCTGAAGTTATTCCTCAAAAACACTCTGCACGTGTTTCAAGGTGCGCTGGGCATCACGAGATGAGAGTGGGATTAAAACCCAGGTACTGCAGTGGCTCTCTCCTGCCAACCTAGCAAGGAATTGCAAGTAGATAAATAGGGACCACTTTGGTGGGAAGGTAACAGCGTTCCGTGCGCTCTGGTGTCTAGTCATGCCTGCCACATGACCACGGAAATGTCTGCAAAAGCAGAGAGCGCTGGCTCTTTGGCTTTGAAGCAGAGATGAGCACTGCACCCTAGAGTTGGATACGACTGGCTTTCGAGCAAGGGAAACGTTTACTTTTACCTACTGCAGTGGCTCAAGTGGTTCAGATGCTGAACTCGCTGACTGGAAGGTCAGAGTTCAATTCCCGGGTACTGCATGACAGAGTGAGCTCCCGTCTCTGTTCTAGCTCCTTCAAAAGCAAGAAATTGCAAGGAGATAAATAGGGACCCACTTTGGTGGGAGAGATAACAGCATTCTGGGCACTCCGGTCATGCCTGCCACATCACCACGGAAACGTCTGCAAACGCAGGCAGCGCTGGCTCTTTGGCTATAAGAGATGAGCACTGAACCCTAGAGTCGGATACGGCTGGCTTTCGAGCAACTTTATCTTTACTCCAACCTACCAGGAATGAGATCTGGAGAACGGAGCTACTTGTGCAATGAGTCAACTGCACCCACCGACCCACACACACACACACACCTGCTGTGCAAAAATGCTACACACACACACATGCCCGGTAACATGGGGGAATTTGGACTCTTTGCAGGGCTCCAGAGCAAACACCCGGCCGATGCCGAGCCAAAGGCAGGGGGGCAGCAATACCTGGGCGTTCTTCCAAGTGTCCCTGGGCCAAGGCCACCCAACCCCAGAGATGCCAAAGAAGTCTCTTTTTCTCCTTTCGAAAGGATCGGCAGCCGTATCGCCTCTGCATAATGCACAACAAGCCACCTCAGCCATGGCGGTTGGGGGCGAATTCCCAGGGCTGGCCAGAAGTCGCGCCCATATGGGCCATATGGGTGCATTTTGCTTCTGCTTCTGGGAGCGACGAAGGTGGCACAGACTGGATGACTTGGCATCGGGGGCCGGATCCGGCCCATGGGCTGTAGTCTGGGCACCCCTGGTTTAAGCAGAGAAAGTGGCAGCTTAAAATCTATCTCATCCTGTTGCAAAACAGATTGCAAGGCGCATGTTACTTCCGCTTCAGGTGGGAGGAACCACGTGACCTGCCCGCTGAACCCACAGCCCGAAAGGTTTGGTCTGAAGAGCCGGATTGAACAGGCTGCCTGTCCACTAATAATAATTTTGTGTCAGAAATTACTCTGGGTTGAAAGGAACTTTTTTAGGGGGTACCCAAATGAGGCACCTTTCGTGTCCCCAAGTGCAACTCTCGGGTATTGGAAACCCGACCTTCCAGTCTCCAGCTGAGCAACTTAACCACTAAGCCACCGGGAGAGCTGGCCCACTGAAAATGCTGCATTCAAAGGGACAAGAGAGCAGGCCATTTCCTTGGCATTCACTCCTTCCATGCCAGACAGCTCAGCGGGCAGAGACCCGGAGCTGGGCTCAGGCGGAAGGGAAAGTTGAGCAGTGCTGGGGTCCTTCGAACTTTTCTTTGCCCAGATCTGTCTGAGCTGAAGCCGCCCCACTGGCCAAAGTAAGCCGGACTTAAGAATGGCACGCCTGAAGCATACCTGCCAAGTTTTGGATTTGGAAATAAGGGAAATTTCCCGGCAAGTACGGGATACTTGACAGCGATGCTTATCCTGTGCTGCCCTCCAATGGCAGCAATAGGGCATTGCAGTCTAATTAATAAGGGATGACGGAGGGAAAGAGGGTAAAATAAGGGGTTTTCCCGGCCAATAAGGGATACTTGACAGCTCTGCTTATCCTGTGCTGCCCTCCAATGGCAGCAATAGGGCATTGCAGTCTAATTAATAAGGGATGACGGCAGGAAAGAGGTTAAAATAAGGGGTTTTCCCGGTCAATAAGGGATACTTGACAGCTCTGCTTATCCTGTGCTGCCCTCCAATGGCAGCAATAGGGCATTGCAGTCTAATTAATAAGGGATGACGGCAGGAAAGAGGTTAAAATAAGGGGTTTTCCCGGTCAATAAGGGATACTTGACAGCTCTGCTTATCCTGTGCTGCCCTCCAATGGCAGCAATAGGGCATTGCAGTCTAATTAATAAGGGATGACGGCAGGAAAGAGGTTAAAATAAGGGGTTTTCCCGGTCAATAAGGGATACTTGACAGCTCTGCTTATCCTGTGCTGCCCTCCAATGGCAGCAATAGGGCATTGCAGCCTAATTAATAAGGGATGACGGCGGGAAAGAGGGTAAAATAAGGGGTTTTCCCGGCCAATACGGGATACTTGACAGCTATGGCCTGAAGCCAACACAACCAAAGGGCGAGGGGGAGTCTTTCCAAGCGGCGCTTCTGCAGCACTTTGAAATGGGACAGAAAATGCAGAAAGAGGAGTTCAGAGACACAGGACGCTTAGACGTGGAAGGGCAATTTTGTCTCATGGCAGGGTTGGCCCCTGCCTGGTTTGCTAGGCAAAGGATGATGATGATGATGCCCTTCCTGGAACCGAGGAGAGAGAGAGTTGGTCTGCTTAAAAGAGGAGGGGGGTGTCTATCTGTGATGTTTCCACCCTCTCTACTTCTACTTCTCAACAACCCATTTCTGCAACTGTATTTTCTTTCAAAAACAACATTTTCCTCCCCTCCAAAGATGACAAAAGGAAGCAACATCCAGCTGCCCTGGCCGGACGGACCCTCTGCTCTTTGGCCTCCCACCCCCTGCAGTGCCAGGAGACAGAGCAAAGGTCTTCCGTGCTTTGCCAAGGAGAAAGGCATCGCAGCGCATCTCTTTGTGCTTCCACCTAGGGTCCTCCCAGGATCATACCTGTCAAGTTTTGGATTTGGAAATAAGGGAAATTTCCTGGCAAATAAGGGATTCTTGACAGTTATGCTTATCCTTTGCTGCCCTCCAATGGCGGCAATAGGGCATTGCAGTCTTATTAATAAGGGATGACGGCAGGAAAGAGGGTAAAATAAGGGGTTTTCCTGGCCAAAAAGGGATACTTGACAGCTATGCTTATCCTTTGCTGCCCTCCAATGGTGGCAATAGGGCATTGCAGTCTAATTAATAAGGGATGACGGTGAGAAAGAGGGTAAAATAAGGGGTTTTCCCGGCCAATAAGGGATACTTGACAGCTATGCCCAGGATCTGGTGGCCAGAAGTTCCGCAGCCTCTCCCTCCGTCCGTGCCCCAAGTGAAACCCTCCATAGTTTAGAGAAGGGAGCTGTGGATCTTGTCCAGTTCCCTCCCATCTTTTTCTTCCTTTCTTCTTTCAATCTGTCAGGTTCCAGACAGGAAGGAAAGATTTAGAGGAGGCCAGATGAGGACTTGAGACGCCATGTACTCACCACCCACAAATCCCCAGAGATTGGCGCACCCTTTGGCCCACCAGAGATTCTGGAAGATAAACTCCAGCCATGCTCTTGCATGGACCCTGCTGAGAGATGTGTCACAGAGTCAAAGCTGAATAACATCTGGAAGACTGGAATTATCCCCCTCCCTCCATCTAGGTTGACCCTTCCTCCCAGCTGGGACTTTGACAGATCCCAGAAACCAGACAGGAATCGGAATCGAAACCCGACAGTGAAAGTTCAACTCTGGTTAGTCGAAGGGGGAGGAGACGGGCCGTGGTCTGAATGTATGCGACACCAAAGCATACAGGCAAAAAAACAGATGTTTTAACTAGCCAGTTGGGTTTTGGAGAACTGTGATTCAGGTAGACCTGTGATGGCTAACCTTGGCACTCCAGGTGTTCTTGGACTTCAAGAAGCCCAAGGCTCTGTGAATCTACACAAATGGGTATGCTGTGCAGTAAACCCATTTGTGTGGATTCACAGGGACTTGGGCTACTGGGAATTGAAGTCCAAGAACACCTGCAGTAAACCCATTTAGGTGGATTCACAGGGACTTGGGCTCCTGGGAATTGAAGTCCAAGAACAACTGCAGTAAACCCATTTGTGTGGATTCACAGGGTCTTGGGCTCCTGGGAATTGAAGTCCAAGAACAACTGCAGTAAACCCATTTGTGTGGATTCACAGGGTCTTGGGCTCCTGGGAATTGAAGTCCAAGAACACTCGCAGTAAACCCATTTGTGTGGATTCACAGGGACTTGGGCTTCTGGGAATTGAAGTCCAAGAGCACCTGGAGTCATACCTGTCAAGTTTTGGATTTGGAAATAAGGGAAATTTCCCGGCCAATACGGGATACTTGACAGTTATGCTTATCCTGTGCTGCCCTCCAATGGTGGCCATAGGGCATTGCAGTCTAATTAATAAGGGATGATGGCAGGAAAGAGGGTAAAATAAGGGGTTTTCCTGGCCAATAAGGGATACCTGACAGCTATGCCTGGAGTGCCCAAAGTCCACTATCACTGACCTTCATGTTTGAGAGATTGGATTTTGACCCAATGGTGTGCTTTAGTCCCAAAGACCACCGACAAAACAAACTTGCAAAGTGCAAAGAGTGAAGGAAGATTATCTTACTTTGTTACTCAGATGCTTTCTGCCGTTGAATAACGTGTTGTCTCTTCCTTGGTTCTAGCTGAACCTCTAAGGTGGGCCGATCCAAAACCGCTCCATGCCCTCGCCATTATGCCAGCCCTCTCCTTCCACACACATCTGAGGGAACCTCTGAGGCTCATCACCACCACCAAGGAAATGTGTAGTGTCAGACTAAGACTCAGACGTGCTGACCACTTGGTCGTGGAAACTCATTGAGGGTTTGGCCCAGAGAAAACGACTCGTTGAACATCACCCAACCACATTTCGAAAGCCCAAGGTCTGAGAAGCGACTGGGCAGCCCAGAACGACAGAAGGCTCCTTCCCACCTTCTTGAACCCATCCGAGTCCCTTTAGCTCTGGGATTTCCGAAGGAATCCCTTTTTCCTGACCAAACTTGGCTGCTTGGGACCAAGGGGTGTCCATAGACAGACTCACCTGTACGCCAAACTCATGCACTCAAAGAGGCGCGTCAAGGTGGGGTCGATGCCGGGAGGGTTAGCCTGCTGGTGGTGCCGGCGGGGCGCCGAATCGCTGTGCGGAGACGACACCATGAAGTGCCCGCTGTGAATGACTTGAGACCGAGCAGGGTCGTCGGCAATCGTCCTGCCGCCCCCGGAGACTGGGCTGTCTGAGTCTGAATCTGAGTCGGAGACGGACCTGGGCCCCATCTGGGGTTCCAGGTGAGACCCAGGCAGGTGCGCTTGGATCATAGCCATGGTGGGCAAGCCAGGAGGAACGGGGTGGGGGTGGGGGTGGGGGAGGATGTCTTTGCAAGTCAGCCACCCAAGGCAACACCTTCCGTCCTGGCCAGGTGAGCTCACCTGTGTATCGCCTTGCAAGGCAGTTGAACCTTGGTCTGCCCAACCTCAGCCCAGACCGGCACTTCACCCCCTGATCTCCCTTTGCCCAGGGAGCCTGCCTTTATAGCCCCACCTGGCACAGCCCGGCCGCTAAGGTGGGCGGATCCAAAACCAGTGGCAGGGAAAACATTAACGCTTCATGTGCAACAGGCAGCCAGGGGAAAGCCACTTGAAACCTCCTAGCAAAGGTCACTTCGCGCCCCCTTGGGCGAGCTGCGCCAGCTGTTTCCCTTTGTCAACAGCTGGATTGACTCCAGAGGCAACACAACCCAGCTGTTTTGGACCAGGAGAGAAAGGGGGGAAGATCCACCCGTTGACTTATAGAGGGTCACACCTGGTTTTTGGGGAAACTGGTTTGAAACCCAGGGCTTTGTCCCAGTTAGTTGGCGGCTTAACCTCTCTTATGTCTCCGCCATTTTTGTTACTAGCTAGTGATGGGTATCTTGCTGAACGCACATGCACATGCACACACACACACACACATGGAGGTGGCGCTGAGCTGTCCAAACAGACTTGTTTGACTTCGCCGAAGGCTGCTGGAGCCACTGAATGAGAACGGGTGATATGTCATGTTTACCCAGCATGAATGGACGTCGTCCCCCCCACACATACACACATGCGCACACACGCACACCAGCCTTCCCAGAAACCAGAGGCAGAGTTAAGAGGCATAAATACGCAAGGCTTATTTCCATGACCAAGTAGGGATTTGACCCAGCTGCTCAGAGCTTTGTCTGAGAAAGCGGTTCTGGCCCCTTGGGGGTTGGGGGGGACCCCAATAGAAAAGGCTAGCATGGCCCCACATCCAGCCTCTGCCAATGTGGGGGGAGGAGGCTACAGATGGGGCGTCGATTGCCCACCGGAGAGGGGCACATGAGGACAACGGACGGACGGAAAGACCAGCTGGCCAGAGGGAGGGCGAAAGGTCTCCAGGAAGAGAAGGTGGCCAGGCAGCTTTTGGAAGGCTCCGGAAAGGACTCCTGTCAAGTCCTCTGTCCATGTTGAAGCACATGTGGACTCTGTGGGGGTAAAGATTGGAAGGAAACCCTCCAGTCCCACTGGACATGGGGATGCGGAAGAGGGTGTCACTTGGGTGTCCTCCGCGTACTGATGGTACCGTGGGAACGGATAATCTCACCCAGCGGCTTCATGCAAATAGGAGAGGAGAGAGCACCGAGCCCTGAGGCACCCCATATCGGGGGACCCTATGGCTGGACCTCTCACTCTCCAACCACACCGACTGGGTCCGGCCCTCCAGGAATGAGGAAAACCAAGACAACACAGTGCCCAGGATCCCCAACCCTTTGAGCCGACCTAGGAGAATACCGACGGTATCGAAGGCCGCTGAGAGGTCAAGGAGAGCAAGGACGGACGGATGACCACCGTCTCTCTCCCTCCAGAGATTAGCCACAAGCACGACCAATGCTGTCTCAGAGTCAGTTCCCTGTCCAGGCCTGAGACCGGACTGAAAGGGGTCCAGATTTTGTGTGAGTGAAGGCAAGTTGGCAGAGTAGGCTTGACCTGAACCCAGAACTTGGGCGGGGGGCGGGGGGGGGGAGATATATACTTTTTGTGATGAAACTCAACAGATGTTCAGCCAGGATGGTCATTAGGTATCAGTCGACTGGCAGGACACTGTGCCACAGCCCTCTCTGCCCTTCTAGCAAGCGGAATCCAGTGTGGGGGGTGTGTATTTTAGAAAGGCCATTGCTTTTGCAAGGAGACCTTTCCAAACACAGGCACCCATTTCAGTCTATTTCTCAACTCGTATTTTGCCTGCGAGACAGATCTGGCCCCGGGGGGGGGGCAGCGGCGGCACCCCATTAAGAGGAGACAGACAGACAGACAGACAGACAGAAGTTTAATAGAACTCCCAGTGTTTAAATTAGAAAGAAGGAAGGAAGGAAAAGAATGAATGAAAGACAGACAGACAGACAGACAGACAGAAGGTTGGTAGCTCTCCGAGTTTTTAAATTAGAGAGGAAGGAAGGAAGGAAGGAAGAAAAAGATAGACAGAAGGTTGGTAGCTCTCCGAGTTTTTAAATTAGAGAGGAAGGAAGGAAGGAAGGAAGAAAAAGATAGACAGAAGGTTGGTAGCACTCTGAGTTTTTCAATTAGAAAGAAGGAAGGAAGGAAAAGAAAGAAAGAAAGAAAAAGGCAGACAGACAGACAGAAGGTTGGTAGATCTCCGAGTTTTTAAATTAGAGAGGAAGGAAGGAAAAGAAAGAAACAGACAGACAGATAGACAGACAGAAGGTTGGTAAGATCTCCAAGTTTTTAAAATAGAAAGAAGGGAGGAAGGAAAAGAAAGAAAGAAAGAAAGAAAGAAAAAGTCAGTCAGACAGACAGATAGACAGACAGAAGTTTGGTAGCTCTCCAAGTTTTTAAATTAGAAAGATGGGAGGAAGGAAAAGAAAGAAAGAAAAAGGCAGACAGACAGACAGACAGAAGGTTGGTAGATCTCCAAGTTTTTAAATTAGAAAGAAGGGAGGAAAAGAAAGAAAAAGGCAGACAGACAGACAGACAGAAGGTTGGTAGATCTCCAAGTTTTTAAATTAGAAAGAAGGAAGGAAAAGAAAGAAAAAGACAGACAGATAGACAGACAGAAGGTTGGTAGCTCTCCGAGTTTTTAAATTAGAAAGAAGGAAGGAAGGAAAAGAAAGAAAGAAAGAAAGAAAGAAAGAAAGAAAAAGGCAGACAGACAGACAGAAGGTTGGTAGCTCTCCAAGTTTTTAAATTAGAAAGAAGGAAGGAAGGAAAAGAGAGAAAGAAAGAAAAAGGCAAACAGACAGACAGACAGACAGACAGACAGAAGGTTGGTAAGATCTCTGAGTTTTTAAGTTAGAAAGAAGGAAGGAAGGAAAAGAGAGAAAGAAAGAAAAAGGCAAACAGACAGACAGACAGACAGACAGAAGGTTGGTAAGATCTCCGAGTTTTTAAATTAGAAAGAAGGGAGGAAGGAAAAGAAAGAAAGAAAAAGTCAGTCAGACAGACAGAAGGTTGGTAGATCTTCCCAGTTTTTAAATTAGAAGGAAAGAAAGAAGGTTGACAGATCTCTCTTCCACCCAGTTTTCAAATTAGAAGAAGGAAGGAAGGAAGGAAGGAAAAGAAAGAAAGAATATGAATTTCAGGCTCCATCTAGAGGCCAACCTCAGCCAGCCCAGAGTCTCTTGCCTCCAGGTAGACAGCTGTGTGTGTGTGTAGAACAGCAGCTTTGCAGATGTTGAAGGCAAGAACCCATCCCAACCAAAAGACTCTGAAGAAATGTCAGAGAGAGAGAGAGAGAGAGAGTATGATGATTGTGTGAGCCGCCCTGAGTCGGGCTTCCTGATTGGGTGGCATACAAATGCGAGAAATAAATTAAATTACATTAATTACCTTCCAAAGAAGAGTACAGTATTCCAGAAGCCAAAGGAAGCCCATGAAATGTGGAAGGTGACGTGGAACGTAAAGAGAACCAGTGTGTATCCCAACATGGGAAGACGACACAACTTCACGGGGGCCAAATCGGGCCAGCTTTCTCCGTGGTAAGTGCCACTGATTATGTCGCTGGATAGGAAACAAAAGGCAGGCTTGTCTAGAGCTGGGATGGCCCACCGTGGCACTCCAGATGTTCTCGGACTTCCATTCCCACATCTGGCCATTGAAGTCCAAGAACCATGCGTGCCAAGGTTGACCCTCACTGGTCTAAGGTCTACTCTGAGATACAGGGGTCCCATGCCAATTTCCTCACTTCGCTTTTTCGTGATGTGTCACGGCTTAACATATTTGGCTACCAACCTGACGGCAGGCATTCGCCTACCATTTAAGAGCACAGTGGTTAAACTGCTGTGCTGTGGCCAAAACGTCATGAGTTCGATCCTGACCGGGGTCAGGGTTGACTAAGCCTCTTCCATCCTTCCAAATGAGGGCCCAGTGTGTTAGGGGCAAAATGCTAATTCCCTTGTGAGAGTGCATTAAGCGCAACGGGGTGGTATAGAAGTCTACTTGCTATCGTTATTGCTATTGCTAGTATCTGGGAACTTCAACTACTTGGGAGGGAGGAGTAGACTATGCATTGAATCGACCCATGAGGAAGAGCAGACACCACAAAATGCTGCAATTAATTAAATTATTTGCAGGGGTTTTGCAAACTCCTTGGTCTACAATCCATGCCCGGAAGGTGGCAGCCCAGTTCATCATTCATCATCCTCTCAAGATGGCAATAGCCATGCCTTCAACATAATAGGTGGGCCCTTACACTGCATCACAAAAACAATAAACATCCTCTGCTACTTGGTCTAATAATCCATGTGTCCTGGACTAAATCAAGTGCGCTCAATCCACATCTGAAGTCCGATTCTGCCTAGGACGGACGTCAGGATCTCAAGTTAGCCAATCTTGTGTTGATCACGTGGAATATATTTGCCACAAATGGAGCAAAAATGGTCTGGTTTATTAACACAACTACGCCTACTTATCTTGAGCTCAAAACAGACTCACGATGGCCTAGCTCCGAGATGGCAAACCTTGGCACTCTGGATGTTCTTGGACTTCACTTCCCAGAAGCCCAAGCCCCCTGTGAATCCACACGGATGGGCTTACTGTGATTCATCCGGCCCGCGCTGCCCTTGTTGCTCCTGGAAGTGGAAGTAAAATGCGCCCGTATGGAGGAAGAGTCTTAACCGTACAGGCGCATTTTACTTCCGCTTCCGGGAGCGATGAGGGAAGCGCGGGCCGGATGAATCACAGTAAGCCCATTAGTGTGGATTCACAGGGGGCTTCTGGGAATTGAAGTCCAAGAACATCTGGAGTGCTAAGGTTCGCCATCACGGGCCTAGCTGTACTACCCAATAAGACGGTTCTGCACTAGAGACGAGCCCTTGGTCCATCTCGCCTTATAGACCTACCTCTGACGTCAGCTCACTGACTTGCCCAGACACGCCCTGCCGCTGCTGGAGCATGCAAGCCACCTGGGGACGTGATTCAGCCGAGGTGGCAGCAGGGCACAGCAGTAGCTGCAAGTGTTTAAATGTCCCCGTGTAAAAATACATTGCCCATGACATTATGCAGTCAACCCATTCGTGTGGGTCCACGAAGAAGAAGAAGAAGAAGAAGAAGAAGAAGAAGAACAGTTACAGGTAAGCCACCTGTTCTTATAGAGCCCAGGTGGCGCAGAGATTAAAGCTGCTGTTCTGCAGCCTCAACATTGTGAGTTCGATCCTGACCAGGACTCAATGTGGACCTTCCATCGCTCAAGTGAGTCCCTCCCCAGCATGCGCAAGTGGTGGTGGTGGTGGTGCAAAAATGCTCAGTATCTTGAGATCGCGCTGATACGGGGAAGTTTGCAAGTGTCGTTGCTGTTCTCTGCTGCGCTGCCTGCCGAAGAGCCCTGGGCGGCCGGAAAGCTGGCGGCGTGGGTCATAAATCGCGCACACAGACACATACACACACAGAGAGAGACACCGCATCGTTGCATAAGGATCCGGGACCCCTGCCATCATCCTCCATCCCCGTTTCCCGGCCTCAGTCGGGAGCCGCCTCGAAGTCTCCCCCTCCCCCCCCCTGCCGGCGTGGGTGGGGAGGAGGCGGGGGGGGCACGGATCCCTCCTTCGCTTGCTCCGGCGCATGTGCCACTCATGCTCTCCCCCCCCACCCCATTTTAACACACTGACAGCCCACTCCAGCTTCGGATGAGCATCGCAGCAGCCTGAGCGCAAAAGCCGCGATGAAGGACCGGACGCAGGAGCTGCGCACCGTGAGACACCCCCCTTTTTTGGGGGGGGGGGAGTGGGGGGGGGGGCAAAAATACTCCTGGGCGGGGGGAGGGGGCGTAGACCGTGCCCCCTCCCCAAAAGGGAAGAAGGAGGGAGGGGGCTGTTGAAGGAGGACCAAGGCAGGAAAGGCGGAGGAGGCGGAGGATGCTGTCGTCGCCCCCCTCTCCACTTATGCGCTTTCTAGGGAGTGCCCTGTTGATGCGCGGAGCGGAGCCATGGCTCTCCTTCCTCTCCCCCCCCCCCGCCCCATAGAGAAGCGCTTGGTGCCCCCCCCGGCCCCCCTTCCCCCCTCTCCCCCCCTCTCTCTCTGGGCGGTTCACAAGAGAATTCGCATCTCCCTCCCCCCTCCCAAAAAAATACATGCTGGGGGGGGCGGGTGGGTCTTATTTGGCCCACCTAGGAAGGATGGAAGGCTGAGTCCACCTTGAGCCCTGGTCAGGATCGAACGCACCGCGTTGCGGCTGCAAGACCCCTGGCTTAACCGCTGAGCCACCTGATGAGGTGGTGTCTGGGGGCCGGGAGGAGAGGTGGGTCTCTGGAATGAGGTGTGGGGGGTGGGGGTCCCGATATGCCCCCTCCCCTCCCCTCCCCACACCCATGGTGGGCCTTTGGAGTCTGTCTGTCTGTCTGTCTCTGCAGCCCAAGCCTGTGGCTGTAAAGTTCTCTCTGCCTTCAAAGGGGGGGGGGGTGTTAAGTCTGGGGTTCTCAACCTTTTTAAGGAGGGGGGGCATTGGGCCACGCTGCCTCAGACAGCTTCAGGGGCCGGATGGCTATTTTGCCCTTCCTCCACCCCGTGGCACTTCCTGGTGTGGCGGGGGCCGCAGGCCGCATCTGGCCCACAGGCCACAGGTTGAGAATCCCTGGCTTGAGTCTATAGAGGTGGGGGAGAAGGCCCCCCTCCCCACAAGGGTGTGGGTTGGAAAGCCAGAGGCGAAAGAGTCCCTCTCACTCCTTGGAGCCATCTGAAAACACCCCAAATATCCATATCCGGGGGTGGGGGTCGCCCTTGCTCGAAAAGCCAGTCGCATCCGACTCTAGGGTTCGGTGCTCATCTCCGTTTACAGCCAAAGAGCCAGTGCTGTCTCTGCATCTGCAGACATTTCCGTGGTCATGTGGCAGGCAGGACTTAGACAGCAAAACGCTGTTACCTTTCCCGCCAAAGCAGTACCAATTTATCCACTTGCACCTTCAAACTGCTAGGGTTGGCAGGAGCTGGGACAGGCGACGGGCGCTCACTCCATCACGTAGCGCTCAGGTTTCAAACCGCTGACCTGCCAACCTTCCACTTGTTGCGCTCAGCCTCTTAACCACTTGAGCCACCGCAGTCCCATGTCGGAGAGTAAACAAAACAAAAAAGGGGTTGCATTTTGCAAGAGGGTGGCAGGATGGTGACTTTGTTTCCCAAAGGCAGGTGGGTTTTGGGAGGGGGAAGCAGGGGGTGGATTTGGGTGCATCGACACGACACTGCCTCTCCTGTGGGTGGCCTCAAGCCTCCATCTCCCCCCAGAAACTGGCATGCCCGGGGGTTTTTTTTAGTGGCTCAAGTGGCTAAGATGCTGAACTCGATGACTGGAAGGTCGGAGTTCAATTCCTGAGCACTGCATGAATGAGTGAGCTGCCATCGTCTGTCCCAGCTCCTGCCAACCTAGCAGTTCGAAAGCAAGGAGATAAATAGGGACCACTTCAGTGGGAAGGTAACAGTGCTCCATGCACTCTGGTGTTGAGGCATGCCTGCCACGTGCCCATGGAAACCTCTGCAGACACAGACAGCACTGTCTCTTTGGCTATAAACAGAGATGAGCACTGAACCCTAGAGTCAGATACAGCCGGCCTTCGAGCAAGGGCAACCTTGACCCTTCCCCCTGCAAAACTCACGGTTTCATAAAGGAGAGGGGGTGCCTCTGAGCCTACACAGAATGCATCCTTGATGAAGCTGGTTGGTCTCGACTGGGCTCTAGCCATTCCTAGATGCGATGTGAGCGGCGGTTGCCCAATGTGCTCTCGTTCTCAAGCCACTGGCGGCATCTTTGGGCAGCGCCTTCTTGGCTGGGTTTTCTCCGGAGTCAGTCTCTGCCCATGTTCTTCGGAGTTTGCTGGCGGGGAAAGATTTGCATTTTATGGCTATTTATAACGAAAAACATGATTTTGGTATTCTCAGCTGATTCTGTGCGGCCAAATGCATAAATAGCTTAAAGCGGATTTCTTTCAAAGGTTGTAACTTCTCTCTCTCTCTCTCTCTCTCTTGCTATATTAAAAAAAAGAAGAGGATTATAAATGCTGTCACCCCCATGTCTCTGGGGAAATGTGTGTGTGTGTGTGGGGGGGGGACTGCAGTGGCTTAGTGGTTAAGATGCTGAACTTGACGGCCGGAAGGTTGACATATCAGCAGTTCAAGACCCAAGTGTTGCACGACGGAGTGAGTGCCCATCGTCCCAGCTCCTGCCAAAATTTGCAAGAAATTTGCAAGTAGATAAATAGGTACCACTTTGATGGGGAAGGTGCACTCAAGCATTTAGTCCTGACTGTCACATGACCATGGAAAACATCTCTATATAGCTCCTCTTTTCTGTGTGTGTGTGTTAAAAACATGTAATTAAAGGTGAAGTGACCTCCTTGAAACCTCCTGGTCATGTGGCAGTCATGCCTCGACACCGGAGTGCATGTAGCGCTGTTTACCTTCCCACCAAAGTGGTCCCTATTTATCTACTTGCGGTTTCTTGCTTTCAAGCTGCTAGGTTGGCAGAAGCTGGGACAGAGACGGGCGCTCACTCTGTCATGCAGCACTCGAGAATCGAACTCCGACCTTCCAATCAGCAAGTTCAGCGTCTTAACTACTTGAGCCACTGCAGTCCCTTTAGAGAGAGAGAGAGAGAGATCTGCAGGAAATGCCTCAGTCAACCCACCCACCCACCCTTTGTGTCGGCTGTAAGTTGGCCATCCTTTGGCTGATCCTCCAAAGTTCAGCTGCCAGGGTGACGCATGCCTCCTCCTGGCAGGGCTGCAACACCTGCCAAGCCCTCCCGTCCATGTGCCAGGCCAATGGCTTCTGTGTTCCCATCGTGCGCCCCCCCTCCCTTCACCCTGTTCATTGAATGGCCTCGGGTGTAAAGTAGGGGGTTAGTTAGTGGTCGTTTTCTCAGGCAGTGGAAATCTGGGGGCCACAGACGTGGACCGTCCTGTTCAGCTCAATGGAGTAAGTGCCTAGAGATTCTGTACGGTTCGATT
Source organism: Bradypodion pumilum (assembly GCA_035047305.1). NCBI lineage: Eukaryota > Metazoa > Chordata > Lepidosauria > Squamata > Chamaeleonidae > Bradypodion > Bradypodion pumilum. The sequence goes on from JAWDJD010000017.1 coordinate 661,132, forward strand.
CCCCCGCTGGGCCTTCCAGGAGAAAAGCCAGCCTAGGTGGCCCGGGACAAGCTGCACAGTCCCAGGCTGCCTCCCTGGAAGAAGTCAAGGTCAAGGGTCGTCCTTGCTCGAAAGCCAGGCGTATCCGACTCTAGGGTTCAGTGCTCATCTCAGTTTCATAGCCAAAGAGCCAGCGCTGTCTGCTTCTGCAGACGTTTCCGTGGACATGCGGCAGCCATGACTAGACACCAGAGTGCACTGAACATTGTTTACCTTCCCAACAAAGTGGTCCCTATTTATTTACTTGTAATTTCTTGCTTTGGAATGGCTAGGTTGGCAGGAGCTGCGACAGAGACAGGAGCTCACTCCGTTATGCGGTACTCGGGTATCGAACTCTTGACCTGCCACCTTCCAGTCAGTGTCTTAACCACTTGCGCCACTGCAGTCCCTGGAAGAAGGGAAGGGTAAAATAACTTCTGTGTCTTCTCCACCTAGAAAATCCTGGAAAGGGTCTCCAGGAGCCAGGATTGACTTGATAGCGTTCAATTATCATTCATTCATTCATTCATTCATTCATTCATTCATTCATTCATTCATTTTGAAGGGTGGTAGGGAAAAGGAGGGAGGCCGCAGTGCCTCAGTGGTTAAGAGGCTGAGCGTGGCGACCGGAGGTTCGGCAGGTCAGCAGTTCGAGACCTGAGTGCTGCACAATGGAGTGAGCTCCCGTCATCCTGCCAGCCCTAGCAGTTTGAAAAGCAAGAAATTGCAAGTAAATAAATAGGGACCACTTCGGCAGGAAAGGTAACAGCATTCCGTGCATGCCGGCATCTAGTCACGCCTGCCACAAGACCATGGCATTGTCTGCAGATGCAAACAGCGCTGGCTCTTTGGCTGTTAACGTAGATGAACACCGAACCCTAGAGTTGGATACGACTGGCTTTCGAGCAAGGGAAATGTTGGCATTTTCCTGAGTTCCAGAGCATGCAACACCTGTTTGGCTAGCACAGATAAAGCATGGAGTTGTTGTTGTTGTTGTTGTTGTTGTTGTTGTTGTTGTTTTGTTGCACATGGGAGGTTGCCAGGATTTGTGTTTGCCCTGAGGACGTGTTTGGGATGGCAAGAGGGAACCATGCGGGGTCTCAGGCAAAGCTTGGGAGTAGCAAGGATTCCCCCACACCACCACCACCACCACCACCACCACCACCACACACCCGCTTTGGTTAAGCAAGGAAACATCCTTGCCTCTCACAACGCACCAACTCCTCCTCCAGGGAAGCATCAGGCCTCCCAGCCCCACAATAATTAAGACAAAACTGTGCTCCCCAATTAAGTGCTCAATAAGCCCCGACATACAACATTGTACACACACATGCGCGCACACCGACCAGCTGTGTTTTCCTGGAGAGGCAAGGCAGAAACACTTGAAATGCTCCCCGAGCTGAGCTGGTTGGCTCTCGTGGGAGCGGCGCCGTGCTGTTGTGTCTGTCCTCAGGCAGCGATTTGGGAGGAATTAGCCATTGCCACTGCAGCGGCTCAAGTGGTTAAGACGCTGAACTGGCTGACAGGAAGGTCGGAATTTGATTCTCGGGTGCTGCAGGGCGGAGTGAGCTCCTGTGTCGGCCGCAGCTCCTGCCAACCGAGCAGTTCGAAAGCAAGAAATTTGCAAGCAGGGACCACTCCGGTGGAAGCTAAACCGCGATCTATGCGCTTCGGTGTCTAGTCATGGGTTGTGTATGGAAAACGCCTGCAGACCTCGACAGCGCTGGCTCTTTGGGTGTAAACAGAGATGAGCACTGAACCCTAGAGTCAGCTACGCCTGGGCTTTTGAGCAAGGGCAAGCCTGACCTTTACTATGCGCAATAGGCCTGTGGGGCTCTTTGAGCAACAGAGGGTGAGAGTAAAGATGGAGGCTGTCTTTTCCCAGGGTCTTCCAGGGAAAACGCCAGGCCTTCCTCCCTTGGAAAGAGGGCGGGGTGTGGGGGGGAAACATCCCCTTTTCTGCCCCATGTTCCTCACATCGAGCATCGGCGGCCATGGATGGAGATTTATGGAGAAGTGAAAGCACGCTCCAGTGAGTCCCGGGAGGCCAAAGCGCATCTGCATTTGTTTCTGACTTGGGGCCGTCTTGAGTGGCAGGTTTGCAAATCTAGCACATGGGGCGTAGCAGCACACATTGGGTGGAAAGGGATGGCACAAGAAAGGGGGCACGCTGCGGTTGGGTCGGTGGGGAGGAAAGGACATGAGGCTGGGGAGGGAGTCGGCCGCCTAGATGTGCATCTCCGCCACCATCACCACCACCACCACTCCCAATATGCTTTGCCTGATGGCTTTGTGAGCAATGGGGGGGGCGCAGGGGGGGGGCTGTCTTTCTATGGCCAGTGGGTAGGTGAGATCTCTGATCTCCAGCCAAAGGAAGACAGAACGGTTGTTTCTCTGTCCTCTGCACACTGGTGCGCAGTGACATCGAAGCATGGGAAGACGGAGAAGGTAGTCGGCCAAAACCCAGCCAAACCTGAGATGCTCCCCAATGTCCCGAACGTCTCTTTTTAGCTCATGGGTTCTCAGCCTTTTTAAGCTGGTCACATCCCCTCAGGCTGTTGGTGGGACGGACTAGTGCCCCCACCGCCACCACCAACACTGCCCCCCACACCTACACCACTGCCGCTTCCCTGCTTACAGGCCTGCCATGGGTGAAGGCCCGCACTTGGCCAGAGCGGCATCCGGGAAAGATGCCGTGTGCATCTGCCGCCTCTGCTTCTGCCACCGGCGCGCATCCCCAACACCGCTCCATAGCAGGGCGGATGTTGTAAGATCCATCTTACATCATCTGCCCTGCTATGGAGCGGTGTTGGGGACATGCCAAGCCAGGCGGTGGGGGAAAGGACGGTGGTGGTGGTGGTGGCGCCATGGGCCGTAGGTCGAGAATCCCTGTTTTAGATCTTTGCTAGCTTTGTGATTTTATTCCAAAGTAAATGCAGTTGTGTTAGTTGTGGCCTAGAATTGCAGCTAACTAATAAGGTGCTGGTTATGTGCTGGTTGTGCGCCCAGTCACCTAACTGGTATGGAGCCAGGCTCTTAACTTGGTTAATTTGCTGCCATGACGTAAGCCAGGGATTCTCAACCTGTGGCCCACAGGCCGGATGCAGCCCGTGGCACTATTTCATGTGGGCCCCCACCGCCTCCACCACACCCGGGCGTGCCATGTGGTAGAGGAAGGGCAAAATGGCCATCCAGGCCCTGAAGCTGTCTGAGGGAGCGTGACCCAATGGTCCACGCCTTTAAAAGGTTAAGAACTCCTGACTTAAGCCCTTTGAAAGATTCTGGCACATCTATGGCGAAATCAGAGCGCAAAATATTCTCTTTTCTTTGGTGTCGTTCTGAGTGTGAGATCTGGGTGTGATCTCTTGCAAAATGACATCCCATGTTCCTTGTTGCACACCTTGTTGACACCTTTGCAGTCACAAACGACTTTCAGAAGCAATGGCTTGTTGTTGGCTTAGGAACCCAGGCTTGTTTTAAATCATGGTTTGTTGTTTTGCTTAAACCCAGAACCCTGGCTGGCTCCCGGCTTGTTCCTTGCTAGCTCCTTTGGTTCAGGGCTCACAGCCGTCATCTCTGGCTAGCCGAAACCGTGGCTTAGCATCACTAGTGAACGCAGCCTCTCGTGGGAGGTGCATTCTGCGCGTGGTTCCCCTGCTGCTTGCAAAGGCTTTGTCCAGGAGTGGGAAAAGACGACTCATCGCTTCTGTAGGAATCTATGGACGTTTGTCTTGTAAATGTCCAACATGGAGGAGCATGCAGTTTTATTTTTAGGCGCATGAGAACATGTGCAGGCCAGCATCTCGCTTCCCTAGGAGGCCACCAGAAGCTTTAGGGCAGGGATGGCGAACCTTTGGCACGCCAGCTGTTCTTGGACTTCAGTTCCCAGAAGCCTAAGTCTCTGTGAATCCACATTAATGGGTTTACTGTGTGTGTTCTTGGACTTCAGTTCTCGGAAGCCCAAGTCTGTGAATCCACATGAATGGGTTTACTGCGCTTGTTCTCGGACTTCAATTCCCAGAAGCCCAAGTCTCTATGAATCCACATGAATGGGTTTACTGCGCTTGTTCTCGGACTTCAAATCCCAGAAGCCCAAGTCTCTATGAATCCACATGAATGGGTTTACTGCGCTTGTTCTCAGACTTCAAGTCCCAGAAGCCCAAGTCCCTGTGAATCCACACAAATGGGTTCAGTGCACGTGTTCTTGGACTTCAGTTCTGAGAATCCCAAGTCCCTGTGAATCCACATGAACGGCTTTACTGCACATGTTCTCAGACTTCAAATCCCAAAAGCCCAAGTCTCTGTGTATCGACACAAATGGGTTTACTGCAGGTGTCCTTGGACTTCAATTCCCAGAAGCCTAAGTCCCTATGAATCCACACAAATGGGTTTACCACACATAGTAAACCCATTCTTGTGGATTCACAGAGACTTGGGCTTCTGGGAATTGAAGTCCAAAAACAGCTGGTGTGCCAAGGTTAACCATCACGGCCTTAGGGAATGCAACCCCCCACCCCAGCAGAGCAGGAAAGCAACGTCTGTCCCTTTCTGCCATTTCATAGCCACGCCGCGCATGGACTTCCAACGGAGCCCTTGGCTTCGCAGCTGTGGACGGTTTGCAGGGTGATGGCGTTGCATCTGAGCTTCCACCGCCAGGAGCCATGCAAGCAAGCAAGATCCCTCTGGAAACTGGGTCAGAGTGAGGCCTGCCATTGGCATCTTTGCATGGCTCTCTGGGGGGGCAGGGGCTGGCTCTCTGCTCCGAAGATGCAGCCAAGGTGGCGTCGTGGTTTTTCAAGGGCTGCTTCGATTTCTGACACATCCTTTAAGCATCTCGGTCATTCAGGCTGATTACAAAGGCCTGTCCACTCCACAGTCATTGCTCTTGGCTCCCGTTGGATCTGCCGTGACGCCAGCCTGTGGAGTTCGGGGATTCGGAGTGGACCGCTGTGCTTAGCATCTGCCAAGAGCACTCAAGTGCCCGTTGTCTTAAAACAGACCGAGTGGATCAGCAGGAGGAATGTCGCATTTGTGTTTTTACAGCCATAGTTTACGGTGGGGAAAGTGTCCCTTAGGCACATTGACGGGCACATCAGAGAACTGGCATACTGCCACAGATGGAGCCCTTCAATGGCTTTCAAGTCTAGACGTGGAACTCTAGTTAGGAGCTTGAGATGGTCAAACTTTGCTCACCACAGTGGCTCAAGTGGTTAAGCCGCTGAACTCACTGACTGGAAGGTCAGGGTTCGATTCTCGGGTACTGCAGGACAGAGTGAGCTCCTGTCTCTGTAACAGCTCCAACCAACCTAGTTTGAAAGCAAGAAATTGCAGGTAGATCAATAGGGACCACTTCACCGGGAAAGGTAAACAGCATTCCACACATTTTGGTGTCTAGTCCTGCCTGCTACATGTCCACAGAAACATCGGCAGACACAAACAGCGCTGGCTCTTTGGCTATAAACAGAGATGAGCACTGAACCCTAGAACCGGATACAACTGGCTTTTGAGCAAGGGCAACCTTTATCTTTTACAACCCTAGTTTATGATGGGGAAAATGTCCCTTAACGCACCTTTAGAGGCACATTGGAGGACTGGCATAGTGCCACGGATGAAGCCCTTCAATGGCTTCCAAACCAAATGTGGGACTCTAGTTAGGAACTTGAGATGGTCAAATTTTGCGAAAGGAAGAAATTGCAATTAGATAAGTAGGTCCCACTTCAGTGGGAAGGTAAACAGCATTCCATGCGCTCCGGTGTCTAGTCATGCCTGCCACATGACCACAGAAATGTCTGCAGAAGCAGACAGCGCTGGCTCTTCGGCTTTGAAACAGGGATGAGCACTGAACCCTAGAGTTGGACACGACTGGCTTTCGAGCAAGGTTGACCTTGACCTTGGCCTATTAATGTAGACGACTGAAGTTCATCCTAGGATAAATAAAATGTGGGGGGAAAGATTTTTAAAAAAGGAGGAACCCGGAACGACTCGGAAGGCACCGGATGAAGTCTGGATCCCCCCCTTAAAAGGCGACCACCAGTTTGGGCAAGTTCCCACTGGAAGGCACAGGTTAGCTGGCACAATTCCTGCCTCTCTCCAAGGTGCTGAAATAGGTCCCACATCTTGGTTAAGGTGGGCCCGGGCATGTACCGATGGGAGGCCAAGTCGTCGCTTCCGAATGCATCTTGGTTTGGTCCGCAGAAGTCCAGTAGATCCTAACTGATGGGATCTCTTCCAGACATCTGAATGCATTTGTGCATTTGCAAAGGTGAAGTGTGCAACACCCCCCCCCACCCCGTCGGAAAGCCAAAACGGCTGTTCACCCACCCACCCCAATTGTAGTAAATGTTGACCACCACGGAAGTGAGATGTCCGAGGAAGGCTGCTGGAGTGACTAGAAGGGATGACATCAGGAACGAGGTTATAGGGGAATTGGAACAGAACCAATCTGGCACGGCATCCAGAGACAACAAATAAAGTGGTTTGCCCACCTGGAGAGAATGTTTTGAGGTTCCATACTTTACAAGGTGTAGGTGGTTAGAGGAGAAGGACAAAGATTGGAGGAAGGTGGAGAGATAAAAATGAAAGAAATATTACAAGAAGACCAAAGAGCGCCGCTCGAGGTTGCTAGAAGTGACCCAACAATAATCTTGTATTTCCCTCAACACCTAATGGGGCAAAATAGGATGCAAAGAAAATATATATATATATAGTAGTGAAGTGTAGTTTGGGCACCCCTGGTTTAAGCAGAGAAAATGGCAGCCTAAAAATCTTTCTCATCCTGTTGCAAAACAGATTGCAAGACGTGTTTTTCACACACACACACACACACACACACACACACACACACACACACACAAAGAGGAGCCTCAGTTGTGCAACCCAAAATTCAACTAAGGATGAGCTGGACTTTTTTGAGCAGTAGAGCAGTGGTTCTGCTGACTCGGTGTCTGACAGCCATGCTCCTGTTCCCTTGGTTTTGTGCATCTCTCCTCCCTGCCATTGTTTCGAGGCGCAACGTCAGCATTGAGTGTAAGGAGTTTGTTTATCTCTGTAAGAACAGCCTCTTCCTCGGCCTGGCCTGGAGAGGGAAAAGGCAAAGAGTTTGACCTCCTTGTCTACTCACAGCCATTCCCTCCTCTCCACCTGCCTCAGGCAGCAATCAGACCATTAAAGGAGCCGAATTCTGTACCCCTCCACATCCACACAGTGCAATGTCACCCGCCAGCGGGCCCCGCTCGAGTCTGTTGGTCTTGCTTTTAGAGCGGTGTTTCTCAACGTTTTCAGTGCGCCGGCCTGACCACACCCCCTGGACAGCTGATCGGGCTGGTCACGTGGTTCCTCCCACCCAGAAGCGGAAGTAAAATGCGCCCTGCACATATGCAGAATGCATTTAGCAGCATTCTGCACATGCATGGGGCATGTTTTACTTCCACTTCCAAGAGCAGCAAGGCCGTCAGGAGCCAGATGAATCAGCATTTGAGGCCGGGTCTGGCCCGTGGGCCATAGGTTACACATTCCTGATTGAGAGACTCTGACCCTCAGCCTATTCAGGGTCCTCCAAATGACGTAGGGGAGACTGAGTTCCCCAGCTACACCCTCCTTTAATGCAGCTCCCCCGGTGGCTTAGTGGATAAGACGCTGAGCTTGGAGACTGGAAGGTCGGGTTTCAATAACCGAGGGCTGTACTTGGGGACACAAAAGGAGTCTCATTCGGGCATCCCTTGAGCGGAGTTTCTCCAGCAAAAATCCTTTCAACCCAGAGTCATTTCTGACATGAAATTATTATTCTTTATATTGATCCTTGCGCATTGAGCGCATTGAGCTTCTTCCTCCATCTTCTAAATTGGTTTTGCTCTTCTGGACCCTCAAGGATGTTTGTTCTTGCCATAAAGCTCTCCCTGGATCTGAGTTGTTAGACTTGAGGCTCGTCTCCGTTCAGAGGGTGTCGAGGGTCCTTCTCTTGCTTAGTTCTCTCGGCATCCACTGCCGAGCTTAGATGTGGAGCCATACCCACAAGAGGGTGGGTGTAGGTTGGAGGCATGGCTTCGTTCACAGCAATGTCGACTTATTTTGCATATGTGGATGCGCTCCATACTGGGGAGACGCACAGGGCCAAAGCTGGTGTACGCAGCATGGATGCTTGAGTTCTCCATTTGTCGTTTGTGCGTTTCCTGACGACGTTTTTCTTTGTACTAACTCCTGTGTGGTCGGACCTGAGTTTGAAGGTGAAGGCTCTGCCTTGTGTTATGTTGTGTTGTGCTGTGTGCCTCCATTCTAGGGAGACAGGAGATGTTCTGCCTCACCTCGCTCCGTCTCCCTTAATGCACTGCATCTCTTTTGACATGTTTCCAACAAAGACAGAGAGACACCCAGGTGGCTAGACTTGAGCCTCATGTTCCCCCCTCACCCCCTTGTTCAATTTGGGATGCATTCAGGATGTGGCGATGGGTCCTGATTTCACCCAATGTAATTTCTGGCCTGTCCGACTTGCTTTGCAAAATTGATGCATTGACTCGCCTTGGAAAAAATCAAAACGGCGATTGCCTCTGCGTTATACCACTAGATTTGCATGAAATTTAGACATACATGATCCCCTAAGGAGGGCAGTAAAATGCCAAGCATCTAGCTTTTCAGAGGTTTGCAAGCTACCCACCTTTGAATATTTGCTTTAAAAAAACACTATTGGGTTGAATTGCATTTTCCCACACATACACACCCACACTCACACCATCTGGTTCATTTTGTGCTTCCAATTTTGTCTTGTATAGTTTTACTGTGCTTTGCCCTGGAACTGAATTTGGTCTTTCCATTTTGATTCGGGCCTCATACGATCTGTCAGATATGAGGTCAGTTGGGTGTGAAATTTGGGATTTGACCAAATTTGATGCAGAGTCCCTATGTATACAACCCTCCTGTCATATTAGAAGATGGAGGAAGGAGCTCACTGGACAAGGAACAACATTGAAGGAGGAAGATACGGCTGAGGAACTCAATATTCCCTACGTCACGTGGAGGACCCTGAATAGGTTGAGTGTTGGAGTCCCTCAATGCAAGACAGAGGGGTTGATGGTGGACAACAACACACTGTGTGAATGTGGAGACAGACAGAATCCATGGGCTCATTTGCTGGTCTGCCGATGACTGCCAGAAACACGCATCGATGAAGACTAGAGTTTGGCCAACGCCAAAGCCAAGAAAGTGGCTTCGTTTTGTCAGTCTAGGGTTTGAGCAGGACACGGAAGAAGAAGAACTAGAAATAGGCACCAATGAAGACTTGAGTTTGGCCAATGCCAAAGCCAAGAAAGTGGCTTCGTTTTGTCAGTCTAGGGTTTGATCAGGACATGGAAGAAGAAGAACCAGAAATAGGCACCGATGAAGACTTGAGTTTGGCCAACGCCAAAGCCAAGAAAGTGGCTTCGTTTTGGCAGTCCAAGGTTTGATCGGGACACGAAAGAAGAACTAGAAATAGGCACCGATGAGGACTTGAGTTTGGCCAACGCCAAAGCCAAGAAAGTGGCTTCGTATTGGCAGTCCAAGGTTTGATCGGGACACGAAAGAAGAACCAGAAATAGGCACCAATGAGGACTTGAGTTTGGCCAACGCCAAAGCCAAGAAAGTGGCTTTGTTTTGTCAGTCTAGGGTTTGATCAGGACACGGAAGAAGAAGAACTAGAAATAGGCACCGATGAAGACTTGAGTTTGGCCAACGCCAAAGCCAAGAAAGTGGCTTCGTTTTGGCAGTCCAAGGTTTGATCGGGACACGAAAGAAGAACTAGAAATAGGCACCGATGAGGACTTGAGTTTGGCCAACGCCAAAGCCAAAAAAGTGGCTTTGTTTTGTCAGTCTAGGGTTTGATCAGGACATGGAAGAAGAAGACCTAGAAATAGGCACCGATGAGGACTTGAGTTTGGCCAACGCCAAAGCCAAGAAAGTGGCTTCGTTTTGTCAGTCTAGGGTTTGATCAGGACATGGAAGAAGAAGAGTCCTCCTGTTTCTGTGTGTCTACACCGCCCTTAAATGATCTTCCAAGCTCCATGCACAGCACAGTTTGACTGTTTGGAAGGGAGGTTCATCTGCCAGCCAAGTCGGCTTGGATTTGGGAGAACAGAATCACCCTAAATTTTGTCCCAGGGGCCAAAATGCTTTGGGTCATCCTTGAGTATTGCATTTCTGCTGGACGCAGCGCAAGCTCTGATCGTTCTTTTGGGCCCACTTTGTTCGCTATCCTTGCAAACAGCCCATCCAAACATGGAGGCAGGATTGCTTCACTCCGCCAGTTCAAGATGGACGGGCGCGGCCTCCGTCTCCTGCCGCCACCAGCAGATCCAAACGCGTCTCGTCCACTGCTGTGTGCAAAACAGCAGGCAAGACCATTTCCCTGGCGCATTGATTTTCCTGCGTGGGCATTAGCTAGGAGGAGCTGCGGTGGCTCAGTGGTTAAGAAGCTCACCTTGGTAGCTGGATGGCTGGCAAGTTGGCAGTTCAAGACGTGGGTACTGCATGATGGAATGAGCGCCTATCTCCGTCCCAGCTCCTGCCAACCTAGCAGTTCGAAAGCAAGGATTTACAAGTGAATAAATAAGGACCACCAGAGGATGATTTTATCGGAGCAGAGGAAAAACCTTCGCCCACTTGCCAGCCTGATTATCTCCACAAACGCCCAGCATCGTGATGGTGGTTTCAGGGAGTATCCTCCCTAGAATCAGTGGGAAAGGATGTGGAGGTGGACAAGGAACCGGGAGAGGATTTGGAGGCGACAGCATTGAGAGCATTTAAGAAATCACTGGAGGGATTGAGAGGTGAATGTGATGTGGGTGTGGGGTGCATGTGTGAAGGCCCGCTGTGGATCAGCATCTGTCTCCAGAATGTGCACAATTCCCTCCCAAGGATCGCCCAGCCTATAATTTCCCCTGGCTCTGTCTTTTCGTTATTTACCAACTGTTCCTGGTAAATAAGATACAGCAGGAGGCTAAGGAAGAGGGGGAACCGTGCCAGAGGACTGGAGTGCCCTGAAACGGAGCAGGCATAAGATGCAGACGTGCCGCTGGCATTTCTTGGCTGGGACGAGCGGACCTTTGGCTCAGGTGCATCTTCAGGGCAGCCATTCTTGCGGGCTTGAGTCCTTAGGGCCGCGATGGCCAACCTTGGCCCTCCAGCTGTTCTTGGACTTCAGTTCCCAGAAGGCCAAGGCTCTGCGAATCCACACCAATGGGTTTACTGCACATACACTCCAGATGTTGTTGGACTTCAATTCCCAGAATCCCAAGTCTCTGTGAATCCACACCAATGGGTTTACTGCACATACACTCCAGATGTTCTTGGACTTCAATTCCCAGAAGCCCATGTCTCTGTGAATCCACACCAATGGGTTTACTGCACATACGCTCCAGATGTTCTTGGACTTCAATTCCAAGAATCCCAAGTCTCTGTGAATCCACACAAATGGGTTTATTGCACATACACTCCAGATGTTCTTGCACTTCAATTCCCAGAAGCCCAAGGCTCTGCGAATCCACACCAATGGGTTTACTGCACATACACTCCAGATGTTCTTGGACTTCAATTCCCAGAATCCCAAGTCTCTGTGAATCCACACAAATGGGTTTATTGCACATACACTCCAGATGTTCTTGCACTTCAATTCCCAGAAGCCCAAGTCTCTGTGAATCCACACCAATGGGTTTACTGCACATACACTCCAGATGTTCTTGGACTTCAATTCCCAGAAGCCCAAGTCTCTGTGAATCCAATCCACACCAATGGGTTTACTGCACATACACTCCAGATGTTCTTGGAGTTCAATTCCCAGAAGCCCATGTCTCTGTGAATCCACACCAATGGGTTTACTGCACACACGCTCCAGATGTTCTTGGACTTCAATTCCCAGAATCCCAAGTCTCTGTGAATCCACACAAATGGGTTTATTGCACATACACTCCAGATGTTCTTGCACTTCAATTCCCAGAAGCCCAAGGCTCTGCAAATCCACACCAATGGGTTTACTGCACATACACTCCAGATGTTCTTGGACTTCAATTCCCAGAATCCCAAGTCTCTGTGAATCCACACAAATGGGTTTATTGCACATACACTCCAGATGTTCTTGCACTTCAATTCCCAGAAGCCCAAGTCTCTGTGAATCCACACCAATGGGTTTACTGCACATACACTCCAGATGTTCTTGGACTTCAATTCCCAGAAGCCCAAGTCTCTGTGAATCCACACCAATGGGTTTACTGCACATCCACTCCAGATGTTCTTGGACTTCAATTCCCAGAAGCCCATGTCTCTGTGAATCCACACCAATGGGTTTACTGCACATACGCTCCAGATGTTCTTGGACTTAAATTCCCAGAAGCCCATGTCTCTGTAAATCCACACCAATGGGTTTACTGGGCATATGCTGCTAAAGCATAGATAGGTCAGTGATGGCATATCTTGGCTGCTCTCTAGATGTTCTTGCACTTCAATTCCCAGAAGCCCTGATCAGCAGGAGTGCTGACTTGGGGCTTTGGGAGCTTGTAGTAAGGAGGGTGGTTAGGGTTAGGGCGGTATCCAGTCTTGCCCATCTGTTGTTTTGACAAAAGAGAGATTGGGGTTGTTGCTGTTGTTGTTGTTGTTTTTGGGGGGGGAGTGTTGGGGGAGATATTATTTCTAGGAGCTGGAGATGGCAATAAAAAGTGGCCTATTCCCATCTTAGATGTTTGTTTCCCCCTTGACACATGAATTAAAATGCAAAAGAGATATTAAAAAAGAAAATGATTTTGGAGATGTTTTTTTGGGGGGGAAACTCATTAACTATGTATTTGTCAAGGGGAAAGGGATGAAAATGCAACAAGAAACATAGTTTTTGCAATCAGCATCAATATACATCTGCTGGCGTATAAGACCCACTTTCCCTCCCTTAAAATACACTGGTAAAATGGTTGCATCTTGTACTGTATATAGTTGCCTAGAGTGGGCTATTTTGGTAATAATGGGGTGCATCTTATACTCCAATGCATCTTGTATGGCGGCAAATAGGGTAAAAAGTCAAACCTTGGTTAACATAATTCATGTGTTCCCCAGGAAGTTTCTTAAAGCGAAAATTATTTAAACCAGATTTCCCATAGGAATGCATTGAATGCAGTTTCCCATAGGAGTGCATTGAAAAACAAAATACATTAAGCGAAAGGCGGTTTCCCATAGCAATGCATTGAAAACCAATTTTAAAAATCCTTAAACTCAGCCACTCTCACACACACACACACACACTGTAATAGTACAATGCCTCGATGCCAAAGTGCACGGAATGCTGTTTACTTTCCCACCGAAATGGCCCCTATCTATCTACTTGCAATTTCTTGCTTTTGAACGGCTAGCTCGGCAGGACCCGGGACAGAGGGGGCGATCCGGTGCCAGGCTGTATTCTAGCAATCCAGTTGTGGAAGACTTTCCAAGGTCGAACATCCAAGTTGGCCACTCCATGTTTGCGACTCCCAGTCCACTTGCTGGGGGGGAAAAGCGGGTGCCTGACCTTTGTTCTGTGCCAACGGGACAAAGATTCCTTTGAAAGCTGTTGAACTGGGGCTAATGAGCTGCGCCTTCCTTCCTTTTGGTGCGCTATTCTTAGCCTGGTGTGCTTGGTGGCCGTTGTGGAGAGGGAGGCAGGCAGGCTGTGGTTCTTCTCGGGCAGTGAGCATGGCTGGGCAGTGGAGCCGTCATCCCCATCGGGAAATGATCCCAAGGGGAGAGGAACCTGAGCTGGAAGCAAAAACCAGGTTTATTTATTTATTCCGGGTTTCTCAGACTTTGCAATTCCTTTCCTCGGGATAATTGTGACGTTTTGGCATCAGATTGTGGAGACTTCATGGTTCAGAGGCTGAACTAGATGGCTGGAAAATCAGCACACCAGCAGTTCGAGACCTGGGTGCTGCATGACGGAGCGAGCTCCCGTCCTCTGCCCCAGCTCCTGCCAACCTAGCCGCCCAAGAGCAAGAAATTGCAAGTCGATCAATAGGGACCGCTTTGGCAGGAAAGGTAGCAGCGTTCCATGTCTATCCATACCTGTCAAGTTTTGGATTTGGAAATAAGGGAAATTTCCCGGCCAATAAGGGATACTTGACAGCGATGCTTATCCTGTGCTGCCCTCCAATGGTGGCAATAGGGCATTTCAGTCTAATTAATAAGGGATGACGGCGGGAAAGAGGGTAAAATAAGGGGTTTTCCCGGCCAATAAGGAATACTTGACAGCTATGGTCTAGTCCTGCCTGCTGCATGACCACGGAAACGTCTGCAGAGGCAATTAACGCTGGCTCTGTGGCTGTGAACACAGAATGTTGTTACCTTTTCTGCCAAAGCAGTACCTATTTATCTGCTTGCAATTTAGCCCAAATCACCTAAAATAATACTAAAAAAAAGGAAATTTCAGAAATATAGAGAGTGGGAGGAACTTCTGCTTCAGAGACTAGCAGCCCCAGTCTTGTCCTCGGCCATCATCCCCATAAGCTAAGGGGCTGCGAAGGTGGCTCAGAGGTTAAGAAGCTCGCCTTGTTAGCTGAAAGGCTGACAAGTTGGCAGTTTGAGACCTGGGTACTGCATGACGGATCGAGTGCCTGTCTCTGTCCCAGCTCTTGGGGACAAGAAAGGAGTTTCATTTGGGCGTTCCCCGAGTGGAGTTTCTCCAGAAAATAAAACCTTTCAACCCAGAATAATTTCTGACACAAAATGATTATTATCTCTACAAGCTGCCTTGTTAACATCTGGATCCTGCTGTGTTCCTTCCTCCATTGTGGTCCCCCCACCCCACCCCACCCCACTCCCACTTTGCCAAAGAGAAGTAGAGCCTTGACACTTCTGTGCAACAGGCTCTAAGCCAGGGGTGCCCAAACTTTTGGGGCCGCAGGGGGGTTGGTCATTACGTCCCGGGGGCTGGATATGGCCCCCGACACCAATTCACCCGGCCCGCGAAGCCCTCGCCGCTCCCAGAATTGGAAGAAAAATGTGCGTTTTATGGTCGTGTTTTACTTCCACTTCCAGGAGCAACAAGGGCTTTGTGGGCTGGGTGAATTGGCATCAGGGGCTGGATCCGGCCCCCCACGCCATAGTTTGGGCACCCCTGCTGTAAGCAGTGTCTTCAGTGCATCGATCTCAGGGGGGAAGGGTGTGGGCTCCGTCACTAGCCGCCTCCATGCCTTCTGGGCCAGAAGGACAATGCAGGCAGAGCTGGGGAGAGGAACGTGGAGGGGAAGGCAGGCTGTGATGCCAAGTGGGCCCCCAGGATGCTCCGGCACATTTCCTTTCACGGAGAAGGCGAGGAAGAGAGAGAGAGAGAGAGAGTGCGCGCATCATGTCCTGGTTTGCTCCCAGCTCCTTCTTCACATCCCCTGTGAGGCTCAGGTGCCACCAGCCTCCTCCTCAACACACAGGCTTTGACACAGTGGCCCGGATGGGAAGGATTCGGGTGCAGATGAAGAAGCGAAGGGAGGCCTCCGCTTCTGCCCTGCTCTTAGGAAACTCAACAGCGATAAATCCAGGATCACGGCATATTCTGGCCACATCTGGCAAACCGAAGGGGAAGACATGGAAGTGGTGGCAGACGTGACCTCCTTGGGATCTAAGATCACTGCAGGCGGTGACTGCAGCCATGAACTAAAGAGACGCTTACTCCTTGGGACTGCAGTGGCTCAAGTGGTTAAGACACTGAACTCGCTGACTGGAAGGTCAGAGTTTGATTCCCAGGTACTGCACGATGGAATGAGCGCCTGTCTCTGCCCCAGCTCTTGCCCACCTAGCAGTACAAAAGCAAGACATTGCAAGTAGATCAATAGGGACCACTTCGGTAGGAAGGTAGAAAGCATTCCGTGCACTCGGGTGTCTAGTCATGCCTGCCACATGTCAACGGAAACGTCTGCAGATGCAGATAGCGCTGGCTCTTCGGCTACAAACAGAGAGGAGCACTGAACCCTAGAGTCGGATACACCTGGAATTTGGACAAGGGTGACCTTACTCCTTGGGAGGCAAGCTATGACCAACCTAGGCAGCATAATAAAAAGTAGAGACATCACCTTGCCAAAAAAAGTCCTCATAGTTAAAGCAATGGTCTTCCCAGTAGTCATGGATGAGAAATGGACCCTAAGGAGGACTGAGTGTAGAAGAATGGACACTTTTGAGTTGTGGTGCTGGAAAAGAGTCCTGGACTGCAAGGAGATCAAGTCAGTCCATCCTGAAGGAAATCAACCCAGAATGCTCCTTGGAAGGACAAATACTGAAGCTGAAGCTCAAGGACTTTGGCCACCCAACGAGAAGTGACAGGATACCTCAAACGGACACCAGTTGAGAAAATAGACCCTCTTGTGGGTATGGCTCCACATTTAAGGTCAGGAGAGAAGGAGCAGCGGACGGCGAGAGAACTAAGCAAGAGAAGGACCCTCGACATCCTCTGGACGGAGATGATCCTCAAGTCCACCAACCTCAGATCCAGGGAGAGCTTTAGGGCAAGAAAATAAACATTCTTGAGGGTACAAATTAGAAGATGGAGGAAGGAGCTTATTGGACAAGGAACATATTTAAAGGAGGATCTGGTTGGGAAACTCAACCTCATCCATACCTGTCAGGTTTTGGACTTGGAAATAAGGGAAATTTCCCGGCAAATACGGGATACTTGACAGCGATGCTTATCCTTTGCTGCCCTCCAATGGCGGCAATAGGGCATTGCAGTCTAATTAATAAGCGATGACGGCAGGAAAGTGGGTAAAATAAGGGGTTTTCCCGGCCAATAAGGGATACTTGACAGCTATGCTTATCTTGTGCTGCCATCCAATGGCAGCAATAGGGCATTGCAGTCTAATTAATAAGGGAAAGAGGGTAAAATAAGGGGTTTTCCCGGCCAATAAGGGATACTTGACAGTTATGCTTATCTTGTGCTGCCATCCAATGGCAGCAATAGGGCATTGCAGTTTAATTAATAAGCGATGACGGCAGGAAAGTGGGTAAAATAAGGGGTTTTCCCGGCCAATAAGGGATACTTGACAGCTATGCTTATCTTGTGCTGCCATCCAATGGCAGCAATAGGGCATTGCAGTCTAATTAATAAGGGAAAGAGGGTAAAATAAGGGGTTTTCCCGGCCAATAAGGGATACTTGACAGCTATGCTTATCTTGTGCTGCCATCCAATGGCAGCAATAGGGCATTGCAGTTTAATTAATAAGCGATGACGGCAGGAAAGTGGGTAAAATAAGGGGTTTTCCCGGCCAATAAGGGATACTTGACAGCTATGCTTATCCTTTGCTGCCCTCCAATGGTGGCATTGCAGTCTAATTAATAAGGGATGACGGCGGGAAAGAGGGTAAAATAAGGAGTTTTCCTGGCCAATAAGGGATACTTGACAGCTGTGCTTATCCTGTGCTGCCCTCCAATGGCGGCAATAGGGCATTGCAGTCTAATTAATAAGCGATGACGGCAGGAAAGTGGGTAAAATAAGGGGTTTTCCCGGCCAATAAGGGATACTTGACAGCTATGCTTATCTTGTGCTGCCATCAAATGGCGGCAATAGGGCATTGCAGTCTAATTAATAAGGGAAAGTGGGTAAAATAAGGGGTTTTCCTGGCCAATAAGGGATAATTGACAGCTATGCTTATCCCAATGGCGGCAATAGGGCATTGCAGTCTAATTAATATGGGGTGATGGTGGGAAAGAGGGTAAAATAAGGGGTTTTCCCGGCCAATAAGGGATAGTTGACAGCTATGTGCATAAATGAGGACTTAAGTTTGGCCAATGCCAAAGCCAAGAAAGTAGCTTCATTTTGGCAGTCCAGAGTTTGATCAGGACACGGAAGAAGGAGAAGAACCCGCTCTAACTCACTGTTTACTCCTTTGCATTGCCTCCTTTGCTGAGCAGAAATACACTCCTGGTAAAGGGCAGGTAGAGAGGAGGGAATTACTCTGAGTACACAAGGTACACAATCCGGCTCATTTACTGGTCTGTCAATGACTGCCGGAAACGCGCACCGGCGAGGACTTCAGTGTGGCCAACGGCAGCATCAAGAAAGTGGCTTCATTTTGGCAGTCCAGAGTTTGAACTGCACACGAAGAAGGACTAACAATAGTAAGTCCACACGGCACAGTTTGATCCGGGTTCAACTCTCAGGGCTCCCATCCTGGGGTGTCCTGGGGTTTGCCAGTTGGTGAAAATAGCCCCAGGGCGTTCTCCTGCCCTGAACCAGGCCAGCTAAAGTGGATCAGACCACAACAGGAGTGTGTATTTACCACTTGTGGGACTTCTGTGACATGCTTGATATTTTGCAGTCGGATTTTGGACTCCCCGTTTTAACGCCACAAAAGAGGTTTGATTGTGTTTTAAATATCCGATGCTTTTAAGTCGTGCTTGTGTTTTTTACAATGATAGGGCAGTGATGGCAAACCTTGGGGTATTCTTAGACTTCAATCCCCAGAAGCCTAAGTCTCTGTGAATCCACAGGAATGGGTTTACTGAGCATAGACACATGTGGATTCACACAGACTTGTGTATCTGGGAATTGAAATCCAAAAACACGTGCAGTAAACCCATTTGTGTGGATTCACAGAGACTTGGGCTTCTGGGAATTGAAGTCCAGGAACATCTGGAGTGCCAAGGTTCGCCATCATGGTTATAGGGAATGCATTTGGGGGAACCTGAGCTGGGATTTCAGCTGTTTTAGAGTCGGAGGTCTTGTGTCACCGATGTCAGCAGGTTACAACATCTGGCCTTCATCTCCATCCACTCTGCTGACCAACCCCAGGAAGATATTAAGGAACTGGGTTTTCCTTCCCTTCTCCCCTGCTTTGAAACTTCCAGATGTTGACTGTGGTTCCATTCATACTGTGGCTTGTGTTTCCAGGCCAAAGACAGCGATGACGACGATGAGGTTTCCGTGGGAGTGGATCGCGATCGTTTTATGGACGAGTTTTTTGAACAGGTGAGTGGCTCCTTATTGGGGTGGAAATCTGGTGGAAGTCAAAACTTTCTGTGGCTTGGGGGCAATTTGTCCTCTGTGAGTCTGATGTGGCACATCCCAGAGTTTGGAAAGGTCCCTGCTTTGCACAACAAGTCCCAGAATCCTCTCATGTTGACATGCTGGCCAGATTACTTGATTACTTGTTTTCCTGGCTGAGCGACTCAATTAATTTTGGTTCTCAGTCAAAAGCCAAGAAAATGGTTTCATTTTGGCAGTCCAGAGCTTGATTGGGAAGAAGAACATAAGAACATAAGAACAGCCTTGCTGGAACAGGCCACACCCCATCGAGTCCAGCATTCTATCTCACCATACTTGTCAACCTTCCCGGATTGGCCGGGATTTCCCAATTTTCAGCGCCAATTTGTGCCATTTCCCGCCCCGCGCTGCCGAAACCCCGGAATTTGGCAGCGAGGGCGAGGAGCTACTGCACAGCCCTTCTGTGCAAGTTGCGTTCTACGCATGCGTAGAAGGGTTTTACGCTTGCGTAGAACCCTTCTACGCTTGCGTAGAACCCTTCTACGCATGCGTAGAAGGCTATGCTTGCATTGAAGGGGGCTATGCAAGCGTAAAGCCCTTCTACGCATGCGTAGAATGCGACTTGCGCAGAACCGATCTGCGCAGGTCCCGGATTTGTCGGAGCCGCGGTTGACAGGTATGTATCTCACACAGTGGCTCACCTATTGCTTCAGGGTATTATTCCCAAAGAGATGCCTTCACCTGTTTAGGATTCCCTGGACATGGCATTGAGAGATATCCTGCCTATCTCTCCAACCCTGAGGTTGTCCTTAGGTATCCATAATTATATAGTAGAAGAAGACAATGAAGAAGATGACAATAAAGAAGAAGTTGATGATGAAGACGAAGATGAAGAAGAAAATGAAGACAATGACAACAACGATGAAGTAGTAGTAGTAGTAGTAGTAGTAGTAGTAGTAGTAGTAGTAGTAGTAGTAGTAGTAGTAGTAGTAGTGAAAAGGGTCACCAGTGAAAGATGGAGAAACAGTCAAGGGAAGGAGTAATTCAACTTGGCTGGAAAACATCCTTTAAGATGGGAAGCAGGAGAACCTCAAAGAAAGGGTTGGGCAAAGTCTAACCTCTGGATCTCTTTTGGGTTACAACCTCCAGCATCCTTCCTCCTTGGCCCTGCTGGCTAAGACAGATGGGACTTGTAGTCCAGTGAATATTTGGAGGGTTGTGCTTTGCCAACCCAACCCTCACCCTAGACCCAGGAATTTACGGATACTGGTTAGAAACAGAAGCATAATTGGATGTGGTTTCAGTTTCACCCATCAACCGTTTCATACTGGTTGAGTATCTCCCCAGCATCCCCCCCCCCATGATCAACTGGTTTGATACTTCATAAATTATGAAAGCAAGCTGGCGAACTACTTCTGTGAAGGAATAAGATTAGCCACTTTGGGGAAAACAGACGGCAGTTAAATATATGCAACTATCTTTTAGCTCCTTGCGCATGAGTCACTGAACAGATTTTTCTCGTTGGCTTTTAATCCTGCAAGGCCAGGATTCACATTTCAGGAGCCAAAATAGCAATTTGAAACGAAATGGGAACAAAAGGCAAAATAAACACCACCATTCATTCTCCAGCTACCACTGGCGCGCCAGGTTGTGATCCTGTCCTGGGTTGCCCGAGCACCCCTGGAACTCGCCGAGACTTGATTTGGATTATTAGCCCGGTCTTGGTTTGAACTCAACCACGCTTGGGTTTTAAAGAGACTTTGAGCTCTCGGCTGACACTGGGCTCCCTTTTCCCAGGTGGAGGAGATCCGTGGCTTCATAGAGAAGATCGCGGAGAATGTGGAAGAGGTGAAACGGAAGCACAGCGCCATCTTGGCCTCCCCGAACCCAGACGAGAGTAAGGCTAACTTTTTTTTTCCTCTTCTGGCACAGGTGTGACATTGTTTATTCGTTGGATGCATTTATTTAATTCAGGAGTTCTCAACCTTTTTAAGCCATTGGGGGCCATTGGATCACACTCCCTCAGACAGCTTCAGGGGCCAGATGGCCATTTTGCCCTTCCTCCACTACATGGCACTTCCTGGTGTGGTGGAGGTGGTGGTGGGCCACATGAAATGGTGCTGTGAGCCACATCTAGCCCATGGGACGCAGGTTGAGAATCCCTGATTTAATTCATTCATATACCACCCATTTGGAGAAAAGTTCCCCACCCTGGGTGGCTTTACCTACCTACCTACCTACCTACCTACCTACCAACCAACCAACCTACCTACCTACCTACCTACCTACCTACCTACCTACCTACCAGAATACGTATTCTTTTGAGTAGGGGACAACTCTGGCCAGCATTCAGAGAAAAGTCTCTTTTCCGTACAAGAGGTTTTAGGCCTGATGGCGCAGGGGTTTGCTGTACCGCAGCCAGAAGGTTGTGAGTGTGATCCTGATCAGGGCGCAAGGTTGACTCAACCTGTTCCATCCTTCCCAGGCCGGTAAAATGAGGACCCAGCATGTTGGGGCGGATAAATTTTCTGCTCCATTCAGCTGCTCATAGTATATGTGTCAGAGACCCAGTGAGTCAAAACTGGGGCTGTGACTGTAAGATCTGATTTAGAAACCAAAAGCCGGCCCACCGCACTTCTGCCAAATGCCGGTTTCACCTCTTGGCTCACCGGTCCAAAAGGCCATTCTGTGCTTTTTCCAGGCAGCCATCTACTCCGCGTGAAGTGAGCAGGTTAGTGGCTTCCTCGGAGTTTTGCTCAGGAGACAGATGGCAAGCTCAGCTCCTTCACAATTTCCAGCCATCCACGGCAACTGACCCACCGACCCTTCAAGGTCTGGTGGTGGCACGTGGTGAGCCAGGAAGGCGAGGACTCAGTTGCTAGCCCAGGGATTCCCAACCTTTTCAAGCCGGGGGCCATTGGGTCACGCTCAAGACTGAGAAAGCACTGGCTCTTTGGCTGTAAACAGAGACAAGGACTGAACCCCGGAGGAGGAGGAGGAGGAGGAGGAAGAAGAGATGAAGAAAAAGACAAAGAAGAAGAAGAAATGATGAAGAAAGATAATAAGAAGATAACAAAGAAGAAGGCAACGAAGAAGACAACAATGAAGAAGACAACAAAGAAGAAGACAAAGAAGAAGAAGACAACAAAGAAGACAAAGAAGAAGACAACAAAGAAGACAAAGAAGAAGACAACAAAGAAGACAAAGAAGAAGAAAGCAAAGAAGAAGACAACAACGAGGAAGACAACGAAGAAGACAAAGAAGAAGAAGGCAACGAAGAAGACAACGAAGAAGACAATGAAGAAGACAACGAAGAAGACAAAGAAGAAGAAGGCAACGAAGAAGAAGACAATGAAGAAGACAAAGAAGAAGGCAATGAAGAAGAAGACAAAGAAGAAGAAGACAACAAAGAAGACAAAGAAGAAGACAACGAAGAAGAAGACAATGAAGAAGACAACGAAGAAGAAGACAATGAAGAAGACAAAGAAGAAGAAGGCAACAAAGAAGACAACAAAGAAGAAGACAACGAAGAAGACAACAAAGAAGAAGGCAACGAAGAAGAAGACAAAGAAGAAGAAGGCAACGAAGAAGAAGACAATGAAGAAGACAAAGAAGAAGAAGACAATGAAGAAGACAATGAAGAAGACAAAGAAGAAGAAGGCAACGAAGAAGACAACGAAGAAGAAGACAATGAAGAAGACAACGAAGAAGAAGGCAATGAAGAAGAAGACAATGAAGAAGACAAAGAAGAAGACAATGAAGAAGAAGAAGGCAACGAAGAAGACGACAACGAAGACGACAACGAAGAAGACAATGAAGAAGACAATGAAGAAGACAACGAAGAAGAAGACAACAAAGAAGAAGAAGAAGAGCTTCTTGAACTTCTTGCTAGTTAAGAGGAGGTTTGATGGATGGCCTTCAGGGACTCTTGAGCTGTGAATCCTTGCTTTGTCCTTCTGGAACATCTTCTAGCTTTGCAGTTTTATGATTCTCTGCTCCAAAGCAGAGGCCGAAGCCTCGCTATTGCTTTGGGATCTCGTTAGAGAGTTTGGTGCCAGGAAAGGGGACCCTGACGTGGTTCCCAGAGAGAGCCGGTGCGCCTTGTTAGCTCCTGCAAACCCCAGCGCCGTCTCTTGCAAGACAGGAATGGCTCTCTGGAGAGTCCTGTGTGATTCACAACACCAGATGCTGCCAACTAGGCTGAGAGTTGGGCAGGTCAGAACAGAAGGGAATCGGTGCCTGTTTATAGGGGGGGGAGGGAAACTGCTCCAAAACTACAGCTTAATTTGCTGGGCAGTACAGTTCTACATTCCGTGCGCTCTGGTGTCTAGTCATGCCTGCCACATGACCACGGAAACGTCTGCAGAAGCAGACAGCAGTGGCTCTTCGGCTTTGAAACAGAGATGAGCACTGAACCCTAGAGTCGGATACGACTGGCTTTCGAGCAAAGGGAAACCTTTACCTTTAAAGTTCTATGTGTTTCTGAAACTTTGGTTTTTGGACTTCAATTCCCAGAAGCCCCAGTCAATTCCCCAGAGCACTGATCAGCCAATGGGGAATCAAATCCCCCTGTAGACTGCTGAATGGCAGACAAAATGTGCTGAGTTCGATCCTGTTGGGATCCTATTTATCTCTTTGTGTTCAAACTGCTAGCTTATCAAAAAATGAAGAAACCGTTTGAGGCAGTGAAACTTCTAACTTCTAAAATAAAACTCTTTCTTGTCCAATAGGTGAATCTTGTTAAACTTCACAAGATGCAACACTACCAAACTCAATAATATTTCTTTAAACTCTTTAAAACTCGGGTAAATTAATCCTGATAAACGTAAATTATTGTCCGGGTTTCCCACCATGCAAAATTCTCAAAGTAATCTGTTACTTCTTGCAATAAACTCAATAATTGTTGTGGCTCCTTTCCATACAACCACAACAATATCATTGAACGGCTGCACACCTCCTACCCTGGACTCCACATTCACACCCGCCCTCCTGTTTGTCTCCCTTCTAGAAACCAAGGAAGAATTGGAAGAGCTGATGTCCGACATCAAGAAGACGGCCAACAAAGTCCGATCCAAGCTAAAGAGTGAGTATCCCCTTCCGAGGTGTAGGTCAGGCAGCGCAAGGGGAGCATGGTGTGTCAGGATTCGCTCCCAGGCTTTCCTTTGAGCAAGCCAAAGGACGGAGTGCATGGCTTGAAAGACGCCCTTCTCTCCAGGCAGAATGGACATTGAGGAGACAGGAAGGTTTCTGGCTAGCTTCATGGTGGGGACGTCAATTCCCAGAAACCCAAGTTGACTGATCCATGCTTTGGGGAACTTCTGGGAATTAAACTCCAAGAGCCAAAGGTTGGGAAACCCTGGACTCTAGATGACCATTGGGGGAAATCAGCTGAAACGCTACAGGTCGGTCGTCTTAGGACTCAGTTTCCTCTCTCCAACACTGAGATGAGAAACAACTGGCTTGGAAGACGTGGTTCCAACAGACGTTAGATGGGTTCGGGTTGCAGAAAGCCCACCTTTGGTTCCCCTCCAGGTTTAGATCCCTTTAAAATTATACCACCTTCGCAACATGTCTCACAGGACATAGGATGTGCCCATTGAACTCATTAGCAAATGTTCAATGCCAGGTGTCTCCACTCAACATGCATCTGTTGGACACCCATAGCAAAGGTTTGAATATTAGCCAGGGACATTACCACTATTTAAAATCAAAAAGGGTTAGAGTTAATCTGAATAACAGCCAGAGATCGTCAGCCACTGCCAGCTATAGGAAGCTGTATTGATTTGCATGCTTATCTGCCGTGCTGATTAATCACTCTGTGCCTCTGTATCTGGTGTACATGCCTGGAAGTCTCACTGCTATGTCTGAAGAAGTGGACTTCATCCACCAAAGCTCACATTGAAAATAGAGCGGTTAGTCTTTAAAGAGCTGCAAGTGTACCCCACCCCACCCCCCAACCCTGGATATGCACTCAACATCCAGACACTCATCCCCGCAGGTGCCAAGTTGACCAGGTGAGACTGTGATGCACATTTTATTGGGAGCAAAGGTGCATTGGTAACAACCGCCCTCTCTTCTAACTGGGCCATTCGTAGTCAGCCTCTTGTGTTGTAGAGAGAGCTATTCTTAGCCCAGACTGCAATGTGCACAGAGGGAATGAGAAAATGAGACCCATCTGTTACTCAGTTTCCCCCCCTCACCCCATCCCTTTCTCTCCTCCTTCTCCGTTAATAAGCTTGGATTTCCTGCCTGCCTCCCTCCCAGGTATCGAACAGAGCATTGAACAAGAGGAGGGGCTGAACCGGTCCTCGGCGGATTTGCGGATCAGAAAGACCCAGGTGAGGCCAGGTAGATCAGCCATTTCAGGTGGGAAGGCAGCCCTGCCTTCTCGCCACCACCGGGATCATCTCTGCAGGGTCTGTCAAGAAAATAAAGGTCTGGATGACTATGGCCACTGTGGATTAGTGGTTAAGAGGCTGAACTTGAGGACCGGAAGTTTGGCAGATCAGCAGTGCGAGACCCAAATGCCACATGACAGAGTGCGCTTCCGTCTCTGTCCCAGCTCCTGCCAACCTAGCAGTCCCAAAGCGAGAAATTGCAAGTAGATAAATAGGTAACACATTGGCGGGGAAGGTAAACAGCATTCTGCGCCCTTTCGACATCTCGCTATGCCTGTCACATGGCCACGGAAACGTCCGCACATACAAACAGCACTGGCTCTTTGGTTTTAAACGGAGATGAGCACCGAACCCTAGAGTTGGACACGACTGGCTTTCGAGCAAGGGAGACCTTGACCTATGGGACAGGCTGGCTGGGGGATTGTGGGAACTGTAGTCCAACGGAAAATAAGAGGATGGGAAGATAATAATAGGAGAAAGGTACCTATAGCTTTTGATATCTGTTCAGGCTCTTTGGAAGGGTGAGAGGTTAGCAAAGGCAGGGCTGGCCGTAATTATAGTTTGGGCACCTCTGATCTAGACCGTAGGTCGGGTGGCCAAGCTTGGCACTCCACCTGTTCTTGGACTTCAATTCCCAGAAGCCCAAGTCCCTGTGAATCCACACGAATGGGTTTACTTCATGTATGCATACGCACAGTAAACCCATTCGTGTGGATTCACAGGGACGTGGGCTTCTGGGAATTGAAGTCCAAGAACAGCTGGAGTGCCAATGTTCACCATCAATGGTGTCTATGTCCAAGCACACTTCACCTCCTGCCTCTTTGGGGTGGTGGTGGTCAGGAATCCGCTAATGGCAACCTGTCGCCAATGTTGTCTTTTCCCAGCACTCTACTTTATCCCGGAAGTTCGTAGAGGTGATGTCCGAGTACAACGCAACTCAGTCTGACTACCGGGAACGTTGCAAGGGACGGATCCAGAGGCAGCTAGAAATAAGTGAGTCCTTTTTCTTTTTGCCCTGGATTGGCCATTTTCTCTTGCTCATAAGCTACACAAGAGAGTCAGATGGTTGCCTTCCCTTGTAAAGCAATCACACTTATATACTGCCCCATAGAAGCACTTCGTGCGCTCTCTGGGCCACGAGTTCTCAACCTTTTAAAGCCAGGGGCCATTGGGTCACGCTCTGTCAGACAGCTTTGGGGGCTGGATGGCCATTTTGCCCTTCCTTCACCACATGGCACATCAAGGTGGTGGTGGGGGGCACATGAAATGGTGTTGTGGCTGCAGGTTGAGAATTCCTGCTCTGGGCAGTTCACAAGTTAATGAACATTTTGCCCTCAAATACATGTTGGGGACTCGTTTTACTGACCTTGGAAGGATGGTAGGCTGAGTCAACCTTGACTCCTGGTCAGGATCGAACTCACAACCTTTGGGTTGCAGGACAGCAGTTTAACCCCTGGGCCACCAGGGCTAGGAGCCTCTGCTTTGTTACCCGTTCTCATCTCCATCCAACTGGAAGGACCCATTACAAGACCAGTGGGAAGCCGCCGCTCCCAGTTTAGAGCCAGACCCGTGACCAGTGGTAGTAAAAGGCAACGTCCTTCTTCTTCCCTCTTCTGCCCACCTAGCTCTTTTCAGAGGTGGTCTGTGGCAGCGTGGCGGGATTATTATGACTGCTAAAGTGCTGCCAAGACTTCTTGGAACTCTTGCGTCTTTAATTAAAAGCTTCCTGTCCAGGATGGCTGGAAGGTTAGTAATGGCTTGGTCCCTGGAGAGAGGCTCTGGGATGGTTTCCTGCTCACTGTTTCTTCAAAAGCGGGTGGTGGTGGTGGTGGTGGTGGTGGTGGGAAGTCCTCTGTTCCTAGGAGAGCAAAATAAGAGTAAAAAGAATATCCCACCCTCTGTCCAAAGAGAAAAGGAAGCTAGGAAATTAGGGGAGGGGGTTATCACTCCACACCAGATAACACCAGTGGAGGCTGCTAGAAGGGCCAGAACAAGACCCCTGCATCTCCCTCGACACCTGGTGGGGTGGTGGTAGAGGAAGAGGAGGAAGAAGAAGGAATATGGAGATGGAGGAGAAGAAGAGGAAGAAGAAGAGAAGGAGGAGGAAGATGGAGGAGGAAGATGGAGAAAAGAAGAAGAAGGCAGGTGGAGATGGAGAAGGAAGAGGAGGAGGATAGAGAAGAAGAAGGAAGAGGAAGAAGAGGAAGAAGAAGGGGGATGGAGATGGAGGAGAAGATGGAGGAGAGGAAGGAGGAGGGAGATGGAGGAGGAAGATGGAGAAAAGAAGAAGAAGGCAGGTGGAGATGGAGAAGGAAGAGGAGGAGGAGAATGGAGAAGAAGAAGAAGGAAGATGGAGATGAAGAAGAAGAAGGGAGATGGAGGTGGTGATGATGATGATGATGATGGAGAAGAAGATGGAGAAGGAGATGGAGAAGGAAGATGGAGAAGAAGGGAGATGGAGAAGAAGAAGAAAGGTGGAGATGAGAAGAAAAAGGCAGATGGAGATGGAGAAAGAAGATGGAGACGAAAGGAGATGGAGATGGAGAAGATGGAGAAGAAGATCCATCACTCCTCCCCTTTTGCCCTTTGAAGGAGGTGTCTAGGGTGCCAAAGCCCTTCTGGCTGTGGGATTCCACACCGTGGACAGCCTTGTTAAGACAGACCCATTTTGTCTCCATGGAGCTGTCCTGCTTCCTCCTGGAAACCAGAGTCTCCCCTTGCCACTCCTAAATATTTGCTCCATCAGATGTGAAGCGAGCGCAGGGTCAGCACCACTACGGGCCAGAGTCCACCTACACCCCAGAGGTTCAGACCAGGGTTCCTCAACCTTGGCTCTCCAGGTGCTCTTGGACTTCAATTCCCAGAAGTCAGCCCATCTGCTGATCAGGGCTTCTGGGAACAAGAACATCTGGAGAGCCAAGTTTGAGGACAGTTGGTCTAGAGAAGTGCTTCCCAACCTTTGGTTCTTGGACTTCGATTCCCAGGAGCCTCAGTCAGTCCACTGCTTTGACGAATTGACGGAGGCTTCTGGGAATTGAAGTCTAAAGAACCAGAGGTTGGGAAGCGCTGGCCTAGAGTAACCCACTCCCTCTAAGCCTCCTCTGGACCCTGGCAAGGTCCTTGCAGTCGGTCCAGTGGGCCACATTGTGAACCAAATAAGAGCCTTTGGGTGGAGGGAGGGGTGGGTAGGTGGGGCAGGGAGAACCCTGTGCCTGGGTGGCTTTTCCGGCCCCCCGTGTAAGGAAGGGACTGGGAGAGTTGGCAGAACAGGTAAGGGGGCAGTGGAGGCAAGGCAGGGAAGGACGAGAATAGAAGGGCTGAGTGGGAGAACCGGAGAAGAAGAAGAAGAAGAAGAACAGGTTGCGAGGGAAGGAGAAGGACATGCTTGCCAGCTGGCATCCTGCCCGTCCTTCTGGAATAGGGAAGGAAGGATCCTGTCAAGGATTCGGCCAGTGTTGGATTCAAAAGGTTGTCCCCGGAAGCCTCCTCTTTCTCCTCCAAGAGTAGGAGGTTTAGAGAAGGGGTGCCCAAACGTTATGGGCCATGGGCCGGTCACGTGGTTCAGTGGGCCGGTCACGTGGCTCCTCTCACCAGAAGCAGAAGTACGACGTGCCCACGTATGTGCAGAACTCTGCCATAGGAGGCACATTTTACTTGCACTTCCATGAGCGGCAAGGGCGGTGCACACCGGCTGAATTGGCATTGGGGGCAGATCCAGCCCATGGGTGGGCACCCCTGGTTTAGAGCCACATCTCCTTTTTCCCCTTCCCGTGTCTCCGTGGGTGGCTGAGACTAAAATCCTCACATCCTTCCCAGATGACGCCGGACAGGCTCACAGAATCTTTGACACGCCAGATGTTTTTCATGCTCCCTGCCTTCCGACACAAGAATTGGGAGGCGATGGGCCAGTTCTGGAATGGGAGTTTGAGGGAGATGCAGAAAGAGCCTCCTCGGAGATGGTGGTGTTTTTGGACCACCGTCAGGCGCAATACCCTGGGCAACGGCCACTTTGCCCCACCAGCTAATCTCTCTCACACACAGTCAGGCGAAAGGAACAGCGGAATAAATTCACCCAAAGGCGGCTTCATGTGGACAGCTTAAAGTCTGTCCCAGCTCCTGCCAAGCTAGCAGTTTGAAAGCAAGAAATTGCAAGTCGATAAATAGGGACCACTTGGGGTGGGGAAGGGAACAGCGCTCTGTGCACTCCGGTGTCTAGTCATGCCTCCCACATGACCACAGCAATGTCTGCAGATGCAGGCAGTGCTGTCTCTTGGGCTGCAAAGGCAGATGAGCACCAAAGCCTAGAGTTGGATATGACCGGCTTTCAAGCAAGGGCGACCTTGAGTGCCCAAACCTTGCCAAGTTACGTTGGCACTGGAGACCCAAAAAGGGAAACGGACTCCACAAGCATTTTGCTCCTTCTCTATGGCAGTGGAATAAGCCCAACCCTGTGATTATTAGGTAACAACTGGGCACTATTATTTGCGCCAGTCTTCTGGCCCACCGTGCCTCGTGCCAGCTGCTGCCCAGTCAGGCCTGCCCAGTTGTGCCAGCAGTCAAAACAACCGAAGCGCCACCTCCTACATCTCTGGCTACTCATTTGAGCATTAGTGCCACCTCCTACATCTCTGGCTACTCATTTGGAGCATTTCTCCTCTCCAATTTGGCACCGTTCCCTTCTGGGCATTAAATGCCAACCTAATTCTCATTCTTTCTCTCTCTCTCTTCCGCTCGTTTTCTAAGCAGCCGGAGGGGGTGATGCCAGCCCCGTGCCCTCCGGTTTCCTCTGACGGATCGTCTCCTTTCCCGTCAGCCTCATTAGCTGCTCTCCCAGTGACCGCACCGATTCTGACGCATGGCGGGGCCCATTTCCCATTTGCCAAGGGTGCAATTAAAAGTTTACCTGGCAGCAAGAATATCTGCAGGAATCTCCCCCCCCCCTTTGAGGAGTGGTGGAGGTGCATGAAATGGGCCGGATCTGGCCCACAGGCCTTAGGTTGGGAACCCCTGCACTAAAGAATAGGGTGGCTTACAAAGATTGGTTAAAAAGAATTAAAACCAGGAAAGCCCAGCATTTCGCTAAAACCTCTAGAAAATAATGTAAACCTGGCAACTAATGTCTAACTACTCTACAAAACTGACTCATGGCCCTTCCGTTGGAGGCAGAGGTCCAAATGCGCCAAAGGCTCCGGAGCAAGAGTTCTCAACCTTTTAAAGCCACGGGGCCATTGGGTCACGCTCCCTCAGACATCTTCGGGGGCCAGAGAGCCATTTTGCCTTTCCTCCACCCCATGGCACTTCTGGCCGGGTGTGATGGAGGCAGTGAGGGGCCACATGAAATGGTGCCATGGGCCGCATCCAGCCCACAAGCCGCCGGCTGAGAATCCCTGCTCTGGAGGAAGCAGAGCGTGTAAAAAAATGCGGAGAGAGACGTGATCCAGTTTAAAGTGTTCCCTTGCTAATTGTTGGCCTCTTGGCTTCCTTTGCAGCCGGCAGGACCACCACCAGCGAAGAACTCGAGGACATGTTGGAGAGTGGAAACCCCGCCATCTTCTCCTCCGGGGTAAAAGTCTCTCTCTTTCTGTTGTGCATTTAATGAAACGTATGCGCCATTTTGTCTTCTTCTTCAGTTGGAAGCAACGCGAGATTGAGGGTTTGCGCCAATATCATACATGTCAACCATCCCGATTTGGCCGGGATTACCATGGAATTTGACGCCGATTGACGTCATAACCCGCCCTGCACTGCCAAAACCCCGTAATTTGGCAGCGGGGGGAAATGCTTTCCATGCATGCATGGAAGGGTTCTACACAAGTGTAAAACCCTTCCATGCATGCGTGGAAAGTGACCTGCGCACAAGCGATCTGTGCAGGTCCTGTTTTTTTTCTGAAGCCGCGGGTTGACAGGTATGGCCAATATGCTCTGAGAAGCGCAAATAGTATCTAGTTCAGGATCACTTCATTCTCTCCTGATGGCTAGCTACCAATCCAGTTAATTCCCGCAAAATGTAACTATCATCACCTGTATATAAGTTTGTTGTGGCACAGTTGTAATTGTGTTCAGATTACTAAATAAAGTTATGTGTTTGGCCCGTTATGCTGGCTGCTGCTCGTTACTTCAAGAACACTAAATTGGCGACGAAGGTGAGAATTCTGCCAGTCCCTTCGACATTTCAGCGCCAGAAAAATGGGTATGAGAAGCAGTTCAAACACACCATGGTGACTGAGGACGTCGTAGAAGAGAACCTGAAGCGTTCATGTTTCCTGGCGAGATGTGGCCCGGCTACTCTCGAGTTGGCCATCCGTTTGGTTTTGCCAAGGGAGATCGACGACGATCCCCTCACCGATATCCTGACTGCGCTGAGGAACCATTTCCAGCCAAAGGTTTCAATATTTTCCACCCGGGTCGCGTTTCACCGCAGTGACCAATTCCCCGGAATATATGCTGCTGCCCTCCGACTCACAGCTGCCCCGTGTCAGTGGCCGAACATCGAGGACGCTCTCCGCAACCGCCTACTAGCCGTACTTTGGAATGAAGAGGCCCAACACAGGCTGATGACCCGGGATATGCTCACTTTCAAGTCCATGTTAAAAGAAGCGTTAGCATCCAAGGCAGCCAAGTCGGAGTAAAGTCCTTCAAGCAATGGTCTGTTGCCTCCAGGGTTCCGGAGTCTGCTGTACAGGCCCACCGTTGTTCATCATCGTCATGTTCATCTTCGTCAGCATCGCCGGCGTCATCTTCCACGTTTGGGTCCAGCGATGAGGACGGAGGGGTCAGAAAGGTCCGAAGGAAGAAGGAGAAGCACGCTCCAAAAGTCCTGGAAAGGTGTGATGGCTGTGGGAGCAAGCACGGCCGTCGAAAGTGCCCCTTTCGGAAAGCGGATTGTCACCACTGCGGCAAGCAAGGGCCCATTGCAAATGTATGCTGCCAGAAGAGAAAGTACCCCTCAGCATCTGAAGAGCAGCCACAGAAACCGGGGGCATCCATTTCCATAATCTCCACGTCGGAGAAAATGCACAGCAACATGTCATTTTTTTGCTGATTTACAGTTGCAAGGGGTGCCGATTCGCATGGAAGTGGACTCTGGTACGTCATATGCTATTTTACCCCACAAGGAATTCTTAAAGATTCCTCCTGCCTCATGCCCTAAGTTGCGGGCGTTGAAGATGTCCCTCTGAGACTTTCAAGAGTGGCATATACCCATTCTGGGGGTGGGGGATTTCTCTGTACATTTTAAGAACATTTGCACCAAATTGCCCCTTGTTGTGGTAAAGAAAGGAACAAACTGTTTGTTGGGAGTCCAGTGGTTCGAACTGCTGGGAATAAAACTGTCTGGTATTAATGCTGTGAGTTCTGACCCGGTGCTGAAAGTTTGCAATGTGTACCCAGAAGTTTTCAAGAAAGGACTTGGTACTTATGTGGGGGCCCCGGTCTCATTTGAACTTGACCCGGCTGTCCGGTCTGTCCGTCTTAAGCCTCGCCGTGTTCTTTTCGCCCTTAAGGACAAGATAGAGGCGAAGTTAGACAAATTTGTGGGTCAAGGTATTTTGGTTCCTGTTGATTCTGCAGAGTGGGAAATGGCTATTGTGACAGCCATAAAGTCAAATGGGGAGGTTAGGATCTGTGCAGACTACAAGTGCATGATTAACAAAGCCATTCGGCCCAATGCATATCCGGTCCATGTCGCAAGCCACCTGTTGGCTACCTTACACAGGGGAAAGTGTTTCGCCAAGCTAGATCTAGCCCAGACGTACCAGCAGCTCACGCTCACACCGCTGCTGCTCTAGTGCAAACAATAGTTACTTATAAAGGGACTTTCAAAGTCACACGTCTACAGTTCGGGGTTAACGCAGCCCCTGGCATATTTCAATCCGCCTTAAACAAATTCATACCAGTGGCAATTTTCCTGCTTCAGGAAAAATGCATTCTCGGATAAAAGTTGGGCTTAGTGCACTTTCTAGGCGGTTCACTAAGCAATTGGCATAAGCGCATCTTTCTGACGTTGAACAATCGTAGATGGTACCTTGGCTTGTTCAGAAACCCAACTTCCTCACGCTTGCGAAATGGTGATCGTGGCCCTTCCCACTACAAATGGTGAGCCACTGTGTGAGACAGAATGCTGGACTGGATGGGCTCCTGTGACCTCTTCCGGCAAGGCTGTTCTTATGTATGTTCTTATAAAGGGAAACGGCCCTACCCAGATTTGTAGGGCAATTATTCCCCTTCCCCAACATTTTTTAAAACGCCTCCCTTTCTGTCCTCCCCTGCCCAGATCATCATGGACTCCAGCATCAGTAAGCAAGCGCTGAACGAGATCGAGACGCGGCACAGCGAGATCATCAAGCTGGAGACCAGCATTCGGGAACTGCACGACATGTTCATGGACATGGCCATGCTGGTGGAGAGTCAGGTGAGGGGGGTAGGCAAGGGGTGTCGTGCTTACCATTGATACTCTCCCAATAGACAGCACACACACACACCGCAAGGCAGTCTAAAAGCACATGCTGCTGAGTCAGCTCTGGCCAGCTATTCAGGAGCAGGTCATTTGTAAGGTTAATGTCTCCTAATTGTTGACTCGAGACCCAACAGCCTCAGATACTTGGTTTTGCAATAGGACTCGCTTGCAACACCACGTAAGGTCTTGCTTTCCTCCCCAAACATCCGGTTTCAAAAGGAACAGGGAAGTTTAAGGAAGGACGCCACAGCCTCAGCTATTCAAACAGCCCTGGCTCTACTACAGACAGTATGGGCGGAGGGGAAGCGTCCTGTTCTTATGGCTTGCACATGTTTAGAAGGGTGGGTTAAATACCCTTAGTGCAATGTTTCCCAACCTTTGGTTTTTGGACTTCAATTCCCAGAAGCCTCAGTCAATTCCCCAAAGCACTGGCCAGCCAATGGAGTGACTGAAGCTTCTGGGAAGTGAAGTCCCAAAAGCCAAAGGTTGGAGAACGCTGCCTTAATGGATCCTTAGACCCGTGATGGCAAACCTTGGCACTCCAGATTTTTCTTGGACTTCAATTCCCAAAAGCCCAAGCACCCTGTGAATCCACACAAATGGGTTTACTGCGATTCATCCGGTCCACGCTGCCCTCGTTGCTCCCGGAAGTGGTTAAGGCTCCCGTACGCTTAAGGCTCTTCTGGATTAACCCTTCCTCCATACAGGTGCGTTTTACTTCCGCTTCCGGGAGCGACGAGGGCAGCGGGCCGGATGCATCGCAGTAAACCCATTGGTGTGGATTCACAGGGTGCGTGGGCTTCTGGGAACTGAAGTCCAAGAACATCTGGAGTGCCAAGGTTCGCCATCACGGCTCTAGACTGATAACCTTGTTCGCTTTTTATACCACGTGGCATTTACTTCTGGCAGTGATTACGAGGGAATCTGGAGTCTTGTGATGCACATCTATGTCTATATACGAAGCGCAAGGGAAACAAGCAGGAAGAACTGGGACTCTTAATTCAGGAGGGGAAATATGCTTTGACAGGGATAACTGGCACTTGGTAGCATGAATCCCATGCGTGGCACACACAACAACTGAAGGCTACATAAACAGCTTGCCAGTCTTGCCAGGTGATGCCCTGCTTGGTTGTCCCAGGATTAGAGGAAGACAGTATTTTGGGAGTCTATTTGGACTCAAACAGATGATGTGGACGAAAACCTTTGCAAAACAAATTGCACAAACGTCCAAGAGAGATGCTGTAGTAGCCATGGGAGATTTCATGGGTCAAAAGTAGGCCAAATATGGCCCTTCCTTCCTTCCTTCCTTCCAAGAAATCCCTGGCTTGTCTGGCTGATAATGTTCTCCTATAAAAAGTGGAAGGAGGAACTAGAGTTTCTGATCCTATGATCTCTATCGGTGCCAGCTTTGCAGTTAATAGAACTGAGATTTTACATTTTTATAATGACCCATGAATGGCTAGAGCCAGTGATGGGCAGTCTTGGCCCTCCAGCTTCAATTGAACTTCAATTCCCAGAAACCCTGACCAGCTGGTGTGTTGACTTGGGCTTCTGGGAATTGAAGTCCAAGAACAGCTGGAGACTGCCCATCACTGGGCTAGACCCACCTGGGTCTTGTGGGGGCGAAACCCTTGGGGTACCTGGGTGGGCAGGTGGGCTGGCCCATTCTCGTCCCTCTCCTCACCCACCCACCCCTTTTCTGTCCCCTTCCTCCGTGCAAACGTACATTTCCGGATCCTAAGAGCGTTCAGACACCGGTAGGTAAAGCCTCCCTCTCTCTGTGCTGGTGCATGGCATGTTTGTGGCGCATGGCCATCTGTGTCCTTTGCATGCTCCCTAGGGGGGACCTTGGTTTGGGGCCGTGATGGCAAACCTTGGCACTCCAGATGTTCTTGGGCTTCAATTCCCAGAAGCCCAAGCACCCCGTGAATCCACACAAATGGGTTTACTGCAATTCATCCGGCCCGCGCCACCCTTGCCACTCCCGGAAGCGGAAGTAAAACATGCCCGTATGGAGGAAGGGTTAACCCAGAAGAGCTTAACCGTACGGGCACGTTTTGCTTCCGCTTCCGGGAGCGACAAGGGCAGCGCAGGCCGAATGAATCGCAGTAAACCCATTCGTGTGGATTCACAGGGTGCTTGGGCTTCTGGGAATTGAAGTCCAAGAACATTTGGAGTGCCAAGGTTTGCCATCACGGGTTTGGGGGGTCAGAAGATGGGGGGGGGCAGTTGCAGGGGGAGGGAATGAACAAATGGAGCCTATCCTGTTGCACTAATGTCCAGCCACCTCCGGCCAAAAATCAGGGCGGGGATGAATGAGGATTCATCCAGACCAGTGAGAGACCACCCAGGGCTAACACGGAGACTCACAGGTTCAGGATCAGGCAGAGTTTGAGAAGCATCAGGAACCAAAATGTGAATTAATAGCAATCGCAGTTCCACTTCTCTACCGCCCCCGTGGCGGCTCAAGTGGTTAAGCAGCTGAACTTGACGACTGGAAGGTCGGCACGTCAGCAGCTCGAGACCCGAGTGCTGCGCAACGAAGTGAGCTCCTGTTGCCTGTCCCAGCTGCTGCAAACCTAGCAGTTCAAAAGCACCACTGTTCTAGGCCTTACAGGGGAAATGGCCAACCCTGGCCCTCCAGGTGTTCTTGAACTTCCATTCCCAGAAGCCCAAGTCAGCACTCCTGCTGATCAGGGCTTCTGGGAGTTGAAGTCCAAGAACAGCTGGAGTGCCAAGGTTGGCCGTCACGGCTCTAGACCATTTTGAGGACAGTTTTGCTCTTGAGAATCAGCTGGGAAGCTCTATCGTCTGCCTGCCATCTCTGCATGCACTTCTGGTCCTCTTCAGGTGTGAGTCCTTTCTTACGGTGCTACTGGAGGCTGCGTGGTGTTGCGTGGCTTTTCCAGTGTTTTATCTGCTTCCTTTTTCTGTCTGGTGGTTTTTGGGGAGACCCCATTTCCCGTCGGCCATGGCTTGCTCTCCCCTGCGACCCTTTCCCTCCCGTTGCAAGGCAAAACCAAGAGCCATCATGTCTGTCCTCAGCGTGAAGCCTCCCAGCCTCGGTTTTCAGATCCATAAACTGGGCGCTTTTATATACCCCCCCGGTGGCTTAATGGTTAAGACGCTGAGCTGGAGGCTAGAAGGTCGGGTTTCGATACCCGAGAGCTGCACTTGGGGACATGAAAGGAGCCTCATTCTGGCGTCCCATAGAAATCTTTTCAACCCAGAGTAATCTCTGACATGAAATCATTATTATCTCAAAACAGCAAGAAAGCAGCAAAAAGGGAACGTCCCCTTTCTCCTCCTTATCTCCCTCTCTTTCTTTCTCTCTCTGTCTCCTTCTTTCCATCCAGGCCTGAATGCCATGGAAGGGGACCCAAGGAGAAGCAGCCCGTTCTGATGCTGACCAGCAAGCAGGTAAAGGTGAACGGCAGGGTCACAACGTTCAGAGACTAAACTGACCCCCCCCCCTCCATCCAGGGAGAGATGATCGACCGCATCGAATACAACGTGGAGCATGCAGTCGATTACGTCGAGAGAGCCGTGTCCGACACCAAAAAGGCAGTCAAGTACCAGAGCAAAGCCAGGCGGGTGAGTCTCCTGGGCCTTTCTTCTGTTTCCTGCTGCGTTCGCTGGCACACTCTTTGCATGCTCAGGGACACCCATATAGACTTGTAGAACTAGAATCATTGAATTGGATGGGGCCTTTGAGGCTGTCTGGTCCAACCCCCTGCTCAATGCAGGAATCTGGATCAAATTTTATTGGCAGTCTGCGTATTGATTTGTTTCTTCCTATTACTTTCACAGCCGCTTTCACTTCACTTTCTAGAACTGTGTTTTCTTAGAATCCTGGAATCACTGAGTTGGAAGGGAGGCTTTTAGGCCACTGGGTCCAATCTCTAGCTCAATACAGGTGTCCAAATATCACTGACCCACTAAGAGGAGAGAGGCAAATGGGAACCTGCTAGGGCAGGGGTTCTCAACCTATGGCCCACGAGCTAGATCCGGCCCATGGGGCCAAATAATCTGGAGCCTGCCCTCGCTCCAGCTTCCATGTTTTACTTCCGCTTCCAAGAGCCACAAGGCCGGCACAGGCCAGATGAATTGGTGTCAGTGGCCGGATCCTGCCCACAGGCCATAGTTTGGGCACCCCTGGATTAGAGAAAAGCATCCAAAGGACAGGGTCCTCTCCTTCTGCTGCAAGCATTCTTTGCATGCTCAGGAAACCTCTTTCCAACGACGCAGTCACAGACCCGGTTGCTCCTTCTCCTTGCAGAAGAAAATCATGATCATCATCTGCTGCGTGGTGCTGGGGATCGTCATCGCCTCCACCGTTGGTGGCATTTTCGGCTAGGCGCCCACCGCCGGAACTCTTGGGTCTTTTGGGAACTCCACGGAGGCGAAGGAGAGACGTCGTCCGGAGGCGACCCGTCTTGGTTGGCCTGCCACCCGCCCGCCCCCAGCCCGTCACCCCCGGCCCGCCTGAGGCTTTGCAGCTGCTGCAGAAGAGGAGGAAGAGGAGGGGTGGATCAGGACCTCCGAAACATGTGTATGTTAATACCCCGTGTTGGGGGTCTGGCGCACGCGTGTACGTCTGTGCAAAATGTGGGCATGAGCGGCACCAAGCAGTTGTAGCAGCGGCAGCTCATCCAGACCTCTTGTGGCTTCCCTTTCTCACCCCCTTGACTGTCTCACACCTGTCGAGTCCCCAAATCCCAGCCCCTTCCCCTTCGTCCTGGGAACCCAGTAGACCTCCCTCTTCTTCCAGTTGTCATCCTAGTGCTCTATCCTGTGATAACAGCCAGGCACGACATGGGTGGCAGTGAGAGCATTCAGTGGAGCAGTGTTTCCCAACCTTTGGGTTTTGGACTCCAATTCCCAGAAGCCTCAGTCAGTTCCCCAAAGCACTGATCAGCCCATGTGCTGCCTGAGGCTTCTGGGAATTGGTGTCTCACGGAACATAGTTTGGGAAATGCTGCAGTAGAGGCTGATGGGAGTCCAAACCGAACCTCTTCGCAGGGCAGGATTTGGCCCCTTCGACAGCCCTTGGGATACACAGACTCAAACCTTGGAAGTGCACAGATTATTTCTGCTTCTGGACTACAGCTGGGGATCTGTAGTCCAGAAGCGCACCTCTGCACCTATTCCACGGATTCATGTCCCTGCCAAACCGGGAGGCGTCTGCAACTTTCCCACGTCCATGCCAACCTAAGGACAGGGGCAGCCAGGCATGCCCCCTCCACTGCACGATTTTGTTACTGGGAATAACACATGTGATTTACATGCTCTCGGGTGTGCTGATTCCAAATCTGAACTCAGGATTTGCCTATCACGTACAGAGCTTATGGCGTGATAGAGCTGTTTAAATGGTATTGGGTAATGTATTTTTACATGGGAACATTATCACAGTTGCAGCTACCACTAGGCCTGCTGCTACCTCAGCCGAATCACATCCCCTGGTAGCATGCGCGTTCCAGCAGTGGCCGGGAATGTCTGGTCTATAAGAAATAGGTCTATAAGGCAAGATGAACCAAGGACATGTCTCTAGTGTGAAATCATCTTATTGGATAGTAGAGCTTGGCCAGAGCGAGTCTCTTCTTATATATATATACAGTACTAGTATTTTTTGCCCGGCCCTGCCGGGCAGGTATAACATGTGTTGGTGGTTGGGGAGGTTTTTGGGGGTACACACACAACACAACCATACACGCAACACAAACACACACACACACACACACACACACACACACACACACACACACACACACACACACACGCCGAAGCTGCGCGGGGAGAGGAGGGGCTCCCCTTCTTCCCCCCCAAAAGCCTCAGTGAGTCCACACACACGCTGATGCTGCGCGGGAAGAGGAGGGGCTCCCCCTTCACCCCTGAAGCCTCGGCGAGGCCACACGCACAACCACACAAACAACACAACCACACACACACACACAATACACACACAACCACACACCGGGGAGGCGCAGAGTGTGAAAGGCCCAGCTGGCAACAGGTAAGTGGGGTGGGGGACAGGGACTGACGAGGGGAACGGGTGGAGGGCGGGTTTGTGTTCCCCCTTTCTCCTCCCAGACCAGGGCGGGCGGCGTGGTCCCTAGGCCTGTTCCCCCCACAGTCCATGTTTCCCACCCCTTACCTGTTGCTGGCTTGGCAGTTTGCTCTCTGCGCCTCCCCGGCACGGCCTTCTGAGGTGGGCCACTCACCTTCCGTGCCTCCGTGGCACGACCCGTCCTCCGTCCCCGCTGGCATCAAGGCCTTCACCGGTCGGGTGGGGGGCACCAAAAGCAGGCAGCCCAGCTGGCAACTGCCGTGCCCACCCGCCCACCGTGGTGAGCTGGGGAAGTGGTTTGCGCGTTGGCCAGCTTTTTAAAAAACGTG
The DNA here is from genome assembly GCA_035047305.1 of Bradypodion pumilum. Classification (NCBI taxonomy): domain Eukaryota; kingdom Metazoa; phylum Chordata; class Lepidosauria; order Squamata; family Chamaeleonidae; genus Bradypodion; species Bradypodion pumilum. Next base: position 701,345 of record JAWDJD010000017.1, read on the forward strand.
CATGCCGCTTGCCCTGCCTCCTCCATGCTCGCGCCCTTCAGCCTGATTTGCTGAGGGAAGGCACAACGTGGAGGACACTGGGACATGTAATTTTTTTTGTTCTTGTTTGTGGGCCCCATTCTCTGTTTCGGGGCCCTTGCAGCATTGTGAGTTCAGTTTTAAGGTAAGTGTGGGTGGCTGGGATGGTTGGGCTGAGTGTGGGCGCTAATGCCAGACACTCACCATGCATCCACCTTCTTATAGGTATAGATAACAGAAGTGTTTGTTTGTATATGGTCTATAGGCTCCCGCACCCCTGATCCGATCCAGCTGAAAATGGCACATACTTACCTTGGGCTGGGGAGATCAGCACTGCAGGTGTCTCAAAACGCATGGGGGGCGTACGCCCCCCAAATTGGGGCACAATTGATCTATACAATGTGTGTGTTTCCCAGTGATGTAATTGAGCTGATGTCATAGTACCAGGTAAGTTAAGATTGTGACATCATCTGACTAGCTCAGCTGTAGCCCTCTGAGCTCAACTGTAGTTTTCACAGTAGGTGGAAGGCAAATGGGCATGCGAGATCAACACTGTAAGTGACCATGGCCTACGTTAAAGAAAAGAAAAACCCGAGCGAAGCCGGGTAATCAGCTAGTTTGAGCTAAAGATGAAAGGCACAGCAGTGTTAATAGACTGGGCAATTTTTGCTACGTCTATGGCAAATATACTCCGCGTGATCAACGCAAGAACCTAACCAAGAGGGTGAGATTGGCTAATTTAAGATCCTGACGTCCTGAGCATAATCATCAGATTTGGATTCAGCCCACTTGATTTAGTCCAGGACAAATTGATTAGACCAAGTAGCAGATACTATTTTTTTTTGTGATGCAGTGTTTATATATGTGTGTGTATGTGCGCACGTGTGTGTGTGTGTGTGTGTGCAATGCTCAAACTGGCCATTCTTCTAGACCTGCTGCCTGCCTGGTCTTCCACTCAGCGCTTCCAGCTGCCTTCAGACACCAGCAGTATTTTTAGGAGAACAGATGCCCAATGGCCACTGTCTCTCTTGCTCAGCCGAGAACTCGTCCTGACCCACCCTCCCTCCCATGTGTTGTTTCCAATACCCAGACCCCCTTAAACTGGGGCAGAATCCGAGCTGCCCCACTCAGAAGGTTGTTGGGTCTCCTCCCTCCCGACTTGCGCAATCCAGAAGGAATAGGGGCGACATCAGGGACCTTCCCGGAAAGTCTTCCTCGGGTGACAAATTCCAGGAATGACTAGGTTGTGAGAACAGTCCCGGGCTCTAGAACAGTGATGGCGAACCTTGGCACTTTGGCTGTTCTTGGACTTCAATTCCCAGAAGCCCCCGATCAGCTGGAGTGCTGACTTGGGCTTCTGGGAATTGAAGCCCAAGAACACCTGGAGTACCAAGGAGCGCCATCACAGCTCTAGAAGGACAGGTGGCTTACCTGTAACTCTTCTTCTTCGTGGTCTCCTGTGACTCCACATGAATGGGTTTACTGCATGTATGTAGGAGACTACGAAGAACTTGATTGAGCCAAGGGGCAGAAACCGACGTAGATAACCCATAATTAGAACATCGTTCCGTTTAACGAGAATTGTTCTATGCCATAAATGTTATATTTAACAAAACCCTGGGGGCCCCTCCGTCCCCAGGAGTGGCAGAAGCACTTCCTCCCCATTGCGTATGTACAAGTGAGGGTAGATTTACACAACCCGTTCTGCTTTTCCACTGGACCTCCAGCTTTCCTCCCTGATCGGCAGCGCAAGGGTGACTGCCTTGGGACATACACACACGCCCCCCGACACATTGCATGTCCAAAACCTGAGCATCGGTAGTGTCCGTTTGTGCTTCGGAACGGCCGTTTCTGGCCCACTCTCTCTTCTTTTCCTTATTACGTGCCACCACCTCTGGCAGCAGCATCCTCACAGGGGGGAAAGGAGGGAGGAGATGCCCAACCTAACATTTGCCACATCCTCCCAGAGTCGTGACGTTTGACGTACAATGTGAACCAAGTGCCCTTGTCTTTCACGTGACGCCCTGGAGTCCAACCTGCCTCGCTTCCCAATCTCTGTAGATCTGGACACACCTCCCCCCCCGTCTCTTGACACCCCCATTTCCTCCCCCGCCCCTTTGCTTACTTTAAAACTAGCCTCCTCTCCCAAAACTTCGAAAGCAGTGGGGGGGGGGGGGTGTTAAAAACTTTTCTGGATGGAATTTTATGTAGAATAAAAAAAAAGTATTTATATCTGTCAAGGATCTTCAATTCCCTTTAATTCCATCAACCACACCAGGCAGAAAGGGGGTGGTGGTGAGGAATTGTTCGGCCTAGAGCAGCATTTCCCCAAAGTGGGGCCCAGGCCCCACAAGGAGACTTAAATTCCCCGAAGCCTCAGTCAGTCCATTGGCTGATCAGGGCTTTGGGGAATTGACTGAGGCTTCTGGGAATTGAAGTCCAAAAAAACCAAAGATTGTCCTAGAGCAGGGGTTCCCAACCTAAGGCCCGTGGGCCAGATCCGGCCCACAGCACCATTTCATGTGCCTCCACGCCACCCCTCCAAGGGCATTCAAGAACCAAAGCCATATGGGCATGTTTTACTTCCACTTCCAGGAGCGGCAAGGGCGTTGGGGGCCGGATATGGCCCACAGGCTGTAGTTTGGCCACCCTTGCTGTAGAACCTTCCAAGACTCCTTCAGCTCTCTTAACGCCTCGAGCAGTCTGGGAAGTTGAAGTCTGGGGATGCGTCTGCTTGGAAAACAGAAGTCCAGCCTCTCTCGTTCTCAGACAAATCAAGGCGGCCGCGGGCGCTCATTCCCAGACTCATTTATTGGGTGCGACGAAGGAAGTTCCTCACCTGGAACAGACCGACGACTCAAGGAACAGACAGGAGAACCCCATCCGTTACGCGGAGCTGGTTGGCAGGACAGGATCCACGTTGTGTCTCTTGAAATGAAAATCCAACCCAACTCAAATTGGGTTGAGGAGTTCACTCTTCAAAGTCCTCAGCTGGGAACACACACACACACACCACAGCTCTGCTGAAACCTCCAGACCAGGGCGCGGCCTGTCCAAAGCCCGGAAGAGTCCACACGGACGCAGCGCATGGAGGAGTCAGAAGTGAGGATGCCGCTTCCGGCCGGTGTATTTGGTGTCCGCCCGCACCTCCCTGTGGAAGAGAGAAGGTGGACAAAATGCAGGTATGTCCTTAAGAAGAAACGAGGGGGAAAGGGTGGCCAGCCAACAGCACAGCAGCTCTTCCAAGGTGTGGTGTGGCTTCTCACACAAGGCACCGTGCGCTGCGTCTGGAGAATTAGCAGTGACACTTCGAAAGCTGCCCCCATATAAACGCTTAGTCCCCTCTGTGGGCGGTTCATAAGTTACAGTAAAACCCTGGGTTACGGAATTAATCCATTCTGCGGGGTTTTCCTTACAGCAACGTCCCTTAAAGTGAAGTGCTCATGGGAATGCATTGCATCGTTTCCCATAGGAATGCAGAGGGGAAAAATTCTGTAAAGCCAAGCGCGGTTTCCCATAGGAATGCACTGAAACTGCCCAAAAAAGTTCTAAAAAATTCCGTAAGCCAAGGCCTTGTTTTCAATGGATTTCTTTCCATAAGTTGAGTTTTCCGTTACCCAAAGCATCCATAACCCAGGGTTCCACTGTAATTAGCATTATTTTTTGGCCCCCAACATGGCTCAGCTGAGCAACCTCTGAAGGATGGAAGGGGCTGAGAGTCAACTTTGAGCCCAGGTCAGGATCAAACTCACAATGTTCTGGCTATAAGTAGAGCAGTTTTAATTGAATTGTCATATTTATGCTGCCGCCCCCTTGCCGAGGTGACTCCGGGCGGCTTACACGTATAAAACCACAGCATAGATATACATAAAACAATGAAGTAAAAGTATAAAATTGTTTAAACGTTAGACACACACCCTCTCTCTCATCAGCCACATCATGGGATTTCTTTTAACCCCTGTGCCACCAGGTAAGAAGAAACCAGGGCTCTATAAGGACAGGTGGCTTACCTGTAACTATTCGCCTCCTTCGTGGGCCCCTGTGGATCCAAATGGGTTTGTGTGGATTCACAGAGACCACAAAGAGGAACTTGATAGAGGAGAAGGGGCAGAAATAGATATTGTAAAGGTCACCCTTGCTTGAAAGCCAGTCGTATCCGACTCTAGGGTTCAGTGCTCATCTCTGTTTAAAGCTGAAGAGCCAGTGCTGTCTGCGTTTGCCGACGTTTCTGTGGACATGTGGCAGGCATGCCTCGACACCAGAGTGCACAGAACGCGGTTTAGCTTCCCACCGAAGTGGTACCTCTACTTGCAATGTCTTGCTTTTGAACTGCTAGGTTGGCAGGAGCTGGGATTAGAGACAGGCGCTCATTCTGTCATGCAGCACTCAGGAATCGAACAGAATGTGCCTCCCGGTCAGCGTCTTAGCCACTTGAGCCACTGCAGTCCCTGACCCATAATTAAAACACTGTCGTTGAACAAAGATATAGCAATAACACTTAAATACCTAACACTTAAGTGCCACTCCAAAGTGCTTAGGGCCTTCTCTGGGAATTCGCATTTTGCCCACAAAATACATACTGTGTCCTCATCTAACCAACCACAGAAGAATGGAAGTGGCTGAGTCAACCTTGATCTCTGGTCAGAATCGAACTCACAATCTTTGGGCTGCAGGCAGTTTAACCCTTGTGCCACCAGGGCTCTCCCTTCCTCCCTCCATTAGCTAAGATACTAGAGACCTCTTTGGGAAAGCCAAGACTTACCGGCCCTGCCTCCGCCTCCGCTCTTTCTTTTCCAACACCCAGTCCCGGCTCTTCTTCACCGACTTCCCTTTGGCGTTCCTGAACCGTGTCCTTTTTTAAAAAAATGATGGAGAGTGAAATTAGGAAAGCGACGCCCTCCACAGAAGTCACGGCCTCTTCCGGACCCCGTCTTCCGGCCTCCTTCCTACAGGTCAAGTTCTGCTATCCTGGCTTTAGGGCTGAAACCTTAGTACAGGGATTCTCAACCTGCAGCACCATTTCATGTGGGGCCTCCTTCCCACCCAAAGTGCCATGGGGTGGAGGAAGGGCACAATGGCCATCCGGCCCCTGAAGCTGTCTGAGGGAGCGTGGCCCGGTCCCCGGCTTAAAAAGGTTGAGAACTCCTGCCTTAGTTGCAACCCCTCCAGGGAGAGCTTTCACAAGACGGAAGGGGTGGGAAATATGAATGAATGGTCCTCGTAAGACAGTCACAGAAAGGAAGAGCTTTGGCAAAGGACCTAATCATGGAGCGGAAAGAACCGCACGAAGGAGGTGTCCCCTGACATGGCCGCGAGGGACCGAAATCTTTGAGCGCTCAAGAATGCAGAAAAGAAAACCAACCCTTTGCATTTTGCTTGGAGGCCACGCGGCAAAGCCAAAGCACGGCCACTGATGCGTGGAAATGGGACAGGCAGGTCCGCTGGGTTTTGTTTCTTGTGTCAGTCTTTGAATTGTCTTCCGAGCCTTCTAAACCGACTCCCTGCATTCCCAGCCATCTAGTTCTTCTTCTTTCGTGTCCCGATCAAATCCTGGATGGCCAAAACGAAGCCACTTCCTTGGCTTTGTGGTTGGCCAAACTCAAGTCCTCACCGGTCGAAGGTCTTTAGCAGTCATCGGCACACCAGGAAATGAGCCAGTGGATTCTGTCTCTCCACATTCACACAGCATGTGTTGTTGTGCACCATCAGCCCCTACTTGCGCCTGTTGGTCTTGCGTTGAGGGACTGCGACCCTCAACCTATTCAGGGTCCTACAAGTGACGTTGGGGAGGCTGAGTTCCTCAGCCATTTCCCACTTTTAATGGTTTTCCTTGCCCAATTAGCAAGGAAATTTGATTTTGCTCTTGTGTACCTGCAAAAATATTTGTTCTTACCATAAAGCTCTTCCTGGATCTGAACCGGCAGACTTTGAGGCTCATATCCATTCAGAGGACTTCAAGGGTCCTTCTCTTGCTTAGTTCTCTCAGCATCTGCTGCTGCTTCTCTCCTGATCTTAGGTGGAACCATACCAACAAGAGGGTCTATTTTCTCAACTGGTGTAGGTTCGAGGCATCTAATGAAAGGAGGCGGGGCCATGGAACTCCCTGCTATATCAATGGACCTCACTTCCCATCATTCTTGTCCTCTGTTACTGATGGGAAATGAACCAAATCTTCATGGGCCGGGTTGGCAGGAGCCGAGTCGTCTCCTAGTACAGTGATGGTGAACCTTGGCACTCCAGGTGCTCTTGAACTTCAATTCCCAGAGGTCCAAGTCCCTGTAAATCCACACAAATGGGTTTACTGCGCGTACTCCAGGTGTTCTTGGACTTTAATTCCCAGAAGATCAAGTCTGTGTGAATCCACACAAATGGGTTTACTGCCCGTACTCCAGGTGTTCTTGGACTTTAATTCCCAGATCAAGTCTCTGTGAATCCACACAAATGGGTTCATTGCTCAGTCAACCCATTTGTGTGGATTCACAGAGACTTGGGCTTCTGGAAATTGAAGTCCAAGAACACCTGGGGTGCCAAAGTTTACCATCACTGTCCTAGTAGACACCATAAGCTGGATCTGCTTCCTAGCCTCAAAATTCAGGCGGTTAAAAAGAACCCCACTGGGCCACATTTCTACTAGACTGGAAGGTGTAAGAGGCCGGAAAACACGGCATCCGAGGCTTCCTGCATGCCGTGACGATCAACCTCTGGCCAGCTGCTGTTTGTCTCTCCCAAAAGCAGTGGAAGGGGAGGTGTTGCCCTGCACCGCTAAAAGGGGAAGAGACGCCATTGCCTGGCAGAGGGAAGAAGAGAAAAGGGACTCAACTGGAGGCAGCAAAGGTTTCCAGTTGGCACCTCCATCTTGTTCCCATTTCACAGTCGGGGACCGAGGCCAGGGCATTCCATGAACTCAGACCAAACTGACAGCACAAGGCCCTCTCTTTGGGGTTTTAAACGTTTAGCAAGAATGCCAAGAAACCTCCACTTTTAGAGATTGAGTTTCATATGCCACAGTGCTTGCAAAGGGTAAGGCATGAAATCTCACCTGCACAATATGCTTTAGAAGAACAATATAGCATCTGTGAAATTAAGCCATACATGTGCTCACTCTATGGCAGTGGTGGTGAACCTTGGCACTCCAGGTGTTTTTGGACTTCAATTCCCAGAAGCCTAAGTCTCTGTGGATCCACACAAATATGTTTACTGCGCATACTCTGGGAACTGAAGTCCAAGAACACATGCAGCAAACCCATTCATGTGGTTTCAAAGATACTTGGGCTTCTGGGAACTGAAGTCCAAGAACACGCGCAGCAAACCCATTCATGTGGATTTAAAGATACTTGGGCTTTTGGGAACTGAAGTCCAAGAACACGTGCAGTAAACCCATGCATGTGGATCCCAGAGACATGGGCTTCTGGGAAATGAAGTCCAATAACACCTGGAGTGCCCCCAGGTTCACCATTACAGCTCTATAGCCTCCCTCTCTCCCTTCCTTAGCCCACACCCTGCCATATTCAAAGGGAACCACTCTATGACTGGCTTCCCGTGGCCATCCACCTCTTTTTCACCTACCTCGTGTTGGTGAACTTCGCCTGCATGGCCTCTGCTCCGCTGCATTCTGCCCCTAGGCCCTGCAAACACATCAACAAAACCAATCTCAGGATGTTCAGTTGACTTGGCGGTGTGTGTGTGTGCGTGTCAGGTTATCTGCACATTAGATAAAGATGCTAGTTTTATTACCTTTGGTAACGCGTCACTGGGCCCAACAAAGAGACAGAGAAAGTACCTGTGAAAAGACAGAGAAAGTGTTTCAAGCTCAGAGGTTGGAGGAGGGCAGACCTTTCAACACCACAACCCTTTAAGGGCCAACAGATGTGGGCAGCTCAGTTCATCCAGCCAACGGCTGGCACCCTTCTTTCAAGGCATCGCCCACCCCAAGTTCCCACAGCACAAGTTCCCTTCCCCTGTCCATCTGTTCTGGGCTTAACACCTGAGAGGTTCCACCCCAAATCAGTGGGCTTCTGCGCGGATCACTCATGAAAGGCTCAACCGAACCTCAGAGAATTAGGACACATGCATTCCGAAAGACCCCCGTATTTCAATTCTGACAAGACCGGGCACAAAATTCACGCATGCCAACCTCTCCTTCTTGCTGCGGAGAGAATTCTTCATTCTCCCAAGCAGGTGATTCAAGAAAGGTCTATCTCAGTTTTCCCCAACCTTTGGTTTTTTGGACTTCAATTCCCAGAAGCCTCGGTCACTGGTCAGCCAATGGACTGACTGAGGCTTCTGGGAACTGAAGACCCCTCTGTGGGCCCTGGGCCCCGCATTGGGAGCTACTGGTCTATCTAGTGACTCCCACCATTTTGGTCCTTGAACCTTTGATTCTAAGTGGAGGGCTCGTGGCTACGATTCTTTGAACTGCCTCCACCACGAAAGAGGCCTTACTTCTTGGCTTTGGCACTGTTGGGGTAGTCCACCACCATGCCGCCGGTGAAGCCCGCTTTCATGGCTTGAGTGGTGATGAGTTCCAGCTGCCGGAAGAGAAGAAAAGCCAGATGAACCCAAAGAAACAGAGGGCTATTTTCCAAACCGCTCTTCAGTTCTTCTTCATTGTAAACCCATTCATGTGGATTCACAGGGGACCACAGAGAAGAACAGTTACAGGTAGGTAAGACCTGCAGCCTCTTCAAGCTTCTGTAATGGAAACCTTTGCATTTAATGCAGGATTTCTCAGCCTTTTTAAGCCCGGGGGGCCATTGGGTCACGCTCCCTCAGACAACTTTGGGGGCTAGACAGCTATTTTGCCCTTCCTCCACCACATGACATGCCACTTCCTGGTGTGGTGGAGGCAGTGGGGGTGGGGAGCACATGAAATGGCGCCGTGGGTCACAACCGGCCCACAGACAGCAGGTTGAGAATCCCTGATTTAATGCTTGCTACACCATGTCTCTTTAAACACAAATAAGATGTGAACAAGGAACCCAAGTGAGTCCCAGCACTGCAGGTGAAGGCATCTGCTTGGGAATAATACCCTGAAGCAAATGGTGAGCCACTGTGTGAGACAGAATGCTGGACTGGATGATGGGCTCCTGTGGCCTCTTCCAGCAAGGCTCTTCTTATGTTCTTATGTAACTTTTACCTGCCTTTCTAGCTCTATTTATTTATTTATCATTCAACTTGTATGCCGCCCCACTCACAAAGTGACTCTGGCCGGCTAACAAAGAGCAAAATAATTACTATCACAACTACAAAGCATCACATCACAAGAAACATTTAAAAAAGAAAAAAGGCAACCCAGAAGCAACTGCAGCAGCAACTCTGCCTTCGTGGGTTTTGGGACACCAACAAACACACAAGACAAACCTGCTGGGAGTTTTCTGGGTACAGTTGCAGAACAGCCCGGGCCCCTCGAGCCTAGAGGAGGAACAGAAGACCATTCAGCAGAATAAAAAACTTCCCGTGGGAGACCTTGATTATAACAAGAGAAGATAACTTCTGAGATGTGACCCTCCCTGAAACACAAACGGTCTTCTCTCTCTCTGACACGCAGGACTAGAATCTGTGGTGTGTGACGAGGTCTACACAACAGGCAACGTAGGACAACTGGCTTTCTCCCCAATCCAGGGTTGGGCATTTTGCTTCCCATCCTCACATGCTAGCAACGACCCCCCAACCCATTAAAGGTCAAGGGTCTCCCTTCCTTCGAAAGCCTGTCATGTCCAACTCTATACAGTTCGGTGTTCATCTCTGTTTACAGCCCTCTCTGTGTCTGCAGACGTCTCCACGGGCACGTGGCAGGCATGACTAGAGACCAGAGTGCACACAATGCAGTTACCTTTCCTTCCAGTTGGGTACCTATTTATCTACTTGCAATTTCTTGCTTTCAAACTGCTACGTGCAAAAGGACCCTCCTTCTTAGCTTGGTTCTGGGAAGTTAACAAAGGAATGACATCACTTGGAGCGGTGCCGTACGGTTTTTCCAGCCCAGCAATGATTCGGAAGGGAGGCAACAGGAAAAGCAGCACCTACCAAAGCCGTGTACAGCGTCGAGAAGAACCGATACAGCCGCTTGGGAGGACTGTGAGTTTTCTTATCAGCATTGCAAAGCCACTGGATCGCAGAAATGCTACAACAGAAAACAGGACTAGAACAACCAGCCAGGAGTGAAACTCCCAAGAGATCCCTTTAAGGCCCAAGTAAGCAACTCCGTCCAGGGGATAGTCAGCGTTTTGACCCCAAGAGCCTCCCCAATTAAAGAAACAGAGAGTATGCAAACCTCCAGTTGTGACCAGACTCCAATTCCCACCATCCCTTACCAGATCAAAGACAGAAGGAGAAAGTACCCATAAAAGTGATAGTGAACCTTGGCACTCCAGGTGTTCTGGAACTTCAATTCCCAGAAGCCCTGATCAGCAGGAGTGCTGACTCGGGCTGCTGGGAATTGAAGTTCCAGAACACCTGGAGTGCAAAGGTTTGCCATCATAGCCCTAGAGCAATGGTGGTGAACCTTGGCCCTCTAGCTGTTCTTGGACTTCAATTCCCAGAAGCCAAAGTCAGTACGCCTGCTGATCAGGGCTTCTGGGAATTGAAGTCCAAGAACTGCTGGAGGGCCAACATTCACCACCGCAAACCTATAGCATCCAGAGGCCTATACCTTCCCTGCCCCAATATCAGGCTCCTCCTACCTGATACAGCCATCAAATGTTCCAGGCCGGAAGGGGATTCCCTGGCCCACATCTGCCAACATCAGGTCTCCTTCCACTTCCCTCTCCACAGCCACATCTGTTCAGAAGGGGGAAAAAACACAAGGGTCACCATTTCTATTCATGCAGGACACCGACCGCTCCCCTGATGGTTCAGTGGGTAAAGCGCTGAGCTTGGAAGGACAGGGTTCGATTTCCCAAGAGCTGCACGATGGGGGACATGAAAGGAGCCTCATTCAGGCCCCCGCTGCAAAAATCCTTTCAACCCAGAGTAATCGCTGACACGAAAACACACACACAGGACACTATCTAGAGCAGGGGTTCCCAACTTTTCTTAGGCCATGCCCCACCCAAGCATCTCTAAAATCCTGATGACCCCTTCACCCCCTCTGACATAAAATTCTTATTATTCAAAATGTGAACTCCTATTCATGTGGAGGAAGCTTAAAAGCCCATTAACATGATCTAAACAAGCTTCCAATCCACCACCACCCCCTAAATCAAATTGTCCCCCTGTGGTGTGTGTGCTCTACATTGGGAACCACGGAGCTAGAGGCAGAATCTGGACTCAAGAGAGACGGGAGCACCAGCGCTACTCACCCAGCATTGCTGAGCTGATGTCCATCCCAACCCAGCAGTGGCCCTCCTCGGAGATGTAATCCCCACTCAAACCAGAACCACAGCTGCAAGAAAGAAAAGAGCTCAAAAATCACATTAAACCATGTAGGCTTTCGTATCGACACTGTTGATTCACACAAGGAAGTGGCGACAAAGCTGCAGTACTACATTGTTTGCAGTTGTTCTTTCTCTGGACTAATACTCTCAAAATCTCAACCTTCCCATAAAGGCTGGAAGTTACAAAGCACAACGGCAAGTTTACCCAACGTCAAGCAGGAGACACGGACGATCCTCTGGAAGAGCCAGTAGCTCCGTTGCCCGTTGGGTCATCTGTGACTGAATTTCGATCATTCGTGAACTGCAAAATGGAAGCGAAAAGGAACTGCTGGTGAATAACCCTACATGCAGTAATGCACCTTGCCTAGACCTTTGCAGGTATGTTTAATCCATGTACACTACTTTTTCATTCTGCTGTCAAGATGAGAGGAGCTGAAAACTGTTCTAAATCCCTTTATTCAGAGCCTTCTGTTGTGGCTCTCCGGTTATTCTAATCTGCAACATCCAATACCAAACTCAGTTTGAGTCCTTTTTCCGATCCCAACTACAGCAGCGGCACAACATGCTAAACCAGGGTTTTATCTACCTTGGCGCCCAAGGTGTTCCTGGACTTCAATTCCCAGAAGCTCTGATCAGCAGGTGTGCTGACTTGGGCATCTGGTAACTGAAGTCCAACAACACCTGGAGCACCAAAGTTGAGAAACCCTGTGCTAAACATTGTGAAATGTCGTGTGGAATTTAAATGCTATTAAGAGATGGGGAATCTCTGGTGCACCAAAGGCTGCTGAACCACAACTCCCATAACTACTTTACCACTGCCCAATGTTAATCAAACACTGTCCAGAAAACCACAGGCTTTCTGTAACTTGTTGTACATAACTTTTCCCGTTAGTTTATCTGACATACAAGAACAAACCAGTCACTTTCAAATGCAAAATTAAACATTTTAAGGCAATGAATGAGATCAAGATGAAATGCAGGGTTGCCTTACTTGTGTGTATATTTCCGGGCTTCCACCTCATCATAGAACTGGGGAGAGAAACAGAAACTACGTTTTAGAATTAGGGTTAGCTTAAAATGATGAGCAATATAATTTTTATTTTTATTGTGTATTCATTTATTTTTATCTATGTAGTTGTTCATTTATCTATTTAGTATTTTGTTTTGTATTTCGTTTTTTTTTTTACAATTTTCTTGTCTTGTTATTCTTTTTCCTTTTGTTTCTTTTTTTTTAAAAAAATAAGAAAAATTGAAATAATTTTTAAAAAAAGAATTAGGGTTGCCGTGACGGTTCTCCCCCTTGTCAACTTCCCTAGCATCGATTGGACTTGGACCCATTCTGGTGAACTTTGGCACTCCAGCTGTTCTTGAACTTCAATTCCCAGAAGCCCAAGTCTCTGTGAAGCCACATGGATGGGAATTGAAGTTCAAGAACACCTGGAGTGCCAAGGTTCACCATTTACGGGTCTAGACCACTAGCGAAAATGGAGGTGCCCTTTAGCTTCCAGGATTAAATGTAATTGAGAGCCCCCCTATTCTTCATCAATTTTGCAATCCCCTTCTATGAACCCTGTTGGGCTGGATTTCAGGCATCTGACAACTACAAAGTGGAAGCATTCATTGGTGAACAGGGGCTGCGCAGCTCAGTGGTTAAGAAGCTCACCTTGTTAGCTGGAAGGCTAGTAAGACGGCAGTTCGAGACCCTGGTAGTACATAATAAATGAATGAATGAATGAATGAATGAATGAATGAATGGCGGATTGAGTGCCCGTCTCTGTCCCAGCTTTTGGGGACACGAAAGGAGCCTCATTCGGAGTTTCTCCAGCAAAAATCCTGTCAACCTAGGATAATTTCTGACATGAAATTATCATTACAGTATTATTGGTCAGCAGGAACCCGAAAGATCTGTCGAGAGGTCTCCAAACTGCAAAACCCATCATCCTTGGCTAGACAACAGTGAGGGGGTGATGGGACTTGTAGTGCGGGAAGGAAACAGAGCAAGAGCAGCCCCGTGGGAAGGGCCGATCCGCAAAAGAGCTCAAAGCTGGGAAGTTACTTTTCTTGGCCTAAAGGTAAAGGTTTCCCTTGCTCGAAAGCCAGTCGTATCCGACTCTAGGGTGCAGTGCTCATCTCTGTTTCTAAGCCGAAGAGCCAACGCTGTCTGCTCCTGCAGTCATTTCCGTGGTCATGTGGCAGGCATGACTAGACACCGGAGCGCACGGAACGCTGTTACCTTCCCACCGAAGTGGTCCCTATTTGTCTACTTGCAATGTCTTGCTTTCGAACTGCTAGGTTGGCAGGAGCTGGGACGCAGACGGGAGTTCATTTCCGTCCTGCAGTACTCGGGAATCGAACTGCTGACCTTCCGCCTCCCAGTCAGCGTCTTCTTAGCCACTTGAGCCACTGCAGTCCACTACTTGGCCTACAACTCCCATCATCCAGAGCGGCCACATGGGCCTAGGAACTACCCGAGGCGGCGTTGTGGTCAGGAAAAAGTCACTTCTTCGCGAAGCCTGGGCGGGCTGCGGCCACTCCCTCCCTCCCTCCCTCCCTCCCTGCCTGCCTGCCCGCGGACCCACCGCCCTTCCCTCCCTCTTACCAACTCGGGAGGCCCGCGGTGCTCCGGACGCTTCCCGCAGGCCGCCATCTTACCCGGCTCTGACGTCACAGTCGCGCGACCCACCCCGCCCGGCCCTTGCGTCGCTCGGAACGTGGACGCGTGACGAAGGGTGGGCCATATAAACCTGGCTGGCCGTGGCCCGGTCTGGCCCCGCCCCAGAGCGTGCGTCAGGACGCTACGGGCGTCGCCGGCGATTGGCTGGCCGTGGCTGCGCGCCTGCGCAGTTGTCCGGTGCCGGGCCCGGCCCACAGCAGTGCACACGCGCTGCTGAGGTGGCGGCCGCGGAGATGGAAGAAGAGGTGGAGGCGCCCGGCGGCGGCGGCGGCGGCGGCGGCGGGGCTCCGCTGCTGGGCCTCACGCTGGTCCTCGGCGGCCTCGTCCTGGGCCTGCTCCTCCTCCTGCTGAGGCGGAAGGGCCAGGAGGGGGCGGGGCCCAGCGCCCCCCTCGAAGAAGGTACAAGCCGGGGGGAGGGGGGTGTTAGTCCGGGGCGGGGCTTCCTTCTAAGCCACGCCTACGCCCCTTGTGTGGGCGAGGCTCCCTCCAAGCCACGCCCCCTGGCCCCAACTTGACGGCTTGAAAATTCAGCAGTTCGAGACCCGAGTGCCGCACGACGGGATGAGCCCTTGCCCCTGCTCCTGCCAACCCTAGCACTCAGAAATTGCAAGTAGATAAAGAGGCACCACTTGGGTGGGGATGGAAGCTCTGTGGGTAAGAGTACCAGGCCACAAGGATGGTCTAACAGTAGGCATATACTATCGGCCTCCGACCCAAACTCTTGAGGGAGACTGGCAGTTGGAGAATGTTGTAAAGGAGGCATCCAGGAAGGGAAGCCTGGTTATAATGGGGGACTTCAATTACCCTCACATAGACTGGGTGAACTGTCTATGTTCAGCACATGATAAAGAGATAAAGTTCCTAGATATGCTCAATGATTGTTCCCTGGGACAGATGGTTGAAGACCCAACTAGAGGTACAAGAATCCTTGACTTGATCCTGAGTAATACTCAGGATCTGGTGCAAGATGTTAATGTGACTGATCCAATAGGGAACAGTGACCACAACTCAATTATGTTTAACTTGAACATAGACCGCAAGTCACTGATAAAATCTAACACAGAGACCTTAAATTTTCAAAAAGGAAATTTCCCAAAGTTGAGGAAACTAGTAAAAAAGAAGCTGAAAGGGAAAATTGAGAGAGTCCAAACACTCCAAGAGGCATGGAGGCTGTTTACAAAAACAATAACAGAGGCCCAATTGGAATGCATACCCAAAAGGAAAAAGGGCACTGCCAGGTCCAAGAGGACTCCGATGTGGCTTACAGGAGCTGTTCGGGAAGTGATCAAGAGCAAGAAAAGCTCATTTAGAAGATGGAAGGCTTGTCCGAATGAGGACAGCAGGCAGAAACATAAATTCTGGCAGAACAAATGCAAGGCAACAATCAGGAAAGCAAAGCAAGACTTTGAGGAGCGTATAGCTAAAAATACTCAGAGAAATAACAAAGACTTCTTTAAGTACATTAGAAGTAAGAACCCAACTAGGAAGGCCATTGGACCATTAGATGACAATGGAAGGCAAGGGGTTATTAAAGAGGAAACAGAGATTGCAGAGAGACTCAATGAATTCTTTGCTTCAGTATTCACTGAAGAAGACAGAGACTACATGCCCAAAACAGAGCCTATCTTCGTAGGGAGGGAAACCGAAGAATTAAGCAAGATAGAAATAACCAGGGAGGAGGTCCTTGCATGTCTTGTTAAGCTAAACACTAACAAATCCCCAGGACCAGATGGCATCCATCCACGAGTTCTCAGGGAACTTAAAGATGAAATTGCTGATCTCCTAGCCAAAATATATAATCTTTCCCTCAAATCAGGCTTTGTGCCTGATGACTGGAAGGTAGCGAATGTAACACCAATTTTCAAAAAAGGATCCAGGGGTGATCCAGGAAATTACCGGCCTGTCAGTTTGACATGTGTCCCAGGTAAAGTGATGGAAACCATCCTAAAAGATAGAATTAATAGGCACATAGAAGAGAAGGCGCTGCTAAAGGAGAGCCAACATGGCTTTTGCAAGGGCAAATCATGCCTACACTAATCTGTTGGAATTTTTTGAGAGTGTCAACAAGCATGTGGATAAGGGGGATCCAGTTGACATTGTTTATCTGGACTTTCAGAAGGCTTTTGACAAGGTCCCACACCAAAGGCTCTTGAATAAACTTACCAGTCATGGAATAAAGGGACAGGTCTTGTCCTGGATCAGCAACTGGCTAAGGGACAGGAAACAGAGGGTAGCACTAAATGGACACTTCTCCAAGTGGAGGGAAGTAAAGAGTGGGGTCCCCCAAGGTTCAGTACTGGGACCCCTGCTTTTCAACCTCTTCATAAATGATCTAGAGGTAGGAGTAAAAAGCAAGGTAGCCAAATTTGCTGACGACACTAAATTATACAGGGTAGTGAAAACTGTGAGAGATTGTGAAGAGCTCCAGAGGGATCTCTTGACACTGGGGGAGTGGGCAAAACAGTGGCAAATGAGCTTCAACATCAGTAAGTGCAGAGTGATGCATGTTGGGGCAAAAACCCCCAATTACATTTATAAACTGATGGGGTCTGAACTCTCTGCGACAAACCAGGAAAGGGACCTTGGTGTCCTGGTGGACAGCTCAATGAAGGTGTCAACCCAGTGTGCCTCAGCAGTGAAAAAAGCAAACTCAATGTTAGGGATCATTAGGAAGGGTATAGAAAATAAGTCAGCAAGTGTCATTTTGCCTCTTTATAAATCTATGGTGAGGCCCCATCTGGAATACTGTGTACAGTTCTGGTCGCCATACCTCCAGAAGGATATTATGGAGTTGGAGAAAGTACAGAGGAGGGCAACCAGAATGATTAGGGGACTGGAACACCTTCCTTACCATCTGAGGCTGCAACGGTTGGGCCTTTTCACTCTTGAACGACGGCGTCTAAGAGGTGACCTGATTGAAGTTTATAAAATCATGCACGGTGTGGACAAAGTGGATAAGGAAAAACTGTTTTCCCTATCGCACAACACTAGAACTAGGGGACACTCCATGAAACTTTTGGGTACTAGTTCTCAAACAAATAAGAGAAAGTACTTTTTCACCCAGAGGATTACTGGTCTATGGAACTCCCTGCCAGAAGAAGTGGTGACAGCTGTCAGTCTTGACAGCTTCAAGAAAGGATTAGACAAGTTCATGGAGGACAAGGCTATCAATGGCTATAATTATGGCTACCTAAGGACAACCTCCGGGTTGGAGAGATAGGCAGGATATCTCTCAATGCCATTTCCAGGGAATCCTAAGCAGGTGAAGGCATCTCCTTGGGAATAATACCCTGAAGGAAATGGTGAGCCACTGTGTGAGACAGAATGCTGGACTGGATGGGCTGTGGCCTGTTCCAGCAAGGCTGTTCTTATGTTCTTATGTTCTTATGTAGCAGCGTGCCGTGCTCTCCGGTGTTTAGTCATGCCTGCCATAAGGCCACGGAAACGTCTGCAGTGCAGAGGCAGACAGCCCTGGTTCTTTGGCGGTAAACAGAGATGAGCACCGAACCCTGGAGTCGGATATGACTGGCTTCCGGACCTCTGCTGAACCATTGCTGGATAGGCCTCCTAAGCAGTCCTCGCCAGAGATCAATACTGCAACCTTCTGCTAGTGAGCGCCAGTTTTCTCTGCCTGCAACTGCAGTTTCTTTCTTTTTTGCCACTCTCTAGACCAGGGCGCAAACGGCGAAGCCGCCAGCAAAACATCCCTCCTGAAGAAGCAGAAGCAGCAGCAACGGATCCGGAAGGAGAAGCCTCAGCAACACACGTTTTCACACCCGCTCTTGGCTTCTGCACTCAAGGTGAGTCCTGTAGGGTCCCACAACCATACGTGCGTCAAATTCTGTGGATTGCGGGGCATCAGTTGTGTTGCTGATGTTATTTTGCATGAAAGCTTCTGTCTGCTGGCCCTTAAAGCCCTTCCTTTGGCTCCTAATGCTCAAAGAACTACTCAAAGATTGGTGGCATTTCAGCTGTTTGGTGTCTTCTGTCTCAGTCTACTGAAAGTTCTGGGTTTGCTCATTATCTTTGCCACTTGATGCTTTGGAACGTATTCAAAAGGTATAATGTCCCCAAGGGGCAAAGGCCAGTGTGCCATGGGAAGCCACAACAGTTAAGCCTATGAGGTTGCTCATACAGTACTCTAAATCAGGGGTTCCCAACCTTTTCAAGCTGGGGGCCGGGTCACACTCTCTCCGTCAGCTTTGAGGGCTGGATGGTCATTTTGCCCTGCCTGCACAATGGGGTGGCCATTTTGCCCCAACAGCTTCAAAGAGGTGGCCATTTTGTTTCTCAAATGCCCTTGGAGGCGTGGGGGAACACATGAAATGGCACCGTGGGCCAGAATCAGCCTGCAGGCCTTAGGTTGGGAACCTCTGGTCTAAATTGTGATAGCAAAGAAGTGAGGAGGAATTCATGGAAGCAAAGCAGATCTGCAGAACACATTGAATTGTCCTTGAGGAAGAAGAAGGTGAGGAGATTTGGTGGAGGTGAAATGAGGGGGGAATGATGCCCTTGATTTGTTGAAGTGCCTGTAGCTTTGCTTCGCAATTGAACTGCTGATGGTGGTCAGAGCCTTCTTTGAAAGATCTGGATTCCAGTCCTGATCTGCCCTCTCCAGACTTCACCACTCCAGATTTCTGGTGTTGTGGAGAGCCCCCCCCCCCCGGGCGGTCTAATCACATTGCCATTCTCCAGGGCCACAGCGGGAGCGTCACCTGCCTCGACTTCAGCAGCAACGGCAAGTACCTGGCCTCCTGCTCTGATGACCGAACCGTGCGCATCTGGAGCACCAAAGACTTCTTGGAACGAGAACACCGCTGCATGCGGGCCAACGTGGAGCTGGACCATGCCACCCTGGTCCGCTTCTACCCAGACGCCAGGTGGGAAGTGAGCGCGTGCAGAGCGGTTTCCTTGTTTCCCATGCGGGGGTTTCTACTATCCCTTCCACCAGCTGCACAGGCTAACAAGTAAGCAACTGGACTCCAATTCCCAGAAGCCTCAGCCAGTCCATTGGTTGATCAGTGCTTTGGGGAACTGACTGAGGCTTCTGGGAATTTAAGTCCAAGAACCAAAGGTTGGGAAACACTGTTGTAGAGGGATGAAGCGCCCCTCTCTGATACTACTGCAGGCAAGAATTGTTTGCCGATGGTGGCGGCTTCTTCGCCCGACAGCTGTATCATTGGTATCAGGCTCCAGTGCAATGAGTGTTGAAGGGGAAGAAGTAGATCCAGAGGACATAAGCCTGCCAGTTGTTTAGTCCAGCCTCTGGGGGGCATAGAAAGAGCCTCCTTGAAGATTGTGGTATTTTTGAAGCACAAGTCAGGCCTGCATCCCCCGGTACTGGTAACTGGAGTCTGACTTAGACACAAAATAAGAAATCAGGCCTCTCAAGGCATCAGCCTTTTTCCCCAGACAAAACTTAGTGATGGAACTTAGGAACATTACCCCCTACTACGCCGTGGGTATCTCTTGCTAAGAAGAAGGCAGCCAGCACAGTAAAAGATTTGTGGGTCTTGGATAAGTCTGGATAACATTTTTCTTCCCCAGTCAGTGCTTTCCCTTTTGGACTATAGTCCCACAGGGAATTTCCCACCATATACTGTTGGCTGCTAGATACTGATTTCTAATGGAGGATTTCCAGATGAAAAGTAAGCTCAGAGCTTTGTTGAGCCTCAGCCTGAGTGAGCTGCTTACAAGCGATCATGAGTTCTCTCCTTCCTTCCTTCCATCCTTCATTTATTCTTTCAGAGCTTTCATTGTCTGGCTGGCCAACGGCGACACCCTCCGACTCTTTAAGATGACAAAGAAGGAAGATGGCAGCTTCACGTACGTTGCCGTTCCGGAAGACTTCCCGAAGCAGCACAAAGCCCCCATCATCAATATCGGCGTCGCAGACACAGGTAGTGCCTGCCAGTTGCACAATGTCCAAGATGTTTCCTTTGGGGTGAAAAAAGAATCCTTGCTAGTTGTTTTAAATATCCCTGAGTCATATTGGCCGTGGTTAAATCCCTGGTGACACAGTGGTTAAATTGCTGTACTGTAGCCAGAATGCTGTGAGTTCTTTCATTCCAGAGAAGAGAAGAAAACCGTTTGTAGTATATAGTGCAACACTATATTGAAAAGAATCATATGGAAGATCGTTGATATAGTTCGGCAAGATAAGTACAATAAGTTTAATGTGGAGAAACGGTTGTTACAGAAAGAGGCAGAATATATTTATAAGTTAAATACCGTAGCTCCCCATGGGCTAAATCAAGAGTTAGACTTAGCAAGTTTTCTGTAAGAGTAATGTGCTTTTTCAGAAGTTCCTCTGCAATGTTCCTTTAACTTGATACCATTTGTTGCTTCTAATGAGGACATCTGAGTGAATTACAGAGTACCTGACATACTATAGTCATTTTTAGTATATTAAGACATCCACATTAACCTTCAGTTTAACGTCATGAGTCTCCAAAGAATTTACATGAGAGGCCATTAAATACATTGGAAAGGTGGGTAATTATAAATATGTTAAATGTTTAATGTACTCCTTTTAATATGGTTTCCATTACTATGCTTTATATTGTGATATTGAAGGATTGTAAAGAAGTATGTAATGTATAAGAATTTTCAATGAAGATTTAGATATTGACTAACAGAGAACCTGGCGTTGCCCCGTGGAACCCTACCTGGGCCAAGGACAGACCCGGGCCTGCCCCCCACCCTAGCTGCCTTACCTTTTTGTCTGCTGTCGCGGCCGCTCTCTCAGCCCCGCAGCGAGGCACCGTCTCAGCCTGACTGGTTGCCGTCCTCCCCCGCGACTACAGTCAGTGGGGAGCCATCAGCCCAGCCCCTCCGTCCTCCAGTGGGTTGTGTCAGGCGGAAGGGAGGCTCCATTTGGGTGGGTGGGCAGAGGACCCTTTTGGGGGGATGGAGGCCTGAGGAAGGTGGCAGCCCAGTCCCGTCCTCTGCCCGCCCCCTGTCTGTGGGTTCTCCCTTTCCCCGAAGCGTGCCTCAGGAGTGTAGAGGAGCCATGCCGCGGTGGCTGCACGCTGACAGTAGTCGCTGGGGCGGGGGATGGCCATAATGGCCGTAATTGCCACCGTGTATACTGGCGATAAGGCTGTGCACCACCTGGAATGCCTGGCAGACTTTGGCGCATGCGTGGAATTACGCACATGCGCCATAGCCTGGAATGCCAGGCAGGATTAGGCACATGCATGGATTCTCATGCATGCGCAGTCACCTCCCTTGGTCGTTTCTGCCGACCAGGGGTGGGGTGCTGCAGCATATTTTCAGGGGCAAGGACCCTGAGGCGGGCTGGCGGTTACCCACGCCGGCCACCCCAGATGTTGAAGGTAGGCGTGCACGCAGTTTCCAGCGCAATTGGCGCAGGGGTGTCGCTTTGTATTAGGGAGCCCTGCGATATCATGGAGCCCCAGATCTGGTCAGTTAGGAACATACAGCACTGGACCTTAATTTTAGTTATATAGATTGTGCGTAGATACGCTGTATAACTGACAATGGATAAATTACCGTATATATTTTTATTTATTATAGACATTGTTATGATTGTCTCTCGAAGAAGGAACAAAAAACCTGATACTAGAAAGGTTCCGGGACAATGTCATAACTTTATTAATAATTATATTTTCTTTGAAACTATAAGTAACAATAAGGCGAACATAAGACCTGCAGTTTTCTTTTTGAAAGAAATTATAAGGCAAATACAAGACCTACAGTTTTCTGTTTACCCATTGAAATATATTCTTCATTGAAGCATATAGAAGACCTACAATTTTTATGTATATTAATTCAATACCTTTTTGGGACTTTAAATCTCTATTTAACATTTTTATATGCTGCTACTACAAACGGTTTTCTTCTCTTCTCTGGAATTATCGCACCGTTTGGCCATATTTGGATTGTTGAGTTCTTTCGTGACATATACGTAGGTCAAGGTTGAAACCAGCCTTCCATCCTCCCAAGGTGAATCAGTTGCTCTATACTTGTTAAATAAGGGGTTGTGAAGGTGGCTCAAGCTCGCCTTGTTAGCTGGAAGGCCAATTCGAGACCCGGGTACTGCATGACGGAGTGAGCACCAGTCTATGTCCCAGCTCTTGGGGACACGAAAGGAGCCTCATTTGGCCGTTCCCTGAACGGAGTTTCTTCTACAAAAATCCTTTCAAACCCGAATAATTCCTGACACAATGTCTGTTTCTGCCATTACGCTCATTCAATTGCTTCTTCGTGGTCTCCGTGAATCCAAACGTATGGGTTTACTGCGTGTACATGCATTAAACCCATTTGTGTGGATTCACAGTCGACCACGAAGAAGAAGAACATTTACAGCTAAACAACCTGACAATATAAAGCCTTGGTGGTGCAGGGATGAAATTGCTGTCCTGCAGCCAAAAGGTTCTGAGTTCAGTCCTGACCAGGGATCCTGGTTGATTCAGCCTCTTCCATCTTTTCAAGGTCAGTTAAATGAGTCCTCAGCATCTTGTTGCTGGTAAAATGCTAATTGCTCTGTGAACTGCACTAAGCGCTTATTTGGGTCAGTATATTTATTTATTTACAGTATTTATTGAATTTATATACTGCCCATCTGGGTGTTATCTCATTCTGGGTGGTGAACAAACAGAAAATTAATGGCAACAATACCCATACAAATCAAAACCCACCACCAATAAATACATCATTGACTAAACTAAACTAACTGGCGTCAGAGGACATTGATACTATAAGTCTTAATTGCTATATAGTGGAACCCTAGACAATGATAAAACTTGGTTCCACAAGTCGTGTCGTTGTCCGGTTTTTGTCATCCGGGAGGCAACCCGGGCTGGTTCTGACCTCCCCAATCTCCCCCCACGCTGCTCCCAGCCAAAAACTGCAGCCGGCGACGGAGTTGCCCCTGGTGTTTTGGTTTGGAGCAGCACAGGGGGAACTCGGGGGAGGTCAGAAACAGCCCGGGTCGCCTCTCCGCAGCCACCTAACAGAGGCACCCGGGCTGCCTCTGCCCACCCTCAGAAAAAGGACGACGTGGTCTACCTGTTGATGCTGGTTGGAGATGAAAAAATCACCATCTTCGAGTCCCTGTGTCCGGCTCTCCACTTACCCAGGGGAGGCTGGGAGGACCTATTCTGCGCTGTTCCCACCTTTCTAGCACCTCCCTGGCCTGCCCAACAGCTGAAAAAAGTTGCGGCTGCCATCTTCTTTTTTTTATTTTTCAAAACCAAGATGGCGGCTGCAACTTTTTTCAGCTGTTGGGTGACGTCAGAACACGTCGTTGTCCGGGGTTCCACTGTATAAGTCTTAATTGATATTTTTTATCTATGTACCTCTCACTTGCAAGAAATTGCAAGTAGATTAATAGGGACCACTTCGGTAGGAAGGTAACAGCGTTCCGTGCGCTCCGGTGTCTAGTCATGCCTGCCACATGACCACAGAAACGTCTGCAGAAGCAGACAGCGCTGGCCCTTCGGCTTAGAAACAGAGATGAGCACTGCACCCTAGAGTCGGATACGACTGGCTTTCGAGCAAGGGAAACCTTTACCTTACCTCTCACTCTAGGCAAATACATCATGACCGCTTCCAGTGACACCACCATCCTGATCTGGGACATGAAAGGAGAAGTTCTGGCCAGCATCAACACCAACCAGATGAATAACACCTTTGCCGCCATATCACCCTGTGGGAGGTAAGAATCAGGCAGGTGACACACCTGAGCCTCTCTCCTCAAAGGGGGTCGGGGGTTGGTGGCCACATGTGTTGCTTCCTCTCTGGTAAGCTAAAAGCAGGGCAGGTCCCCAAAAGCTACATCAAACCAATCACACTTCTATCCCACCCCATAGCACTTAACTGGGCACTTCACCAGGAAATTGGCATTTTGCCCCCAAAATGCCGGGTGTTCATATGATTGACTTCGGAAGGGTGGAAGAAGCTGAGGCAACCTTGAACCCCCTCAGCATCAAACACGCACCCTTTTGACTGTGGAATGAGTGTTTAACCCCTGCACCACCAGGACTCTTTAGTAATACTGATAGTTTCATGTCAGAAATTATTCTGGGTTGAAAGGATTTTTGGTGGAGAAACTCCCCTCAAGGGACGCCCAAATGAGGCTCCTTGCGTTTCCCCAAGATTTTTCCTCACCAAAGTGGTCCCTCTTTATCTATTTGCAATGTCTTGCTTTCAAACTGCTAGGTCGGCAGGAGCTGGGACAGAGACGGGCGCTCAGTCCGTCATGCAGTACCCAGATCTCGAACTGCCGACTTGCCAGCCTCCCTCCCAGCTAACAAAGCGAGCTTCTTAACCCCTGAGCCGCTGCGGTTCCTCTCATCTTTAGTGCTGAGGAGAGCTAAAAGGAGGGGTGTTTTGAGATACGACCGGCTGCTGGGCAGAGTCTGGTCTTTGAAGCGCAAACCCTTCCTTCATCTGTGCTTTCCCTGCTTTCAGGTTCGTGGCTTCGTGTGGCTTCACACCGGACGTGAAGGTCTGGGAGGTGTCTTTCAGCAAGAGCGGAGACTTCCGGGAGGTGGCCAGAGCCTTCGAGCTGAAGGGTCACACAGCCGGCGTCTATTCCTTCTCTTTCTCCAACGACTCCAGGAGGTGAGGAATTGATCAGGCAATGCAACGGCCACTTTTTCCTCCTGCCCTGCCAATGCTAACACCTGTCGGTACCACCATACTCCCTACCTTGGCTTGGGCGAGGGGTGGGACCAGGGGTCCCCAAGGTTTCCTGCTCTCTTGGGCTACATCAGGCGCTGGTCTACCTTCCTTGTTTCTCTTTTTCTGTTATTTTGATTCCGCTTGGTTGTAAGTTAATGGACAGGATCTGTCTTTCTATAGTAGGAGTGGCCAACATTTTTACATTGCGGGCCTGACCACATCCCCGGATAGTTGAGTGGGCCGGACCAAGCCCCCTGGAAGCGGATGCATTTACGGCTGACATAAATGTGTCCACTTCCTTGTTTGCACAGGCATGTTTTACGGATGGCGTAAATGCGCCCCACTTCCACTTCTGGGTGCGGCAGAGGCAGCGGTGGGCCAGATGGGATGGCATTGGGGCTGACTCCGGCCCACGGGCTGTAGGTTGGGACTCCCTGTTCTATAGCTATTCCACTTCTATCCCGCCCCATATTAGCTGCAGTACATCAGTTTTGACCCTGGTGCCACCAGGGCGATATAAGGACAGGTTGCTTACCTATAACTCTTGTTCTTGTTTGTGGTCCCCTGTGAATTCATGTGCGTAGTAAACCCATCCATGTGGATTCACAGGAGACCACAAAGAAGAACAACCCTTACACATAACCAACTTGTCCTTATAAGTGTCATTGCCTTGCGTTTTTTTCCTGTGGATGCTCGCCTGGGGGTGCCAACGTGTCGTGTCTTTCCCTCATGCCAGGATGGCCACGGTTTCCAAGGACGGCACGTGGAAGCTGTGGGACACCGACGTGGAGTACAAGAAGCAGCAGGACCCATATCTCCTGCTGACAGGGAAATGTGAGGCCACGGAGCCCTGCCGCGTTGCCCTGGCCCCCGACGCCCGAGCCGTGGCCGTCTCCTCCCAGACCAGCATCTTTGTTTACAACGCCCAGCGGGGCGAGGAGGAGGAGCGCTTCGAAGGCGTCCATGGGGAGCCCATCACGGACCTGGCCTTTGACCCCAGCAGCCGCTTCCTGGTCTCTTGCGGGGACCGGGCCCTCCGGGTCTTCCACAACACCACCGGCTACCGGGCGGTGGTGGAGGAGATGCGGGCCCTGCTGAAGAAGGCCTCAAACGAGTCCACCAAGCAGAGACTGCAGCAGCAAATCGCCAGCGCCCAAAGCGCCCTAGACGGCATCTACGGCAAGGCCAACTGAGCCCGGTCGGGGAGTGGGCTGTCAGGTAGCGGGGGGCAGAGGGCAGCACCATGTGCAATAAAATATGTTCTGCACAACTCCCGCCCTGCTGGGACTATCTTCAGAGTGAGGAGAATATCATTGATGCTGTCTGGGTGAGAAATGCAGGGTCCAAATTCAGACCCAAAGCCAGAACATCTCTCGATTTCCTGGCTGTTGCCCATGGAAACAGCTGGGATGGGGCAGGATCCTTCAGGGTTGGATGCTTCATTTTCTGGTCAGTGGAAAACAAACGGATAGTTCTTCGTGATGCCACAAAAGTATTGGAGAAAGCTCAGAGGGTGGATACGGAAAGTTAGAGATTCACCGAACCCAGTCCTTGCCTGACTTTCTCTTTACTCTCCGCTGTGGCCTTGTCAAACCATTGCAAAACATTAAAGACCCAGGAAAAGGATAAATAATCAACTTATGTTAATTGCATAACGGCATCCTGATCTTCTTACATGATTTTTTTATTGGGATATATTTCTTTAGAATGGGCTTTGATAAAGGGGACTCGTTTTACTTAGGGTTATTTCTCCCTAAGTGCAGTGGCTCAAGTGGCTAAGACGCTGACTGGGGGGCGCAAGGTCAGCAGTTCGATTCCCGAGTACTGCAGGATGGAATGAGCTCCCATCTTTGTCCCAGCTCCTGCCAACCTAGCAGTTTGAAAGCAAGAAATTGCCAGTAGATAAATAGGGACCACTTTGGTGGGAAGGTAACAGCGTTCCGTGCCCTCCAGTGTCTAGTCATGCCTGCCACATGACCACGGAAATGTCTGCAGAAGCAGGCAGTGCTGGCTCTTCGGCTTGAAACAGAGATGAGCACTGAACCCTAGAATCAGATACGACTGGCTTTCGAGCAAGGGAAACCTTTACCTTTATGTCTCCCTGGGTGGCTTAGTGGTTAAGACGCTGAAGTTGGCGACTGGAAGGTCGGCAGGTCGGCAGTTTGAGACCTGAGTGCTGCACAACACAGTGAGCTCCCGTCCCAGCTCCTGCCAACCTAGCAGTTCAAAAGCAAGAAATTGCAAGTAGATAAATAGGTATCGTTTTGGCCGGAAAGGTGTTCCGTGCATGTAGTCCTGCCTGCTATGTCCACGGAAATGTCTGCAGATGCAGAGAGTGCTGGCTCTTTGGCTGTCAATGGAGATGATGGCTGGACCCTGGAGTCGGATAGTTGCATATAGTGGGCTCTGATGAAGAGCATCTGTTTTCCCTAAGGTTGTGTCTCCCTCGGCCCCGTGAAACTGAGGTCTGAGTAAGTTATCGAGGATTGGAATTCAGGACTCAAATACTTCTTCCTTTGCTTTAGGATTTGCAATGAGGAGATGAAGCTTAAACTTCTAGTGCAGGACTTAAGGTTTGTCCTACCGGATCAGGCCTCCTGCCCACCTGGCCTCCTTTACTCCTCCGGGGGACGAGAGCATCACATGCCATAAGCCTTGTGGAGGGAGGGAGAGCCACGTATTCAGTAGTCTTGCGAGTTAGAAGCTCTGGACAGATTCAGTCTCAGTCCATTCTTCTGGGTGGCTCGTTTTATTGCTGAATTCCTACCTGACAAGATAAAGAACACAAGGCTAAGGCTGTTACCTTCTGGACAGCCCATGTGAAACACAGCAGGGCCTGCTTCCTTCTAAGAAGACACGGCATATCTCCTTGGGAGACTGGGGAATGCCAAAATGTCACTTCATTGCATAAGAACATAAGAAGAGCCTTGCCGGAAGAGGCCACAGGAGCCCATGATCCAGTCCAGCATTCTGTCTCACACAGTGGCTCACCATTTCCTTCAGGGTATTATTCCCATGCAGATGCCTTCACCTGCTTAGGATTCCCTGGAAATGGCATTGAGAGATATCCTCCCTGTCTCTCCAACCCAGAGGTTGTCCTTAGGTATCCACAATTATAGCCATTGATAGCCTTGTCCTCCATGAACTTGTCTAATCCTTTCTTAAAGCTGTCGAGACTGACAGCTGTCACCACTTCTTCTGGCAGGGAGTTCCATAGACCAGGGATCCTCTGGGTGGAAAAAGTGCTTTCTCTTATTTGTTTGAGAACTAGAGGTTGTCCTTAGGTATCCATAATTATAGCCATGGATACCCTTGTCCTCCGTGAACATGTCTAATCCTTTCTTGAAGCTGTCAAGACATATAAGCTGTCACCACTTCTTCTGGCAGGGAGTTCCATAGACCAGGGATCCTCTGGGTGGAAAAAGCACTTTCTCTTATTGCAGCTCCCCTGGTGGCTTAGGTGTTAAGACACTGAGCTTGGAGGCTGGAAGGTCGGGCTTCGATACCTGAGGGCTGCCCTTGGGGGTATGAAAGGAGCCTCATTTGGGTGTCTGTCCCTGAGTGGAGTTTCTCCAGCAAAAATCCTATAAAACCCAGAGTAATCTCTGATACAATTATTGTACTGCATTCTCTGCTACATCCACAGATGCCCCCACCTGTACTGTGCACATAGTGCCCTTGGCAATTAGAAATGAGCATTTGGTACTACTGTGCCTGGAGATGGAAGGGCCAGGATCCTTCACTTGTCATTAAAAGAGATGCATTCTGTGCATGCCCAAGTAACGCAGGTCAGGTTTTTGGGCCTTGGGTCTACTATGCTCTGAATTGTACTGACAGCAGCTTAACAGTCGTTTTGGTAAAGAAAATTTGAAACTTTTTAATGCACGTATCTCTAATGTTTCTCAACGCGAACAAAGTTATTCCCAGTCTTTGGATGTTCTCACACCAGGAGCCATAAGTCCTAATGTATACATTGTCCATTGTTACATATAAGTTTCCCAGGGCATAGAAATCACATCATCCTTGGTTTACTGAGACAATTGTTAACACATACGGTACATTTTATATTACATCTATAATACTGAATTATTTAATATTGTCCCAACATTAGTCTCTGAATCCGTTTGACCATGGAGCCTCCCTATGAAGCTTATGCAAAAGGCAGCTAATATTCCAGGTGCTTCATTTCTGTTTTTATTTATGTATATAAATAAATAAAGCCAGGGGGTGAAGAAGATGTGGGAGGCTGAGGGTGTGTCCCCCCCCCCAAAGCCCACACCAATGGCCAGGGGTGAAGAAGACGACATGGGAGGCTGAGGCTTCGCCGCCACCCAGAACCCCTACCAACATTGATTGATTGTATTATATTATTATTTTATTCATTGTATTGTCTGTAAGCCACCCTGAGCCGCCACGGCGAGTGGGCAGCAATATAAATTTGAGTGAATAAGTAAATACTGTATAAGGGACTGCAGTGGCTCAAGTGGCTAAGATGCTGACTGGAAGGCGGGAGGGAGGTCAGCAGTTTGATTCCTGAGTACTGCAAGACGGAATGAGCTCCCTGTCTTTGTCCCAGCTCCTGCCAACCTAGCAGGTTGAAAGCAAGAAATTGCAAGTAGATCAATAGGGGCCACTTCGGTGGGAAGGTAACAGCGTTCCGTGCACTCCTCTCGTCATGCCTGCCCCATGACCATGGAAACATCTGCAGAAGCAGGCAGCACTGCCTCTTCAGCTATGAAACTGAGATGAGCACTGAACCCTAGAGTCGGATACGACTGGCTTTTGAGCAAGGGTGACCTTGACCTTCATGTATATATTAAAGCAGCTACACTACAATGTCATGTAGGCTGCAATTAATAATAAGACCACCATGGAGGGCATTTTCTGGCAATGAATAATTCACCTGTGAACAAGCGTGCCCCTGACCATATGCAGACTTCTAGCCCCGCCCAGAGCTGGAAGCCCCGCCCCGCCCCCATGGCAGATTCGCCCCGCCTTCCCCCAGGAGGAGGGAGAAAGAAGCTTGGCGTGCGCATGCGTGGTGTGGGCCTGCGCTCTTCCCCGCCCCCGTGAGGGCGCTGACGCGTTACGCACGAAGGGGGCGGGGGCAAGGTGAAGGGTGCGCGCATGCGCAGCGCTGCCGGGGCACAGCTGCGGCGGCGGCGTCTGTCTGTGGACAGGCTGTGGGGGCCGCGGGCGCCATGTCGGGGCGCTCGGTGCGGGCCGAGACCCGCAGCCGCGCCAAGGATGACATCAAGAAGGTCATGGCGGCCATCGAGCGCGTCCGCAAGTGGTGAGAGAGGAGGCCGCGGAGCGGGAGGGAGGGAGGAGGGCGACGCCGGGTCCACGGCCAATCACGGCAGGACGCGGCCTCGGCGACAGCCCGGCAGCCAATCGGAGGCGGCCCTTCCTCGCAGAGGGCGGGATGGGCGATGAGCGACCAATCCCGTAGCGGTGGCGGGGACGCGCGGAGGCCTGCTATTGGCGGGGCGGCGGCCAATCACGGCCGAGGGCCGGAGGCGCCGGCCGGCCTGACACTGACAGGGGCCCTGTTGCCATAGCGGCCGCTGGGCCTAAGCCTGGCCAAGGCCTCAGTTGAGAGAAGAAGGGCCAGGCCAGCAGCCTCCCGACAGCCCTGCGAAGTAGGCCAGAGAAACAGGGGCGACCCCCTCAGAAAAAAAGCAACAACACAGTCCTTTCCGGCGTCCCGCCTCTCTGAGGGAAAATTAGGGAGACCCCCCCCCCCCAAGGCGGGAGACGAAGCCCAAGGCCCCTACAGGGCTCTTTATCGTCTGCCATTATAATGGGCATAATAATACATTACTTCAGAAGAGATAATAACCGAGAAAGAGTCCTCTCCACAGCCCTGCGAGGTAGACCAGAAGCAAAGGCTCCCCCACCCCCACCCCAAAAAAAGTGTCCTTTTCCCGCCTCTCTGAGGGGAAAGTAGGAAGACAGGGAGGAGAGAGAGCCGACCCCCCACCCCACCCCCTCAGTCCCTTGACCCTATCTGCCACCACAGTAGCAGTACTGTAATAGTAATATCCTAGAAACAGATGGTCCTCTCCACAGCCCTGTGAGGTAGGCCAGAGGCAAGGGCGGCTCTTCCCAGCCTCTGAGAGGAAAGTAGGAGGAAGGAAAAACTCCAGAATGCAAAGGGGTTGACTGCGATTCATCCGGCCCGCGCCACCCTTGCACCGCTTCCGGGAGTGGTGTGGGCCAGATGAATCGCAGTAGAGAGAAACCCCTTTGTGTGGATTCATGGGGGCTTGGGCTTCTAGGAATTGAAGTCCAAGAACATCTGGAGTGCCAAGGTTCGCCATCATGGGCCTAGAAGCTGTCCTCTCCGCAGCCCTGAGAGGTCGGCCATCCATAAAAGTGGCCCTTTCCCACTTCTGAGGGAACTGTAGGAAGACCTGAAAGTGGGAGAAAAACCTTTCAGCTTTTTACCTCCTTGGCTGCAGTAATAATAGTCATAATAACAAATGGCAAAAAATGATAGCCTAGAAACAGCCCTGCAAGGTATGCCAGCAGCCTCAACTAAGGCCATGCCTTTTATCTATGGGGTGAGGCCCTCCTTTCCAAGGCCTAGGCCACTAGGCTTATCTGTCAAGTTTGCAAAATAAAATAAATGAATAACCCCTTCTCCCCAAGTCAGAGGGGGGGCGGCAATGAGGGGGTCAGGCCTTAGGCTCATCCCACACTCCCTGTGCCAACGGTGTGCCTCCCACCCCCCAGGGAGAAGAAATGGGTGACAGTGGGCGACACGTCCCTGCGGATCTTCAAGTGGGTGCCGGTGGTTGACCACAAGCAGGTGAGAGTCCAGAGTGGGCCTCCAACCAGGGCAGGGGGCAAAGGGAGGGTGGGGACGGCAACAACCCCCAGATTTTGGGTGCCTGCGGGTCACATGCACACACCCCAAATTCTTTTGCACCAGCATCCCAGGTGGAGGGGTGGAATGCTTCCCCCCCCAAGCAACAGCAGCACTGTACTTGGTTGCTATCTCTCCCCCCTTTTCCTTTGCTCCCCTGCTCCCCCCTCCTAGTGGGAGGGGTTCTGCCCCATTATTATTTTTTTGGGGGGTTCCAACATTTCTCAGTGGTCTGTCCCACTTGGCTGCCCAGGGGTGGGGGCTCCTCTTAGCTGACCAGCTACCAAATTAACGGCCCTTCTTCTCTCTCTACTGCTGCCTCAAGAAAGAGAAGTCCAAAGTCACCGGAGGAGGTCCAGCTGCTGCCCGGGAGCCCAATGGCTTTCCAGCCGAGGCGGGAGCCAACTCCTCCCTCCTCCTGGAGTTCCAAGGTGAGCCTCCTTCCATCCTTCCCTGGAGACAGAGAGGGAGCCCTTGCTAGTGGCAGGAAGTGGGGGATGTCGGCGCCTACCCTGAAGCTGACTCCTCTGACTCTGGACAGAGCGTTTCCGCTCTTCTTCTCCCCCCCCCCCCCCGAACCGAAATGCCTTCATGAGTAGCCTTTCTCTTCCCTTCTGGCCTTTCAGACGAGAACAGCAGCCAAAGCTCCCTGTTGGATGCCTACCATCTGAAGGCCGACAGCAGCCCTGCGTCCAGCCCCAGCACCCAGCAGAGCGAGTCCATGAGCCCCAGCCACCCCACAGATGACTCGCAGCCGCCCACATTGGGGCAGGAGGCTTTAGAAGGTAAGACAGGGGGCCTCCAGTGATGGCCATCTTAGTAGTGGATGTGGGTGGATGGATGCTGGGACAAGAGAAGGAGGGGATTCATGTCAAAAAGGTGAGGTGAGTCCTTCCCAGAAGAGGCGGGAGTAGCAGCTTGGCACTGACAACCCTATATCACCTGGGCAGGAGACTGATCAGGTGTCGTAGGATAATCACAGCAACATATGACCCCTGACCCACCTCTACCCTCCCTTCCAGAACCTGCCCTTCCTTCGTCGGAAGTAGCCGACGAGCCACCCACTCTCACCAAGGAGGAGCCGGTCCTGCTTGAAGCTCAGGTAAGCACAGAGGAGCAGGGCAGGAAAGGTCAGGCAGCAGCCTTGGCCAGGTCACAGGGTCAGAGATACCCACACCCCAGGAGGAGCGGGTCAGCCTTCAAAGTGTTTCCCCCTTCGACCGACACCTGCAGCTTTTACAAAATCCCAAGGTACACAAAATCTTTTCCACACCAAGTGCTGCAAGTTTCTAAAAGGTTTGCATGTAGTGGATCTCATAAAGCAGGGGTTCCCAACCTTTTCAAGTGTTCGCGCAGCAAAACCATTCGTGTGGATTCACAGAGGCTTGGGCTTCTAGGAATTGAAGCCCAAGAACACCTGGAGTGCCAAGGTTCACCATCACTACTAGTACTACCCATCCCTCTCTATTCAGCACTAGTTAAACTACGTCTGGAGTCCTGGGTCCAATTCTGGGCACCACACTTTAAGAAAGATGCAAATAAGATCCAGAGCAGGGCAAGAAGGATGATCAGAGGAGTGGAAACCAAGCCCTAGGAGGAAAGGTGGAAGGAACTGGGCAAGTTAAGCCTAGAGAAAAGGAGACGGAAAAGGGAGATGATGATAGTACTCTTCAAATACCTGAATGATAACCATAAAGAGCAGGATCTGTGCTTCAACACTCCAGAGTGCAGGACGCATAATAACAGGATGAAACTTCAGGAAGCCAGAGATAGGCTAAATATTAGGAGAAACTTTTTAACTGTTGGAGCGGCACAACAGTGGAACCCACTGCCTCGAGAGGTGGTGAGCACTCCAACACTGGAAATATTCAAGAGAGAATTGGAAAGCAACCCTCATCTGTCAGATCTGCGTTGAGCATAGGGTTGGACTGGATGGCCTCAAAGGTCCCCCCTTCCAACTCAGTGATCCTATGAGAACGGGCTGTGGTGAGCCTTTCCCCTCCCTCTTCCAGACCAGCTTCTTGTCTTTCTCCTCCTCTTCCTCCTCTCTCTGTCTGTCTGTCCTGTAGGTGGCTGGAGAAGGGGAGGACCCCAGTGCCCCTCCGCTCAAGAGATTCTGCCCGGATCAGACCACCACGTGCCCCGCCGCCACCACCTCTGAGAGCTAGCACGCCTGCCTCCTCCCCTGTGGCCTATTCTGTCCCCCCCCTCAACCACCACCCACCTTTTGTGGACTGGTGGTGGTCCTTTGCGCTGCCTCTGTGTCTCACCTTTTGCACGGTCTACGGATCACCCTGCTGCTCTTCCTACGGCTCCTTCAGATGCCACCTCATGCCCACACACACACACACACACACTGCTGCTGAAATGTGTCGTCCCCCCCCCCCAAGGTTTCCACAACCAGACCCTTCTGTTTTGCACGCTTAAGAGAGAAGGCATTGCAGCTTCTCTCTCTCTCGTCTATTCTCTTTTCGGAGCATCTGGGTTGTGGCTTTGAGACCCCCGGGTCAGAAAGTGGAGGCGTTATAGCACTTACTGGGTCACCCCAGAGGCCGGGTCCCCCCTTTAGCTCCTCTGGAGGACGGCCAGGACCGGCAGGGAGCCCAGCTGGGATGCGGTGCAATAAAAGTTATGGGGGGTGAAGCCGCCGGCAACAGAGAGCAAGAGATGGCCCTCGGCAAGGGGGCCAGGAAGGAAGGTGATGGAGAAGGACGTTGCCATCGCCGCCTGGTTGCTGCTGTGACCCACTAGCCTTCCGTGGGCCGGCCCTCCGTACGCTCTGCCTGTGGAATGAATCGAGTGAGCGAGCGAAAGGCCGGCCGGCCCCCTCGGGAAGCAAAGAGATATTTTAGCACTGAAGAGAATATTTTTAAAATTAAAGTATTTGAACTAGAGCACGCGTGAGAGTCTTTGTTTGCGGGAGGGCGAGCGCTGGGCGAAGAAGTTAAACCCAGGGCTGTGGGAAAGGAGAAGCTTCCCTGGTCTGGAGAGGCACAGTGGATGATGGGACATGGAGTTCCTGGCCATGCGGCAGAGGGGGCGCCTGGCGCATTTGAGGCTGAAACATGGAGGACGATGATGAACCTGGAAGGTCTGATCTAGTCAGGGCCACATTTAATCTGGCTCAAAAGCACTTAAGAAGGAACAAGCCTATCAGAGAGTAAACAAAGACTCACTTGAAATGCAGACTAACATGGCTGTTGTTTCAAAAATTTCAACTAGGAAGAAATGAGTTACTTGCGAGAAAGGATAATTTAAATGTTCTTGAATGTCGCAATGAGAAAAGAGGCGGCAAGTTAACAAGATGGACAAGAGAAAGCTTAGATACACCCCTTTCGTTGCCTGAGCTTCCAGGGCGCAGCGGGTCCTATCTCCGATGCATGTGGCTCTCCTAGTTGTTTAGGGCTTGCCTCTATGAAGAAAGAAAGTGTAAGCCCATGTGCAGTATGCATTGTTTTACTAAGAGAGGGGAAACTTGCCAAAGGAAAACGGCTTCATCCATTCATTCAGAGAGAGAGAGAAGGCCAGGCCACAGGGAACTGCCATAAATGACTTCCTTTCTTTATTTGAGAAGGCCAACAAAGGTGATCGGAGGACTGGAAACCGAGTCATATGAGGAATTCAGCACTAGCTGGTTAAGACACTGAACTTGAAGACTGGAAGGTCGGAGTTTGAGACCCGAGTACTGTACGGGAGAGTGAGCTCCCGTCTCTGGCCCACTCCCAGCTCCTGCCAGCCTAGCCGTTCGAAAGCAAGAAATTGCAAGTATAGATAAACAGGTGCCACTTTGGTGGGAAAGGTAACAGCATTATGTACATTTGGGTGATTAGTCATACCTGCCACACGGCTGTGGAAACATCTGTAGGCTCTGACAGCGCTGGCTCTTTGGTTGTAAACAGAGGTGAGTACCGAACCCTAGAGTTGGATACTACTGGCTTTTGAGAGCAAGGGAGACCTTGACCTAAAAATAATATAGCGGGAGGCAACAGTGCCAGTCCTTTGTGCCACATGGGAAACTGTCCTGGAGGCTTCCCACACCCAGTTGTGTGGAACAGACTCCCCTCAGCAAGGGGCCCGGGTCATGCTCTCTCAGTCAGCTTCGAGGGTCTTCCTTAATGAACCCAACTCCCTGCAAAGCCCCAGTGGCTCACACAAGCTTTGGACCACGCATCTCTTGGGATACCACCTACCCTCCTACGAGGTGATTTTAAGACCTGCATCAAGACCAGGACTGTTTAATGGAATCTCAGTTAGTTCTCGTCTTCCCGCCTTAAGAAAAGAGCTAGGAGTTCTTGCTCTTCATCTTCCTCCTCTTCATCTTCCTCTTCCTGGACCATCCGGGCAGCCTTTTCGTAACTGGCTCCCAGGATGCGGACGAAGCTCCACATCCCCCAAGCGAGACAGGAGACGGGGGCCCACACGGCCTGGGCCAGGAGGAGCTCCAGCTTCCATGCGCCACTCTTCAGCAGAGAGAGACCCCGGAAGAGAGGAAGCCCCAGGGTCTGGGAGAGAAAAAGGGGGAGCAGGTTAGCCACCAGGATGGGGCGGGCGGGGAAGGAAGGGGCACCTTGAATTCCACTTGCCAGGTACAGCCCGGGTGATGGTCCCCAATAGATTAATCCCACTTGATGGAGGGCAGCAGCTTCATCCATACTGGCCTGAGGGTGCTGATGAGGATTTTGCATGCCAAAAGGGCCCTGGACCAGAAAGTGACTCCCGGGACTGGAGCAGTGGTCCTATGGGTGTCATGCTGCAATGCAATGGTTCCCAGGACAATCTTCATGGCTGATCGCCAGGAGGATCGCCAATATTCAGAATCAGATATAGCACAAGACGAAGCAGCTACAGCCCAGGACTGAAGCACAGAGGGGGCAAGGTTGGCCTTGACAGAGGGACACACACACACCAACTCCTCCTTGGAAAAGTGGCGCAGGGTGGGTGGGTGGGGAAGTGCCTCCTTTAAATCTCTGGAACAATCAGGAACCAGCAGGAGAAAGCGTGTGAGACTTTTCTCGGAGACTTCAATTCCCAGAATGCCACAGCTGGCACAGAATTCTGGAAGCTGTAGTTCAGCACAACCGGTCCAAGCTCTACGTTTCACTTCCAGGAGTGACGAGGGCAGCGTGGGCCGGATGAATTGGCATTGGGGGCTGGATCTGGCCCACAGGCGTAGTTTGGGCACCCTTGGCTTAAAAGCAGAGAAAATGGCAGCCTAAAATCTATCATCCTGTTGCAAAACAGATTGCAAGGCGTGTTTTACTTCTGCTTCCGGTGGGAGGAACCGCATGACTGGCCCGCTGAACCACGTGACCGGCCCACTGAACCACATGATCAGCCCACAGCCCCAAAGGTTTGGGAACCCGGCGTTACACGTAGACCGGAGGACAGACTCCGGAATACATCAAGAGCTGAGGAAGTTCTTTGTGTTCTAGTTTTGAGGGGCCCAACAGCTCCAAACTGGCTAAGCATCGAGGGATTTGTCTTCCCCCAAAGAAGGGGAGGCAGTTTAGGAACCAGAGGACCCATTTGGGAGGTACAGGACCCTTCCATGTGGCATGCAGAGCTCTGGCAGCCTCCCTCCCCATGACGATTTCACTCTGCCTGATGAGAGACCCAGCCCTGAACCCAAAAGGCTTTGCCCAGCCTGAAGGAAGACCCTTCTCTGCATCAGAGCTTATGACCCTTCAATGTGGTGGTGCATAGCAAGAAGACGCCAGCACCCTCTTGGCTACCATCTCAGGCAATAACATGTCTTGGATCATCTGCTTCTTTTGAGCAAGAGCTGGGACAGAGACTGGCGCTCAATCCGCCATGCAGTGCCCGGGTCTCGAACTGCCGACTTGCCAGCCTTCCAGCTAACAAGGCGAGCTTCTTAACCACTGAGCCACCACAGCCTGCTTGAATCCACTTATGAACAGGCTGGCCAGATGGCCAAGGAGGAGGAGGAGGAAGAGGAAGAACATCTTGACCCACTACCACCACCACCCCCTGCAAGGGTCGTAGGGGTGAGACCATGACCATCAATGGCACACCTTGGCCGCGTCGCAGGCTTTCCAGGCGAGCAGCAGAAGTATCACCCAAACCAGGAGGACGTTCTGGAGCCAGCAGAAGAGGACGTCCGTGACCAAATCCATGGAGGTGTGGATCCAACACAGGAGGTCCCACTGGATCTGCTTCAGGCAGAAATACCAGCCTAGCAGCCCCACCCGCAGGGAGAGGAGGTGGAGGTAGAGGGCGCTCAGCCCCCGTTGGGCCACCTTCAGCAAGCCCTTGCCCAGGCCACGGTGGCCACGGGGCTTTTCCATAGGCCAGCTGCCCGTGCGATGGGTGTGGAAGGCTCTGGGCTCCATCGGAGCGACGTGCTACTTTGCAGGAGCCTACGAGGAAAGACACACAGAGATACAACAGACCACCTTGAACGATAGCAGCACTTTGGAACATTTACCTGTCTGACCAGGTGATCCTGCTATGGTCATAGAGTAGACCCTACTGCTGGTGACTCAATGCTGATCTAACCTGACCATCCTGAGGACTCACAGACTTGGGTGGCAAAGTCCACAGGGAAGGAAGGTAGAGTGGATTAAATGGTCCCACTTGGATCCATCTTGATGAAGGGCAGCAGCTTCATCCATCTGGGGCTGATGAGGAGGACTTTGCATGCCAAAAGGGCTCAGGAAGTCCAGAAAGGGACTCATGGGAAACTGGATCTGTGGTACTATGGGTGTCACGCTGTGATGCGGAAGGCAAAATGGAAGGCCAGTGCATTATATGGTTCCCAGGACAATCTTCATGGCTGATTGCAAAGAGGATGGGCAATATTCGGAATCAGATACGGAACTCGAGGAAGGAACATTTCCTTGCTTTTGATTACAACTCCCAAAATTTCACAGCCTGCAGAACCACAACCTGCCTTTTTTTCATTCATTCATTCATTCATTCATTCACATTTGTATTGCCGCCCACTCGGCAAGCGACTCTGGGCGGCTCACAGAACTCAGACATCATCTTGCCATTCAGATCAACCCGCCTATCCATTGCGTGATTTTTTTTGGACCAGAAACTACTGCCATAAAGGACCTTTTTCATGTTACCGAGAGTAAGAAGGAGAGAGAGAGAAGTGTTTGTAGGAAGGGGGGAAACCTACCTGCTCTCTTCTGGGCTGTCTCAACCTGAGAGCCCACCTACCTACGTCTGCCCTTCCTTCTGGGCCGCTGGTTGGGACCTGAAACGCGCGGCACACCACCCCACCCACCAAAGCTTTCTCCGAATTCCTGGCTCTGTGCCCTGCTTAACAGGGGGACCTTTCTTGGGGAGGGGGGGGGTAGGCCATTTTCTCACCTCCTTCCAGTTGAAAAACATCCAGGTTCTCCATCGGAGCAAAACGAGGTGGCCTACGTGTAGACAGTTTCAAGTGTGTGGACCAAATGTGGAAGCAGCGCCGGTTCCTTTCCCCAGAGGCCTTACCTGTGGCTGCCCGTGGACGAGCGGAAAGAAGGCTTCTTGGTTCCAAGGATGCTCCTCAGCAATTCTGTCACTCACAGAAACCTTTCAGCCACCAGTGACTTCCAGGTCAGGAAGGTCTCCTATGCCACCCCCATGCAGGACTGGGACCAGTTTTCGGCTCTGTGACATCAGCTGTGATGTCATTGTGAGGGTACCCAAGGGAGGGTGATGTCATAGCACCGCCCAGAGTGGGAAATATCCCAGGTGAGCAGTATAGAAATGTAAGAAATAATAAATAAACTACACAGCCTCTTCCCTTGACCTCACTGTAGTGCTGCACCCCCCCCCCCAATTGCTTGGGTTTCAGGGGTGGGTCCTGGAGTGCCAAGGGCGTCCAGAGTCCGGCAGGCAGGATCTCCCTCCGCTTCCTAGAATTAATAGGCACATAGAAGAGAAGGCACTGCTAAAGGAGAGCCAACATGGCTTTTGCAAGGGCAAATCATGCCTCACTAATCTGTTGGAATTTTTTGAGAGTGTCAACAAGCATGTGGATAAGGGGGATCCAGTTGACATTGTTTATCTGGACTTTCAGAAGGCTTTTGACAAGGTCCCACACCAAAGGCTCTTGAATAAACTTACCAGTCATGGAATAAAGGGACAGGTCTTGTCCTGGATCAGCAACTGGCTAAGGGACAGGAAACAGAGGGTAGCACTAAATGGACACTTCTCCAAGTGGAGGGAAGTAAAGAGTGGGGTCCCCCAAGGTTCAGTACTGGGACCCCTGCTTTTCAACCTCTTCATAAATGATCTAGAGGTAGGAGTAAAAAGCAAGGTAGCCAAATTTGCTGACGACACTAAATTATACAGGGTAGTGAAAACTGTGAGAGATTGTGAAGAGCTCCAGAGGGATCTCTTGACACTGGGGGAGTGGGCAAAACAGTGGCAAATGAGCTTCAACATCAGTAAGTGCAGAGTGATGCATGTTGGGGCAAAAAACCCCAATTACATTTATAAACTGATGGGGTCTGAACTCTCTGCGACAAACCAGGAAAGGGACCTTGGTGTCCTGGTGGACGAGAACTCAATGAAGGTGTCAACCCAGTGTGCCTCAGCAGTGAAAAAAGCAAACTCAATGTTAGGGATCATTAGGAAGGGTATAGAAAATAAGTCAGCAAGTGTCATTTTGCCTCTTTATAAATCTATGGTGAGGCCCCACCTGGAATACTGTGTACAGTTCTGGTCGCCATACCTCCAGAAGGATATTATGGAGTTGGAGAAAGTACAGAGGAGGGCAACCAGAATGATTAGGGGACTGGAACACCTTCCTTACCATCTGAGGCTGCAACGGTTGGGCCTTTTCACTCTTGAACGACGGCGTCTAAGAGGTGACCTGATTGAAGTTTATAAAATCATGCACGGTGTGGACAAAGTAGATAAGGAAAAACTGTTTTCCCTATCGCACAACACTAGAACTAGGGGACACTCCATGAAACTTTTGGGTACTAGTTCTCAAACAAATAAGAGAAAGTACTTTTTCACCCAGAGGATTACTGGTCTATGGAACT
This sequence comes from Bradypodion pumilum, assembly GCA_035047305.1. Lineage (NCBI taxonomy): Eukaryota > Metazoa > Chordata > Lepidosauria > Squamata > Chamaeleonidae > Bradypodion > Bradypodion pumilum. Next base: position 741,941 of record JAWDJD010000017.1, read on the forward strand.
CCCTGCCAGAAGAAGTGGTGATAGCTGTCAGTCTTGACAGCTTTAAGAAAGGATTAGACAAGTTCATGGAGGACAAGGCTATCAATGGCTATAATTATGGCTACCTAAGGACAACCTCCGGGTTGGAGAGATAGGCAGGATATCTCTCAATGCCATTTCCAGGGAATCCTAAGCAGGTGAAGGCATCTGCTTGGGAATACCCTGAAGGAAATGGTGAGCCACTGTGTGAGACAGAATGCTGGACTGGATGGGCTGTGGCCTGTTCCAGCAAGGCTGTTCTTATGTTCTTATGTTCTTATGTTCCTTCCTGCGGGAGAGGGGGAGAGGAATCATCCTGTCTCGTAGGATGATTTTGCCAGGAACGCCATGCCCCCCCCCCCCTACTACCCCACCTTGTTAGAGAGTTTTAGATGGTTCAGCCCAATAACTCCAGGTTCAATCATTTGTCTTTAAAGTCTTTTATTTCCACTGCCCGCATGGCGGCCAGTGATGGTCTCAAGGGTCAGGATAGGGAGAAGGTCAGCGGGTAAGCGAGGGTCCTTTAATAGGGTTAGGTGAGGTCAGAGGGATAGGGTTACATAGGCAATGCATTGTGGTATGTGTAGTTCAGGGCACTGTGATATGACATCTAACACGCCTGACTAGGGGAGGGTCTCCCAACCGCAGGGCCAGCCGGTTCCTCTTCTTGGGATGCAAACAAAACCAAAGCGGAAGAGAGGAAGGAGGAGAGGGGCCTAGTCTGCTCTCTGGGCTGGCTGTGTGAGGCTCTCCCGGGAGCGGGAGCAGGGCTGGGAAGGGGAAAGAAGAGGAAGGGGGGCCCCAGTCCTCCCCCACCCCGTGCCAGCCATGGCCACCACACCAGGCACCCTGTCCGAGGCACAGCACCGAGTGTCCCTGGTCCACCGCTGCGCCGATCCCGAGCAGCAACGGCGCTTCTACGACGCCTGGGCTCCGCAGTACGAGCAGGTCTCTTCTTGCCTCCCTCCTCCTCCTAAATGGGTCGTTAGAGCATGGGCAGAGTTCCTCCTGTGCAGAGCAGAGCTCCAGGTCTCCCCTGTGAGTCGCCCGCCTGGGACCCCAACCCAACCCCGCTCCAGCTGCGTCTCTGCTGCTGCTGCTGCTGCTTCTTTCGAGTCTAGTTCTAACTTTGGACTGCCAAAATAGAGCCACTTTCTGGGCTTTGAGGTTGGCCAAACCCAAGTCCTCATCCATGCATGTTTCTAGTTCTTCCTTCGTGTCCCGATCAAACCCTGCACGGCCAAAACGAAGCCACTTTCTTGGCGTTGGCATTGGCCAAACTCAAGTCCTCATCGGTGCAGGTTTCTGGCAATCTTCATCAGCAGACCAGCAAATGAGCCCCCATGGATTCTGCATCTCTCCACATTCACAGCACGTGTTGCAGTCCACCACCAACCCTTACTTGAGCCTGTTGGTCCTACATTTAGGGACTCCAATCCTCGGCCTATTCAGGGTCCTCCAAGTGATGTAGGGGAGGTTGAGTTCATCAGCCATCTCCTCCTTTAATGTTGTTCCTTGTCCAATGAGCTCCTTTCTCCATCTTCTAATTTGGTTTTGCTCCTGCCTACCTTCAAGAATGTTTGTTCTTGCCATAAAGCTCATCCTGGATCTGAACCAATGGATTTGAGCCTCATCTCTGTTCAGAGGGTGTCGAGGGTCCTTCTTTGGCTTAGTTCTCTCGGCGTCCACTGCTACTTCTCTCCGTGTCTTAAGTACATGCCGTAAACCCATTAGTGTGGATTCACAGTCAGCAAACCACCAAGAAGAACTTGATAGCAGTGTAGGGTCAGAAATAGCCATAGGTGTTTATTCTTGCCATAAAGCTCTTCCTGGATCTGAGCTGTTAGACTTGAGGCTCATCTCCGTTCAGAGGATGTTGAGGGTCCTTCTCTTGCTTAGTTCTCTCTGCGTCCGCTGCTCCTTCTCTCCTGATCTTAGGCTCATCTCCATTCAGGTGTCCCCTTGCTGTTTCGTGATATAGAGATGGGAAGCTAAAATCCCTTTTTTTTTCCTCTTCCTGGCAGGACGTGGAAGCACTGCAGTACCTGGCCCCCCAGGTGGCCGCTAAATGCTTGGCCTCTGCCTTCCAGGGACCCCCTCAGGAGGCGATGGTGCTGGACGTGGCTTGTGGGACCGGGCTTGTGGCCCAAGAGGTGAAAGGGTGGCGGTGTTGGAGATTTGTCCCTTTGAATGAGTCCCCAGCGTGTTGTTGGGGGGCAAAAAGGCTAATTACCTTGTCAACTGCCCAGAGAGGGCACTAAACGCTATGGGTCAGGACATAAGGGTAATTGCTATTGTTATATCCCCTGTTAAATAGTAGCCTGCTTGGACGCTTGACATCATAATAGTGTTTTTATAATGCTTTAGGTCAGGCTCCCTCAACTTTGGCCCTCCAGCTGTTCTTGGACTTCAATTCCCAGATGCCCAAGTCAGCACACCTGCTGATCAGGGCTTCTGGGAATTGAAGTTCACGAACACCCAGTGGGCCAAGGTTGAGATGAATCCTTCTTTAGGTAAATGTAAAGGTCACCCCTCCTTGAAAGCCAGGCGTGTCTGACTCTAGGGTTCGGTGCTCATCTCTGTTGACAGCCAAAGAGCCAGTGTTGTCTGTGTATGCAGACATTTCCATGGACACATGGCAGGCATGCCTCAACACTGGAGTGCATGGAACCTTTTCCACTGAAGTGTTGCCTGTTTATCTACGTGCAATTTCTTGCTTTCAAACTGCTAGGTTGGCAGGAGCTGGGACAGATGGAAGGCGCTTATTCCATCATGCAGTACTCAGGTCTCAAACTGCTGACCCGCTGACCTTCCTGTCGTCAAGTTCAGCGTCTCAACCATTAAGCCACCACAGTCCTTATAATGCTTTATATGCACATGAATCAGTAAATAAAATCATTTTCTTTAGGTTTATCATTTTAAAAAAAAGACAAAACATAAAAGGTAAAAGCAATGCGGAGGGAGAAGGAAAACAAGGAAATAGAAGCAGTATTGCTCTCCTGACGTTGCTCCTATTTCTTTTCAGCTTCATGCCAAGGGCTTCCGCTGCTTTCACGGCCTGGACGGCAGCTCCGGGATGCTGGAACGTGCGCGCAGCAAGGGCCTATACCAAGATCTCAAACCATGCCTCTTAGGCCAGGAGCCCTTGCCGGCCCCAGAAGGTAACAAAAGGGGCCAGCTTGTCTCCAGAACTATTGGGCGGGTTACGGTGTAGGAGGAGAGAAGTTGGTGTCGGAGTTGGAGTGAAGTTGATTCATCTGTGCATACATTTCTATGTTTATTTTCTGGAATGGTGATTATAATAAAAACCAATGATGGGAATTCAAGTAAGATTTGCATCTTCCCTCCAGCCAATTGTAACTAATCGACAAGATGCCAAGGCACATCTCAATTGTGCAGTTGGTCGTGCTATCCGGCTCAGCACTGGTCGATTAGTTGCAATTAGCCATGGCTAGCCATTCAGGCTTTAAGCCAGCGCTCTGTAGGGTGCAGGTCTGTTGAGGGTGGGCCACTGTTTCCCTACCACAGCTGACCGGAGGTTCTCCTTCTTCCCAGCCTACTATGACGCCATTACGATTGTGGGAGCCCTGAGCGAGGGACAGGTGCCGGTGGAGGTCCTTCCGGAGTTGCTTCGTGTCACCAAACCAGGTGAGACGTTTTTGCCACAAAGACCAGCTTGTCAGGGAAGCTGTCTCGAACCAGAAGAGGTCAAGGGTCTCGCTTGGAATAAAGCAGTTAAGCTTAATAACCAGCTAGTCTTAATCGCTGGCAGAGCCTCCTTAACTTCTTCCGTCTTCCACCAACGTCGTTTGCCTGACCTTATTTGCTGAGGGGGGTGGGGATTCCCATTGTGCTCTTCAGCCATGGAACTCCCCACCTCAAGATGCCAGCCTGCCCTTCCATCAGGATGCAGAGGCCTTTGAAAGAAAACCCTGGGCTTTCCAAAGCTAAAAAGTTGCTTTAAGGAAGCCGCTTTTTAATTGACGTCTGCTTATTTCAGCGCGATCTCTTTGGCTGCAAATAGAGGTGAGCACTGAACCCTAGAGTCAGATCCTTTCTAAGTGTTAGAGAGCAGATGTGGGAGAATAAGAGGTGCTCAACCCACTCGTTTAGGGTACAGAATATTGGACTAATTAGATCTCGCATGCCCAAACCACAGGTTGGACGACACCTCCCATGGGAGAAGGGCCTCCTCCTTCCAAAGGCTGCAAATACACTTCAGCGCATTGGCAGCCACGAGGTGGCACTCTCGCCTCTCCTCCTTGTGACTGTCCAGCCTAGAAGGGTGTTCAACAGAAACTAAACAAAGCGCTGCTAATGACAACAGAGGAGGGAAACCTTAAAGTTTAAAAAGCTCAAAATGTTAAAATTAACCAGTGGCAGCTTCGGTGGATCGTACGGGGTCTAAAACCAAATGACTGCTCTTCAATACCCTAAGAGGTTTTCATTCTGTTTTAATTGTTTAAAAGGGACAGCAGTGGCTCAAGTGGCTAAGACGCTGACTGGGAAGCGGAAGGTCAGCAGTTCGATTCCCGAGTACTGCAGGACGGAAATGAGCTCCCGTCTTCATCCCAGCTCCTGCCAACCTAGCAGTTCGAAAGCAAGAAATTGCAAGTAGATAAATAGGGACCACTTCGGTGGGAAGGAAACAGTGTTCCGTGCACTCCGGTGTCTAGTCATGCCTGCCACATGACCATGGAAACGTCTGCAGAAGCAGACAGCGCTGGCTCTTTGGCTTAGAAACAGAGATGAGCATTGCACCCTAGAGTCGAATACGGCTGACTTTCGAGCAAGGGAAACCTTTACCTTTACCTTAATTGTGTGTGTGTGTGAGTGTGTGTGTAGGTTTACTCTAGGTCAGTTTTGGCGAACCTTGGCACTCCAGGTGTTCTTGGACTTCAATTCCCAGAAGCCCAAGTCTCTGTGAATCCACATGAATGGGCTTACTGCACATATGTACAGTACGTACGAACAGTAAACCCATTCATGTAGATTCACAGGGACTTGGGCTTCTGGGAATTGAAGTCCAAGAACACCTGAAGTGCCAAGGTTCACCATCACAGCTCTAGGTCCATGCTTTAAAAAAAGGGGAAATAGACTGTAAACCACCCTGAATCCCATTAATGGTAGAAAGGCAAGGATAAATTAACCAAAGGAACAAATGAATAATAAAAACCACAAAAAAAAGGAAATACTGTAGAGGTGAACCATCCATCTGGTATCTGTTTTTTTGGGGAAACTGTTTTTACTCACATAAAGTGCCCAAGCCAGGGGTTTCCAACCTAAGGCCTGTTGACCGGATCCAGCCCATGACACCATTTCATGTGCCCCCACCCCTCCAAGGGCATTCGAGAAACAAAATGCTTGCCCCTGTGAAGCTGTTGGGACAAAATGGCCACCCCCATCATGCAAGCAGGGCAAAATGGCCATCTAGCCCTCGAAGCTGAATGAGAGAGCGTGACCCGGCCCACGGCTTGAAAAGATTGGGTTCCTAGGTGATGGAAGTGCGGGGCAATGAAAGACAGAAATGATGTTTCAAAGCCGTTTGAACCAGGGTAATTAATGAACTTGATAACGATGCTAGAAAAAGGACCTGTAGTGCTCATGTTTCATTCCTCTTCCTTCCTTCCTGGTTTTCCTAAATACATTTTAGCCTCCTTTCCTTGTGTGGAAGTGAGTTAAAATTCGTCAGTTTCACCCGTACCTTTCCCTCCACCTGCCATGGAAACTGAGAGAAACCTGTGTACAGTAAGTTAATGATGCGAGGCTTTACTCTTCTGTCTGACAAAGTGGACTCGGTCCACAAAAGCTCACACTTAAAAGACAGGAGTTAGTCTTTCAGGTGCCACAACATTTTTGCCTTTTTAATCTGTCTTGTTCTGTTTGCTCTGATATGCTTGCACACGCTTAACATGGTGGCCACTTCAAAATCTGACAGAAACCAGTTTAGCATTTTTAGAAATGCTTGGGAAATGACTTCTGGCGGCTCCCTTTTGTTAATTGAATTGATGGTGTTTATCTCCCACCCACCCACCCACCCAATACAAGGACGCACATCAGTTTACAAAGCAATTTTAAATTAAAAGCTATTGCCAAAAAAAGAAAAAAAACAGCCTTAAATTTATTTCACTTAAATACAATGGAAGAAGTTGTGATAATGAAGCAAGCCCATGAAAAATATAAAATCATTTCCCCTGCTTTGATATGACGTTTTCTCCCTAAGATTGGAAAGAGGGGAGGCAGGAGCTTTATCTCCCCCCCCAACCCCCCAAGAAGAGAAATAAATGAGATATGGACAACTTAATTATTTCTACTCCTGGTGCTTCTGGGTTGAAAGGATTAAAAGTAAAGGTTTCCCATGCTCGAAAGCTAGTCATATCCGACTCTAGGGCTCAGTGCTCATCTCTGACTCAAAGCCGAAGAGCCAGCGTTGTCTGCTTCTGCAGACGTTTTCATGGACATGTGGCAGGCATGACGAGACCGGAGCGCACAGAACGCTGTTTACCTTCCCAACAAAGTGGTCCCTATTTATCTCCTTGCAATTTCTTGCTTTTGAACTGCTAGGTTGGCAGGAGCTGGGACAAAGACGGGAGCTCATTCCGTCCTACAGTACTTGGGAATCAAACTGCTGACCTCCCGTCTTCCAGTCAGCGTTTTAGGATTAGCCGGTGAAAAATCACCATTGCCAGTGATAAATCTCTGTTCCCAGGGGACGCCTGATCGCTGAAGTAGCAATCTTCGGGGATGCTGGTGGTGCCTGTTGACACGAATAAAGAAAGAAAGAACTTAATAGTTATTTTTAAGAAGGGACTTGTGTGAGCCTAAAGGAGGCTTGCTTTGATCTGTTTTGTCACACATGTTGACCTGTTCCCATTATAGGCGGCTACATGTGCCTGACCACACGAAGCAATCGGAGCAACCTGCATTTCAAGGCTCGGCTGGAAGGGCTCCTGGCTGACCTGGAACAAGGAGGCATGTGTGAAAAGGTGGCGGTGCAAGAGGTTGAGAAGTGGGAGAAAGCGACTTCCATGGAGGAATCTCTCCAGGGTTCAGGTTCCATTCCAGGCGTGGTCTACCTGTATCGAAAGCATGCAGGTACAAATAAAGGCTAAAATACATGTTTTCTCTTCTGCCCTCCCCTTGGTGCACAGTTTAGTTGTTAAAACATACCCAAGATTCAGGTTTATATTTTTGGAGCAATAGTAAAGCAAGGTCGGCAGGGTCGGCAGTTCAAGACCCAAATGCTGCCCCCATCTCTTCCCCCAGCTCCTGCCAACCTAGCCATTCAAAAGCAAGAAATTGCAAGTAGATAAATAGGGACCACTTTGATGGGAAAGGTAACAGCGTTCCGTGTTTAGTCAGTCAATCAATCAATCTTTATTACGGTCCAAGACCAGCATAAAACAGCAAAGGGGAAATAAGTTAAAATGGGGATGTTTAACAAGAGTTAAAATGAGGGTGCTTCAAAAAGGAGCATTTCTGCTCAGAGTTAAGTTTCGTCATGGAAATGTCTGCAGACAGTGCTGGCTCTTTGGCTATAAACAGAGATGAGCACTGAACCCTAGAGTCAGATACGACTGGAGGGCGGCCTTGACCTTACCGTTGATGACTTAAGTGCCTGAAACGTGTACCGTGGAGAAGTTTATAGATAAATAAGGAAGCAAACAGCCATCATGGTCTTTCAAAGCAAAGTGTTGTCTTTGGTCAGATCCTGCCTTCCTTGGGACTTCTTGCACTGTGTCTAGGCCAGACATGAAATGACCAAAGTAAAGCCACCTTTGGGGAGTTCATTCTGCAGTTCCTTTGGTCTGACGTAGTGTGAGAAAGATTAGATGGCAACACGAGGTGGCCTTCACCTGGGGAACGCCCGATTGTGGTTCAAAAATACTTCAACCTTCTGGGAGACGCTTTCTGGGACTGTTTAGAACAGGGGTTCCCAAGACGGGGGCCGGGTCACGCTCGCTCAGTCAGCATTGAGGGCCGGACGGCCATTGTGCCCTACCTGCACGATGGGGGTGGCTATTTTGTCCCAACTGCTTCAAAGACATGGCCATTTTATTTCTCAAATGCCGTTGGAGGACTTGGGGGTCCACATGAAATGGTGGGCCAGATCCAGCCTGTGGGCCTTAGGTTGGGAACCCCTGGTTTAGGTGTCATTCTCTCTCTTCCAGAAAAAAGCCTGGGGGTTTCCACCCTTGATGGAAGTAAACTCTTAGCCAGTTCTACAAATGCACTCTTAGCATCTCACCAAATGGGTTCCCAGAATTTGGGAGTTGGTGTGTGTGTGTGTGTGTGTGTGTGTGTGTGTGTGTGTGTGTGTGTGTGTGTGTGTGTGTGTGTGTGTGTGTGTGTGTGTGTGTGTGTGTGTGTGTGTGTGTGTGTGTGTGTGTGTGTGTGTGTGTGTGTGTGTGTGTGTGTGTGTGTGTGTGTGTGTGTGTGCAGGTGTTGAGAGATGGGGAGAGCCATGATAATCTGGCACCAAAAGGAAGCGCATTTGCACAGTCTCCCCGTCTGCCCTGAAGGGATACTCTATTTGTCTGTTCTACCTTTGCTGCTCTGCATTACCCCTGACCGATATAACAACTGCAGGAGTGATTAAAAAAAAACACGGGCCGCGCATGTAGACAGCAGCCGCTGCACATACTCCACAGCCCTACAAACAGAAACAAAAATGACGAAAGGCTGTTTTTACAAATCTGAAGATAAGTGTGAAGTGTTTGTGCGAGGTGTGGCCGTCTCCCATCCAAATGGCCTTCCTTTTATGACATCAACAAAGCTAGTGGAGATGATGGTATCCCAGTTGGATTTTTCAAAGCTCTAAAAGATGATGGAGTCAAATTACTGCATTCAATATGCCAGCAGATTTGGAAAACAAAACAGTGGCCATAGGACTGGAAAAGATCAGTATACGTTCCATTCCCAAAAAAGGACAATGCCAAAGAATGTTCAAATTATCCAATTGCGCTCATCCCACACGCCAGCAAGGTCATGCTGAAGATAATACAGGATAGGCTTCAGCAGTACGTGGAGAGAACTACCAGAGGTGCAGGCTGGTTTCAGAAGAGGCAGGGGGACTTGAGATCATTTTGCCAACATACGTTGGATCATGGAGAAAACAAAGGAATACCAGAAACAAGTCTACTTCTGTTTCCTTGACTACACCAAGGCCTTTGACTGTGTGGACCACAACAAAATGTGGCAAGTAATTAAAGAAATGGGAATACCAGAACACCTCATATGCCTCCTGAGAACTCTGTACATGATAAAGAAGCAACAGCTAGGACATAATACGGAATGACAGAGGGGTTTGGAATAGGAAAAGGCGTAAGACAAGGCTGCATTTTGTCACCCTGCTTATTCAACACAGAGCACATAATGCGCAATGCAGGGATGGAAAGTTGGAATTAAAATTGCTGGGAAAAACATTAACAATTTGAGATGTGCTGATGATACCACCCTAATGGCAGAAAGTGAGGAAGACCTAAAGAAGCTCCTGCTTAGGTTGAAAGAGGAGAGTGCAAAAGCTGGCTTGAGACTCAACATCAAGAAAACCAAGAGAATGGCCACAGGTCCCATCAGCCCCTGGAAAATAGATGGGGAAGAAGGAGAAGCAGTGACAGGTTTTACTTTCCTAGGATCCAAGATCACTGCAGATGGGGATTGCAGCCATGAAATAAAAAGGCAACTGATGATTGGGAGACAAGCTATGAGAAATGTGGGGAACATTGTGAAAAGCAGAGACATCACCTTGCAAACAAAAATTATCATAGTCAAAGCAATGGTATTCTCGGTGGTAATGTATGGTTGTGAGAGCTGGACCATAAGGAAAGCTGAGCGCAGAAGAAGAGACGTCTTTGAAATGTGGTGTTGGAGGAGAGTTTTACGAGTCCCCTGGACAGCAAGGAGAACAAATAGGTCAATATTAGAAGAAATCAACCCTGACTGCTCCCTGGAAGGTCAAATAGTAAAGATGAAGATGAAGTACTTTGGACATCAAATGAGAAGGGAAGATTCACTTGAGAAAGCCTTGATGCTGGGAAAGATGGAGGTCAGAAGAAGAAGGGGACAGCCAAAAATGAGATGGCTAGACGGTATTGTAGACACAATGGGCACAGAGCTGGGCGGGTTGAGGAGGATGGTGGTGGACAGAGATGCCTGGAGGGCAATGGTCCACGGGGTCGCAAAGGGTCGGAATCGACTGTGTGACTGAACAACAAGCATTGGTTGTTGTTGTTGTTTTGCTTCAGTTTGGGTCATTAGAATGATAATAACAAGGATTATAGTAATGTTAGGCTACATCTGGAGTCCTGTGTCCAATTCTGGGCACTTTAGAGAAGATAATAATAGTTTCGTGTCAGATGTTATTCTGGTTTGAAATGATTTTTGCTGGAGAAACTCCGCTCATGGGAGGCCCAAATGAGGTTCCTTTCATATTCCCAAGATCTCCCCCACCAAAGTGGTCCCTATTGATCTACTTGTAATGTCTTGCTTCCGAACTGCTAGGTTGGCAGGAGCTGGGACAGACAATAGGCACTCAATCCATCATGCATTTACCTGGGTCTTGAACTGCCGAATTGCCAGCCTTCCAGCTAACAAGATGAGCTTCTTAACCACTGAGCCACTGCAGCCTCTTTTAGGAAAGATGGAAATAAACTAGAGCACATACCTGTCAAGTTTCAGGAAATTTCTGTCAAACCCCTGTATTTTGCACTCTTTCCCGCCGTCAACCCGTATTAGTTAGACTGCAGTTAGCCTGGAGTTAGACTGGAGGCCAGCACAGGATGAGCATAGCTGTCCAGTTTCCCGTTTTGGCCAGGAAATTTCCCTTATTTGACCGAAACTTCCCTGCCACCCGCATGCTGGATGCGGCCCACAGTCCCATTTCATGTGGGGGCACCACCGCCTCCACCACACCCGGAGTGGTGGAGGAAGGGCAAAATAGCTGTCCGGCCCCTGAAGCTGCCTGCGGGAACATGACCCAATGGCCCCCAATGGCTTTAAAAGGTTGAGAACTCCTGGACGTGACAAAGAACTTGGTGCTTTGCTTGAGTCTCACACGCCACTGTCAATAGAGGGCCAGTCTGAACTCGTTAGCAAATGTGTAATGCAACAATGCTTGTTTTGCACCCATCGAGTAACCAAAACATGCTAACGAACTTGTGAACCGCCCAGATAATGCACTAAGTGCTTATGGGGCAAAGGGTTTAGAAGTGTGATTGCTTTCCTTTCCTAACCATTTGCAATTAATTCAACAGGGTGAAACTTCACAGCTCACCCAAATAACAATCAGAGATCTTCTGCTATTCCCAATTGTCAAAGAAGGATTTGTATACTTTTTTCCTCATGCTCGCCAACCGTTCTGTGTCTCTGTACCTGATGCGTAGGGGAACTGCGGTGGCTTTGTGGTTAAGGTGCTCAACTTGACGACCTTCGGCAGTTCGAGACCTGAGGGCTGCACAACGGAGTGAGCTGCATCCCCTGTCCCAGCTCCTGCTGTGGCATCGTAAAGACTCACTGCTGAATTTTCATGTGAGCTTCCGTGGATCAGGTACCACTTCGTCAGACTCGACCAGGGATTCTCTATGATCCACAGAACCTCACGTTAAGACACATCAGTGAGTCTTTAAAGTGCCACTACGTTTTTGGGTCGTTTTGTTTAGTTTCCTCTCTGATATGTTGAAAACACAGACTTTCAAACACTTCAGCCTTGGAAGGAGAGTCGGGCCAGCCCTGGCATTGGGCAGAGGGGAGATGCTGCCCGAGGCTGTGGGCGATAATGGTGTGCCCCCTTCCCCTTGTGCCCTTGAAGCGTCTTGCCCCCAGGTCTGGTGGCTCTACTCCACGTCTCCTGATGAAGAAGGAGGTAAGCAAGCAGGAGAAAAGGATAATGACTCAATAATTCCTCCGTTGCCTCAGGCAGTGAAATCTCTTGGAGTTCCTTTCATCTGCAGTGGTGTAAATGAGGACCCCCCACCCCCCAAATGGCTTTCTCTGGCCCTACAAGAGCCGGGCCTTCCATTAGGCCAGTGATGGCCAACCTTGGCACTCCAGCTGTTCTGGAACTTCAATTCCCAGAAGACCTGACCTGCAGCGGGAGTGCTGACATGGGCTTCTGGGAATTGCGGTCCAAGAACACCTGGAGGGCCAAGGTTGGCCATCACGGGATTAGGCTGTGCAGGAATCAGCTGCTGCTTGTTTTATAAAGCCCGTCTCCTCCCAAACACCAAGTGGAGCCGGGCAACCGGTCAGGCCGGGAGAGGCGTCAGGCAGGAGCTTGGAGGATGAAGTGGGAAAACATCAGGAAAGGGTGGCCTGTTTTTTTCAGCCACCCTCCCTGCCAGGCATTGACCAACCGAAGAGCAGTTTTGGGGAATCTAGAAGCAGAACAGGGAGAGAAGCCCCAGCCTCTTGGGAGAGGGGACACGTCCTAGATTACAGAGAGCACGTCGTTGGAAGCGTCAGTTCCTCAGGTCTGAAAAACAGTCTGATTGTAAACTCGCCGGCTTTTTCTGCCCACCTGCAGCTTGGAAATGGGTCTTCTTGCGCAATCGTGGTGGACGTGTCTGAACGGCAACCTCTGGTTTGGGGTTTCAAACCTGAGGGTTCGCACAGGACAGCAGGAGATAAAGGCATTCTCACAGGTGACCAGCTATCCCTGCAAAAAATCCAAACCCTCCCTTCTCGTGGTTTGCTCCCAACAGCCCTACGAGGTAGGCCAAGCTAAGAGAGAAGGCCCAAAGTGAAACATACGACCCAGTGGAGAGGGGATTTGAACCCACTCTCCTAAGTGTCGCTCAGCATCGTGACAACCATGAGAAGACTTTGACTGTATCACTCCCGTAAGATTCCCATCTTACGGAAAACGGAGTAGAAATCCACAGAATGGCTTGGGGTGGGACCTCCATGTTCAGATGTAGTCTATCAACAAACCCTGTTCCCTGAAGGAGAGGCTTCTGTCTTCACACACCCCCCTGCTGATGGACTTCTCAGCCCTGAAGCTCTGACCGGCCAGGGGATGATGGGAGGTGGAGTTCCTACAACCAGGATAGCGGACCTTGGCACTCCAACTGTTCTTGGACTTCAGTGCCTAGAAGCCCAAGTCCCTTGAATCCACGCGAATGGGTTTACTGCACACATGCTCCAATTGTTCTTGGACTTCAATTCCCAGAAGCCCAAGTCTCTGGGAATCCACACGAATGGGTTTACTACACGTGTTCTTGGACTTCAATTCCCCCAAAGCCCAAGTCCCTGTGAATCCACACAAATGGGTGTACTGTGCGTATGTGCAGTAAACCCATTCGTGTGGATTCACAGGGACTTGGGCTTCTGGGGTTTGAAGAACAGTTTGGAGTGCCAGGGTTTGCCACCACTGTCCTATAATGTCGTGAACCAGAAGCTGCAGGGCTAGAGGATAGCCTGCCTCGTCCTCCCAGAAAAGTCTTAGCAAAGTTATATTTCTCAGAGCAGACCCGAGAGAGAGAGAGAGAGAAAATAATTGCTAGAAATTAAACAATAACATTTTAAGGGGGGAATTGACAAAGGTGAGGACCGTCCTTCCTTTCCTGTTCCTTCCATGCCCGCAATTTAGACACGGTCGGGCTCACCCAAAACCTTCATGGAGGGGGAGAGAGTTTTGCATGGCGACAAGCAGACCTTGAAAGCCAAAGTAAGAGAAAGACGTCTGCATTGATCCGGAGCAAAGACCACAACGTTCACACTGACGAAACCCAAGGGAAACCGGTTTGAGAAGATCATTTATTCTTTGACGGTGCTTTTGAACCTCAGTCATAATCGTGTTTGAAAAGAAAAAGGGAAAATTCTCCTACTCCCCTAAAAAATACAAACAGATGCACATTGCAAGTTACTCAGTGCTATGGAGAGGACACTTTGCACGTGCTCAGAGACCCTGCTTTGTTATTATCTAGACTGGAGGACGGAGGCCCGAAAGATATGAGCTGAGCTCCTGGAAAACTGAGTCCCGGGAGGAAAAAGGAGGAGGAGGCTTCCATCCTGCAAAGCCAGAGGAAAGGTGGAGAAACATATTCTTTGGAAAAGAAGCAATGAGGGTCAACAGTTCCATCACTGAATTGAAGGTGGGGCCCTCTGCTTATGCTCAGAGAACACAGGTGGGGAAAATAACTTGACGTGGTCAGATGAACTCGCCCGTAACGTGTGCTAGTAAATGTATTTATCATGCTGAAAACCGGTTCCCAGCTTGGCCTGTGGGCTCAAAATGCACTTATGCAAGCGATGAATAAAGGTGGCGCCTCCTTTGCTTGTTGTTCTGCTACCTTCTCAGTTTATTATGCAATGTAAACACACCTTCTGGTCTCCCCGGAGAACTGGAACAAACCTGAATCCCCACACCTGTTCCCTCCGGGTACCTGGTCACAAAACAACAGCCTCTTTCCCACCGCCGGCCTGCCTTTCTAAGCCCCTTGCACCCTTCGAAGGCCTTCCGTCCTTGAACCGGTGCCTCTTTTAGGGAAGGAAGGAGGAAAGATACAGAACTTCCCAGTCCGCAACGTACAATTCCACACACCACAAAAAAAATTGCCCATCGCTATGCAGGGTCAAAGAGCCTTAAATTGTGGACAGAAAGCGGCCCCAAAGGGCAAGAAGCTTAAAAGGGTCTCCAAAAACCCCTATCCTGATTTTTGCAGCTTCATCCATCCTGGCCTGGGGATGATGATGATGATGAGGACTTTGCATGCCAAAAGGGCTCAGGACCAGAAAGTGACTCAAAGGATCAGTGGCGTCATGAAAGTCATGCTGCGATGCAGAAGGCAGATGAAAGGCCATGGCATTATATTCTCAGGATAGTCATAAAGTAGACTAGAGATGTGACGGTCCAGGGAAAAAAACGGAAAAATTTGTAAGAAAAACTTATTTTCCCCCTGAAACCTTTTTTGTTTCCCCCCCAAAAAAAATTGAAAAAAATAACAAATATAAATTATGGAATGTTTTATTTTAACATGATGAATAAAATATTTTAAGATAAGGGGTTCAAATATTTTATAAATAATTTTCTTTTTCAGTTTTTCCAAAAAAAATTGTTTTTTCCCGGGGGGAAACCAGGTTTTTTTCCCCCAAGCTTCAAAATTTTCAGAAATTTTACATCTCTAGAGTAAACCAGTGATGGGGAACCTTGGTACTCCGGGTGTTCTTGAACTTCAATTCTCAGAAGCCCAAGTCTCTGTGAATCCACACAAATGGGTTTACCGCACGTATGTACAGTGTGGATTCACAGAGACTTGGGTGTTCTTGGGCTTCTAGGAACTGAAGTCCAAGAACACCCACAGTAAACCCATCCATGTGGATTCACAGAGACTTGGGCTTCTGGGAATTGAAGTCCAAGAGCACCTCAAGTGCCAAGGTTCACCATCATGGGAGTAGACCCTACTGCCAGCGACTCAACGCCGGGCGTCAAGCAATAATGATTAACTAACTTGACCAACCTGAGGACTGGTGGCCTTAGGTGGCAAAAGTCCACAGGGAAGGGTGATGGTCCCGCAAGTGGATTAAATCCCACTGGGATCCCTCTTGATGGAGGGCAGCAGCTTCATCCATCCTGGCCTGGGGATGATGATGATGATGACTTTGCATGCCAAAAGGGCTCAGGACCAGAAAGTGACTCAAAGGATCAGTGGTGTCATGAAAGTCACGCTGCGATGCAGAAGGCAGATGAAAGACCATGGCATTATATTCTCAGGACAGTCTTCATGGCTGATCGCCATGAGGATCACCAATAATTGGATTTGGATACGGCACAAGAGTAGACCCACAAGAAGAAGAAGAAATACCGTCCACCCACCCCATGGTCAAGCGTTTTATGTTGATCTGCCCCTAAGAAACTGACCTACATAAGAAGCCATGACAGCATCTTTATCCACGGTATCTACCCCACCTTTGCCGGCTACAAATCAGGTGGAAAGGCTACCGGTCAAGGGGTCAGCTTCTGAACTGTCCACGGAAGGAAGCGCCATGGCCTCATCCACGCCCAAACCACCCCATCCTTCCCTAGAGGTCTCCCAATGGTCCGTCTGAAGGCACAGAGCAGATTCTTCCAAGGTCGTCGTCGAGTCAGTCCAGATGGGTGGTCAGTTAGCGTCTCCTGACCCCTGAGTTCTCCTTCGAAGGGTCTGCTGGAGTAAACAACGTATACCTAGACCAGCATTTACCAATAAAGGATGTGAAGGATCAGAGGTTTTGGCAAAGCAGCTTAGCAACAGGTCCTGGTTCTTTGGAGGTGGTTCGGCAGGCAGGGGAGCTCGGGAACCAGACGGCAGTTTCGGAGTCCAGGGCCTGCTTCTTAGCTCGGTCGGGCGGCGAAGAAAACCCCTTGCAGCGAAGGAGCCTCTCAGGGGCAGAAGAGGCCCGAGGCCGCTAGACGTAGTTGCTGGCCGGCATGGAGCGCGTAGCCGTGTACTTGGCCGAGAAGGGCTTCTCGTCCCTGGGGGGGCAGTTGAAACACAGCAGGGTCCCCCCGAGGAGCAGGAGGCCGGAGGAGGCCCAGCCGATGTAGAGCGAGGGTCCGAACTCCCGCTTTTGGCTGTCCACCACCATGGGGTTGTAGAAGTCTCGGATGATGTTGTTGGCCGTCCAGCAGAGCGGGATGAGGAGGAGGAGGCCGGCGAGGATGAAGACCACGCCGGCGGTGATGACAATCTTAGCCTTGGCCCCTTCCTCCGCCACGCAGTTGGTGCACTTGCCGCCTATGACGGAGAAGAAGATCCCCACTACAGCCAGCAAGATGGCGATGACCACCATGGCCCGGGCAGCCTGCATGTCCTGGGCCATGGCCAGCATGGACTCGTAGATCTTGCACTGCATCTGGCCCGTGCTCTGGACCACGCAGTCCATCCAGAGCCCCTCCCAGATGATCTGGGCCACCACAATGTTGTTGCCGATTATGGCCATCACCCGCCACATGGGCAGCCCGCAGCAGAGGATGGCCCCCAGCCAGCCGATGACCGACAGGGCCATGCCCAAGATCTGAATCCCCATGGAGCCCATGGCTGTGCCCCTCACCCTGCCACCCCCACGTCCTCTACCGACCGCTCTCCCTGCAACTGCGGATGAGCAGACATCCAGGGAGGCTGAGACAGGTGGAAAGGATGTCTGGAGCCAATTAGGGGGGGAAATTATACCCTGCCACAATGGGTGGAGTCTCCCGGGTTCCCTTCTAGCCGGAGCAGACCAACAGGCTCCAACCCGTTCCCCTGGATTCCTGATCCCGCGGGGCTGGGTGGGTGGGATGGATCTGGGACATCCATCGCCAGAGCCGGGATTACCTCTCGCCTCAGTTTCTCTGATCCTGACAGGTGAGGGAAAACTTGCTCCAGGAGGAGGAGATGGGATAAGAAAGATAGGGCACCTGGAAAGCACAGGAATAATACTCCCCCCCCCCCCGCCCCTTTGATGCTTTCTGCACCCTACGCAAGGCAGAAGCGTGATCATCGCCCTTCATGAGAACATCAAGAATCACTTTGCTGGTGTAGATCCATCAAATCACTGAGTTGGAAAGGGGGTCTGTGAGGCCATTGAGTCCAACACCTCCTGCTCAGTGCAGGAATCCGAACTAAATTCTATTGGTATTTTCTGTGTTGATTTATTTCTTCCTATTACTTTCAGAGCAGCTTTTACTTCACTTTCTAGAATTCTGTGTGTTCTTAGAATAACTGAGTTGCAAGATGGTTCTTTTAGGCCATCCAGTCAACACCTCCCCCCCGGCTCAATTTATTTATTTATTTATTTATTTATTTATTTATTTATTTATTTATTTATTTATTTATCATTCACATTTGTAACTGCCGCCCACTCAGGCAGAACCCGACTCAGGGCGGCATTACAACAACTCCAAAAAATACATAAAAACATTATGAAACCTTATAAAACCCACCCAATAAAAAACCCACCCAATAAGAAAAAACCGACATCCACCCCCATTTAAAACCCATATCCCACTAACCCGTCCCACCTACCACACAGAGGGAAAGAAAGAGAGTCTTATAAAAGCCAGCCGGCGGGGGCCATAGTCCCGTTCGGGCCCCACACCTGCCCTGCCAGCCAGGTCTTTACTCCTTTCCTGAAGGGCAGCAATTCACTTTGAAGTCTTAGATCTGTTGGTAGGAGGTTCCAGAGAGTTGGTGCGGACACGGAGAAGGCCCTCCTTCGGGTGCCAGTCAAATGTGCACCCCTCGTTGATGGCACCACCAGAGAGCCTCTCCGGTCCGCTCTGGTTGGACGGGCAGTCACTCTTGGGACGATGCGGTCTCTAAGGTATCCTGGCCCCCTGCCATATAGGGCTTTAAAGGTCAAAACCAGCACCTTAAATTGCACCCGGAGACAAACTGGTAACCAGTGCAGCTCCCGAAGCAGCGGTGACGCATGGGCATATCGCCCACACCCCATCACCACCCGGGCCGCTGCATTCTGGACCAGCTGCAGCCTCCGAATGGTCGTCAAGGGCAGCCCCATGTAGAGCGCATTACAATAATCTAGTCGGGAAGTAACCAGAGCATGAGTGACCATAAGCAAGGAGCCCCGGTCCAGGAGCGTGCGCAGTTGGCGAATCACCCGAAGTTGGGCAAAAGCCCCCCTGGCCACGGCTGCCACTTGTTCTTCCAGCAGGAGCCGTGAGTCCAGGAGGACCCCCAAGTTGCGCACTGGGTCTGTCTGGGGCAAAACAGCCCCATCCAGTACCAAAGATGGTAACTCCTTGGATAACATGGGGCCCCTTATCCACAGCCACTCTGTCTTGCTGGGATTCAGCCGAAGCCCATTGGCCCCCATCCAGACCCCAATGGCCTCCAGGCATCCGGATAGGATTTCAACAGCATCACTGGGGTCCCCACGGGCCGAGATGTACAATTGAGTATCATCTGCGTACTGATGGTACCGCACCCCGTGGGAACGAATGATCTCACCCAGCGGCTTCATGTAGATGTTAAATAAGAGAGGAGAGAGCACAGATCCCTGAGGCACCCCATATTTGAGAAGCCTAGGGCTGGACCTCTCACTCTCTAACCACACCGACTGGGTACGGCCCTCCAGAAAAGAGGAAAACCAGGAAAACACAGTGCCCTGGATCCCCAGTCCTTTGAGCCGTTCCAGAAGGATACCGTGGTCGACGGTATCGAAGGCCGCTGAGAGGTCAAGAAGAGCAAGGACGGATGGACAACCCCCGTCCCGCTCCCGCCAGAGATCATCCATCAGTGCGACCAATGCCGTCTCCGTTCCATATCCGGGCCTGAATCCCGATTGAAAGGGGTCTAGATAATCCGCTTCCTCCAGGACACTCTGCAGCTGGCGCGCCACCACCTTCTCCAAAACCTTACCCAGAAAGGGCAGGTTGGAAACCGGCCTATAGTTGTTAAGGACAGCTGGGTCGAGGGACATTTTCTTCAGGAGGGGGCACACCAAAGCATGTTTTAGCTGTGCAGGAAATACCCCCTCCCGTAAAGATGCATTTACTATCCCTCCAACCCAGCCCCCTGTTACCTCCTTGGAGGCTTTCACCAACCAGGTGGGACAGGGGTCCAGAGGACATGTAGTGGCACGAACATCTGCAAGGAGCCTGTCCACTTCCTCAGGGACAACAGGATCAAACCGATCCCAGATCGAACAGCAAGACTGTGCTCCGGCACCCCCCCGACCCTCCCCATCCACGCCAGGATTCAATCCTGAACGAATCCGATCGATTTTCTCCACCAGATGGTCAGCAAAGTCCTCAGCCGACCCCTGCCAACCGGGCACCGATCTCCCTCTACCAAGAAGGGACCTGGTTACCCGGAACAGGGCGGCTGGGCGATTATCAGCGGAGGCAATAAGGGTGGAGAAGTATTGCCGCCTCACCACCCCCATCGCCACTAGGTAGGCCCTAATAGCGGCTCTAGCTAGTGTCCAATCGGAGTCATCCTGGGTCTTCACCCAGCGGCGCTCTAGGCGTCTCTTTGCCCGTTTGAGTTCCCGAAGTTCCTCTGTGAACCACGGAGATGACCTAGTTCCCCGGGCGCGGAGAGGCCGCAGTGGCGCGATTTCATCCAAGGCCGCTATTGTCGTCCTATTCCATAGGTCGACGAGTGCCTCGGGTGAATCGTTTAGCCGATCCAGAGGTACATCCCCCAGTTCCCTCCGGAAACCATCTGGATCCATTAGTTGCCGAGGGCGGACCATTTTAATAGGCCCTGCCTCCCTACGATGAAGTGTCGCCCCCAGGAAGTCAAGAGTCACCAGATAGTGATCTGACCATGGCACAGGTGAGATGACTAAGTCCTGTAATCTCAGGTCACTCTGCCACTGCTCCGACAAGAAAACTAAGTCTGGCATGTGACCGCTGCCCCTGGTCGGACCCCGAACTACCTGAGTCAGGCCCATGGCTGCCATGGAAGCCATGAACTCCCTTGCCCCCTCAGAGGCCACCCCCAACGATGGCAAATTGAAGTCCCCCAGAACCATAAGCCTCGGGAACTCCAACGCCAGCATCGAGGCGGCCTCGAGGAGCTCAGGCAGGGCATACCTTACTCTGCAAGGGGGCAGGTACAGAAGCAAGATCCCCAACTGACCCTTGGGGCCCAACCGTAGAAGCAGGGTCTCACAACCAGACACTTGTGGAGCAGTGGCCCTAGCGACTCCCAAAGACTCCCTGGCAACAATGGCAACACCACCGCCCCTCCCCTCACCTCTAGGCTGGTGCCAAATACCGAACCCAGCTGGACACATGTCCGAAAGAGGTACTCCATCCTCAGGTGTCAGCCAGGTTTCGGTGATGCATGCCAGGTCGGCCCGCCCATCCTGGATGGCATCTTGAATCAGGGGGGCCTTATTGCAAACCGACCTGGCATTCACCAGCAGCAGCCTAAGGGCGGGGTCACTCTGGATCTGCTGCTCAGGACCCAGAGATGTACCTGCAAGGCTGGAATGAGGGACCGCTCTTAAACATCGGACCCGCATTCCCCGAGTGCGGCCCGCCCCACGGTACCCGCCATACCGCCCCATGCCCGTCACAACACCTATATTAGTCTCCGGAACCTCCCAAGACGGAATGCTGCCCCTCCTTCCCGGCTGGCAAGGCCAACACTCTCTCTTCCCTCCCCCTCCGCCATCCACCCCCAAATCCAGCGCCGAACAAAATTTCCGGGCCTCCGGCGGCGCCTCTCCTTTAAGCCCCCCAACAGGCAGGGTCCAAAGGGGGATGGGACACCCCTGCCTCCCATTCCCAGGCCGAATAGCGTGGACCCCGGGAAGAGGCAGCGCCTCTTTATCTCCCCGCCGGTGGTGGGGGCGGGGGGAGCGCAGCTGCGGCGTCGGCGTCGGCGGCGTCCCTTCTTGGAGCCTCCCGGGCCACGGGAGGCTCCATTTATCTCCCCGCCGATGAAGGGGGCGGGGAGAGCGCGGCGGCGGCGATGGCGGCGGCGGCGTCCTTCTTCGGAGCCTCCCGGGCCACGGGAGGCTCCCCCTATCTCCCCGCCGATGGTGGGGGCGGGGAGAGCGCGGCGGCGACGATGGCGGTGGCGGCGTCTCTCTTCGGAGCCTCCCGGGCCACGGGAGGCTCCCTTTATCTCCCCGCCGGTGGTGGGGGCGGGGAGAGCGCGGCGGCGGCGATGGTGGCAGCGGCGTCTTTCTTCGGAGCCTCCCGGGCCACGGGAGGCTCCCCTTATCTCCCCGCCGGTGGTGGGGGCGGGGAGAGCGCGGCGGCGGCGATGGCGGCGGCGGCGTCTCTCTTCGGAGCCTCCCGGGCCACGGGAGGCTCCCTT
This sequence comes from Bradypodion pumilum, assembly GCA_035047305.1. NCBI lineage: Eukaryota > Metazoa > Chordata > Lepidosauria > Squamata > Chamaeleonidae > Bradypodion > Bradypodion pumilum. The sequence continues at coordinate 763,717 of JAWDJD010000017.1, forward strand.
TATCTCCCCGCCGGTGGTGGGGGCGGGGAGAGCGCGGCGGCGGCGATGGCGGCAGCGGCGTCTTTCTTCGGAGCCTCCCGGGCCACGGGAGGCTCCCCTTATCTCCCCGCCGGTGGTGGGGGCGGGGAGAGCGCGGCGGCAGCGATGGCGGCGGCGGCGTCTCTCTTCGGAGCCTCCCGGGCCACAGGAGGCTCCCTTTATCTCCCCGCCGGTGGTGGGGGCGGGGAGAGCGCGGCGGCGGCGATGGCGGCAGCGGCGTCTTTCTTCGGAGCCTCCCGGGCCACGGGAGGCTCCCCTTATCTCCCCGCCGGTGGTGGGGGCGGGGAGAGCGCGGCGGCGGCGATGGCGGCGGCGGCGTCTCTCTTCGGAGCCTCCCGGGCCACGGGAGGCTCCCTTTATCTCCCCGCCGGTGGTGGGGGCGGGGAGAGCGCGGCGGCGGCGATGGCGGCAGCGGCGTCTTTCTTCGGAGCCTCCCGGGCCACGGGAGGCTCCCCTTATCTCCCCGCCGGTGGTGGGGGCGGGGAGAGCGCGGCGGCAGCGATGGCGGCGGCGGCGTCTCTCTTCGGAGCCTCCCGGGCCACGGGAGGCTCCCTTTATCTCCCCGCCGGTGGTGGGGGCGGGGAGAGCGCGGCGGCGGCGATGGCGGCAGCGGCGTCTTTCTTCGGAGCCTCATGAGAACATCAAGAATCACTTTGCTGGTGTAGATCCATCAAATCACTGAGTTGGAAAGGGGGTCTGTGAGGCCATTGAGTCCAACACCTCCTGCTCAGTGCAGGAATCCGAACTAAATTCTATTGGTATTTTCTGTGTTGATTTATTTCTTCCTATTACTTTCAGAGCAGCTTTTACTTCACTTTCTAGAATTCTGTGTGTTCTTAGAATAACTGAGTTGCAAGATGGTTCTTTTAGGCCATCCAGTCAACACCTCCCCCCCGGCTCAATGCAGGAGTCTGAATCAAATTCTATTGGTATTTTCTGTGTTGATTTATTTCTTCCTATTACTTTCAGAGCAGCTTTTACTTCACTTTCTAGAACTGTGTATCCTTAGAATCATATAATGAGTGGGTGGGAAGGGGGCCTCTGAGGCCATCCCGTCCACCCCCTCCTGCTCAAAGCAGGAATCCGAATTAAAGCAGATCTGATAGAAGGTTGCTTTCCAGTTCTCTCTTAAATGCCTTAGGCGCCAGTTCGCCATTTTACCTCAGTTCTCTTCTTTCTGCCTCAGCAGCAGGACGATCGTTGAGAGCTTCCTCAATTTTTCAGTTGGTTCTACGGAAAAGACGAATTTTCCGAAAACAAATTTTTCTGGCGATCTTGTCCCTCGGGCAGGATTGCCACCCCAGTGCTGTTTCTTCTCGCAGGACTCAGTCACTTTCTCAATCAGGTCGCCAGTTTCCCCTCAAGGGGGTGGCGGTAGGCCGGCCCTTCGGGGTTTTTCCTTCTTGAACGTTCCCCGTTCTTCTTGTCTTCTGTGGAGAAATTTTTCATGGCCTCCGCGTCTTTCAAACAGGGCACTTCTTGCCTCAAGACGTTCCCGGCTTCGGACGGCCACAGCCAGTGTCTTTTTTGTTTGGGCGAATTTCACCAGAGTCAGTCTTGTGCGCATTGTAAGAATTTTACCCGCCTTGCGGTCCAAAATCGGAGCAACAGACTGAAGGGGCACCTAATGGAGCTCGCCCTGGCGCCCACCGCTGCGCCCTCCACTTCTGCCTCCACAAGTGCTCCACCGCCCGACCGGGCTCTTAAGCCTTCTTCTTCTTCGACTCTCATTCATAAGAAGAAGAAGGATAAGAATGGGGAGAAGAAGAAGCACAGGACTGAGGTGTGTCGCTCTTTGCCTCCTACTCCTCATCCTCCAACTCCTCCTCGACCTTCCCCGCCGTTCTCCATAGCGAGATGTCCCTCTCCGGGATCTTCCGCATGGGATGGCTGTTCCTCCTCGGACTCACCGAACAAGGGCCGCAGGGCTGGTGCACCAGCTCGCCCCTTGCTTCTCACTTTTTCTTCTCCGCTGGCTGGTGAGAGGGGCCGTTCCACGGCGCGGCAGGTTTCTGTGTCTCCCAGGCCGCGTACTCCAACAATAGACGCTCCGGCAGCCACCATTTTGACTACCATTTCGTTGCCCATCATTCCTCCCACTGTTTCGCCTCCCACCGTTTCGTCGCCCACAGCTACCGTCACTGCTGGCCAGATGGACCTCTTCAAGACAATGTTTGAGGCCATGGCAAAATCCTTTGCCGAACAGTTTAAAGCCACCATCCCTGCGGCCTCTGCGGCTCCGGGACCGACCACCGCACGCCCCAGGGATTCTGACCCTGCTGTCGCTCTGCCACCCTCTCGAGGGTCGAGCTGTCGCTCCATTGGCCTGGCCAGGCAGGACTGGCATGGTCCGGACGTAGAAGCGATGAGCGCCCAGGCCGTCGACCCGCCCAGGCTGTACTGGCACGGACCCGACGTGACTACCAGGGTTCCTCTCTCATCCTTCAAGGACTCCAGCTCATCTGAGGATGAGGTAGAGTTGGATGCGGACAAGACGCCCGTCCAGGCTATCGGTGCTGTCGATCCACCCAGGGGTGAGGATCAAAGGTCCCTCACGGCGATGCTGACCCGCCTCGGAACTGCCCTCCAGATACGGGTCGACCATCCACCCCTTGAAGCTGAGGACCAGATGACAGCGAAGCTGGACAAAAAGTCCATCCGGCCAGTCCACATAACCATGCTGCCATCAATGTTGACCTCCTCCCACTCCGTTTCGTCCAGACTCGATGGCATGTACCGAGTTCTGGACGAAAATGTCAAGTTCTTGCAGACGCATCCCCTGATGAACTCCTTGGTGGTGAAGGCATTCCAAAACAAGACTGCCGTCAGCGGTTTCCCTGTTCCATCGACTCCAGAAGGGGAAAAACTCGACGCGTTGGGCCGCAAGTTCTACGTAACGGACTCACTGTTTCTCTGGGCAGCCAATTACTCCGTGGCTATGGGCCTCTACCAGTCCCATCTCTGGGAAAAGGTGAAGACCCTGGCCGCTAAGCTACCTGCGGATCTCCAAAAAGAACTGGAGTCCTTGTCCACCGAAGGTGACTTTTTGGCTGAGTAGCAGATGTGTACCTCTTGCCACATTAATGATTATGCGGCAAAAGATATGTCCTCTGCAATTCTGTTGAGGAGACACGCCTGGCTGCAGGGAACTACTCTGGACGATTCAATGAAAAAATTGATCAAGGAGTTCTCCTTTGATGGACAGGGCCTTTTTGGGCAGGATACCGACAAGGTCCTGAACGAGTTGAGGCATACCAACTTGACAGTGAAGTTTCTCGGCCTCACCGCCTCGACTCCATCTGCCAAGCCACGGTATTGACCCTTTACGAGCCGCTACCAGGGCAATCCTCAACAGCAACCACAGCATTGTGGGACTGGTGATCAGCCCAAGTCCGGCTTCTACTGCACCAGACGGCAACACGGGAGACAGTGTTTCCAGCTGTACGGCCAGGGGAAACAGAATGAGGGCAAGTCAAAGTCTCGTGTTTGACTTCCCTCAGGCCAAGACTCTCTCGCTTCATCTCCTGTACCTCCCCCTTCAGAACTTCCTCACGGTGTGGTCCGACGTCACGAACGACCGGTGGGTCTTGAAGATCTTGTCTGCTGGTTACACCATTGAGTTTGACCGGATGCCTCGGGTAGGAAAACACCATTTCACCACCCCTTCTCTTCATCTGGAGGAAGAAGTTACAACCCTTCTCTCCAAGGGGGCCATCGAGCTGGTACCATAAACCGATTGGAACAACGGTTTCTACTCGAGGTACTTTGTTGTCCAGAAGAAGGACGGAGGCCTCCGCCCGATTCTGGACTTGCGTCGCCTCAACAAGTGCATCCACACCAGGAAGTTCCGGATGGTGACATTCCAAACCATCTTTCCCCTCATCAACAAACGGGACTGGTTTACGGTGATAGACCTCAAGGACGCCTACTTCCACGTCAGCATCCTCGAGGAGCACAGACGGTTCCTCCATTTCTGGATAAGGGACTCTGTGTACCAGTACCATTGCATACCGTTCGGTCTGGCCACAGCACCACGAGTCTTCACCAAATGTATGGCTCCAGTTGCTGCCTTCCTACGTCTTCCCGTACATCGACGACTGGTTGAAAGTCTCCCCCACCAGATTGTCCACCATTCGGGACACAGAGTACATCGTCCATCTCATGGAGAGTCTTGGCCTCAGAATCAACTTCACGAAATCGAAGTTGGATCCGTCGCGAGTAGAGTACATTGGAGCAGTTCTGGACTCGCTGGCAGTCAGGGCTTTTGCCCCACAAAAACGCTTACTGGACATTGCATAGTAAGCAACTTCCGTACCAAACCCTTCATCAGAGCAAAGAAGGCTCAACGCCTACTGGGCTTGATGGCGTCCACCACAGCAGTGATCCCTCACGCCAAACTGAAGTTCCAGTCTCTGCAGTCATGGCTTCTCCACAAGTTCGATCCTTTCACGGAGAATCAGACCAAACGGTTGTTTCCGTCGCCGGAACTGGTGGACCAGCTGGTGTGGTGGACCACACCTCTCAATGTGGCTACGGGCAAGAACTTTTACCCTCCGCAGCCATCTCTTCAAATTTTGACCAATGCAAGCAATCTCGGCTGGGGAGCAGCTTGTGGGACTTTAACGGTCAACAACACCTGGTCTCCGCACGAGATCGTCCACCACATCAACTACCTGGAGTTGCTTGCCATATGGAAGGCCATGCGGTCCTTTGAGACATTGCTGTGTGGCAAGGCAATCCAGATTGCTTTGGACAATACCACCGCGATTGCGTATCTGAACAAGCAAGGAGGGACGAGGTCCACTACGTTGCTTTATCTGGCGGTGCAACTCTGGGAATGGTGTCTTGAACGACACATCTTCCCAATTGGAGTCCACATCCAGGGCAAGCTGAATGTGCTAGCCGACCGCCTGAGTCGCCTCACCTCGACAACTCACGAGTGGGAGCTGGACAAAACGGTCTTTCACTCCCTTTGCAAGTTGTGGGGGACCCCGAGCATCGACCTCTTTGCATCGGAGTCAAACCGCAAGTGTCCCAGATACTACTCCAGGTCGGGCATAGGACTAAACTCCGAGGGCGACATCTTCATGAAACGGTGGGATCAGGACTACCTCTACGCCTTTCCCCCATTTCCTCTGGTTCAGAAAGTCCTCACAAGGATGCACCAGCAACGTGCACACGTAATTCTCGTCACTACAGCGTGGCAGCGTCAACCCTGGTATCCACTTCTGTTGCAACTGTCCTCTCAGTCTCTCACACTGCTGGACTCTCCGACTCTTCTACAAATGGAGCAGGGACAACTTCACCACTCCGACTTGCCCAGTCTCCACCTCACCGAGTGGAGGATAATCCCAGATTGTCCAGGATCTTGGAACTAGCAAGGCGCCCCTCTACGAGGAAGTCCTATGCCTCCAAGTACAGCCGTTTTCATGCCTTCCTAGATACTCAACAGGTGCCTCCACTAAACGTTGGTCTGAAACACATCATGACATACCTCCTCCATTTGGCAGAGACTCAGCATTACTTCCATCAGGGTCCATCTGGCAGCAGTAGTAGCCCACTCTCCAGCTGGATCACCTGCTTCTGGTGCCTTCCATGACCAAACGGTGAAGCGTTTCCTCAAAGGTCTGCGAAACGCTTTTCCTCCGGTTAAGACTCCGACCACACAATGGTCTCTATCTACCGTCTTGAATGCCCTCACTAGGACTCCCTTCGAGCCGATGGCTTCTGCGGACGTTCGTCTCCTCACGTGGAAGACTGCCTTTCTTGTGGCCATCACGTCTGCTAGACGAGCTGGTGAGCTGGTGGCTTTATGGGCTGATGCCCCATTTATCAAATTCTACAATGACCGTGTGGTGCTCCACGCCGACATCACTTTCTTACCAAAGATAGTCTCCCAGTTTCACATGGCTCAGACTATATCTTTACCAACTTTCTTTCCAAACCCGAGCAACGCTCAAGAAAGGACTTGGCACACGCTGGATGTGAAACGAGCTTTATTGTTTTACACCAGCAGGACGCATGAGTTCCGGAAATCACAGCATCTGTTTGTTGCTTATGGGGGAAAGTCTAAAGGTGAACCCATCTCTTCCCAGAGGTTCTCCAAATGGATTACATCCACCATCTACCTGGCCTAAGAGTCTGCCTCTTTGCCACCTCCTCCACATGTCCGGGCGCATTCTACCAGGGCGGTTGCTACCTCCACTGCCTTTTTGGAGGGCACCCCGCTGGAGGACATTTGTAAGGCGGCCACCTGGTCCAGACCTTCTATATTTGTCCAACACTACATGATGGACACCAGAGCCACTGTGGACGCCAGACTTGGTTGTGTCATCCTTGCCAGTGGGCTCCACCTGGAGGCTCCATTTCATGGCCCTGCTTTGTGGTTCTCGTTCTCCAAACCTCTCTTGCTAAGAGGGCCGGACAGCCATTTTGCCCTGCCTGCACAATGGGGGTGACCCTTTTGTCAACAGCTTCAAAGGGGTGGCCGTTTTGTTTCTCAAATGCCCTTGGAGGGCTGAGGAGCCACATGAAATGATGCCATGGGCCATATCTGGCCCACGGGCCTTAGTTTGGGAACCCCTGTGCTTGAGGGTTCTTTCCAGTGCTTCCCGACCTCTTGCCAATCCATTCTCAAATCCATCTTGGAAACCTTTCATTTCCGTGGCAATCCAGAGAGATTGCTGGATTCTCCTCTCTCTCCCCGAAGACCAGTTGTCCCAGTTCAACTCCTCTGGGCAGGAGCTGTCGCCGGCATCCAGCCGTGAGTCATGCCATCCTGGATGGGCGGAAGGGACACTTGGAGTCCCGTCACACCCGGACCATGGAAAGGACCGAACCGGTTTGGGCAGCCTGGCTTGGTTTTAAAGTTAACAGCATAACAATAACGGCCAGTGGAAGCAGATAGGGAAAGGGGGGGCATGCAAGATTTAGCCCCCGTGGCATGTTTTTTCACAGGATGGGACTTGTGCATGTGCACTTATGCTCACGCTGCCCCAAAGGGGCCTTGAACCCGTCACAGAATGGATCACCAGCACCATGACCTCGGCACAACAGTTGTTCTTGGACATAAGCCCAAGCCCCTGTGAATCCACATGCAGTAAACCCATATGTGTGGATTCACAGGGGCTTGGGCTTATGGGAATTGGAGTCCAAGAACACCTGGAGTGCCAAGGTTCGCCATCCCAGGCCTTGCTACTCCAGAGAATCGGGGGGGGGGCAATTTCCCTTTTTGACTTCCAAATTTTACTCCCTCTCTCTCCCTCGCCTCTCGTTTGAGAGGCTGAGATCCGGCCATTCGGACCGCATCCCTTCGAAAACAAAATCAGAATTGCAGCTTAAGACTGCAGTGTTTCAAGTGGCTAAGACGCTGACTGGGAAGCGGAAGGTCAGCAGTTCAATTCCTGAGTACTGCAGGACGGAATGAGCCCAGCTCCTGCCAACCTAGCAGTTCGAAAGCAAGAAATTGCAAGTAGATAAATAGGGACCACTTCGGTGGGAAAGTAACAGCGTTCCGTGCACTCCGGTGTCTAGTCACGCCTGCCACATGACCACGGAAACGTCTGCAGAAGCAGACAGCGCTGGCTCTTCGGCTTAGAAACAGAGATGAGCACTGCACCCTAGAGTCGGATACGACTGGCTTTCGAGCAAGGGAAACCTTTACCTTTACTAATAAACCACGTAAAAAGCCTTTAAGCAAGAGACAGTTTCTATTCCCACCGTACAGGTTCTTTTTGTGCATGTGTGTGTTTTAAGTTGGAAAAGGCCCCCGGGGGTGTTTGCACATGGAGGGATTGCCAGATAGCTATATTTTCTTTTTAAAAAAAGGCAATTTTTAAGGGAAGACCCCTGGAAGGATCAGGGACACCGTGGGGCTTCTGTCTATAAAAAGAGAGGTGAGCTCTTCCAAGCTCTGCACATGGGGCAGAAAATCTGTGGGGGGAAAGGACCAAGTTGCCAGCATTTTAATATCAAGGCCCTCTTTTCTTGGACATTGCACTCTCTCCCATAAAGAGCCCTGAAACCAAAGAGAAATTAAAAACCAGTTGAAGGATGCTGAAAGATCGACATTAGAATATGCAGTGGAACCTCGGTTAACAAACAGCTCGGGTAACATAAAAATCGCATAACAAAAGGAAATCCATAGAAAACAGTGGCTCGGGTTACGGAATCCCCCCCCCCCGGAACGGATTAATTGGTTTTCAATGCATTCCTATGGGAAACGGCGTTTCGGTTAAAGTATTTTGGTTTTCAATGCATTCCTATGGGAAATTGCATTCAATGTATTCCTATGTGAAATTCGGTTAAAGTAATTTTCACTGTAAGAAATGTCCCGGAGAACACATTAATTAGGTTAACCGAGGTTTCACTGTATAGTGAAAGAGAGAAACTGAAGAACCTACTGAAGAACTACATAAAAGAGAAGATAGGTTGACGGACTCCGCCAAAGAAGGCTGTTTTGAGAAAGCACCTGTAGGTTTTAGAAAATGAAGTGAAAACTGCTCTCGAAGCAACTGGAAGAAATAAATCACCAGGAATCCATGGGATGCCAAGAAGGATCAAAGCAAGAAGAAATGAAGCAGGGGTTTGGGGGGGAGGAGGAGAAAATGGAAATTGGCTATCCAAGTCCACAAAACCCTAACAGTGCAAAGGATGTGCAGATGTGCAACCTCTCTCCATCCTGTGTCTCCCAAAAGCTGACACCCTTTACTCCTTTTGGTACCATTTTGGTTGATGTGCTAAACAGGACACCTTTGTCTGTGCATTTGAAAACAATCCTGCCCAAAGACAACCCTCTCTTTCTTCTATATTGGCTACTCACAAGCTCACTTTAATTACGTTACAGGATCAGGGTTGGGTGATTACGGGGCCCGTTAAAACATCCTAAATAAGGCAGACGTCTCTCCCATGTCCGGCAACATGATTGGAAAAGCATAACCCCAGCCAAGTTTGCCCGTGGAAAACTGAAACTGGACTCCCAACCGCTTTTATGCCACCAACAGAGCAAAGGTAAATACTTAATCATTGTTTTAGAAAACCCCAAAGTTTCATATTTACAGTCAGGTTATCTCATGCACACAAATATATGTATCGAGGGAGATAAGATTTGAAAAAACAGTCGGTAGTCGGGTCAATTATTTACTCACGGCCTAACTCATAAACTGGGGGCGCGAGAGGTGTCATATGGGTACTTTCCCAACGTGTAGAAAGTTCGGTCCTCATACCCACCCAATCACTTTTTCTTTGGTTGATTAGAAGTAATTGCACATTAGGTGGCAAGGTTGATGAAGCTGCCGGCCAGATTTTATGGCGGAGGGGGAGAATCCCCTTTTCCAAGCTGTGTTTCTAATGGAGGGACTGGGGTGGCTCAAGTGGTAATAATAATTTCGTGTCAGGGATTACTCTGGGTTGAAAAGATTTAAGAAGCTGAACTTGATGACTGGAAGGTTGGCAGGTCGAGACCCGAGTGCTGCATAACGAGGGGAGCTCCTGTCGTCTGTCCCAGCTCCTGCCAACCTTGCAGTTCAAAAGCACTTTTCCATTGCAAACTTTTTGTTTTTCTAATATAGCTATGCCCTGTTTGCTGTCTAAACGGGAAGAGCCCAGTAAAAATAAATAAATAATGCATTCTTAGCCTTCTTTGCACTGTTCGTAACCTGTTAACAGCCTCTTCTGCTAATGGGTTCCATTCCAGTGCTATATTGAAATACCCGAGATGAGAAAAGGCTGGCTATTTTTGCCTGTCATCTTTGTTTTGGGGGACATAATGTGTGTGTGCTAGGAAGGAAGATTAATTTTACATGACAGTGCTGCCTCTTCGGGTATGAAACAGAGATGAGCACTGAACCCTAGAGTCGGATACGACTGGATTTCAAGAAAGGGTGGCCTTTAACATATATTTTGGGACTGCAGTGGCTTAGTGGTTAAGAGGCTGGACTTGACGGCTGGAAGGTTGGCAGGTCAGCAGGTCAAGATCCGAGTGCCACTTGACAGAATGAGCTGCCGTCGTCTGTCCCAGCTCTTGGCAACCAAGGCAGGCAAAAGGACAGAGGAGAAGAGGGTCAGCTTACCTGTGGTGAGTTTCTGGGGCTGGCGGAAGTGAGCGAGCGAGAGGGCACAGAGAGGGAGAAGGGAGGACAGGTGGATGGCAGCACCAGGTGAGAGAGGCAGGTAGGGGTGGTCAAGGAGGGGCTACGGAAAATCCCCAGGGAGGAGGAAGAAGCAAGAATGGAGAGAAATTTTGAGTGGAAGAGGCAGCCTCCCGACAACTTGCATCACCTGCGCAGGGCCCTCTCTTTCCTCCCACCTGTCTCAGGTTGCATCAACCGATCCTCTGGGGTTTACCTTCTTCTTTTGCCATATCCGAATCCAAATATTGGCGATCCTCATGGCGATCAGCCATGAAAATTGTCCTGAGAATATAACACAGTAGCCTTCCATCTGCCTTCCTCATCAGCGTGATACTCATAATACCACGGATCCAGTTCCCTGTGAGTCCCTTTCTGGTCCTGAGCCCTTTTGGCACGCAAAGTCCTCATCATCAGCCTCAGACCAGGATGGATGAAACTCCTGCCCTCCATCAAGAGGGATTCAAGTGAAATTTAATCCAATTGGGGACCATCACCCTTTCTTCCCTGTGGACATTTGCCACCCAAGGCTGCTAGTCCCCAGGGTGGTCAGGTGAGTTAACCACCGCCTGACACTTGGTGCTGAATTGCTGGCAGTAGGGTCTACTCTATGACCACAGCAGGGTCTCCTGGCCAGACTGTTTACAGCTGGTTAGAGGGAAAATCTTGGTCCAGAAGAGATGAAAACTTTGCTTTGGCAGGGCAGAAAGGGATGTTTTTCAGCCAGCGGAGCTGAGCTCTTGCATCTCAACGAAGCCACAAAAACCGGGGTTAAGGCCGGGCCCCGGGAAAAGGGATTTCCCAGCATCACACCCTCGATCTTGCCCTCCAAAGACAAGGAGTGGCTATTCCGACCTTCCCTCCTGAACAGGGATGGGAGAAAGTGTTGGCGCAGCAGCATTCAGGAACATTGCTGCACGCAACGCAACAGACCACTTGTCATGTTTCATCCAGTCTTAACAAACCAGTGATGCTCCCTGTAGGTCCAGCTCCATTGAGCCAACCTGCTCTTAAAAACTTCCAGATGTTCCGTTCTTTCTTCTTTTATCTTGATTTGAAAGAAAGCTCCACCACCACCCCTGGGAGTAGAGCCTGTGGTTGATGGGTGTGGATTCGGGAGATCTCAGTGCTAATAATATTTTTTTATTTTATTCTTATTTATTTGAACTTATATCCCGCCCTCTTGCCCTAGGGCAACTCAGGGCAGTGCACAATCACATAATTTTTTTTTTAAAAAAACCATAAAAACAGCAATAAAAGACTTTATAAAACCATCCCATATATAAAAAAGACCCTCCCCTCACCACACTCAGTAAGAGGGACATATAACTCTAACAGAGCCTCCGGTCCGCCCTGGTAGGACAGGCAGACTCTCTTAGGCGATGCGGTCTCAGGTATCCTGGCTCACTACCATGAAGGGCTTTAAAGGTCATTACCAGCCCCTTGAATTGCACCCGGAGACAAACTGGTAACCAGTGCAGCTCCCGGAGCAGAGGAGAGGCACGGACATACCACCCGTGCCCCATCACTACCCGAGCTGCCGCATTCTGGACCAGCTGCAGCCTCTGAAAGGTCGTCAAGGGCAGCCCCATGTAGAGCACATTACAATAATCAAGTCTGGAGGTGACCAGCGCATGTGTGACGATGAGCAAGGAATCCCTATCCAGGAGCGGGCGCAGCTGGCGAATTACACGGAGTTGTGGTCACGGCTGCCACCTGTTCTTCCAGCAGCAGTCGCGTGTCCAGGAGGACCCCCAAGTTGCGCACTGGGTGTGTCTGGGGCAAGTAACCCCATCCAAGACCAAGGATACCAGCTCCCGGGATAGTGCGGGACCCCGCACCCACAGCCACTCAGTGTAATAACTTCGTGTCAGAAATTATTCTGGGTTGAAAGGATTTTTGCTGAAAAAAACTCCACTCCGGGGGACGCCCAAATGTGTCTGTTCATGTCCCCAATATTTTTTTCCCCACCAAAGTGATCCCTCTTTAGCTACTTGCATTTTCTTGCTTTCAAACTGTTAGATTGGCAGGAGCTGGGACAGAGATGGGCGCTAACTCCCTCGTGCAGTACCTGGGTATCGAACTGCTGACTTGCTGGCCTTCCAGCTAACAAGGTGAGCTTCTTAACCACTGAGCCACTGCACCACAGTGCTGCTACTCCCTGCTGATTCACAAAACTCTTTGGTTAGTCATGGCCTGGTCACAGTTCCTCGACCTGGCCTACCTCCTAAGGTGGGTGTTGCAAGCTAAAATAGAAGAAAACATTGCCCTGAACCTCCTTGGAGAGGGAAAATATATTAGGAAGTAACCAAGACCGAAAATGAAATGTATTGTGTCGGCCTTAGTGGTTAAGAAGATGCGAAGCTAGAAAACTCTCCAACACGAAAGTCACTTACATCTTTAGCGCCTGGTTGGTTAATTGTACGAGAGGAAGGAAGATCGCCATAGAGAAAAACCAAACCGTGACAACTGAGCTTATGATGTTGTGCTGATAGTTTATTTAGCTACAGTGCAAGGGGACATTCAGCCACGTCCTGTTTTGCTTTCTCTTGACATTTTGGGCAGAAGAAGAGTTTTTGCAGCCCCCTGCCCAGAACTGTGAAAGAGGCCCACTTGCATCTCTAGCAGGAACCACGCTAGATGTTGTATCTGAAAGTGACAGAATCCATGGGCTCATTTTCTGGTCTGCCGATAACTGCCAGAAACATGCGCCGATGAGAACTTGAGTTTGGCCCAACAGCAAAGCCGAGAAAGTAAGTGGCTTCATTTGGGCAGTCCAGGGTTTGAATGATCTGGACACGGAAGAAGAAGAACCAGGCAAATGCAGCCATGAGGTCTTGAGTTTGGCCAAAGCCAAGAAAGTGGCTTTGTTTTGGTAGTGCAGGGTTTGATCAGGACACGGAAGAAGAAGAAGAACTAGAAACATGCACTGACGAGGACTTAAATTTGGCCCACAACACAGCCAAGATAGTGGCTTCATTTGGGCAGTCCAGGGTTTGCTAAAGAAGAAGAAGAAGCGGAAGAAAAAGAAGAGGAACAGCAGAACCGTTTCTGTTTGGGGCTTAATCCCGTGGCCACGGCGAAGCCTCCTGAAGCCTTTGCCTGTGAATCAGGTGCGCAAGGGACACCTCTACTCTCGGTGTCTCAGGTATAGGGAAGAGAGACAAGTTTCACCACCCATACGACAGAAAGGGAGGTGAACTCCAGGCGCATGGAGCGCGATATCAGATGTGGCTAGAGGCCAAGCGGAGCCCAGCCTCCTTTGTCCTGGAACAGCAAAGAACAGTCATAAACAAGGAGAGGATTTCATTTCTCTTAGATTGCGATAAGATATTCCCCAAGTCCATACATTGCAGCAAAATCAAGGTGTGATTTAAAAGGGGGCGGGGGGGGGGGTTCTGACCAGAGAGAAAATGCCCCCTTAATGTCTGAAAGTGATGCTGGTTGTAGCCCATGGGTGGGAGGGGGTCCCAGAATGGTCTTATTTATTAAAGGCAGAGCTTTGAAAATGCTTTTTAAGATACTTTTTATTTCTTGGATTTACTATGGAACGACATTTAAATGCTTTTAATGCGCCTTTTAAAACCTGAACTGTCATGAGCATGAACTGTCATGAGCTGCCTCGTTCCCCTATGGCCGTGATGGTAAACCTTGGCACTCCAGGTGTTCTTGGACTTCATTTCCCAGAAGCCCAAGTCTGTGAATGGGTTTATTACTGGTGTTCTTGGACTTCAGTTCCCAGAAGCCCAAGTCTCTGTGAATCCACACAAATGGGTTTACTGGTTTTTCTTGGACTTCATATCCCAGAAGCCCAAGTCTCAGTGAATCCACACAGATGGTTTTCTGGTGTTCTGGAACTTACATTCCCAGAGGCCCAGGTCCCTGTGAATCCACAGGAATGGGTTTATTACTGGTGTTCTTGGACTTCAATTCCCAGAAGCCCAGGTCTCTGTGAATCCACACAAATGGGTTTACTGGTTTTTCTTGGACTTCATTTCCCAGAAGCCCAAGTCTTAGTGAATCCACACAGATGGGTTTTCTGGTGTTCTGGAACTTAAATTCCCAGAAGCCCAAGTCCCTGTGAATCCACAGGAATGGGCTTAACTGTGTGTGTTCCTGGACTTCAATTCCCAGAAGCCCAAATCTCTGTGAATCCACACGGATGGGTTTACTGCGCGCATGGATTCACAGACTTGGGCTTCTGGGAATTGACGTTCAAGAACAGCTGGAATGCCAAGGTTTGCCATCAGTGTCCTATGGGGAGAAACGAGGCACAGAAATATACTAAGGGCAATATTCTTTGAAGGGATGCTTACTTCCAAACCTGGAATGAAGATGAAGAACTAAAAGGAGGATGGAGGTCTGAATTGGCCCATCGTCCACAGTGAACAAGCAGCCTCTGGACAGCACTTTCAGCCACCAGCACACACAGGTCTCCGGGTCACAGCCAGGTAGGATGTTGAGAATAGCTGTTCAAATGATAACAAAGCGTACAATGGCTGTTTGGAAACTGAGCAAGGAGAGGGTAAAGTGGAATATAAGTAAATGCAGCCGCCAGTTAATCATAAAGCCAGCAATGATGAGGGCAAGGAAAGGACCCGAAAGTTTCCTGGCCTCAGGTGGCAGGGCCGGCCCTACTGTGATGACGGTTGGAGAAGTGTCCTATGGAAGCTTTGGCCATTCATGCCAAGAGCCTTCCTACCGTTACCTTGAGAAGACGTGGGAAATCCGTTCAGCTTTTGTAAGTCGGTCAAGGTAAAAGTTTCCCTTGCTCAAAAGCCAGTCGTGTTGGGTTCGGGACTCATCTCCGTTTACAGCCAAAGAGCCAGCCCTGTCTACCTCTGGAGACGTTTCCGTGGTCATGTGGCAGGCAGGACTAGAATCTGGAGCACACATAATGTTACCTTTCCCACCGAAGTGGTACCTCTTTATCTAGTTGCAAATTTATTGCTTTCGAACGGCTAGGTTGGCAGGAGCTGGGACAGATGACGGGAACGCACTTCACCTTGCAGCACTCAGGTCTCAAGCTGCTGACCTGCCGTCCTTCCGGTCATCAAGTTCAGCATCTTAACCACTAAGCCGCTGCCATCCCCCTTTGTGTGTGCGTGCGTGCGTGCGTGCGTGTGTGTGTGTATACAGTATATAAAACATGTTGACTAGCTCTACAGTCACTGTTGCCTTTCCCGGGTAAATGAGTTTTTATAAGTTTCGGCCAGTTTCCTGCCAAAACTCCTGGCCCTTCCACGCCCTTTGGGTAGAGGGTGAGGCCGTCTCACTTCCCTATTTGTGATGTAAACCACCCCGAGAGGCTGGGGCTAGTTTCAGGTTCACCGGGCAGCCAGGGCTCTCTCTCTTGAGTCCATCTGGGCTACATCATTGTGGGCAAGAAAGGCTACCTAGAAACCCTTGCCCAGGGGTGCTCCAAACTATGGCCCATGGGCCAGATCCAGCCCCCAATGCCAGTTCATCCGGCCCACGACACCCTCATCGCTCCTGGAAGTGTACGTAAAATATGCCCGTACGTCGCCCACTTCCAGGAGCGACGAGGGTGTCACGGGCTGGATGAACTGGTGTCGGGGGCCAGATCCGGCCCATGGGCCATAGTTTGGGGCACCCTTGGTTTAAGCAGAGAAAATGGTGGCCTAAAAATCTATCTCATCCTCTTGCCAAACATCCTTCCGGAGAGAGGAACCACGTGACTGGCCCGCTAAACCACGTGACCGGCCCACTAAAACACGTGACTGGCCTGCAGCCCAAGAAGTTTGGGCACCCCTGCCCTTGCCAGTTGATAAAGATGCCTCCTGGGAATGTATGCGCAAGAGGAGCGCGGGCCCCAGGGCAAACAAGGCTTTGTGGAAGCGATTAGCCAAACAAGGGCTACCAAAGCTTAAATAAACTCCTGAGGCAGGCAGGGAGCCAAGCACTTTCTCGGAGGGATTAGGCTCAAATCCTACTCAGTCTCAAACTTTCGTCTCTCACAGCCAGCCGGCCGGGCGGATGTCCCTTCGAAGGTGGTTTGGCAGGAAGGAGGGCTTTTGCACACTTAACACGGGTGGCCTTTGTGACATCCCACCTGGACTACTGTAATGCACTCTACGTGGGGCTGCCCTTGGAGGCAGTGCTGAAGCTTTGCATGGTTTAAAATGCAGCAGTCAGGCTGCAAGTGGTGCCAGTTATAGGGAGCCTATAACACCACACACACACACACACATACACTACTCCAAGCACTGCACTCACTTCCAGTCTGTTTCCAGGCCCCATTCAAAGTGTAGGTCATGATCTAGAAAGCCCTATAAGGCCTGAGTCTGGGTTCTCGGAGGGTGACTCTAGATCTCCCCCTATGAGCCTGTTAAGCAGTTAAGGCAGAGGTTCCCAACCTTTTCAAGCCGGGGCCGGGTCGCACTCTCTCAGTCAGCTTTGAGGGCCAGATGGCCATAATACCCTGCCTGCATGGTGGGGGGGGGTCATTTTGTCCCAACAGCTTCCAAGGGGGTGGCCATTTTGTTTCTTGAATGCCCTCGGAGGGATTGGGGGGCCCATGTGAAATGGCACCGTGGGCCGGATCCGGCTCACGGGCCTTAGGTTGGGAACCCCTGAATTAAGGTCTTCAGGGAAGTCCACAGGGAAGGGTGCTGGTCCCCAGTGGATTAAATGGTCCCACTTGAATGCCTCTGGATGGAGGGCAGCAGCTTCATCCATCCTGCCCTGGGGATGAAGATGAAGGGGACTTTGCGTGCCAAAAGGGCTCAGGACCAGAAAGACATGCACGGAACTGGATCATTGGTACTATGGTGGTTACACTGTGATGCACAAGGCAAATGGAAGGCCACTGCATTATCTTCTCAGGACAATCTTCATGGCTGATCGGCATGCAGACAGAGAGCCAATATTCCGAATCAGATACAGCACAAGAAGAAGGATCAAAGCCCAGATGCCCCCCTCTAGGTACAACTGAGGTCTAGTTGAGCCAGATGTTGAGGCTGTGCCTGAGGCTTGAAGCTACTTCTGAAGTAAGTGAATCAGTTCCATAATGCCCGGTGTCTGCTGTGGCTCCATCTCATGAAGAGCAACTCCAATGGCGAAGAGCCCCTGACAGATCAACACCCTGCCACCGTTTCCTCTGGCTCCCAGCGCATTAACCTTGTTAGCCAAAAGCCAGACTAACGAGCAGGCAGGCTGGCTGGTTGGTGGGAGCCGAAGTGTTGAGGTGCATCCAAGGCCCCCCCAAGAAACCTCCTGCCTGCCTCTGCCAACCTTGCTTTCAGAAGCCCATTGACACCGCTGTGAATGGAGCCATGGGTAGAGTGACAGGATGGCTCAAACCCACACCAGTTGAGAAAATAGACCCTCTTGTGAGTATCACTCCACATCTAAGATCAGGAGAGAAGGAGCAGCGAACACCGAGAGAACTAAGCAAGAGAAGGACCCGCAACGTCTTCTGAGCGGAGATGAGCCTCAAGTTTAACAACTCAGATCCAGGGAGAGCTTTAGGGCAAGAACAAACACCAATGACTATTTCTGACTCTACGCTGCTATCATTCTCCTTTGTGGTCTGCTGTGAATCCACACTAATGGGTTTACGGCGTGTACTTAAGATGCTGAACCTGAGATCAGGAGAGAAGGAGCGGTGAACGCTGAGAAAACTAAGCAAGAGGACTGTTGGCATCCTCTGAACGGAGATGAGCCTCAAGTCTACTGGCTCAGATGCAAGAAGAGCTTTATGTCAAAAGCAAACACTCTTGAGGGTATGGATGAGCAAAAGCAAATTAAGAGATGGAGGAAGAAGGAGCTCACTCACTGGACAAGGAACAATAATAAAGGAGGAAAATTATGGCTGAGGATCTCAACCTCCGCAACGTCACTCGGAGGACCCTGGATCGGTTGAGGATCAGAGTCCCTAAATGCAAGACCACCAGGCTCGAGGGGGGAGGGCTGATGGCGGACAACAACATGCGGTGTGAATGTGTAGAGAGACAGAATCCATGGGCTCATTTACTGGCTTGCCGATGACTGCCAGAAACCTGCACCGACGAGGACTTGAGTTTGGCCAAAGCCAAGAAGGTGACATCATTTTGCCATTCCAGGGTTTGATCGGGACACGAAAGAGGAAGAATCTGCCCATGGAAACCGGAGTGTCACGGCCAACAAGCAGCTGGAATTTGAGTCTGGCTTCCTTCTGCCTTGCCCTCCCTCTCGTGGCCAGAACTCCCTGGCTGGCCAACGCCATCTCCACAAACAAACAAACAGAAGAGGATCCGGGGCGAGGGAAGGGCAGGTTGAGAGTCCGTTGAGGAGGCCCCACCCTCACCTGTGCTAACAGGGCAGCCCCCGCCCTGGCGACGAGGAAGGAGATATAAAACAGCCCGGAGGAGTCAGGTAGCCAAAGGGAGAAGGAAGCCAAGCCGTGCCAACCAAGGCGGGCAGGAGAGTCCAGGGTCTGCCAAGAGGAAAAGGAGAGAAGCCGTGTCCGGCGAGATGTCCATGGGCCTTGAGATCGGGGGCATCGCCCTCTCCGTGGTGGGCTGGCTGCTCTGCATCCTCTGCTGTGCATTGCCCATGTGGCGGGTGACGGCCTTCATCGGCTACAACATCGTCACAGCCCAGTTCTCCTGGGAGGGCCTCTGGATGGACTGCGTCGTCCAGAGCACGGGCCAAATGCAGTGCAAAGTCTACGACTCCATGCTCATCCTGGGGGCCGACATCCAGGCCGCCCGGGCCCTGACAGTCATCGCCATCGTCCTGGGCGGGCTGGGCCTGCTGGTCTTCCTCATGGGGGCCAAGTGCACCCGCTGCATGGAGGACGAGGCCCCCAAGGCCAAAGTCACCATCGCCGCCGGGGCCATCTTTATCCTGGCCGGCCTGCTGACCCTCATCCCGGTCTCCTGGTCAGCCAACCAGATCATCCGCAACTTCTACAACACTCTTGTGCCCCAGCCGCTGAAGAAGGAGCTGGGGGCCGCCCTCTACGTCGGTTGGGCCGCCTCCGTTTGCTTCCTCTTTGGGGGCTCCTTGCTCTGCTGCTCGTGCCCCCCCAAGGAGGAGAAGTACCGGCCCACCCACGTGGCCTACTCCGCACCCAGGACAACTACCATGGCCAGCTACGACAAGAAGAACTACGTGTGAGCAACGGGCGTCGAGGGTGAGGCGTCTCCCAACCCAACCCACCCTGGACACTTCTGGACTTCCTCCTTTGCCCGGCTTCAGGAAAGGCTGAGCCTGGACTGAGAAGCTGCATTGGACGGACATAGGCCTGGACACTCGTTTTCGGACACTCGGGGCGGAGGGGAGTTCCTGGATGGCAGGAGAACCCCTGTCAGTTCCCCCTTTCCTCCCGTCTTTCTCGTGACTGGCACACACACCCCTTGCCCAGGCTGGCGTGGGTACAGTGGAAGCCCACAAAGACAGACATTGCGGGATGCCGTTTGGTTCACTTTCTGGGACACAGTGGGCCGGGTGGGTGAGGGTGAGGGGGGCAGGAATCAAGGTTGTTTTCTGGCATGTCAGGCCCGGTCCCTGTGTTGGTGGGTCTCAGTTTGCCTTGTGCACGGAGGCAAAATGGGACCCATGCTCAGCCATCTCGTTCCAAATGCCATTGGCTTCCACGCCGCCCGCCTTGACGGTCAAGGGTGGCAATTGGCACAGAGAGACAGACAGAGAAAAGGGGTGCCGTGCCGTGCCCATCTTGACATCTGGGGTCTTTTTGGAGACCTTCCCCAGCCTTTCCTGACTGAGAAAGACCGCGGGCCGAGCCAGGCAATCTGGAAGGTAGGCAGGCAGGCAGGCAGGCAAGGGGTGCCACTTGTTACACATGCCAACGATCGGCAGGGATTCCCTCTTGCCCCATTTCCCCCTTTCTATGACATTACATGATGCTCCCCTTTGTTTTCTTCCTTCCCACCCATCCCCAAATAAAAGTTTGTTTGAATAAACCCAAAAAACAGAAAGATGGCGTTTTTGACTCTTGACTTTGGCCGGTCAGCCCGCAAACGCCCTTCGCCCCCCGTTCTGTGCTTTCTGCAATGCTTGGCTTTTTTTCTCGCGCACTCAAGACAAAACCATTGGGTCCTGCTTTGGGCGGGTTTGAATCCTGGCTCAAAACCCCGATTCGATGACATCCGCAATAGTCAAAAAGTATTTCGCGCCCAGTTGTCTTTCCCTCCCAAATAGAAAATGGATATATTTGCCTAAGTCCCGTGGCGGGGCGGAAATTACAGCCGCATGGTTTGTTTTGACAGCGTTACCGTTGGCTTTCTAGGAAATGACTAGTGATCCAAAATGCAAATTAACCAGAGAGGCTTTTCAATTTACACCTTTGTGTAGACACCATATAGAGCAGTGATGGCGAACCTTGGGGCACTCCAGGTGCTCTTGGAGTTCAATACCCATTCATGTGGGTTCACAGAGATTTGGGCTTCTGGGAATTGAACTCCAAGAACACCTGGAGTGCCCCATCACGGATATAGACTTTTCGAAAATGATTTAAAATAGTGTATTTCTAAACAGTGCTGCGTGCACTCCGGAGCCTAGCCGTGCCTGCCACATGACCACAGAACTATAGCTCCTCCGGTGGCTTAGTGGTTAAAGGCTTGGAGACTGGAAAGACAGGTTCGATTCCCACAGAGTTCTCACAGATTGTCCGACAGAAAAGGCAGAGGAGCAGAAATTTCCGAGGTTGGTTGGGTTCCAGGATCATCTTCACAGGGACCCTCTGGAACTCACCGCCACAAGGCCTGGCAACAGCTGAGTTTGCATCGGGCGCTTGAAAAACATGTGGAAGAGGAGTTGGAATTTAGTATTTGCTGAGCATGGGGAGTAGATCCGGGGTGGCCAAACTTTTCGGACCGTGGGCCGGTCACATGGTTCCTTCCGCTGGAAGCGGAAGTAAAACACGCCTTGCAATCTGTTTTTGCAACAGGAGGAAATAGAGTTTAAGCTGCTATTTCCTGTGCTTCAACCAAGGGTGCCCAAACCACGACCCGTGGACTGGATCCGGCCCCTGACACCAATTCACCTGGCCCATTTTACTTCCACTTCCGGGAGTGACAAGGGCAGCGTGGGATGGATGCATTGCTGTCGGGGGCTGGATCTGGCCCTCGGGCTGTAGTTTGGGCACCCCCGGACTAAGTGAAACCTCCACGTACAGGGGCAGTCTAGCTCTGAATGCAGGCTGGGAGAGCTCAGGGCTCTTCATGGCCATAAAATACTTGTTGCGTTCCCAAATATATTGGGCCGGCCACCTCTGGAGACAGATGGGACCACCACCTGCTCTGCCTCCAGTAGAGCCTCCGGCCGGCCTTTACAGCTCATGCACAGGCTGACAGTTCCTCACTCGGAGACCATGCGCTTCCCAGAACCGTGCTGCTTGCTGGCTCGCAACCTCTGCCCATGCCACCCTTCCTTGGCCTTGGGCTGGCTTGGCTTCCTGCCATCTGAACGCAGAACGATAAAGAAAGTTGTCTCCTCTCACCTCTTACCTTTGCACACAATCCGAGATTAGCCGAGGCCTGATCCGAGCGCGCAGTGTGCACGTTTCGAAGGCTCGGCCAGGCTCGGCTGCTTCGAACCGTCACCCGGAAGGCCGGTATGAAAACCAATCCTTCCGTCTCTTACAGGTCCTTTGGGGCAGGAGCCAAAGGTCACTATTGCTTGAAAGCTCATCGTATCTGACTCTAGGAGTCAGTGCTCATCTCCGTTTACAGCGCCTGCAGAGGTTTCCGTGGTCACGTGGCAGGCATGGAACCTGTTTATCTACTTGCAATTTCTTGCAATTTTGAACTGCTAGGTTGGCAGGACCCGGGATAGAGGACAGGAGCTCACTCCGACATGCAGCAGTGGGGTCTCGAACTCCTGACTTGCCCACCTTCCAGGTGTCAATTTAAGCGTCTTAATCACTAAGTTAATTTCCAATGACCTTCTTGGTTATTACCCCCCCAAAAAAGCAATTTCCTTGGCCACTCCTGCTGCAGGTTGCCCTTCGCCCGCCCTCAGAGGCACCCTTTGTAACTGCTTCACTCATTCCACTTTGAGAGCCGAACCCTCGGGGGAAAGGAAACATCCCAAGGAACCAAAGGACACCTGGGACGCCCAGGTGGGGTTCCTTGGGGTGTTACCTTTTCCCGAGCACAGCTCAAACCTGCTCAGCCTCCGCCCCAGAGCCCTGCGGAGAGCAGTTGAGGCAGGCGGCTGTTTACTTTTGGCCCGTTCTCAGTTCAAGGAAGGCAACTGGCCAAGCCTTTGCCCACACCCCTCCTTCCCTTGCCTTGACTCGTTCCCTCGCTCGCCAAGGACATAAGGGGCAAGCGGAGCAAGCGGGAGGGAGGAAGGGCCGCAGAGACTCACAGAGATATTGAACAGCATGTAGCACAGAACAGCTCAAAGGGTTCGGTTCGGGATCACTTTGGCACCTCCCTAGTCTAATGAGATATCACCACATCACCTTTTTTTCTTCTTTCCCCCTTTTTTCTTTGAAGCCTTCTGTCTTGGCTCAGTGGTTAAGAAGCTCGCCTTGTTAGCTGGAAGGCTGGCAAATCGGCAGTTTGAGACCCAGGCACTGCATGACGGATTGAGTGCCTGTCTCTGATCCAGCTCTTAGGGACGTGAAAGGAGCCTCAGTTGTGCTTTCCCTGAGCAGAGTTTCTCCCACAAAAATCCTTTCAACCCAGAATAATTTCTGATACAACAACATCATCATCATCATCATCATCGTTGTCATCATCATCATCATTATTATTATTATTATTATTATTATTATTATTATTATTATTATTATTATTATTATTATTATTATTATTATTATTATTATTATTATTATTATTTCCTAGATCAGTTATAGCGAACCTTGGCACTCCAGGTGTCCTTGGACTTCAATTCCCAGAAGCCCAAGTCTCTGTAAATCCACATGAATGGGTTTACTGGCAGCACTCCATGTGTTCTTGGACTTCAGTTCCCACGAATCCACATGCAGTAAACCCATTACATGCAGTAAACCCATCTGTGTGGATTCATAGAGACTTGAGCTTCTGGGAATAGAAGACGCACAGTAAAACCATTCGTGTGGATTCACAGCAACTTGGGCTTCTGGGAAATGAAGTCCAAGAACACATAGTGCCAAAGTTCACCATCATGGTCTTAGATCTACGTCCCATCTTTCACCTTCCTCTTTTATTGACAAACATCCAGATGTTTAGGGGAGCTTAGTGTGATTTCGCCTTTTTAGAGGTTGTGGCTTTGGGGCAAAATGGTCGAAGGGATTAACCTACAGCGTAGTAAAGGCAAACGCAATATTTGGACCATACAAATCAAGGCAAGACCAATCAACACATTTATTTATTCATTATTTAGCGCATGGCAGTACCAATCAACACAAAGAAACACTTCATACAAAGCACATTCATTCTCACCTGATGTTACCAGTGGCAAACAATGGACACTTACAGCAAACCATAAGCGAAACTTGGTCACCACGGAAATGAAATGTCTGAGGAGTGGCTAGAAGGGATTTTATTTATTTATTTATTAGATTTGTATCGCCGCCCCATCCGCCGGGGCGATCCTGGGTGGCTTACAACACATAAGCCCAACATAAAAGAACCCCATGTAAATAATCATAAAATATATCAGGTTAAAATCACTGCAACCTTAAAAAGTCCTCGACCTCCAGCTCCCCATTAAAGCTAGCTAGAACTAGGCTAAGGTAGCTTTAAAAACCCACCCTGGATGGCCCTTTTATATCATCCAACGCCTGCCATGCTGGGATGACATCAGGAATGAGGTTATAAGGGAAAGAATCGGAATAGACCCAATCTTGCACTACATACAGAGGCAAAAAATAAAGTGGTTTTGCCCATCTGGAGAGAATGTTTTGGAATTTCACGCCACACGAGGCTTATGTGGGAAGAGAAGGTCAAAGAGGCAGACCCGGAGGAAGCTAGATGACATCAAAGAAATATTACACGGACACCAAATAACACCGCTAGAAGTGCCTTGCAGATCTCCCTTGACACCCGATGGGGTAAAAGAGGAAGACGTGGCTTCAGGCTGCAAAAACATAGTAGGTTCCTATAGTTGAGCTGGGCAAACTGCAAAGTCAAGAGTTCACACAGGGCTCTTGGGCAAAGAGAGACAACAATCCCTGTGGGCCACAGAGGCTGGAAGAACAGCACCAGTGTGTAAAGCCAACTTTTGCATCCTTGCTACGGGGGAGTAAAACACCTCTGGAAGCCATGAGGATCCCGGGGGAGGGGGGGCGAAGGAAGGTGGGACACCCACCCCGCCCCAGAGTGTGTCCCCGTTTATACCCGGAAGAAGCCGCTCTCGCTTCCAGAGCAAACACGCAACCGCCAGATGGCCAAACACCCACCCAGGTCGTAAAACATTGTGTTCCCAATGTGTTTCCTTTAATGGCGACAATCAAAGCCCAATAAAGCCCAGAGGGAGCGGAGGGCCTGGCAACCGTCTCTCGTCGGAGCCACGTGCTGCTGGGCTTGAAGAACCCCGGACTCTGTCCTGGCTGGACGGACGGTGGATCTTCCTCCAGGAGCACTGAACGGTGCAGGGAGGCCATCGCGGGCCGGAAAGAGACGGGCAGCGTGGAGCGTTATGGACCACCAGTTGGGTTTGGCTTGGGAAAGATGGACTTACGATGCCTCGGTCATTTGGATGAAAAAGGTCTCCCCTTGCTTGAAAGCCAGTCGTATCTGACTCTAGGCTTTGGTGCTCATCTCCGTGCTGTCTGTGTCTCCAGACGTTTCCGTGGGCATAAGAACATAAGAAGGCCTTGCTGGAAGAGGCCACAGAAGCCCATCATCCAGTCCAGCATTCTGTCTCCCACAGTGGCTCACTATTTGCTTCAGGGTATTCTTCCCAAGCAGATGCCTTCACCTGCTTAGGATTCCTGCCTGGAAATGGCATGCGGCAGGCATGACTAGACATGGAACGCTGTGCCCTTTCCTGCCAAAGCAGTACCTATTTATTTACTTGCAAATTCTTGGCTTTTGAATGTCTAGGTTAGGAGGAGCTGGGATAGACAACAAGCGCTCACTCTGTCGTGCAGCACTCCGGTCTTGAACGCTGATCTTCCAGTCGTCAAGTACAAGCGTCTTAATCATTTTCACGCATCCTGTACGCTGGGCTGACAGAGAACAGATCCTTCCCGTCCTCTTGGATTTATTGAAACACCAGCCGTGCTATTCTGCGCTATAGTAAGACTAACAAAGCAGTGACAGACTTTACCTTCTTGGGATCTAAGGTCACTGTAGAGCAAGGATTCTCATCCTGCAGTCCTCAGGCCAGATGCGACCCACGGCACCATTTCATGTGGCCTCCCACTGCCTCCACCACACCCGGAAGTGCCATGGGGTGTGGTGGAGGAAGACCAAAATGGTCATCTGGCCCCCGAAGCTGTCTGAGGGAGCGTGCCCCAATGGCCCCCCAGCTTTAAAAAGTTGAGAACTCCTGCTGTACATCGTGACTGGAGCCATGGAGACATAAAAAGACGCTTCCTTCTTGTGCATAGTCCGCCTAGTCAAAGCAATGGTCTTCCCAGTCGTCATGTATGGCTTGTGAGAGCTGGACCCTAAGGAAGGCTGACGCCATTGAACTCTGTGGTGCTGGAGGAGACTCTTGAGAGTCCGTCCCCTGGACTGCGAGGAGATCAAACCAGTCCATCCTGAAGGCATTCCACCATGGAAGGAGAGAGACTGAAGCTCAAGTGTTTTGGCCACCAAAAGAGAGGACTCACTTGAGACGGTCCTGATGCTAGGAAAGATGGAAGGCAAAAGGGGAAGGAGAAAGGGCCGATGCTAGATGGCATTGTTGATGCAGTGGGCATAGATCTGGGCATGTGGTGGTCCATGTGGGTCATTACAAAGGGTCGGACCCGGACTGGACTGTGCGACTAAGCAACAAACAAAGTTAGTCTTTGTTTACTCTCCGACCTGCTTGTTCCTCCCTAAGCACTCTTCAGCCAGATCAAACATGGCCCTGACTGGATCAGACTTCCAAGTCCATCGCCCCCTCAAATATTTTAGTGTTTCCTTGAAAGGGAGGGGGCGTCTCGGCCCTCCCCTCCCTTGCCCCACCTGCTTGGGCTTCACCCTGTCCTGGCCTGACCTCCAAACAAAGAGAATTATCTGGCAAACATTGTGGGCTTTCCCAGAGAGGAAACTCTGGTCTTCCCCCAGTTTTCCTCCTATGGAGACCTGTTTGGCTAAGCTAGGGTGCCCAAACTACTGCCCATGGGCCAGATCTGACCCCCGACACCAATTCATCCGGCCCGCAAAGCCCTCATCGCTCCCGGAAGCGGAGTGCTTCCGCATTATACTTCTGCTTCCGGGAGCGACGAGGGCTTCGCGGGCTAGATGAATTGGCAATTGGGGGTCGGCTCTGGCCCATGGGCCAAAGTGACCTGCCCCCTGAACCATGTGACCGGCACCCCTGGGCTAAGTGGATCCCTCCTTCTGTCTACTGCCTTGCACATAGGGTGGAGAAATGTGGTGCGCCGGCACTCTGGACACGCTCAGAGACTGCTTCACCCTTGGCTAACCAGGCTCCTGCCAGTCTCTCTAGGGAGCCACATGCGCCCAATGTGTGCCTTTCTTTAACAAAAAATGGTTTCTCTGGTTGCTCATGGGTGGCTTCCCCGGCCGTCCTCCCGAAGAGCACCTTTCACCTGCCCTGGGGAAGTGGGTGAGAGGACTCCTCCGACGGCATAGGTGCAGCCTCAGCAGCCCCTAACGGCCCTCTCCAGGCAGGCTGCTCTCCCTGGAGCTCGGCTCCAGACAAAGGATGGATTTATGCGACCGCTGCCGCCGCACCCTGCAGCACATGACCGATACTGCGAGGACAGGTGCAAGATACCTGGCCCAGAGCCCACCTGCACGGCCGGGCTGCAAGTTAACTCTTCCTGGCCTCTCCAGGATGATCAGGATCAATGGAAAGCCACCAGGCACCCACCGGACCAGCCAGAACAAAACCAGCATGCTTGGGTTTCTTGGTGGTGCTCCCAGCAGGCAGAGAAAGGCTCAGTCACACAGGCCACCTGTGTATGCGCTGGCCTGGAGTCTCAAGTCCGTTTGTTGCTCCCTGCTTCTGTGTTTGTTGACTGACTTACACCATTGTTTTGCTTTCAAGCCATATTGTTGCTATTATTAAAAATGGGGGTCCTAAGTTATTGTTGTTTGTGTGGTGAGGTGGACCTGCTCCACGAAAAAAATCACATTTAAATACAGGAGTTAGTCTTTAAGATAGGGGTGCCCAAACTGTGGCCTGTGGGCCAGATCCGGCCCCCAATGCCAATTCATTTAGTCATCCGGCCCGCACAACCCTCGACGCTCTCGGAAGCGGAAGTACAATGCATCTGCACAGGCGCATTTTACCTCCCACTTCCGAGAGCGATGAGGACAGTGTGGGTTGGATAATTTGGTATCAAGGGCCAGATCTGGCCCACAGGATGTACTTTGGCCACCCCTGGTGTAAGTAGAGGAAGTGGCAGCTTAAAACCGATCTCATCCTGTTGCAAAAGATTGCAAGGCGCGTTTTTTACTTCCGCTTTCGGCGGGAGGAACCACGTGACCAGCCCCTGGCCTGGAAAGTGTGGCCAACCCCGGGCTTTAAGGTGCCGCAACAGTTTTGTGTTTTTGCTGCTCGGTTTTGTTTTACCTCAGATGTGAATTTCATACCTTTTGGGGATGGGTAAAAATGCAACAAATAACACAAATAAATTATTTCCGAAATAAAAGACTTCAAATGTGACAATTTTATTCCCGCTCCCCTGACGAAGCGCTCTGTTTCGTTCAGAAGCTGGCGCCGCCGCGGCACTCTGCCCCAAGGCTCTCGGGCTCCCCCGCGCGGCGCACGCGCGCACAGCTGTCTCTTCATCACTGTCAGGGCGCCACACCGGAAAGGGCGGGGCCAGCCGTGCCGTATCCCCCGCGACCGCACCGGAAGTGTCCCTTCAACGTCACGCCTCTTGGTGACCGCTGCTGCGCCATGCTCCGCTTCCTCGGCCTAGCTCGCTTGCCGCGGGCCCAGGTGCCCTTCCGAAGAGGCCGAGGCCGCCGCCACGCCTGCCAGGCCCGGGACAGGACGAGCCTCGCCGAAGGCCTGTAAGCCCCGCTAGCTAGGGAGAGGCGGGGCGGCGCTGTTCCCTCCCTTTCCCGGCAGCCTCCGCGCGGCGTGAGCCTTCCGGGGCCCGTAGTCTTCGAAGACCCGGATGTGCTCACCATAGAGGAGCAGGATAGAGCGGCTCCCTTTTTCAAAGATAGCCAGGAAGGGGCAGTGGAGGTCCGCCAAGGATAGGGAAGGGTGGGATTTGTTGTTATTTTTATCATTATTATTATTATTAACCCTGGGAAAGCTGCACCAGGACTCCCTGTAGAGAGGAAAGGAAAGATAAACCCCCTTTTAAAAAATAATTATTATTTAACACTTTTATATCCCGCCCACCTGGCATATTTCCCCACTATCTGCGGTTAAATGCACACCAAGTCCACTTCATCAGACATATGTGGCACCAATTTTTACACAAATCAGGTACACATGTACACAGTAGTTAGCAAGCATCTTAAAACAACACTAGAAGTATACCGTCAACGTAGAGGTAGTACTGCAGGATGGAATGAGCTCCTGTCTTTGTCCCAGCTCCTGCCAACCAAGCAGTTCGGAAGCAAGACATTGCAAGTAGATAAATAGGGACCACTTCGGTGGGAAGGTAACGGCGTTCTGTGTGCTCCGGTGTCTAGTCATGCCTGCCACATGACCACGGAAACGTCTGCAGAAGCAGACAGCGCTGGTTCTTTGGCTTTGAAACAGAGATGAGCGCTGCACCCTACAGTCGGATACGACTGGCTTTCGAGCAAGGGAAACCTTTAGCAGTAGATAAAACAACCAGACTTATTATAAATAAATCAGGTCGAGTTTTTATTTCATTTTCATCTTCATTAGTCAGTTTCCTTCCTTTTCTTTACATTGATTACTGTGCGGTAGTTCACTAGAATAGCGATAGTATTAGGACTTGGGTTGCAGCAAGAAAAATAGCAGGCTGGAGAGGACAGCATTTGGTCTCATTCAGATTTAATGGAGCTCTAGAGGAAGATGATGGAGCCCACCACCTTCACCGTGTTTCCCGCCCTCTGTCTGGATGTCCCTTTCTTGGAAAGCCCTTCCTTTCCCTCGCCTTCCTCTTCTGTTTTGCAGGCCCGTGCCCCTCTCCTATGCCGTGTTTGACGGACCCTCGACCCAGCCTCCCCTCGTTTTCCTGCACGGCCTTTTCGGAAACAAAGCCAACTTCACGTCCCTTGCCAAAAAGCTGGTGCTCCAGACAGGTCGCAAGGTGGGTGGAAGGAGATTTTTTTTGGGGGGGGGGGGGCAGCCAGCCTGAGTTACCAGTTGCTTTCCACTCTGAAGGGCCCCTTCAATCTTTATTATCGCCCATGACCAGCATAGTACAGCAAAAAAAAAAAGAAAGAAAAATAAAGAAAACCCAGATGTTAAAACAAAGTACTTAAAATATATCAAGAGACAGAAGTATTGTTAAAAGGAGCATTTCTGCTCAGAGTTAAGGAGTAGTAAAATTAGTGTTTAAGATTAATAGTGTTGAAACTATTATTAAGGCTATGCTATAGCGCTAGTAGTTTATTTAGCTGAAGGACCTGCCAGAATTGTTCTTCTGCTCTTACACGCTGCCTGCAGCACAAAACCTGGCAGCGTTGTGGGTGAAGGTGGGCCTTTCATCAGATAACTAAGCAGCCAGTGGGGTGTATGTGCTGTTTGGCCGGCCTGGATACTTGTAGAGTAGACCCTCACATATTGACGTTGCTTGGTTCCCCAAGTAGCGTCGCTATAGGGTAAACGTCGTGCGGTTTTCAATGGCAGCTGCGCCATCTAGCGGCAAAAAAATGTCATCCGCACAATGTTGTTAATCCGCAGAATGACGGTTTTTCGTCGTTATGCGGATAGTCACGTGGCGAGGGACAATGCGTCGTTAAGCGGAAATGACGCTATTCGGACGCGTCGTTAATCGAGGCTCCACTGTACAGCAGCTGAAATATGAGCTTATTCCGGATGTCTATAAAAAGGGCAGATGCACAGAACGTGTTTTGTTCTGTGGTTTCAATTTCTCCAGTGTCACAGGGGCATCGTCTCTGTCATTGGTGTCCTTTGGAATTTTCCTTTGAGAACCGAAGAAGGGAGGGCCTGGCAGCGGGCTAGCGTAAATGCCCTCCCATGACTTGGTGACTCAAATTGGAGCAAGGGGTTGCTGTCTTGGCTGGACAAACTCTGCACTATGGAACAAGAAGGAAACCCAGAAGGTTTTTCAGCATCGATGCTTTGGGGCAGATCGCAGGCAGATACGTGTTCATAGCTATAAAGTGCACACACATACAGATCAGAGAATCAGTCGTCTCTGGTTCTTTCAAAGCGTTTCCCATCTTGAACCTCCTTGGAGAAGTGAGGCTATGATATGCTGCTGTTCTTCTTCTTCTCCTGCCCAGTTAGGTGCTGACGGTGGATGCCCGTAACCACGGCGACAGCCCCCACAGCCCGCTTATGACCTACGAAGCCATGAGTGCCGACCTGCACCACCTCCTCCGGCAGCTGCGCCTCCACCGGTGCGTCTTGGTTGGGCACAGCATGGGCGGCAAGACAGCCATGGTGGCCACGCTCCGACAGGTGAGGGGCCTACTTGCCTGGTGGGTTTGCCCTGCCCTGTTCGGACACGCGAGTCCTAGGCTGGGGTGTTGGGGGTGGGATGGTCAAACAAGAACAGGCAGGTAGGAATGAGAGATGGGGTGGATCAGGCCCTCCAGACTTCCTGGGACTGCATGTCCCATCAGCCCCTGCCATTGAGGATGGGAGGTCAGAACCAGAGTGTCTGGAAGGCCACGTATTCTTTAGCCCACCCAGAATGGTAGAAACGGGGTCTTGTGGCTGGTTGAGAAGAAAGTTTAAAGCAGTGTTTCCCAACCTTTGATTCTTGGACTTCAATTCCCAGCAGTCTCAGTCAGTCCATTGGCTGATCAGTGCTTTGGGGAACTGACTGAGACTGCTGGGAATTGAAGTCCAAGAAGCCTCAGTTCAGCACATTGGCTGATCAGTGCTTTGAGGAATTTACTGAGACTTCTTGGACTTCAATTCCCAGCAGTCTCAGTCAGTCCATTGGCTGATCAGTGCTTTGGGGAATTGCTGCTGACCCTCCGTCTGCTCCCTCCCTGAGTCTCTCCCTTTTCCTCCCCTCTCAATCCCAGCCGGAAGTGGTGGAGCGCCTGGTGTGCGTGGACATCAGCCCTAGCCAGATGACAGCCCTCATCGGCTTCCAGCACTTCGTAGCCGCCATGAAGGCGGTGGAAATTCCCCGAGGCATTCCCCGATCCACCGCACGCCGTCTGGCCGAAGATCAGTTGCGGCCAACCGTGCAGGTAAAGCCACTATTTTCACAGCCCTCAGCCCAGGAATAACCATTCCCTTGCTTTCCTAGACAGACAAGCAAGCAGTCCATGAGTTGGCAGGTGGATTCCACTTCAGCCATATAGTAAAGGTCAAAGTCTCCCTTGCTTGAAAGCCATTTGTGTCTGACTCTAGGGGTCAGTGCTGACCTCTGTTTGTAGCCAAAGAGCCAGCGCTGCAAATCATTCTGTAGTCACGTGGCAGGCATGATTAGACACCAGAACACTGTTACCTTTCCTGCCGAAGTGGTACCTATTTGCAAATTTCTTGCTTCCAAACTGCTAGGTTGGCAGGAGGTGAGACAGACGACGGTAGCTCAGTCCGTCCTGCAGCACTCTGGTCTCGAACTGCTGACGTGCAGTATCTTAACCACTAAGCCACCACATGCCAAAGGTCTGGTCCGTCCATGTGGAATGCCTTTATCTGCAGAAAGTATCCTTGCCAAGAGCCACCCTAAAACATACTCCTTCTGCCGTCTCCGCTTGTAGGAACCAGCCATCCGCCAGTTTCTGCTCACCAACCTCGTGTACGCTGAGGACCGGTTTGTGTGGCGGGTGAACCTGGACGCCATCTTCCAGCACGGGGCTACTCTGATGAGCTTCCCTGACTTCCAGACCTCCTACCCCGGGCCCGCCCTCTTCCTCGGAGGTTCCAACTCCGGCTACATCAGGTGAGCGATGGAGAGCAAAGTGGGTCAAATTCCTGTCCTTCAGGTGATTTGGGTGGAAGCTTCCCTCCTTCATTTGTGAAGGGGATTTATTGGCCTTGTGCTCCCAAGTAGCCAGAGGGCTCAGGTCATATCTGACTCTCAACGTGGGCCTGTGACGCTTGATACCTTCTCTTCAGGTCTCAACTGCAGAAGACGTTCCAATACCCTGTTACGGTGTTGGTGAACCTTGGCACTCCAGCTGTTCTTGGACTTCAATTCCAGAAGCCCAAGTCCCTGTGAATCCACACAAATAGGTTACTGGCACTCCAAGTGTCTTTGGACTTCAATTCCCAGAAGCTCAAGTCTCTGTAAACCCACACGGATGGGCAGTAAATGCACAGTAAACCCATTTGTGTGGATTTACAGAGACTTGGGGCTTTTGGGAATTGAAATCCAGTAACACCTGGAGTGCCTATAAACCCATTTGTGTGGATTCACAGAGACTTGGGCTTCTGGGAATTGAAGTCCAAGAACACCTGGAGTGCCAAGGTTCCCCATCACCGGCCCTGTTAGAACAGAACCTCTTGTTTTGGTTCCAGAAACCACCTGTTTTTCAAGTGACTTCAGTAGAGCACATCATGCAAGAGGCGTAATAATGGGCTCAACTACGGGAAGCCAGAGATATAGGCTGAATATCAGGGGAAACTCTTTAACTGTTAGAGCAGTACGACGGTGGAACCCGCTGCCTCGAGAGGTGGTGAGCACTCCAACCCTGGAGGTATTCAGGAGACAATTGGAAAACACCCCTCTGTCAGATCTGCTTTGATTTGGATTCCTGCATTGAGCAGGGTGTGGGGGAGTTGGACTGGATGGCCTCAAAGGCACCCCTTCCAACTCAGAGATTCTAGGATCCTAAGAACACACAGTTCTAGAAAGTGAAGTAAAAGCTGTTCTGAAAGTAATAGGAAGAAATAAATCAGTACACAGAACAGCAATAGGATTTGATTAAGATTTCTGCACTGAGCAGGGGATTGGACTCAATGGCCTAAAAGGGGCTTTTCTAACTCAGTCGTTCTATGATCCTAAGAAAGTGAAGTAAAAGCTGTTCTGAAAGTAATAGGAAGAAATAAATCAATACACAGAACAACAATAGGATTTGATTAAGATTTCTGCACTGAGCAGGTGGTTGGATTCGATGCCCTAAAAGGCACTTTTCCAACTCAGTCATTCTAGGATCCTAAAAACACACAGTTCTAGAAAGTGAAGTAAAAGCTGTCCTGAAAGTAATAGGAAGAAATAAATCAATACACAGAACAACAATAGGATTTGATTAAGATTTCTGCACTGAGCAGGGGGTTGGACTCGATGATCTAAAAGCCGCTTTTCTAACTCAGTCATAAGAACAGCCTTGCTGGAACAGGCCACAGGAGCCCATCCAGTCCAGCATTCTGTCTCACACAGTGGCTCACCATTTGCTTCAGGGTATTCCCAAGGAGATGCCTTCACCTGCTTAGGATTCCCTGGAAATGGCACTGAGAGATACCCTGCCTATCTCTCCAACCCGGAGGTTGTCCTTAGGTATCCATAATTATAGCCATTCTAGGATCCTAAGAAAGCGAAGTAAAAGCTGTTCTGAAAGTAATAGGAAGAAATAAATCAATACACAGAACAACAATAGGATTTGATTAAGATTTCTGGACTGAACAGGTGGTTGGATTCGATGGCCTAAAAGGCACCTTTCCAACTCAGAGATTCTAGGATCCTAAGAACACACAGTTCGGAAAATTTGGCAACCATTTGTGGATTACTCTTTGAAAGGAGAACAGGGTAGCTGCTGTGTACCAGATCAGATACATTTTTGGAAATGATGAAAATAAATATGACATCCTGCAGACTCTTATATGGTGTAAATACACACGGTGATTATTGTAAAATGGTTTAATGAACTTAGTAAATTGAGTTTTGTTTATGTAAAGTAATATTATAGTAAAGTATAGAGGTAAAGACTAATTTGAGTAAGTGGGAAATATTGAGGTACTAATGAGAATGATTATGAAGGAGTTGGGAATATGAATTGAATTTGAATGGTGGAAATCAAGAGAGGGTTCCTGCTATACTTTTAAGTTAGTATTTTAAGTGAAATTATAAGAATGTAGTTTGTATAATGTATTTTATTTGTATTATTGTTAACTGTATTGTTTATTTGAATTGTAGTTTGTTATTTGTTATTTTTTTCTTAGTAATTATTGTATTGTGCTTATATTTAATAATTTTTTTAAAAAAAACACAGTTCTAGAAAGTGAAGTAAAAGCTGTTCTGAAAGTAATAGGAAGAAATAAATCAATACACAGAATAACAATAGGGTTTGATTAAGATTTCTGCACTAAGTAGGGGGTTGGACTTGATGGCCTAAAAGGCGCTTTTCCAACTCCATGATCTTATGATTCTATGAAAAGCCCACCTTCACGCTGTTTAATTCTCTTCCGACTCAGCTTTGCCTTCTGTCCTCCCCCCCCCCCCCCTTTTCTGCAGCTCTAATGACTTCCCTGAAATTGAACGGCTCTTCCCGGCGGCAGAAATCCAGTACATTCCCAACGCGGGCCACTGGGTCCACGTGGACCAACCCCAGCAGTTCCTAGATGCCATCTGCAGTTTCCTTGAGCAGCCTGCTTCGTAGCATCTCTCGGCATGTTCCCCACAAACTGGCCTTCCCGGGATCCTTCTCCGTGGCCTCGTGGGCAAGCGTCCTTCTCCTGTAAGTGGGACCCCAAAAGTGGTGACAGCTGGCCACGTCCTCCTCCTTAACCTTTGCTCCTTGTACAGTATTTATTATTAAACAAAACAAGAGTTTGGTGTTTTGGCCTCAGTTTGAAAGAAGTGGCCCCTGCCCCTCTCCACGGAGCCAGGAGGAAGAGAAGCAGCATATTGTCCCCACACTCCTAGCTGGAAGGCCGGCAAGTCAGCAGTTCGAGACCTGGGTCCTGCAGGACGGAATGAGCGTCCGTCTCTGTCCCAGCTCCTGCCAACCTAGCAGTTCAAAAGCAAGACATTGCAAGTAGATTAATAGGGACCACTTGGTTGGGGAAAAGATCTTAGGGACATGAAATGAGCCTCATTTGGGCATCCCCTGAGCAGAGTCCCTCCAACAAAAATTATTATTACATTTATATTTCTATACCGCCTTCCTCACCCTGTGGGCAACCCAGAGCGGTTTACACATCAAAAACATTTCATCAAGTTACAATGTCAAAATCACAGTACCAGGGCAATTACAAAAAGCCAAAAACACAGCATGTCAAACAAAGATACTACACATTAAAGCGACAAAGTACAAAATATAATACAATGAGATACAATAACATCTCAGTAATACATTTCAAAGATACAATAACATCTTACACATCTCGCTCCAGCCCCAAACAAGTCCAAAGGTGGCGGTGGCAAAGGTCCTGCCGCCAACGCCTCCTTTCAAACCCAGCCCTCCCATCTCCGGCAGTGACGGGGCCGAAGGTGGGCAGCGGGAGCGACTCGGTCTGGGAGCCCCAGCAGGCTTTTTATCCCTCCTTTCAACCCAGAATATTTTCTGACATGAAATTATTATGCTCCTAAGAGGGTATTAAGGTCACTTTACAGGAAGTTGGGTTGGAAAATGCAGAGTGGATTCAGCCCTCGGGGATCTCGGGAAGTATTTTAGCCCCTGGACCTCAGGAAGCAGCCCAGCCCTTGGTCTCATAACAGATAACCACCTTTGGCACTTTGGTGGCAGAACAGTGGATAAAAACCTCAGCACCTAACAACAGGTAGCCCGGGGTGGCTTTCTGGATACTTTTCAAACTACACGTGCCATTATCCACAGCATCAGCTGCGCTATCTGAGGCAGATGGGGATTCACAAGGCAGAAACATCTCGTGGGACTCTTAGTTAATAGAGTTTCATGCCTTTGGCCTGAGAAACTCGTGGAATTTGCACCTGGGTGGAGTCTAGTTTGTTCTGTTTTAAGCACACTGGCTCCGATATAAAGATGTTTCGCTCTTTGAGTCGAGCCTTAAACCAAAATGCAGTCAAAAAATCGTAAGGCAATTAAGATTTGGGCGAGAAGACATGAAGGAACAATAAAAAATGATAAGTGTGTGCAGTTGGAAACTAAGAAGTGTACGAACAATGTTATTCCCCATTGAGGAGCATGAATGTGAAGGACTCTGATGGGGGGAAAGGCATTGAAATTTTGATAATGGGGGAAATCTTGACAGGTGCCGTGGATCACCAAAGAGATACACACATGGGTTCTAGAGGAGATTTTGGCTTGAGCTGTCAAGCTAAACATTAGTAAACGGGAGTGATTGTACTTTGGAAGTATCATGAAAGTTGCTGGAAAAATAATAAGGCTAGCACATGTTGAATTCAGTAGGGAAAGAAGAGGAGAAAAATCAGAGGGATTGACACAGTGGAGGAAGCCACGATATTGCAAAACCACGGCAGAGCTGTTAGCGACAGGAACATTTTGCAGGTTGCAAATGGTGGAACCTTAAGCAATTTGACAACGTGTGACATTGACTTCGTGGTTAAGACGCTGAACATGACAACTGGAAAGTCAGCAGTTCGAGACCCGAGTGCCGCATGATGGAGTGAGCTTCCAGCTCCTGCCACCCTAGCAGTTTGAAAGCAAGAAATTGCAAGTAGATGAAGAGGCACCACTTTGGCAGGAAATGTAACAGCACGGCTTCAGAAATGCTTGCAGATGAAGACAGTGCTGGTTCTTTGGCTTTAAGCAGAGATGAGCACTGAAACCTAGAGTCGGCTACAACTGGCTTTCAAGCAAGGGCGACCTTTGCTTTTACTAACGTGTCTGAAAACTTCCTGGAGTTGTGGCTATAAGCTTACTCCCAGCGTACTGTATATGTATACTATGCACACATTGTGCCCACGACCTCTCAGCAGACATGGTCAGGCCATGTGCACCGTCATCCAACGAGTACATATTGATCGAGTCCAAGGCTATAAACGGAGATGAGCACCGAACCCTAGAGTTGGATAGGACTGGCTTTTGAGCAAGGCAGGGCAACCTTCCTGAACACATCAAGAGTTTAAAAGATCATCATCATTGGAGGAGTTCCACCAACAGAGAAGACTGAACCCCTTTCCAAATCCCTCTCAACCCTTCCTTCGAAGGGCAGCAGAAACGGAAGGACCGGAGGACATTTCCTGGGTTTCAAGCGCATGGCACCATCACGGGAAAGGCCAACAACCACCACCACAGGGCATTGGTTGGCTTTACGGCATGGAGCAACTTTGTTTACCATTCACTGGGTGCTGCTGATAAAGACGTTCCCCAATTTGACTTTTGCTCACCTTTCTCCCAGGAGAAACCCGTGGCCAGAAGGCGACGGAGAGGGAGAAAAACAAGTACATTGAAGAGCAAAAGCCGATGGCCCAAAATGGTCTAGAGCCGTGACGGCAAACCTTGGCACTCCAGATGTTCTTGGACTTCAATTCCCAGAAACCCACGTGAATCCACACGAATGGGTTTACTGCAATTCATCCGGCCCACACCTGGAAGCGGAAGTAAAACGTGCCTGTACAGTGAAGGCTCTTCCTCCGTACGGGTGCATTTTACTTCCGCTTCCGGGAGTGACGAGGGCGGTGCGGGCCGGATGAATTGCAGTAAACCCATTTGTGTGGATTCACGGGGGCTTGAGCTTCTGGGAATTGAAGTCCAAGAACATCTGGAGTGCCAAGGTTCACCATCGTGGCTCTAGAGCCATGACGGCAAACCTTGGCAGGCCAGCTGTTCTTAGACTTCAATTCCTAGAAACCTAAGTCCCTGTGAATCCACACGAATGGGTTTACTGCACGTGTTCTTGGACTTCAATTCCCAGAAGCCCGGGTCTCTGTGAATCCACACGAATGGGTTTACTGTGCTTGTTCTCAGACTTCAGTTCCCAGGTGTCAAGTCTGTGAATCCACACAAATGGGTTTACAGGCACTCCAGGTGGACTTCAATTCCCAGAAGCCCAAGTCTCTGAATCCACACGAGTGGCTTTGCTGCCTGTATTGCTGTATTGTGTAATGCTCTGAAATGTGCATTGCTTTTGATCTTGGAACATGTATTGTGTATTGCTTTGAAATTTGTATGTTTTTTTTTTTGACTTTGTAATTGTATTTCGTGACACTTTACTTCTTTGTTAGCCGCCCAGAGTTGCATTGGCGAGTGGGGCAGCAGACAAGTAGAATAATAATGATGATGATGATGATGTTGTACACATTTGTGTGGCTTCACAGACTTGGGCTTTTAGGAATTGAAATTCAAAAACAGCTGGAATGCCAGCTATCATGGCTCTGGAGCAGTGATGGCGAACCTTGGGCACTCCAGCTGTTTTTGAACTTCAATTCCCAGAAGCCCTGATCAGCAGGAGGAGTGCTGACTTGGGCTTCTGGGAATTGGAGTCCAAGAACACCTGGAGAGCCACGGTTGGCCATCACCGCCCTAGAGGCTAAACCCACGCTCTCCAGATGTTTTGGCCTGCTGCCTCTGCCCTGAAACTGAGAGGGTTTTCAGCCTCCGGTTCCAGGAAATCCCTCCCTCCCTTCTTCTTGGTGGAACTAACTAAGGGAGCGGAAAAAGCACACACAGACACACACACAGAGACACACACACACACACACACACACACTTGTTCCCCTAAGAGGCTGCTTTGCTTTTACTTTCGCTGCCACTGCTGAACGCCGGACAAGACCAGCCCGTGTCGTCTCACTGCCATCTCCATCCGAATTCGAAGCCTCCTTCCTTCTATCTTCACGGCCATGGCAAGTAAGATCAAAACCTACTACGGGCCCCTCTTTTCCCTTCATCCTCTCCTAAACAGTGGCTCAAGTGGCTAAGAAGACGCTGGCTGGGAGGCGGAAGGTCAGCAGTTCAAAACCCGAGTACTGCAGGACACTTTGAGCACCCGTCCTCTGTCTCAGCTCCTGCCAGCCTAGCCGTTCGGAAGCAAGACATTGCAAGTAGATCAATAGGGACCCACTTCGGTGGGAAAGGGTAAACAGCGTTCTGTGCACTCCGGTGGCTAAGCATGCCTGCCATGTGTCCGAGGAAACGTCTGCAGACGCAGTCTGAGAGCGTTGGCTCTTCAGCTATGAAACAGATGAGCACTGGACCCTAGAATCAGATATGACTGGCTTTCGAGCCAGGGTGACCTAAACTGCGCCTGCGGTGGCTGAGGGGTCAGGACACTGGGTTTGACAACCAGAAGGTCAGCAGTTCAAGACCTCAATGAGCTCCCGTCGTCCATCCCAGTTCCTGCCAACCTCGCACTTTGAAAGCAAGAATTTGAACATAGATGAATAGGTGCCGCATTGGCAGGAAAGGTAGCATCATTCTGTGCTCTTTGTCATCTAGCTATGCCTGCCATATGGCCATGGAAGCAGCATTCTGTGCTCCATGGTGACTAGTCATGCCTGCCACATGGCCACGGAAACGTTTGCAGACCGCACTGGCTCTTTGGCTGTGAACGGCGATGAGCACCGACCCCTAGAGTCAGATACGACTGCCTTTTGAGCAAGGGTGAATTTTTTTTTGATTTTTTTTACTGAGGCTGAGAAGGAAAGTGCCTCTGAGCATATGCCGAGCCTCTTTCCCTCACAACGCAGCTTAAGGCAGCATTTCCCAACCTTTGGTTCTTGGACTTCGATTCCCAGAAGCCTCGGCTTCTGGGAATTAAAAACCAAAGCTTTGGGCCATGAGCCGGTCACATGGTTCAGGGGTGCTCAAACTATGGCTTGCAGGCCGGATCCAGCCCCTGATGCCAAGTCATCCGGCCCACGCCAGCTTGTCACTCCCAGAAGTGGAAGTAAAACTCACCCATATGGCGCATTTTACTTCCGATTCTGGGAGTGACGAGGGAGGCGCGGGCCAGATGAATTGGTGTCAGGGGGCTGTAGTTTGGGCACCCCTGGTTTAGAGAGTTTTCTCCTCTTCCTTGGTGTTTGGGCGCTTGGCATTTCCATCACCGTGGTGGGATTCGAACCCAGGGGCCAAGGCTAAGACAAGGACGGCCCCAGGGCAAGCTTAGCTTTCTGAAGTCCAGATGCTTCCCATTCCGGACGACACTTGTTTTGCGTGGCGCAAGGGATGCCTTTGATTTCCTTCCCCAGAGACCCAGCTGTCGGAACAGCGCCGGGAGTTTGTGGACGGGGCGGACGAAGCCCTGGTCCGCCACCTGCTAGACGGCCTTCAACAGGACGGGGTCCTGAACGGCGAGGAGGTGGAGGAAGTCGTCACGGCCCCCAAGAAGCAAGACCAGGCCCGTATCTTGTGCGACCACGTCCTGAGAAAGGGGGACAGGGCCAGCGCCCTCTTCCTCCAGCACTACCGGCAAGCGGGCGAACCTGGCGCCCAAAAGCCCGTCCTGACCTCCGGCCTCTCAGGTGTGTCTGTCCTCCTTGCTTTCACCCTGGGACATTGGCTCACCCCATCCGTGGCGGCCTCCCTGCTCCGTTTCTGGAGCAACTCCCCAAAAAAACCAGATTAATTTATTTATTGTCCACGCTTGCTTATTGAAAGCTGCTTTTTATTTCCTGCACAATGATCTATTTCGATGTGACAAAGCAGTTAGGATTTTTTATGCTCTAAAGCAGGGGTGCCCAAACATTTCGGACCACTGGCCGGTCACGTGGTTCAGCGGGCCGGTCATGCGGTTCCTCCCACCGGAAGTGGAAGTTAAACACACCTTGCAATCTGTTTTGCAACAGGATGGGAGAGATTTTAAGCTGCCATTTTCTCTGCTTAAACCAGGGGTGCCCAAACTATGGCCCGTGGGCCAGATCTGGCCCCCAATGCCAATTCATCAGACCATATTGGGGAAATGTTTTCCTTCTGCTTCCAGGAGCGACAAGGGCAGCGTGGGCCGGATGAATTGGAATCCAGCCCACAGGCCATAATTTGGGCACCCCTCTTCTAAAACAGTGTTTCCCTTTCCCAATGTGGGGCTCAGGACCCACCAGGGGACTTCACTTCCCGAAAGCCTAAGTCTACACTAGTGGTTCCCAACGTGGGGCCTAGGCCCCAACAGAAGACTTCAATCCCCAGAAGCCTCAGTCAGTCCACTGGCTGATCCGTGCTTTGGGGGAATTGACTTTGGCTTCTGGGAATTGAAGTCCAAGAACCAAAGGATGGGAAACAAGGGGAAAGAGCTTCAAAGCCAATGTTACAAAGAGCCCAGATAGTTCGAGGCAAACGCCCAGTGGTGTCGGAGAGAGGAGGCTCAGGCTGACCTCCAGTTTGCAAAATCAGACCTCGGAGGAATCGCTCACTTAACATTCTGAACATCGATAAAACCTGTCAAGTAGAGCAAGCTATTTTGTCCATGCTCAAATGTGAGAGACGTTCCTGCAGTGATGCTTTCATTAGTTAACTATTTTCTTTGCCTAAGAAGGGGTTGTCTCTAATGTCTCTTTTGAAGCTCAGCTGAACAGTTAGAAGAGGACCCAATGAGATATCTTGGGAGGCTGATTTGAGAGGGCTGGCAGGGATGGAGACCCTCGGAGATACTTCCAACTCCAAAAAACGTTTCGTCACCTTTTCCCGGAATGTTTCGCTGACTCTGCTTTATCCCAGGACGGTTAGAAAGAGATCATGAACAGAGGGTCGGACTAAACGACCTTTGTAGCTCCCTCTGATTCTTTGCTTCTGTGAGGCTGGCTTG
Organism: Bradypodion pumilum; assembly: GCA_035047305.1. Lineage (NCBI taxonomy): Eukaryota > Metazoa > Chordata > Lepidosauria > Squamata > Chamaeleonidae > Bradypodion > Bradypodion pumilum. The sequence continues at coordinate 805,677 of JAWDJD010000017.1, forward strand.
TTTGTTCTCCTAAACTCGATAGCCAGTCGCTCAGCGGGGTAAAATAAGCCCATCTTGGTTCCAGACATGGCCGTCCCATCGGAGTGCAAGAACGGGATACGTCTTTGCCCCCCAGAACTGTTCCGAAAGATCCAGGCTCAGAAAGAGAAAGAGGTAACAAACGGGACGCAGAAAAGCTCGGCCTCGAGACCTGCTCAAACAACAGGTTTCTTTCCATGTCCAATGAAATTAAAAGTCACTTGGTGGGGGAAGCGATTTGTCTATGAATCTGAAACTTAAGCAGCAAGGAAATTGCGGGGAAACGGGCATGTTGCTGCACTTAGATCACATTCAAGAGGTTGTGCAGAGCCTTCTGCTCGAAATAGGAGGATGGTTACCTGGCTGTCTAGCACTGGACCGTTTTGGCGTTCGTAGACAGGGCCCTGCCATTCGGTTTCCAGGTGTCACACCAAGTGGGCAGATTTGTGCCATCAGGAAGGGGCTGAGGAAGGCTTGGATATTTCCCCAGGTATCGCCATTGCCTGGTTGGTCAGTCTCGGAAGGCAGGGGTCAGCCAACCTGGCTCTCCAGGTGATTTGGGATTTCAGTTTTCAGAAGCCCTGATCTGTGAATCCAGATTACATGCAGTAAACCCATTCGTGTGGATTCACAGATCAGTGCTTCTGAGAATTGAAGTCCAAGACCCCCTCAAAAGCCATGCTTTCCAACCCCCTGGTGTAAGGTATTCACACACAGGTGTTTTAGCTTGGCTTTCCATTCCTTCCAGATCTACCCCATCAAGGACCGAAGCACACGGACACGCCTGGCCTTGATTATCTGCAACATCGACTTTGCCCACCACAACCGGAGGGATGGGGCTGAGGTGGATGTGGCGCAGATGACACTCCTCCTGGAAGGGCTGGGTTACACCGTCGTACCAGAGATCAACTTAACCACAGAGGTAGGAGGGTTTGGCCGGGCAGGATGCCCATCCTTGACCAGGCTGGCTAGGTGGGACTTCGTTCACCACTGCCAATTTCGCTTTTCTACTTAGCTTAGCTTCAGAGAATTGAATGGGATGGCATTCGAGATGGGCATTTCCCAGTTGTTGTTTTGAGGCTGTTGGGACATTGATCGCACGCGGAATGTGAGCCAACGGTGTGACGTGGCTGCAAAAAAGGCCAATGCATTTTCAGGGTGCTTGACCAGAGATCTAGTCTCCAAACCCCATGAGATCCTCCTAGTCTCCCTCTATTCAGCACGAGTCAGGCCACATCTGGAGTCCTGAAATTTGGCAGGCCTCTTCTCTTCCATGAATTTTAGGGACCCATTAAAAGCATTCTTCTTTACAGAGGCATTTCATTGATGTGGGTGAAGGAGACTCCATTTAGTTCAGGGGTGCCCGAACTACGGCCTGGGGGCCGGATCCCCGATTTAGTTTTTACTAAGCTATGTTTAGTTTTTACTTAGATTAAATGCATTAAATAAGCAAGCAAGCACGCTGGGCTCAGATTGGGAGGTTCAGGATTCCTGCCCTGGCCGACTCCCTCCCTCTGTTCTGGTCCCTTCAGGCCATGGCCACCTGCTTGAAGCGTTTTGCCGCCCGGGGCGAACACAAGACGTCCGACAGCACCTTCGTGGTCCTGATGTCTCACGGCAACAAAAATTGCCTGTTTGGGGTGGAGAGCCAGGAGGAAGACGTCTTCCCCATCGAAACCATCTTCTCCACCTTCAACAACCAGAGCTGCCCGGCTTTGCTGAAGAAGCCCAAAGTGGTCGTCATCCAAGCCTGCCGTGGCAGTACGTGGCGGGCGTGAAACCCCGGGACAGGGTGGGATGGAAGGCAGACGGTCGGGCGGATCCTCGGGTAGGCTGAGTTTTGACATCTGACACCAGCCTCAGGGGCATTTTTGAGGATCCAGGCTGGCCTTGCATCGAAGGCTCCCCTTTCAAATACATGGCCCAGAGATAGCGCTGGATCATAGCACACTGACCCACAAACCCTCTCGTAATGGTGGCGAGCTCTACGCCAGTGTGCTCCCCAACCTTTGGTTCTTGGACTTCAATTCCCAGAAGCCTCAGTCAATTTCCCCAAAGCACTAATCAGCCCATGGACTGACTGAAGAGGCTTCTGGGGGTTGAAGTCCAAGAACCACTGATCTTTCTAGACAAACCTCTTCCTCGTCCTCCTTCTTCTTGTGCCGCATCTGATTCCGAATATTGGTGACCCTCATGGTGATTGATCATGACGATCGTCCTGGGAACATTACAATTTTTATTTATTTGCTTATTCAGTTTCTATAGCTGCAGTAGGTATTCCATTTGCCTTCCGCATCACAGCGTGACACCCATAGTACCACGGATCCAGTTCCTTTGAGTCCCTTTCTGGCCCTGAGCTCTTTGGAAATGCAAAGTCATTATCATCATCATCATCCCCAGACCAGGATGGATGAAGCTGCTGCCCTCCATCAAGAGGGACTCAAGTGGGACCATTTATTCCACTTGGGTACCCTCACCCTTCCCTGTAGTCTTCGACACCCAAGGACGTTAGTCCTCAGGGTGGTCAGATTATTTATTTATTTGTTTACATTGATATTGCTGCCCACTCGCCGTGGCGACTCAGTACAACAGTAAAATGGCAAACACAGTAAGAGTAAAATACGGTGCTATAAACAAAATACAGTACTATCAACCAAACCAAACATAGGCTCGCTCCCCTCTGGCCGTTGGTGGGGGCCTGGAGACCGGCTGACGACTGGCATTGAGTTGCCAGCAGTAGGGTCTACTCAATGACCATAGCAGAATCACCTGGCCAAACATAATAGACTACCTTGAAGCAGGAAACTCCACCTCTCCAACGCCCCTGACAGGCGGGCCATCCAACCTCAGGTGAAGGAGGGCCCGGTCTCTCAAAGCAAACCGTTCACAAGTCCAGCAGCTCGTGTTTGAAGTCCCTCCTTAATTTCATTTCATTTCATTATTTATATCCCGCTTTCCTCGACCCGATGGGCGACTCAAAGCGGCCTTTACAACATGAAAAAAATATGCACTATACAGTGTCAAAATGCAATGCAACAAATACAATAAAGAATGCAGTTACTATACAGATACAAAATTACAAGCTACAAGTCAAAAAAAGCGATACAAATTAGAAATCCCTTAGAACAAAACAGTATCAGTTCCAAAGAAACAGTGTTTAAAGATACAATATATAAGATACAATATAAAAGATACAATATTGCACGAGACAGAAATACAATATTACAGTATTACAGGACATGATACAAAATGCCATAGCGAAAACCATAACAGAACCGGCTCAGAGCAGTACCCCTCTCCACTCACCCCAACCCCAGGTAAGTCCCAGAGGGAAGCAAAAAAATGCTGACATCTCAGCAGATTCCAAGTTCTAGTTGGGGGTTGTTGTTGTTGTTTGGGGGTAAAGGGGGGCAAAACCCAGAGAAGGAGGGCAGGGCGAGACTCCACCGTGCAGCATCCACAGCTGTTGCTGCCTCCCTCTTCTCCGGCAGCGGTGTTGGGGCCAGAGGGCTGGTGGCGGGGCCTTGACCCCAGTTTCCGTCTCCCCAGAGGAAAATGGATGGACTTACGTGAGTGACTCAGCGGGGCTTCGGGCTTCCTCTCCAAGCAAGATCTCATGGGACGCCGAAGTCTACATAAGCGATGGCCTTCGCAGAGTCCACAAGGAGAGTGACTTCGCCTGCCTTCACTCCACAACTCCAAGTAAGGTCGGCGTTACCTGGTGATGTTCTGAGCCCCCTCTGGTCCGGGGAGAGGGGAGAGGAGGAGCAGAATTATTTCTAATAAACAAGAGGCTTTTAGAGTACAGCCAGGGACTGTGGTGGCTTAGTGGTTAAGACTCTGAACAATTTGATGAAGTGGTTCTTATGACAGAATTTGAAAAACTGGGTAAGAGATTGGAAAGGCTGAATTCACATATGCAAAAAAATGAAGAAGCAAGGGCAGAAAGTCATAAGAAACTTATTGCATACCTGTCAACCTGCGGCTCCGGAAAAACGGGACCTGCGCACATCGTAAAACCCTTCCACGCATGCGCGGAAAGCGCTACGCTGCTTGCGTAGGGGCTGCGCAAGTGGCATAGTGCTTCCACGCATGCGCGGAAAGCATTTCCCCCCGTTGCCAAATTACGGGGTTTTGGCAGCGGGGGGGGGGGCGGGTTATGACGTCAATCAACGTCAAATTGCGGGGTTTTCCCGGCCAAACCGGGATGGTTGACAGGTATGACTTATTGGGATGTTTAATGAATTTGTTCAAAAGGCAAATGCTAATTTTGATAATGTTGAAAAACAAATTGGTTCTGTTCAAGATAATGTGAAGTTAATTCAAACTGATGTAAAAGAAGTGCAAAAAAAGTGAGGTTAAGTTTAAGGTGGAGGTACAGGGTAAAAGAGTGGATATGATTGAGGAGTCTATGAGAAAACAGAATTTGGTTATTAGAAAATTGTCAGAAAAAATGCCAGACCAGTTGAAATTACGAATTCTTGATTGGTTGAATAATCTTAATATGGGTAAAACCTTTGTGGCTGAATATATTGTCAGTGTATATCGACTAGGGTCAAAAAGAATGGGCAAAGTTCATGAAATGTTTTGATTAAATTTGCAAATGTGGGGGATAAACTGAAAGTGATGGCTCATATAAAACAAAATTGATGGGGATGATGTTGACTTTTATCTTAAAGAACCAAGCGGTTTCTTCACTTTAAAGACAGAGATTTTTTTAGGAGGGGGGATGAATCCACTCTCCCTGGTCTCCTGGGTCCAGAAGGGTTGGGGGGACATACCCCATTTGTCCCCACAAATCTCCCAACCCCAGGTGAGCCAGCGGAGAGGGGGATCGCCCCCCCCCACACTTACTGATATTAAAAGGGAAACTCCAATCGGGACCTTCAGGCGCCATTGGTGAGAGGAAGAAGGGCGGTTGGTGTTTGCGTGGCTGTGAGGCGGTGAGTTGTTGTTTTTTTAATTTTTCGGGCACCGGCTTCCTCATCGTTCTGCACGCTCATGTGCGCAGGACTCTGGGGCTTGTAGTTTTGTGGTTGTGGTGCGTTTTTTTCTGCGGCTCGATTTTGATTGGCCGCGGCGCATTTCTCAATGTTCTTTGTGGTTGCGCCTCTCAGCCTGATTGGCTGTGGTGCGGCGTGGCGCAAAGAACATTGGGAAATGAAGTTGTTTCGCTTTTTTCGCATTTGTGGGGCTGTTGCCCCACTGGCGCATTTCTCAATCCTTCGTTGACCTGCGGACCCAGTTCGCCCGTGTGCACGAAGGGTGGGTGCAGGTTAGTAGGGCCAGGCTTAGGAACCTATACGAACTTCCAACGGTTAGCCCTTGGTTTTATAGGTTAAGATTGGATGGATGGATGGTTTTAGTATAAGTAATTGTATTGTATTTTTGAAATGTATTGTGTTTTATTATTTCTTTTGTTGTGTTTATTCTATTTTCTTTTATTTTTATGAAAATCAATTTAATTTTTTTTAAAAAAAGACTCTGAACTTGACCACCGGAAGGTCGGCAGGTCAGCAGTTTGAGACTTGAGTGCTGCACGACGGAGTGAGCTCCCATCTCTCTGTCACAGGTCTTGCCAACCTAGCATTTCGAAAGCAAGACATTGCAAGTAGATAAAGAAGTTGCACTTTGACAGGAAAGGGAGCAGCATACCTTGATTTTTGGTTTCTTGTCATGCCTGCCACATGACCATGGAAACGCCTGAGCACCAACCCCTAGAGTTGGATACGACTGGCAGGGGTGACCTTTACTTTGACCTTACTGCTCCATAGCACTTAGTACACGCTCTGGACAGTTCACAAGTTATTTAGCATTTTGCCCCCAATATGCTGGGTTCTTATTTTACCGACATCAAAAGGATGGAAGGCTGAGTCAACTTTGATCGCATCTGAATCAAAGTCACAACGATTTAGCTGCAGCACCATGCTTTAACCCCTGTGCCACTGGGAGACCTTAGAGACCGCATCGCCCTGAGGACGTCTGTCCGTCCGTCCAACCAGAGCGGACCGGAGGGGCTCTCTAATTGTTCCATCAGCCAGAGGGGCTCGCCTCTCTGGCACAAGGAGGAGAGCCTTCTCCGTGTCTGCACCGGCCCTCTGGAACCTCCTGCCAACAGAATTACGTCTTCGGACGGAGTTGCTGCCTTTCAGAAGGGATCTTAAAACCTGGCTGGCGGGTCAAGTGTGGGGTGCAGGTGGAAGGGTAACCACCATGGGGTGGTTGGTGTAGAGGAACTCTTCCCCATGGTGCCTTTCGATCCTGCAGCCCTGCTTTTTAGGGGGTGGGTAGTCTTAATTTGTTTTTACTGTTTTAACTGTTTTTAGGATTGTGATTATATATTTGAAATGTTGTATTTATTATTGTATTTGTGAATATTGTATTTACATTTGTAAACTCCTTGGGTTGCCCTGGGGTTACGTTTATGTTGTTAGCCGCCCGGAGTCGGCCTTGTGTTGAGTGGGCGGGATATAAATTGAATAAATAAATGAATAAAAATAAATAAATAAGAACAGGTGGCTTACCTGTAACTGTCCTCCTCCCCCTCCCCCTCCCCCTCCCCCTCCCCCTCCTCCTCCTTCTTCGTGATCCCCTGGGAATCCACATGAAGAAGCACTTGATGGAGTGTAGGGGGCAGAAATAGACATTGCCGATAGCCCGTCATTAGAACATTGTTCTATTTATCAAGAATTGTTCTATTTAAACATTGTGCCTAAGTGGGGTGGGCCAGAGGATATTGTGGGCCCTGCTCCCCCTCCCCCCGGGCTTGGATCTTGTGAGCCCTGGTTCCTCAACCCTCCTCAAAGTATCAGCCGTAGCAGAAGAACCCAGAAAATCCCTCGAGTTCCAGCAGATCTGAACGATCGCGCAGGTAGGTATGGAGAGGAGGCACTTACCTGTCCTAGGTGGTCCGAAGGGGTCTCAGGCAGCCGAGCCTAAGATGAAGAAGGTAGAAGGAAAACTGTCCCTTCTTCCCTCCTTGTCCAACCATAGATACTATGGCCTGGAGAAGTCCCACGACCGGCTCCGTCTTCATTAACAAGCTAATTGAGCTCATCAAGGAACACGCTTGGTGTGACCACCTGGAGGAAATCTTCCGGAAGGTAAGCCCGTCAATGTCCACCCCTGTAAGGCTTCAGGGCATGGCTGTCCTGCGCTAAATATGGGCCAAAGAGATGTTGGAGGCCCTCTAGAGCAGTGAATGGCCAACCTTGGCACTCCAGGTGTTCTTGGACTTCAATTCCCAGAAGCCCAAGTCAGCACTCCTGCTGATCAGAACACCTGGAGTGCCAAGGTTCGCAATCCCTGTTATTGAATATACTATATAGCTGTGATGGTGAACCTTGGCACTCCAGGTGTTCTTGGACTTCAATTCCCAGAAGCCCAAGTCAGCACTCCTGCTGATCAGAACACCTGGAGTGCCAAGGTTCGCAATCCCTGTTATTGAATATACTATATAGCTGTGATGGTGAACATTGGCACTCCAGGTGTTCTTGGACTTCAATTCCCAGAAGCCCAAGTCCCTGTGAATCCACACAAATGGGTTGACTGCACATGTTCTTGGAGTTCAATTCCCAGAAGAACAAGTCCCTGTGAATCCACACAAATGGGTTGACTGCACATATTCTTGGACTTCAATTCCCAGAAGCCCAAGTCCCTGTGAATCCACACAAATGGGTCTACTGGCACTCCAGGTGTTCTTGGACTTCAGTTCCCAGAAGCACAAGTCTCTATGAATCCACACAAATGGGTTTACTATGCATATGCAGTGTGGATTCACAGGGACTTGGGCTTCTGAGAATTGAACTCCAAGAACACCTGGAGAGCCAAGGTTCGCCATCACTGCTCTAGAGACCCCAGCTGGGGCAGTTGACGTGACCCCAACCTCTCTGTTTATTCCTTCCACTTCAGGTCTTGCAAGTTTTCGATGACCGCATTCTCCTCCAGATGCCTTGCAAGGACCGGACCACCTTGACCAGGAAATTCTACCTCTTCCCCGGCCACTGAAGCCAAGTAAGATCTTTCTTTCCCTGGCCATATTCCTTCGGTCCAGAAGGACCGAGAAAGGTTGCGTCCCTGCCATCTCTTTGCAGTGATGATATTTTGTAATGTTTTATTTTTATGATGATATTTTGCAATGTTGTATTTTTATGATGATACTTTATAATGTTGTGTTTATAACTCATATGATTTTGTGAAGTGACGTATTGTTCCTATTGTCTAGATTGAATAGTGTATAATCTTATTGTATTTTATATTATTGCTATTTTTGTTGTATTGTTATATTTTATGTATTGCCATATTTTATTGTATTGCAATGTTTGATTTGTTTTGAGCCGCCCTGAGTCGGCGTATGCTGAGTGGGCGGCATACAAGTTGAATAAATCAAATCAAATCAAATCCAACCAGGATGGCCAAGGCGGTCTCACTCTGCTATCAGCGTTGGACCAGATTTAAACCAAGAGGCTCCTACATCACTCCTTGGTTGAAATGACACGATGGGGCACCCCAGTTCTAGGGGGTAATCTTAGGATGGTACCGCTTGCTCAAGGTGACACAGGCTGTGTTTTCTCCCGAGGCAAAGTGGGGGGAATCGAACTCTCAACCTCTGCCTCCCACAGCCAAATGCTGAAATCACTGAGCAATCTGGCATGAATAAAGAAAGAACTGAGCAATCCAGCCACTTGCAATGTAGGAACGTACTGCAAGTTTTCTTTATGTCAGAGAAATGGGCCTTTTCCTTCCCATCTGACTTCTCTTCATGGCCGGTAAGAAGTGAGAAGGGAAACTCTTTGCGCAAAAATATGTAGATTGTTTTCTTTAATTCTGTGTGGGCTGCATTTCCTAATGGAAGTGTAATTTAAATATTCAAGGTGTTTAAACAAAAGTCTGGCCAGGTTATCCCGCTGTGGTAATAGAATAGGCCAACGATGGCGAACCCTGGCACTCCAGGTGTGCTTGGACCAATTTCCAGAAGCCCAAGTCTCTGTGAATCCACACAAATAGGTTTACTGTGGATTCACAGACACTTGGGCTTCTGGGAATTGAAGTCAAAGAACACACACAGTAAACCCATTCGTGTGGATTAACAGAGACTTGGGCTTCTGGGAATTGAAGTCCATGAAAACGTGCAGTAAACCCATTCGTGTGGATTCACAGAGGCTTGGGCTTCTGAGAATTAAAGTCCCAAGAACACATGCAGTAAACCCATTCATGTGGTTTCACAGAGGCTTGGGCTTCTGGGAATTAAAGTCCCAAGAACTCGCGCAGTAAAACCATTCGTGTGGATTCACAGAGACTTGGGCTTCTGGGAATTGAAGTCCAAGAACAGGTTCAGTAAACCCAATTGAAGTCCAAGCAGACCTGGAGTGCCAAGGTTCGTCATCATGGCAGTAGGCCATATTGCCAGTGATTAACTAACCTGACCACCCTGAGGACTAGTGGCCTTGGGTGGTTAAGCCCACAGGGAAGGAAGGGTGAGGGTCCCCAAGTAGATTAAATGGTCCCACTTGTGGGGGATGAAGCAGCAGCTTCATCCATCCTGGCCTGGGGATGATGATAAGGAGGACTTTGTGTGCCAAAAGGGCTCAGGACCAGAAAGGGACTCAAAGGAACTGGATCTGTGGTGCTATGGGGGTCACACCATGATGTGGAAGGTAGATGAAAGGCCACGGCATTATATTCTCAGGACAGTCTCCATGGCTGATTTGACAAGAAGATAGATAGCCAATATTCGGATTCCGATACGCCAGAAGGATGCTTAAACAAACGTCTATAGAAATGCATTTTGTGTTCTGTGTATAATACAGTAAAACCAGTGGTGGGATCCAATTTTTTTTTACTACCACACTGTAGGCATGTTCTGGTGGCCGTGGTCAGGGGGAAAGACCTGCGTTGCGCCTGAATTAGGACTACTTTATTTCAAACCTGGATGGGCAGAGGGGCCAGCCAAAATTTCTGCTACCGGTTCTGGTGAACCGGGCCGAACCTGCTGAATCCCACCACTGGGTAAAACCCCGTATAACACTTTTAATTTGTTCTATGGGCCTGTTCACTATGCGATTTTTCCCATTGTACAATTTTTCCTATGGGAAAAAAAATTGTACTACGGAAATCTCTATGGGGAAAAATCGTACAATTAATTTTTCCTCTAAGCAGTTTTCCCATTGAATATTCATTGTATGGTTTTTTCCCATATGAAAACATCATTAAGCCGGGCGCCATGTTTTAAAAAAACCTATTCGTTATGTGTTTTTGTTCGCACTAAGGGGTGTTCGTTATATGAGGTTCCACTGTACTGTATCGCTTTGTGGACCTTTTGAAGAGAGATTGAAACACATGATGTGTTTTGAGCACTGGTGGGCATCAGCAGGTTCGCACCAGTTTGCCAGAACCGGTAGCAGAAATTCTGGCTGGTTCTGCCCATTCAAGTTTTGAATAAAGTAGTCCTAATTCGGGTGCAATGCAGGGCTTTCCCCCTGACCACACCTACCATACCATGCCCACAGTGTGGTAGTAAAAATTTTGGGAGCCCACCACTGCTTTTGTGGAATAAAGTAAAGGTAAAGGTTTCCCTTGCTCGAAAGCCAGTCGTATCCGACTCTAGGGTGCAGTGCTCATCTCTGTTTCTAAGCCGAAGAGCTAGCGCTGTCTGCTTCTGCAGACGTTTCCGTGGTCATGTGGCAGGCATGACTAGACACCGGAGTGCACGGATCGCTGTTTACAGCCATGGAGCTGCGTGTCTCCTAGGACACACAGGTTCTGAGCGGAGACTTCCAGCCAGGTTCCTGTGTTTCACATTCACAGGGCCAGGATGGCTCCTCTCGCGGCTGCTTTATATCTACTGTGAATAACACCCCTGCGTGGTAGACCGCAGGACACGAGTAGCATTTCTCAATCCTGGTTTTTTTCCCCTTCTTTCTTCAGGGGAAGTGGCAGCAGCTTGGATTGGGACTCCGCGGGAGGAACTGACTGCGTGGCAGCCACCAGGACCTGATGAGAACCGGAATTGTAATGCTGAAAGGGAGCCCAAGGGTCATGTAGTCTGACCCCCCCGGTCCATGGCCAGAGCAGGAAATCTGCAACTCAGGCCTTCCAGACAATCCTGTTTCTAAATCTCCCCCTCCCCAATGTGTAACGTATTTGAAAAGCCCAGGAGGTTCTTTCTAAGAACTGACCATTTGAGAGGTTCCCCTCCCAAGTTTCTGACGGTAGGTTTGTCTTGATTTTTGTAAATGTTTCCAATCTTGATATTTCCATTTCCACTTTTAAAAAATGCTACTCAAAATATAAGTGGATTTTGTGCACCTTTCTACTTACGCATCCATTTTTGTACACTGCCTCGTATAATGTCGGGTCTTGTGGGAATGTATTTTAATGCACATTGGGGAGGGGGCGCTCCTTGTCAGGAAGGCATCAAAAACATGGCTTTGCCAGCAGGTGTGGGGTGCATCTAGCACCACAACCCAGCCCTGCTGGCTTATTTAGCCCTGCCCGGGGTTTCTTTTCCTGCCGAGGTGCCCCTCTTTTTAGGGCTGGTTTAGGGATGTTTTTAAATGTTTTAGGTAGTTTTAATACTGTAGTCGATTTTAACTGTATGGGGGTCGGGTTTGTTTTAACCGATACTGTGAGCCGCCTTGGGTCGCCTAGGCGAGAAAGGTGGCCATAGAAATCTAATAAATAAATATGTACAAATAGACAAATCAGTCCATATCAACCCTAGACTAGCATGTCTTTTGTAAAGCTGATGGCTCTTAATTACCTGTTCAAAACCAAACCACTCTCACACTCTTTGTATTACCATGGTGGGCAGCTAGCCTCAATACAGCCATCCTGGAAAAACTTACCTCCCCAAGCACTGAGTTAAGTTCAGGGGATTTGAGTTGGGAGAGTCGTCATAGTCCCTATTACTGAAAACTTTCTCCTGCTTGGAACCCCTGAGTCCTGGCTTTACTACACCACTTTAGCAGCTTCAATTGCGTCACATTGATTGATCAATTGCGTCACAATCAATTGCGTCACATTGATTGCACTTTCCCAATTAAAGGTAAAGGTCACCCTTGCTCGAAAGCCAGTCGTATCTGACTCTAGGGTTCAGTGCTCATCTTTGTTTATAGCCGAAGAGCCAGCACTGTCTGCATTTCCAGATGTTTCCATGGACATGTGGAAGGCACAGAACACTGTTTACCTTCCCACTGAAGTGGTCCCTATTTATCTACTTGCAATTTCTTGTTTTCAGACTGCTAGGTCAGGAGCTGGGACAGATGACAGGCGCTCACTCCGTCATGCAGTACTCGGGGTTTTTTGAACTGCTGACCTTCCGCCTTCCGCCTCCCAGTCAGCGTCGTCTTAGCCACTTGAGCCACTGTACTTTCCCAATTATTTCCTCATTAATCGTTTCCTCCCAGTGATCGATGGCTCATGTTGATGTTTGGTTTATACCCCGCTTTACGCATAATAACCCACTCACACACACACACACACACCCAGTGCCCCGTGTTACAACTGTTACACCACCAGCAGGGGCAGTTGTTTATTATTCCCTGTCACAGGAAGAGAAAAGGCCAAAGACCAGGATTAATTAATTGGTGGCTAATAATGTTGCTAATTATGTTCTAATGTGCTCATGTTGCATTAACAACAGTGTATCATGCGGTACTACGGATAAACATATCCTGACTGATCTTCAGAGGCTTTTATACTCCATGCAGTGAGAGGGGAAGAAGAACTATTTATTCAGGTGGGCGCCTCAGGTTAATTATTATATCATATTAATTAGTATTATATTAAAGGGAGGCAGCTCCAGGAAGGGGGGGGAGGAACCAGGGAGCCCCGCCCCCTCTCTTCCGTCGCGGGAGCTGATTGGCTCAGGCCACCTACGGCCACGCCTTATCCCTCCGCGCCTTTCCATTGGCCCACTACAGAGGCGAGGTAAGGGCGGGGCCAGAGGCCTCGCTCTTTCCGGAACCATTCCTCCCTTGCCGTCCAATCAGAAAACGCCTCTCTTTACCCCCGCCCTCTCTTTGACAGCGCCAAGCGGAAAACGTAGGAGGGCGCGGCTCTTGTTCTCTCCCTCCTCCCGATTGGTTGGCCTCAAGGACGCGGTGTGATTTCTCATTGGCTGCCGGAGGCCGCCCTTTTCCAATTCGCCCCCCCGCCCGTCTCCCCCTGCCGTGGCGCGACGCAAGGAGCACCCCGACGGACAGCCGCGGCGGCCAATCGGAGCCTGGCGACGCCGGGAGGCGGGACGGAAGCGCGCCTCCGGATTGGGCGACCCGCGGCGGGCGCGGATTGGCCCCCGTGAGGTGCTGAGAGGCGGGTGGGCGGGGGCTGCGCGCGGCGCCAGAGAGAGCAGCTGCGCCGTCGCCAGGCCAGGGCAGGTGGAGGAGGAGGAGGAAGGCCGCAGGTGAGGAGACCCACCCCGGGACCCCCCTCCCTCCCTCCCTGACAGGCCTCGGCCCTCGCCCGCCTCAAAGGCCTCCTGTCAATCACGGGCGCCAGGGGGAGGAGCTGTAGACAGGCCCCGCCTCCGAGGAGCGGCCAAGAGAGTCTCTCTGCACATGCCCAGAGGCCCAGGAGCCGCCTCGGCCTCGCCTATCTGAGGGAGAGAGGGGCGGGGGGGACATGTTGTGGCTTCCGGCCCCACCCGGGCTCCAATGCCCACCACCCACTCCTGCACCACTTCTACGGGCACATGGGAGTTGTAGTCCTCTGAGTCGGGGAGGGGGAGGAGTCGTGTCCCCCTGCTCCCCCCCCAAAAAAAAAGTGAGGGGGTCTCTTTTTAGGCTTCCCCCCATTTCACACACACACTATCAGAGGGACCCTGGCCCACATGTGCTGGCTGGGGATGATGGGATTTGGAGTGCCCGGTTCCGTTGGGGGCAGCTTCCCCTTTAAGAGTTTTGCACGCTCCCTGCTTGTGTTGTGCCTCTCTGTCTGTGTGTCTCTGAGGAGGCGCGGGGTTCCTGTCGTGACAGTCTTTAGAGGGAGGAGGTGGGGCTTTGCCAGGCCACGCCCCTCCCTATTTCCTGCGGAGGCAGGAGGAGAAGGCACTCTGCACATGCTCAAAGGGGCTTCCCTGCAAGTACGTATTTCTGATGCCTTTGTGACCTCTCATTTGGGTTGCCTTCGGTTCTCTCTTAAAAAGAAAGGTAAGCAGCCTTGGGAGGGAGGTCACACCCGGTCAGGACCCGGCTGTAGGGGCAGAAGGTACTCTGTACATGCCCTGAGGACCTGTGGATGGTCCTCAAAGATTCACTGTGATGATCCTGGCACTATCAAAGTAAGGCACTAAGGTGGGCTCTGGCGTTTCCCTTCTGCGGGGTGTGTGTGTGTGTGTTCACTTACCTTTTTACCCTACCTGTCAACACTTATTTATTTATCATATGATGAATTTCAGTTGTCTCCATTAGTAATAATAATAATAATAATAATAATAATAATAATAATAATAATAATAATAATAATAATAATAATAATAATAATAATAATAATAATAATAATAATAATAATATCGTGTCAGAAATTATTCTGGGTTTAATGGATTTTTGCAGAAGAAACTCCGCTCAGGGAAAGCACAACTGAGGCTCCTTTCGTGTCCCCAAGAGCTGGGACAGAGACAGACGCTCAATCCGTCATGCAGTACCCGGGTCTCAAAGTGCCGACTTGCCAGCCTTCCAGCTAACAAGGCGAGCTTCTTAACCACGGAGCCACTGCAGCCCCGAGTTGTCTATATCAATGCTGATATATACAGTGAGCACAAATTGTCCATTTCAAGTTCCTAACTAAAGTTGCACATCTAGGTTTGAAAGCCATTGAAGGGCTTCATCTTTGGCACTATGCAAGTCCTCCAATGTGCTTCCAAAAGCACATAAGGGACCCTTAAATATAATGTGGTCCATAGATTCTCCAGAATCACATTGGGAAGAGGACTTTCCCTCCCCATGTGAACCGAGTGGCTACCACAGCTAGTCCACACTCTTTTTGGCATCCTCCGCTGCCACCTGGGAAGGGGAAATCTATCTGGCTGACCACTCACAGGAGTTCTTGACTATGTGGTGGTGGGGAATCTGTGTCAATACACAAAGGGGGTTACAGTTTAAAAACCACAATTTACAGTTAGAGTTGGGGCTTTTAGATAATTATCCCATTGGACTAACCCATAACAAACTTTTGGATTGGGTAGAGTGGACGGTCTCGGATGACTATAATTCTTGTGAAAATCTGAATTATAGTAAAGTCTGTGTTGTTTTTTAAAAATGCCTGGTTGAATCCCTCCTCTTAAGAAACTCCACTCTTTGTATGCAGAAGGGAAATGCCTCTTTTAATAGTTGAAAGCTGGCGTATCATAAGGAAGATCTGCATGTTCCATGCTGGGAGGCTAATTTTCTTTTATGTGTGCAGGAAGTGTATTTTTTTTTGTTTCACTTTCCCATCGCAAACTTTTTGTTTTTGTAATATAGCTATGCCTTGTTTACTGTCTAAACAGGAAGATACCAGTAAAAATAAATAAATAATGCATTCTTAGCCTTCTTTGCACTGTTCGTAACCTGTTAACAGCCTCTTCTGCTAATGGGTTCCATTCCAGTGCTATATTGAAATACCCGAGATGAGAAAAGGCTGGCTATTTTTGCCTGTCATCTATGTTTTGGGGGACATAATGTGTGTGCTAGGAAGGAAGATTAATTTTACATGTGTAACATATACTTTGGGACTGCAGTGGCTTAGTGGTTAAGATGCTGAACTTGACGACTAGAGGGTTGGCAGGTCAGCAGTTTGAGACTCGTGTGCTGCACGATGGAGTGAGTTCTCGTCTCTGTCGCCGCTCCTGCCAACCTAGCTGTTCGAAAGTGAGAAATTGCAAGTAGATAAATAGGTACTGCTTCAGTGGGAAAGATAACAGTGTTCTGTACCTGCCAGTGTCTAGTCATACCTGCCATGGAAATGACTGCAGACACAGACAGCGCTGGCTCTTTGGTTATACACAGAGATGAGCACTAAACCCTAGAGACGGATACGACTGGCTATCAAGCAAGGGAGAGCTTACTCTTCTTGCAAAGAAGGCAGACGATAGAACCTTCTTTGCCTGTGGGTGAAATGAACTCAGTTTCCCAACAGAGAAAGGAGAGGACAGGGCTGAAGAAGTGACCTGAAGGTCTTTAGGACAGATATAGGATCAGGTTTGGTGCGTACCCCGTAATTAGCCAAGAATCCTGTGACTTCTTAAACCAGATAAGGGGAATAACAGAGTCTTCAGAAGCGCATAGCACATTTCTTATTAGTTTTTTGTTTTCTTTTATTGATTCGTGTATGATTTCCTGCCCAGAGCAGGGAACTTGTGTTCCCCAGAGGTGCGGTATATAAATTAATTAGTTAATACAAATTAAGAAATAGTACACCACAGTATAGTTTTTAATATGGGGTCATTGTTTTCATTGCAGTTAAATGCAAACACATCCTAGTACCGTGACGGCGAACCTTGGCACTCCAGGTGTTCTTGGACTTCAATTCCCAGAAGCCCAAGTCTCTCTGAATCTACACGAATGGGTGTACTGAGTGTGTTCTTGGACTTCAATTCCTAGAAGCCCACATATGCACAGTAAACCCATTCGTGTGGATTCACAGAGACTTGGGGCTTCTGGGAATTGAAGTTCCAGAACACCTGGAGTGCCAAGGGTCGCCATCACAAATCTAGGATCTCAGACAAAGATGGCCTCTGATGACCCTTGTAGCCTGAATCTTTTGAACCAGATGAACTCAAGCAAGGCCGTGGTAGCCTGGGTTTGCGAACTACCGTATATACTCAAGTATAAGTCGGGGGTTTTAGCCCCCAAAATGAGGTCCAAAATGGGACTTAACATACTCGGGTCAATGTAAACACTCAAAAACATAGCCACACAAATGTCTAAATGAATTAATTTCACCATATTTTCATGTATTTTAAGTATTGAAACTTACTAGCAGCTGCTGCATTCCCTCCCCTCCCGACTTATACTTGGGTCACTCTATTTTCCTAGTTTTAGTGCTCAAAATTAGGTACCTTGACTTAGGATGACTTGTATCCGAGTATATACAGTATGTGTGTTCCCATTGAGCAATGCTGTCCCTTGGCAGCAGAATGAGGTGTGTCCTCAAATGGCCTTCCTCGCTCTGATATGAGGTTCTCTGGGCTCCTTCCCAAAACGAGAGGAGTCCCCACGTCCCCCTCTCTCTCCTGCCCCATTCCTTGGCCACAGACGAAGGTCCCTGGGAAGAAGGCATTCAGTGCTGGTAAATGCCATTCTTTGGGTTTAGTCTGCAACCCTCCTCAGAGGGGCCGAGGGTCGCCACCTTCAAAATACCTTGGCATTTTTGATGGATATTTGCATATCCCCAGTAGGACATGCTTCGTGTCCACATTTCCAGGCAGCAAATAAGGAGGTTCCCACGTAGATTTTGTGTCTCGGGGGTTATTCAAGGGAATCACTGCAGGCCCGGAGGAGCGCCTTTGTCTTAACTGCATTAGCAGCTGTAGTTTTGTATGTGTGCGCGTGTGTGCATTTGCTCAGGATCTGGTTCCATAACATTCAGAATAATTTCCAAGGGGGAGTCCAGCTCTGCGTGGGTGTAGGCAGAGCTCACGGCTTAAATTCTGGAAGAAGAAGGACTTCCGACTTCTGCCTAGAAGCCTTTCCCCCAATTCCTGACATATTTATTTATTTATTTTTAATGTATGTATTTATTACATTTCTCTACCGCCCATTCATAGGGGTTTCTTGCCTTTGGAGAGAGAATTTCCCACAACCCTTCGGCAAATATCGCCTCTTGCGGTTACCATAAGAGTCCCAAAAACGTGTGAGGTGGCTGCAGCAAGACCACCAAGCCCCCGGTTTCCCAGCTATCTACAGCTTGCTGCTGAATTGTGTCCCAGCTCCTGCCAACCGAGCAGTTCGAAAGCAAGAAATTGCATGTAGATAAATAGGTGCCACTTCGGTGGGAAAGGTAAAGAGCATTCAGTGCACTCCAGTGTCTAGTCATGCCTTCCACATGTTCACGGAAACATCTGCCTATGCAGATAGCACTGGCTCTTCGGCTATAAACAGAGATGAGCACTGAACCCTAGAGTCGGATACGGCTGGCTTTCGAGCAAGGGAGACCTTTACCTTTACTAGGGTTTGCACCGTTGTAGATATACAGTTGGATCCTGGCCTTTCTACGCTTCCTACAGCCTTGTGGTAATTTGTGGACGATAGCAACATCGTGTGCCTCTGTACCCGATGTGCGTGAATTGATGTCATTCCTACGTCTGACAAAGTGGACTTGGTCCACGAAAGCTGACATTAAAAGACAGGAGTTCATCTTGAACGTGCCACAACGTTGTTTTGTTTAGTTGTTCTGTTTGGTTTACTCTCTCACCCTGGTGGTTAAAATGTAGCGAGAATGTTGTGAGTTCGATCCTGACCAGGGCTCAATGTTGACTCATCCTTTTCCATACTTCCAAGGTTGGTAAAATGAGTCCCCAGCATGTTGGGGGGCAAAAATGTGAACTGGCCAGAGAGGGCACTAAGCGCTTATATATGGGGCAGGGGATAGACGTGGAATTGCTATGGATATGTTTGCACGGACTGCTTCCAACATTTCAGCAAGATTGTAGGCCCTGATTCTCAGCCGTAGCTCTCGATGAGGGGATGATCTTGCATGAACCTTCTCTAATCCCATGTCCTAATACCCGTGTTTTGCATCCATGTCAGATGTGGCGGCGCTGTCGGATGGGCAGGCTGTGGTGTGTGAGTTAGCTGCAGAGGACGCACATTATCAGTGGCAGGGGTGCAGACTCTCCCTGGCACTGCTTGCGGTGTGTGGCCCCCAAGAACCGCATTTTGGCCCACCCCTGAACTAAACCGACTTAACTAAGCAAGTGTTGTGTTGGGGGGTTCTGCTTGATATGTTACGCCTGACTCAGTCGTGGCTGAGTTAAGACTACTTAGGGGCTGCAAAGAAATCTTAACCCTCATCCAAATGAAACCGGGGTGTGTGTGTGTGTGTGTGTTTTTCAACAGTGGGTCCTTCCTCGGTGTGGTCAGAATGGGCCATTCCTGGCCAGGCAGACCATTGCGAGAAAAGAGGTGGCGCTGGTTTTTAATGTGCTCTACTCAATGCATGGATTTCTCTTCAATTTTCTTTTTATTTCCCTTCTTAGGAAAATGTTGGTTTCCAGCACACGCCAGGAACCGCAAACTGAGGAGGACTAAAACCGCCCAAGGTATTTTTTCATGGCTTGAATGCTATTTTTCTTTTTATCAGATATTCACAGAGCTCTGTCCTAAGTAGTCCTGTAGTTTCTCATGCTTTGCCAAAGCCCCTCTGCCCAGTTTTCCTGTCACCCTAAGGCAGTGATGGTGAACCTTGGCACTCCGGGTGTTCTCGGACTTTAATTCCCAGAAGCCCAAGTCTCTGTGAATCCACACGGATGGGTTTACTGTGCATCCGAGAACACCTGGATTGTCAAGGTTCGCCATCACGGCCCTAAGGGCTGATGATAAGCAATTGTTGCTTCAGCCCTCCTCATGAAGCCCATCTTCTGCCTCTTGCTCCTCTTCTGTGCTGGACTCCAAAGTAGCCTGTATAAAAAGGCTCCATTCATTCCTGTGGTCACTGCCTAGCCGGAACGGTTGATCTTCAGCAAGGCAGCTGCGTTCTGTCTGCCTCCAATCCACTACTAGCTTGGCTTGAGAAGATTAGAGCTTTGCTCTGTTTGCCCTGAGACTACCCAGGTGCTCACGTCACCAGGGACCGGGGCCTATTTGCCGGAGGTGCAGGTGAGCTATGCCATGTAGGCCACAGCTACCTGGAGGGAGACGCCACACATACTCTCTGTGTTGAAGCACCTGGGTAGGAATTGGCATAGGGACTGGCCAAAGTTGGCTCTTCTTGCGAAGTGTAGCCTTCAACTGGCTCAATGTGAAAAAATTCAGAAGGAGTATGGTTTGGAAGAACAGCTGCGCATGTGGTGCCACTGTCGACTGCAATTCGTATTCAAGAATGCGTTTTCCCCTAAAGCAGGAAAAATGCCATTGGCGTGAGTTTGTTTTAGGTGGTTCTCTGCTTACCATGAAGTGACCCACACACTATGATCACTGGAGCCATCTCCTGCAGCACATATGAGATGAGACATGCAGGATTTAACACCGGGACTGCAATGGACTGCCACAGCCTTGAGGATATATGGTCATGGTGTGTTTTTACAGCCAGTCCACCTGGCATGGCCTCTTCCGCCTCCATGACCGATGCGAATCAGAGTTCCTCCTCCGCGCATTTTGCCGTTGGGCCCAATGTTATACAGCCTTGGTATAGTTAAGGTTCGGGTAGCAGATAGAGGCAGTTGGTACTCTTTTTCCCTGGTACTGAAAGATGGTCATTTTGTGTAATAAGGACGAGCAAACACCCAGGTGATGCCAGTGGGAGGGTAGTGATGTCACACTGTGAGATGAATTTCGGTCACAAGCTGAATATGAGCCAATGGTGCCATGCGGCTTCAAAAAGGGCCAACACAGTTTTAGGCTGCATAAACAGAAGTCTAGTCTCCAAAACCCGTGAGGCCTTGCTAGTCCCCCTCTATTCAGCACTGACTGAAGGAACTGAGCATGATTTTATATCACCAGGGATTTGGGTGGTGGTGTTATTTCAGCAGTTAAAACTTCATCTTTCTGTCCCATGGTTTCCCAACATGCAGCTCATCACTATATAAATGGATATAAATTTGTGGAGCCACGGTACAGACAGAGGTCTCCCTGCGGTGGGAAATTTCTGTAACTAAATTATTCCTGTTTCCATCCTGAGGTTGCCTTTCGCTTCCCTAAAATGAACCGGGTGGCTCACAAGCCAAACAAGGTGCCGCACAGAAAGAGGAAGCAGTCTTCAATTTCCCCCCTGCCAGTGACGTGGTCAGCCTTCCACGGGCACAGCTTCCACAAAAAGACTTTGGGGGCCGGGGGAAACAATGTGTAGGTGGGACAGAATCACCAGGTGCTATATTGAAAGTGGGAACTCCCTATTAGGGGAGGGGGGGATATTAGCCCTACTAGATGATCTGCCAGCAAAGCCTGCCCTGGCCTGTAGTTTCTCATGCTTTACCTTTAAATCTAGGTTTAGATATGCGTGAACGGGTGCTGAGGAAGGAAGACCTGCCCCCTGTCTTTCTGTCCATCTGTCTGTCAGTCTGTGTGTGTGTGTGGGGGGGGGTGGCTCCACCCCCCCCTTTGCTCTCTGCACCCCTCCCGGCACATAGCCTCCCCCCCATAAAGACTCCCCTGCTCTGCTGTAAGAAGCCCAGAGCAGATCCATGCCCTTTGGGTGGGGTGCCAAAACTATGGCCCGTGGACCGGATCTGGCCTCCAATGCCAATTCATCCGGCCCGTGCCATCTTCGTCACTCCCGGAAGCAGAAGTAAAACACATCTGGGTGCGTTTTACTTCCGCTTCTGGGAGCGACGAGGGCAGCACGCGCCGGATGAATTGGTGTTGGGGGACAGATCCGGTCCACGGACCGTAGTTTGGACACCCCTGGTTTAAGCAGCCTAAAATCTGTCTCATCCTGTTGCAAAACATATCTGTTGTAAAACAGATTGCAAGACGTGTTTTGCTTCCGGTGGGAAGAACCATGTGACTGGCCCGCTGAACCACATGACCAGCCCGTGGCCCGAAAAGTTTGGGCACCCCTGTCCTTTGGTCTGTCACCCTTGGATCCAGAGGAAAGAAGGCGCTTAATCATGTATGCTCTGAGAGATTCTGCATGGTTGCATTCCTGCAGTCGGTCCTTTTAAAGAGAGGCTGGGTCCAGTAGTAAGTCCTGGCCCTGGCTAGTGTTGCCTTTAGTAGCCCCCCATCCTATACAGACCCTTTCCTCACAGAGCCTTTCCCCCCTCCAACTCCCTGCAGGTGTCTCTGGATCGTCTCCAGCAAGCAGACAGACAGAGAGGCTTTCTTGCCTGCCAGGCGGCCATGGTGAGTGCACGCCCTCCTTTGGTTTATCTTTGTCTGACGTGACCGTAGGGTTCAGAGGCTTTGGCTTTCAGTCCGCTCAGCATCCACTCGGCATCCAAAGAGCAGGGGTGGGTGGGTGGGCGGGTGGGCTGCAAATAGGGAGGCGGCCGGAGCAAAGCTGAGGCTGAGGGTTTCAGAGCTGAAGCAGTTCCAAGACGGATCTGCTCGGGTGAGCATTCTCCCGGCTTTGGGGCTTTTGCCGACTGCCAGGCAGGAGGATTTGGGTTCGTATGAGAAAAGCTACCAGTCTGGTTTATATGGAAGCCACAGGAGGAGGGAGAGATCTCAGGGCCTGACGGTAAGCCAAGAGAGAGAATGGTAGAGGGGAGAGAGTTGCCAGCCACCAGGATGCATGATAACGGGCTCAGACTACCGGGGGCCAGATCTAGGTGGAATATTAAGAAGAGATTCTTAATGGTTAGAGCAGTACCACAGTGGAACCCACTCCTGCCTCGAGAGAGGGCGAGCACTCCAACACTGGGAGCATTCAGAAGAGAATTGGAAAGCAACCCCCTGTCAGATCTGCTTTGTTTCGTATTCCTGCATTGAGCGGGGGGTGGACTAAATGGCCTCCCAAACCCCCTTCCAACTCTGTGATTCTAAGGACTCACAGTTCTAGAAAGTGAAATGAAAGCTTCTCTGGAAGGAATAGGAAGAAACAAATCAATACACCGGATACCCCGAATTTGATTTGTATTCCTGCCTCGGAGGCCCTTCCAACTCAGTGAGTCTATGATTCTAAGTGTTCGGTGGAGTGATGAGAGTTGCAACCTGCAGGTAAAGCTCTCTTGGTAGTAGCTCTGGCCAGCCTTGAGCTTGGCGGTGGGGGTGCCTCCCAGACGACTCTTCCTGCTCATTCAAGAGGTGGATATTCAAAGGGCTGGACTACATTTCCCAGAATAACCGAGGAGGCAGCACGACCACAGGGGGGGGGGGGGATAGTCTCCAAATGGTAGTCAGGACACAGGAAAAGGCCCACATCGGACTGCCCTGATTCCCGTTGGGCTCCCCGAGGATTGAGCAGGGAGGGAAAGCCCCACATTTCATTGTTTACTTTTCTTAGCTTCTACATGTAGTTAATAATTTCTTATACATTTGGTCATTCAGTATTAGTCAACATACAATAAACTATGGTTGTTCATTACTAGCTTGCTAACCTATTTCTATTCTGTGCTATGTACACCCAGCACCTGTATGCGGAACCACTGTTGTCAGTTGTCAAAATTACACTTTCAACGTGCATTATTGCCTTTCCAGAATTCTAATGTTTCTTGTACAGGTTGATATCCAGAGTTATTTTGCTTCCAAATTTCAATACTCAAAGTATTGAAAACATTAGTTCCTCTTCGCATGCAAACAACCTTCTTGTAAAAGTATAAAGAACGAACATGTGGCCTTTTTGTGTGTGAAATGTACAGTAAAAACCCCCATATAATGATTTTAATTCATTCCACGGGTCTGGTTGCTGTGCAGTTTTGTTGTACGGTTTTTCCTATGGGGGAAAAAAATCGTACAATGATTTTTCCCATGGGAAAAAAGCATACAACGATATTTATTTATTTTTGCTAAGCAGTTTTCCCATTGAAAAATTGTACGATTTTTCCCAATAGGAAAAATGGTTATGCAGGGCGCCACTTTCTTTAAAAACCTAATTGTTATGCGATTTAGTTGCTCTATGGGGCGTTCATTATACGAGGTTCAACTGTATGTGGAATATGGGGTTTTGAAGGGGAAACTGGTTCCCTTCTGTAAGATGTAGCAGAATGGCTTTATGTGAAGCTGGCGTTGATACACACACACACACACACACCCCATCTCCCATTTTGCTGAAGGCTAGAAGCCTTGATCTGGCATGTGTGTTTTTAAAAAGCCATAGTGTTCAAGGGGCAGCTGTGGTTTTCACCACTTGCACACACAGTTGCCTGAATCTTCTGTTGCTATCGTTCTTTTCCCTGGTGGTTCTCAGCATTTCTCTTTAGTCGTTTCTGGCTGCTGGGTGAGCCCCCTCGTTCCTTGGTAGCCAAACCCTCTAATAATGGTCTTTTGGGGCTCAACAGGCAAACCAAGAGGCTTGGCTACCATCGCAGTTGATTCTTGACCCAAAGAGATCACGTGGAAAGTTCTTCCCACCCTTGCTTCTTCCGGGACACAAGCGCATGTCTTCGGGGTCAGTTCACAAAGAGATCTGTGGGCTTCCAGTGGGGAAGGAACATGAATCACTGCTCCACATACCCCTAGTAGTAGTAGTAGTAGTAGTAGTAGTAGTAGTAGTAGTAGTAGTAGTAGTAGTAGTAGTAGTAGTAACAATAACAATAATAACAATAATAACAATAATAACAATTATTATTATTATTATTATTATTATTATTATTATTATTATTATTATTATTATTATTATTATTATTATTATTATTATTATTATGCAAACTCTCCTGCAAATCATCCTCTTCATACTGGTTTCTTTTCATACAAGTACACACAAGAGTCATTAAATTGTTGGTATTTCATCATTATTTGCATTTAAAGCCGGCCCACCTGTGCTAGTCTCTTTAAAAACTCTTACAACAACAGTAAGAGATTAAACATAAAGAATAAACAGACCGAATAAAATTTGAAGTAACAACAATAGCAAACAACGATGCTCCCCACACTAGTGCATCTTGGCGACGTTCTAGGTTAGTCCATTGTTTCCCAGACTTCAATACCCAGAACTCATCCGTGGTGGTTCCATAGAGGACCATGAAGAAGAAGAAGAAGAAGAGCAGTTACAGGTAACAGCCACCTTGTCCTTGTAGCGCCCTGGTGGCGCAGGGGCTAAAACTGCTGCCCTGCAACCGGAACATTGTGAGTTTGATCCTGACCAGGGCTCAAGGTTGACTCAGCCATCCTTGTGAAATAGAACACTCTTCGAATGCAATGTCTGATTCTGCCCCCTAGGCTCTATCCAATCCTCCTCCTTCGCGGTCGGTCTCCGGTGTCTGGGCTGTGGTATGTTGGACCGGGTGTCAGTCTAGCACCGGGCAGGCCCCCTGGGGTCTTAGGCCAGGGGGTGGGGTGGGTGGGACGTTGGGTCCAGCCCAGCCCTGCGTCCTCCTGGTAAAGGGCATCACTGGGGACTCCATTTTCCGATCTGGCAGCCAGGGAATCCCTGCCATGGCAGAGCCTTCCTCCTCCTCCTCCTCCTCCTCCTCCTCCTTGGAGGGCGGAGCCTCCCTTCTTCCTCCTCCTCCTCCCACCGCCTTCCCCTCCCCTCCATTGTCGGCCAGCCACGCCAAAGCAGCCGGCCTGCCCCCCCTCCCCTTTCTGCATGACACCTGCTTCCTCCCAGCAAAGATGCTCTAGTGGTCGCCCGGCCCCAGGAAGCGCCTCCTTCCTTCTCTCCTGGCCAGCCGGTGGGCCGGATCCCTCTTTCTGTGTGTGTGTGTGTGTGTGTGGTGGGGGGAGCCCAAGGGGAAGCGATGCCCCTTGCCCACCCCAGGCCTGGCCATCAACGCCTCCCCGGGAAGAAGAAGCCACAGCAGCAGCAGCAGCAGCAGCAGCGACCATGACTCGGCCGGGCCGCATCTCCTGCTCGATGCTTAACTGCTTTGTAAGTGGGGCCTCCGCCCCCTTTTCCCCCTCCTCCTTCCCTGCAGGATGCTCCACATTTTCCTCTGCATCTGATGGCGCACGCGGGTGGGGGGTGGGGTGGAGAAGCTCCCTCCATCCTCTGAATGCACCCCCACACCCCCACTCCCGGCTGTCTTTGAATCTGGGGGAGGGTCTCCGTTTCCCCATCTCCGTTGCCTCCCCCTTCCTCTCCCCTGTGCTTTGAGTCTATTCTGCGTCTCTTGACTGTTTGCCCTGAACCCCCCACCCCACCCCACCCCACCCCCTTCCTGGCCCCCAGGAGGTGGCAGGTCACAGAGGCCGGGTTGGGGTCCCAGTGTCCCCACCCACCCCAGGGCACGGCCTTAGCCTGATGGAGCCCAGCCTGGCCTGCTGAGGACGAGAGACCCTCCCTCGCCCCTCTTCTGCAGCCACCCCGGTTGGTTTATTGTCTGCGTGGACCTCGGCCACGTGGCTGCCTGGCTGGGACCCCCCTGGTGCTTGCTTCATGCCGTGCTGATGGGGCCGGGAGAAGGGAGCAGATGCCCATCTTTGACGTCCTGGGAAATGGCCTGGTGCCCCCCCCCCAAAAAAAAATAATCCTTGGGGTATCCCAGGACGGGTGGTCAGGGCAAGTCACCCCCGGATCTCAGCTGTGCCTGAACGGGCTGACTCCTGGGCCTGATGCAAGAAGAGGCCTGGATGGTTTCGGGGGGGGGGACATGCAGCCCCCCTCCCCTCTTTGCTCTGGTTCTGTCCCCCCCCGGGCGGGAGGTGCTGGTGTCAATCACAAGGTGGAAGCCCTGTGATTTCCCTGACCAGCCGTCCTCTGCACACCCGGGACATGTGCCAGGTGCGTCTCTGTACATAGCCAGGTGGAATCGGGTGTGTGCGTGCATGAGAGGAGGCCGGCTCTGCTGTGAAGGCCCTGGGGAGCTGGATTGGGGGGGGGGGGTCCTGGGGAGCAAGGCTTGGGCCCCCCAAGTGACTGGATGCTTAGTCTGAATCTGGATGCAGGGCCACCCGGTATGGGCACCAGAGGGGGAGGAGAGGCAGGGACCCCCACCCTCCAAGGCCTGAAGGGGCAGGTGGAGGATGATGATGGTGGTGGTGGTGATGAGCCAGTCGCCCTGGCATCCTTGGGTTTCCTTTCCCTGGGAGATGCCAACCTGGCCAAGGTGTTTCTGCCTACGGAGTCTTTGGGGCCATCTGGCTTTTCATGGCAGGCTCATTGGGGGTGGGTGGGAGGCAGGGGTGCCAAAAGGGATTCTGGGAACTGTAGTCCAAACAAGCACTCTGGAGACAGGCAAGGGCAAGCGAACACACACACACACACACACACACACAGCCAGGCCTTTGTGCGTTTGTCCGTATGGATGCTCTTTGGGGGCCTCCTTAGGAACAGGCAAGAGTCCAGTTTCCAGCTGGTCCTGAGACACCAAGAGGGGCTCCTTGTCCCCTAAAATGCACAAATGCCCTCCATGTTTGAGGTTCGACCTTGGCATGCCTGGACTCTGGTAGCCCTGGGGCCGTGATGGCATACCTTGGCACGCCAGGTGTTCTTGGACTTCAATTCCCAGAAGTCCAAGTCTCTGTGGATCCACACGGATGGGTTTACAGTAAACCCATCCGTGTGGATCCACAGAGACTTGGGCTTCTGGGAATTGAAGTCCAAGAACACCTGGAGTGCCAAGGTGCGCCATCACGGCCCTCGGGAGTTTGCAGCACCACATGGTAGCCTTTCTGTAACCCCTGGTAGCCCAGGTTGGATCCCACAAGGATTAAGGGGCCATTTCCCCAGTTTGACCCCCTTATGCTACAGCACGAAGCAGAAACCTCGTAGACTTGGCTGCCGGCTTTTCGCAGTGACCCTTTTCTCTGTGGCTGAGTGGTGAAGGCGCTGAACGGGACGACTGGAAGGTCGGCAAGTCAGCAGTTTGAGACCTGAGTGCTGCGTGACAGAGTGAGCTCCCAGCTCCTGCCAACCTAGCCGTTCGAAATTGCAAGACATTTCAAGTCAATAAATAGGGACCGCTTCAGCAGGAAAGGTAACCGCCTGCCACATGACCATGGAAACACCTTACGATTCAGACAGCACCGTCTCTTTGCCTGTAAAGGGAGATGAGTCGGTTACAACCTGCTTTTGGGCAAGGGATGCCTTTAAGCTTTACTTCTGCTTCCGGGAGCGTCAAGGGTGGCGTGGGCCGCATGAATTAGCATCGGGGACGGAATAAGCAAGGGATTAGTTGGGCTCGTGGCTGCCCGTGGACGTTTCCTTGTTGAATTGCCAATGAGGGATGATGTCATTTTTTTGTTTAAAGGAGGAAGAATTAAAAAAAACAACCTCTGGCTTCTGGACATGGAACACAATGCTTTCCGGCCCGGTGCATTTCTAATGGGATCAGACCAGCGTCAGAACTCAGTTCCCGCCTCGGTTTTGAAACGGGTCCCTTTGCTCTTCCATTTGTGTGGTTGAACTTGTGGTTGGGTGGCGCGCATTTCATGTTCTTAAGTCATGTCAGTTTTTACAGCGCTGGTGTTGCTCTGGCGTGAAAAGGCCCGTGGTTCCAACCTCTGGAAACTCTTCGTGTCCCGATCAAACCCTGGACGGCCAAAACGAAGCCACTTTCTTGGCTTTGGCGTTGGCCAAACCCAAGTCCTCGCCGGTGCATGTTTCTCACAGTTATCGGCAGACCATAAATGAGCCGGATTCTGTATCTCTCCACATTCACACAGAGGGTTGTTCCTTGCCATCAGCCTGTGGGTCTTGCATTGAGGGACTCCGACCCTCATCCTATTCCGGGTCCTCCAAGTGACGTCGGGGAGGTTGAGTCCCTCAGCATCGTATCTTCCTCCTCGAATGTCCTTCCTTGCCCAGTGAGCTCCTCCTTCCACCTTCTAATCTGGTTTTGCTCTTGCGTACCCTCGCAAAGCAAAGCCATCATAGTTCTAAGAAGATGAGTCAACCTTGAGCCCTGAGCAGGATCAAACTCACAACCTTTTGGCTGCAGGGCAGCAGTTTAACCCCTGCACCACCCGGGCTTACCTGTATCAGTTGTCGTCGTTCTCCTTCGTTGTCCCCTGTGTGAATGAATCCCTGTGCATTCGCCCTTCGGTCTGAAACATCCTGTGCTGTACTTTATGCTCTGCTTTGTGAGCACGTTCGGTGGAGACTTTTAAACATTTGATGCTAAATAAAGGAACATAACTTTTAAAAATGAAAATAATTGATAACCAGAGGCTTTGGGAAGGTGAGGAGAGGTTTCCTTCCCTGGAGTTGTTCCATCTGTAGTTCCAAATTGGCTGTGTGGTTTTCCTCCCTATATTGCCTCCTTCTTGTCTGGCCAGGTGATCCTGCTATGGTAATAGAGTAGACCCGTGATGGCGGACCTTGGCACTCCAGGTGTTTGTGGACTTCCTTTCCCAGAAGCCCAAGTCTCTTGAGAATCCGCACGAATGGGTTTACTGTGCATGTTCTTGGACTTCAATTCCCAGAAGCCCAAGTCTCTGTGAAGCCATGCGCATGGGTTTACTGTGCATGTTCTTGACTTCAATTCCCAGAAGCCCAAGTCTCTGTGAATCCGCATGAATGGGTTTACTGTGCATGTTCTTGGACTTCAATTCCCAGAAGCCGAAGTCTCTGTGAATCTGCATGAATGAGTTTACTGTGCATGTTCTTGGACTTCAATTCCCAGAAGCCGAAGTCTCTGTGAATCTGCATGAATGGGTTTACTGTGCATGTTCTTGGACTTCAATTCCCAGAAGCCCAAGTCTCTGTGAATCCGCATGAATGGGTTTACTGTGCATGTTCTTGGACTTCAATTCCCAGAAGCCGAAGTCTCTGTGAATCTGCATGAATGAGTTTACTGTGCATGTTCTTGGACTTCAATTCCCAGAAGCCGAAGTCTCTGTGAACCCACGCGCATGGGTTTACTGTGTGTACGCGCAGTAAACCCATTTGTGTGGATTCTTCACAGAGACTTGGGCTTCTGGGAATTGAAGTCCAAGAACATGCACAGTAAACCCATTTGTGTGGATTCTTCACAGAGACTTGGGCTTCTGGGAATTGAAGTCCAAGAACATGCACAGTAAACCCATTTTTGTGGATTCACAGAGACTTGGGCTTCTGGGAAAGGAAGTCCACAAACACCTGGAGTGCCAGAGTTCGCCATCACTGGAGTAGACTACTGCAAACGACTCAATGCTGAGTATCAGGGGGCGGTTAACTAACCTGACCACCCTGAGGACTAACGGCCTTGAGTGGCGAAGTCCACAGGGAAGGCTGGTGGTCTCCAAGTGGATTAAATCCCACTTGAGTCCATCTTGATGAAGGGCTGCAGGATGATGATGATGATGAGGAGGAGGAGGAGGAGGACTTTGCAATGAGGACTTTGCATGCCCAAAGGGTTCAGGACCAGAAAGTGACTCGTGGAACTGGACCAGTGATACTATGGGTGTCATGCTGTGATGCAGAAGGCACATGGAAGGCCACAGCATTACATGGCTCCCAGGACAATTTTCATGACTGATCGCCAGGAGGATCACCAATATTTGGAATCAGATACGGCACAAGAAGAAGATATTCCAGCCTCTCTGCCTTTTCATTCCTGTCTCCTTGTGCTGGCTTTTCTTTGGCCATGGGGTGCCCAACGGAGCCAGACATTGGTGCGACTCCAACACAGGCGTGCAACCTTGGGCTTGTCGCCCGTTGGGTTGGGAAGGCGGCGTTCTCTCCCGCTTTGTTGGGCCGGCGGGCCGGCCTGCCTGCCTTCCTTCCTTCCTGCCTGCCTGAGCGCCGGGTCTTGTGCTTTGCCTTGCAGGGAGAGGAAGGCCCCCCCAGTCTGGAATACATCCAGGCCAAAGACTTGTTCCCCCCCAAGGAGCTGATTAAAGAAGAAGAGTCGCTACAGGTAAGCCCTTTCTACCCAGCGATGCATTGCAGACCCTGAAGCCCAGAGACCCACCGACAGGGGAGGGATGCCAACCTGCCTTTCCTTTCCCTCTTCCTTCAGCTGTGGGCGGGGAAAGGCCTAAAGCAGGGGCGCCCAAACCTTTTGGGCCATGGGCCGGATCTGGCCCCCTGGCACCAATTCATCTGGCCCGTCTGGGCGCATTTTACTTCCGCTTCCAGGAGCGACAAGGGCTTTGTGTGCCGGATGAATTGGTGTTGGGGGCCAGATCTGGCCCATGGCCCAAAAGGTTTGGGCACCCCTGGCCTAAAGGGGCAGGTCTCCTTTCTCCGGTCAAGTCCCGCGATGGGAAATTAAACCCAGGTTCTTCCCTTGATCACCCCTTGCAAGACAAAAACACATTCCCAAAGGCAAGGTGTGGAGCTGGGAAGAATCCCGTGCCATCACAGTCAGACCTCTTTCCTCACTCAGAAGAGCACCACTTTGGAAAACGGGCTGAGCATATCTTCTGCTTGGCTTTGTGTTATTGCTGCCACTATGACATCACACACACACACACACCAGATGTTCAGGTGCAGCTCTTGAGGTTGTGGTCCCTTCTCCAGACCTTCCACTCCGTCTTTCTCTCTCTCACACACGCACACATGTAAGGAGACCATGGGAGCGAAAGAAAAGAAATAATGCCTTTTAAAATATCCTTTGCGACCCCCAGAGACTTTTTTCTATGCCCAAGTTAGGAGCACTTCTCAGCCAAGACCAGTAAAACTCTTTGAACATTGCAGGCATTGGTGCCTAAACACACATTCGTCTCGTCATAGGTTGGGCATCCAACGTATAGGTATGGAGGGGGGCCTGAGCCCTGGGAAATGGCTGTGGGTAAAAGCAGTGGCTTAGTGGTCAAGACCCTAAACTTGACGGCTGGAAGGTCAGCAGTTTGAGGCCCAAGTGCTGCACAACCGAGGGAGCTCCCGTCTTTGTCCCAGCTCCTGCCCACCTAGCAGTTCAAAAGCAAGAAATTGCAAGTAGATAAATAGGAGGGTAAACAGTGTTCCATGTTTAGTCATGCCTGCCACATGGCCACGGAAATGTTTGCAGACGCAGAGGGTGCTGGACAGAGGCCAGTCGTATCCGACTCTTGGGTGCAGTGCTCATCTCTGTTTCAAAGCCAAAGAGCCAGGTGCTGTCTTCTGCTGCAGTCATCTCCGGGGTCATGTGGCAGGCATGACTAGACACCGGAGTGCACGGAATGCTGCTTACCTTCCCACCGAAGTGGTCCCTATTTATCTACTTGCAATTTCTTGCTTTCGAATTGCTAGGTTAGCAGGAGCTGGGACAAAGACGGGAGCTCATTCTGTCCTGCAGTACTCGGGAATCAAACTGCTGACCTTCCGAAGGGGGTTAAAAGCTAAGGTCAACGTCACCCTTGCTCGAAAGCCAGTCGTATCTGACTCTAAGGTTCAGTGCTCACCTCGGCTTATAGCCAAAGAGCCAGTGCTGTCAAAGCGGTCCAAAGGTGGTATCTCCTTGCTTTTACCTTGCGCAATCGCACAGTCACTGTTCCAGAAGCACAGATCCATGCTTCCTTTGGGCTGGAATATTATATTCACTGTCTCTGTGTCCGTACCAATTGGGCTTCCAGGGGGGGTCCCATGGGCCAGAACCGGCCTCTTCAGAAGACAAGGCCTTTCACGGTGATGCTTCCCCCCCCCTTTTCTAGGTCCCGTTTCCGGTGCTCCAAGGAGAAGGCGTGGAATACCTGGGCCATGCAAGCGATGCCATCATTGCTCTCTCTAACTACCGGCTCCATATCAAGTTCAAGGACTCTGTGGTCAACGTAAGTTGTGGAGCTTGTTTTGAGGGGTGTGTGGGTGTGTGTCTCCTTCCTTGAGCTCCCCTCTTCCCAGGTTGTGGCGCAGGGGTTGGGTGGGGGCTTTCCCATCCTTTCCCCTCCCACCATTGCTGGGAAACAGTTTCGTTCAGCCAGGTGAACTGAAGGGCCTCTGCCGGCAGACGCACGGCCAGCCATCGGCCTCCTCCCGTTACTGATTTCCCTCCCTCCGTCTCTCCCCAGGTGCCTTTGAGGATGATGGAAAGCGTAGAGAGCCGGGACATGTTCCAGCTTCACATTGTTTGCAAGGACTCCAAGGTCATCAGGTAGGAGGAAGAGAAGGAGGAGGAGGAAGAGTTGTAGGTGAGATAGCAGAGAGGGCCCGTGTTGCCCCATGGCTTCCTGACACTGAGTTAGAAGGGGCATGTGAGAATTACTGAGTTGGAAGGGGCCTGTGAGGCCATGGAGTCCAACCCCCCTGCTCAATGCAGGAATCCGAATCAAATTTTATGGGTATTCTGTGTATCGATTTATTTCTTCCCATTACTTTCAGAGCAGCTTTTACTTCACTTTCTAGAACTCTGTGTGTTCTTAGGATCATAGGATCACTGAGTTGGAAAGGGCCTCTGAGGCCAAAGCAGGAATCTGAATCAAAGCAGATCTGATATTGGTGGTCCAATTCTCCCTTGAATGCTTCCAGCGTTGGGGCGCTCACCACCTCTCGAGGCTGTGGTTTCCGCTGTCGTACCGCTCTAACAGTTACGAAGTTTCCCCTGATATTCATCCTATAGTTTCCATCCCCTCTTTCACAAGACACATATCAGGTTCCTTGGACTGAGATGCCTCTTATTCTGTCCAATGTGCTCAGCTGGGGCAGATGGGACTCAGAGTTCAGCTTGGCATCCCTCCCAAGCTCCAATCCCTAAACCACGGAGCTATCCACCCAGCAAAAAATGATCATCTCGAGCAGGACCTAATTTCCCCTTTGCCAAGCAGAAAAATTGCTACTTTCTAGCATGTGTTTCAGCCTGGCTTCCCCTCCTCCCTCCCATGGGATTGCGTTGGTCCCAAGGTCTCCTCCAAACTCACAGGTGTGTCTCCGTCTCACCTTCAGGTGCCATTTCTCCACCTTCAAGCAGTGCCAGGAGTGGCTGAAGAGGTTGAGCCGCGCCATCGCTCGCCCCACCAAACCAGAAGACCTCTTTGCCTTCGCCTACCACGCCTGGTGCTTGGGGGTCTGTGCCGATGAGGAGGACCAGCACGCCCACCTCTGCCGCCCAGGTGAGTCCCTCCCCTTCCCCAATGCAGGAAGGGCAGCCATGGAGCGACAGGCACAGTGAGCTAGGGCTGTGAAGGGCCCTTTGAGCAACATTGCATGCCTTTGTATTGCCCTCTCCTGAGAGATGTCCTCAGTTTCCCACCCACCCCCCGGGGAAATCCTGCACCAAATCGCTTAGATGCAAATCCACCTGTTTTGTCCAGTTCAGTTTTCTTACTTGGGCTAATAGAGCCTTTGGAAACTGACCAGCGTTGCAGCCTAAAGTTGTTCTTCTTTAAGTCTTCTTTTCTAAAGAGTGGCGATCCTCATGGCAATCAGCCATGAAGACTCTCCTGCGAATAGAAGGTTGTGGCCTCCCATTTGCCTTCCACATTGCAGCGTGACCCCCATAGTACCATTGGTTCACTTCCCCGTGAGTTACTTTCTGGTCCTGAGCCCTTTGGGCACGCAAAGTCCTCATCATCATTATCCCCAGGCCAGGATGGATGAAGCTGCTGCCTTCCATCCAGAGGGATTCCAGTTGGATTTAACCCATGTGGAGACCATCATCCTTCCCTGTGGACTTTTCCACCCAAGGCCATGAGTCCTCAGGGTGGTCAGCTTAGTTAACCACCGCCTGACACTCGGCATTGAGTCCCTGGCAGTAGAGTCTACTTTATTTACCATAGCAGGGTAACCTGGCCAGACTAGTAACGTTCACAAGAGCAGTGAAATAGACATAGAAATCCTGAGAAGGAAAATACTTTGGCACAGGCAGTGTGGGGCTGTCCAACAGGAAGGAAAACAGTGGGGGGGGGGGGGGAGAGAGACAGGGCTCTCATTTTCTCCCCACTGCGACTGCCTTCTTGGGGTCCCTGTGGGATTCCCCACCAGGGCAAAAGATCCAAAACGTCCAGGATCAAGAAAACAGCTGCATGCTGGTTAACCTCCTGTTGAATCCCTTTGGTGGATTTCAGTGCCCAGATGTATGGGCTGGTCCTGGTCTTGCTGACTGACCACCTCTTTCTTTCTTTCTTTCTTTCTTTCTTTCTTTCTTTCTTTCTTTCCCCCATCATTTCCTTCCATCCACCTATCATTTCCTTCCTTCCTTCTCCTCCTTTGTATTCCTTCCTTCCTTTTCCTTGCTTTCCTCTCTCCCCAGGAGACCACGTGAAATACCGGTTCGAGATGGAGCTGGCCCGGATGGCCTTTGACTTGCAGAACGTGTGGCGGGTTTCCGACATCAATAACAACTACAAGTGAGTCCTCCGGAGAGAAGTGGGGTGTGTGGGGCAGATGAAGGGACATCCTGCCATCCTCCCCCTATATTGCAAGCACCTGTCTTACTGGCGGACCAAGGAGCTTCACCAGTGTCTGTCATGCCAAATACGGTACCAGGGCCTGTGTGTGGCCATTTATACTGGCACGGCAAATCTGTGGCATTGATCCCTGATCGTTTCATCGTCCTCAGGTTGTGTACCAGCTACCCCCAGAAACTCCTGGTTCCTGTCTGGATCACGGACAAGGAGTTGGAGAACGTGGCTTCCTTCCGGTCTTGGAAGAGGATCCCCGCGGTTGTATACAGGTACACATCGCCTGCCTCCTTGGCTTTTCAGCAGCAAAGGGGAACCTGTTCAGCTTCCTTCACTCAGTGAAACCTTCTCTTCCAGGCACCTGCGCACTGGGGCCGTGATAGCCCGCTGCAGCCAGCCGGAGATCAGCTGGTGGGGCTGGCGCAATGCGGACGACGAATACCTGGTCACCTCCATTGCAAAAGCCTGCGCCTTGAACCCGGGTCAGAAGGGGGCCGGCGGGAGCCCCCATTTGGGGCTCAGCGATGGGAACGAGGCCTGCGATGCTGGGTTTGGTAAGGAAGACGCTTCCTCCTCCTCCTCCTCCTCTTCTTCTCCTTTGCTTCCTTCCTGCTTGGTGGCCCCGTGGCAGAATGCTAGACCCACGCCCTGACCCACCCTGGAGATGCGCACCCTTCTATCCTCTGCACACAAATGGTACACAGTCCCTCCCTGTAAGAATCTTCTAGACCAGTGTTTCCCAACCTTCGGTTTTGGGGACTTCAATTCCCAGAAGCCTCAGCCAGTCCATTGGCTGATGATCGGTGCTTTGGGGAATCGACTGAGGCTTCTGTTCTAAAAGGATGCCATGGGGCCGCTTTGATTTGGATTCTGAGCACCAGAAGGGCAGGTAACGGGTCATTTTGCAGCCCAGGACAACCCAGAAGGGAGCGCCGGGTGGCGGAAATCAGCCAGGCAGTGAAACACCAGCGCCTGGGCCAGAGATGGCGAATCCTCGCTAATTTCTGGTTTTGTCCCATTTCCCCTCCAGACTCGTCCCTGACGGCGTGTTCAAGTGCGGAGAGTTCGGCAACCCCTCAGAAGCTGCTGATTCTGGACGCCCGATCCTACACGGCCGCCGTGGCCAACCGAGCCAAAGGAGGGGGCTGCGAGTGCGAAGGTAGGGGGCGGCAGGAAACGGCGGTAGGCTCATCTGGGTCCTCGTGAACACAAAGATTGCCAGTTTTGGCGGCGGGGTGGCGTAAAGGATATCTTGTGTTAGGGCAGTGCGTTCCCAACCTTTGGTCCTTGGACTTCAATTCCCAGAATCCTCAGTCAGTTCCCCAAAGCACGGATCAGCCAATGGACTGACTGAGACTTTTGGGAATTGAAGGCCCACGTTGGGACCCACAGGGTGAGGGAAAGGCAAGGGTCATCCATGTGCCTTGCAAGGGAATCAATAGGCGCAGTTAGCATGGGAAAACTATGCATTGACCTCTTGGGTGGCCAGGCGGGTGCCACAGGGCGACGTGGCCCTTGACTGCCTGCCCTGCCCTCTTGTTCCCTTCCAGAGTATTACCCCAACTGCGAGGTGGTCTTCATGGGAATGGCCAACATCCATTCCATCCGCAACAGCTTCCAGTACCTACGGGCCGTCTGCAGCCAGATGCCCGACCCCAGCAAGTGAGTCCCCGCCAGCAGGCAGCTTTGTGTCTTACGGACGGCTGTTGTGGGTCTAGGGCAGGGGTGGCCAACCTTGGGGCACGCCAGCTGCCTTTGGACTTCAGTTCCCAGAAGCCCAAGTCTCTGTGAATCCACACAAATGGGTTGACTGCGTGGACGCATGGAGGAAGAAGCAAAGGCACAGACAGCGCTGGCTCTTTGGCTTTGAAACAGATGAGCACTGAACCCTACAGTTGGATACGACTGGCTTTTGAGCAAGGAAGACCTTGACCTAACGGTGAATCAAAACACATTAGAGCAAACCTATCACCGTGGAAGGCCAGTAAGTGCTCGGTGTTGAATGCAGGTGAACCCCAAGGAGGTTTCTCTGGAGCTGGTCAGCGCCTGAGAGAGGCCCAACTCGGGAAGGCGGTTCTTGAAGCCGAGGGTCAGGGACAAAATTACTTGCTCCTAAAGGTAAAGGGTCTCCCTTGCTTGAAAGCCAGTCGTATCCGACTCTAGGGTGCAGTGCTCATCTCTGTTTCAAAGCCAAAGAGCCAGCGCTGTCTGCTTCTGCAGATGTTTCCGTGGTCATGTGACAGGCATGACTAGACACCGGAGCGCACGGAACGCTGTTACCTTCCCACCGAGGTGGTCCCTATTTATCTCCTTGCAATTTCTTGCTTTCAAACTGCTAGGTTGGCAGGAGCTGGGACAAAGACGGGAGCTCATTCCGTCCAGCAGTACTTGGGAATCGAACTGATGACCTTACAAGAGTTTTAATGCTGCCTGCTTAATCTCTTATTTTGTGCCTTTCCTCCAGCTGGCTCTCGGCTCTCGAGAGCACCAAATGGCTCCAGCACCTCTCGGTCATGCTGAAGGCCGCTGTCTTGGTCGCCAACGCCGTGGGCCGGGAGGGACGCCCCGTGCTGGTCCACTGCTCCGACGGCTGGGACCGGACCCCACAGATCGTGGCCTTGGCCAAGATCCTGCTAGACCCTTATTATCGGACGATGGAGGTAGGTGGTGGTGGGGGGTGGCGAGGAGTGGTGGCTTGGAAGCCACTTGGGTGTGGGCGGGAACCCACAGTTCCCAGAAGCCCAAATCACTGTGAATCCACACAGATGGGTTTACTGCACGGACGCCAGGGTTCGCCATCCCTGTTACAGGGTGACCACCCCACGGGTCAGCTGGCATTTGTACTCATGGTCGGTGAAACTGCCACGGGAAAAGGTGGCACCCTCCTTCTTGGCCCGAGCTCACCCTCCGTTATCCCCTGTCAGGGCTTCCAAGTGCTGGTCGAATCGGACTGGCTGGATTTTGGCCACAAGTTCGGGGACCGCTGCGGTCACCAAGAGAAGACGGAGGACCAGAACGAGCAGTGCCCGGTCTTCCTGCAGTGGCTCGATGCCGTCCACCAGCTCCTCAAGCAGTTCCCCTGCCTCTTCGAGTTTAACGAAGCTTTCCTGGTAAGCGCACCGGCCGGCGGGAGAGGAAGGAGCTCTTTTTGATGTGTGGGATGAAAACATCCTCTTTGCGAGACCCCACATGTTTGAATTTCCTGAAGTCTTGGCAAGGCCCGCCGCGTCGCCCGCTCCGTCACAGGTGGCTCGGAATGGTCTTTTCCTCTGGGAATAAGATCCGGGGAAGCCCCTTCCCTGGAAGAAGCCTGTGTCAAACTCCATGCACTTCATGTTGACCAGGGCGCATTCTTCACCGGCTTCTTCCTGCCCTTTTCACAGGGCAGCTTTGGCTGAGCCTGTTTAGCCCCACTTTGCACAAGTAGGGGACACCCGTCAGGAAGCATTTCCTGTGACTATGTGGTTCCTGTAACTTGCGCACCCATTTAGAGCAGTGTGTTCCCAACCTTTGGTTCTTGGACTTCATTTCCCAGAAGCCTCAGTCAGTTCGCCAAAGCACTGAGCACTGATTGATTCCCCAAAGCAGTGATCAGCCAATATATTGCACTGAGGTATCTGTGAACTGGGGTCCCCCTGTGGGGCCTGGGCCCCACGTTGGGAACCACTGGTTTAGAGCAGGAGTTCTCAACCTTTTTAAGCCGGGGGCCAGGTCATGCTCCCACAGACAGCTTCAGGGGCTGGATGGCCATTTTGACCTTCACCACATGGCACTTCCTGGTGTGGAGGCGGTGCAGGGGCCACATGAAATGGTGCCGTGGGCTGCATCTGACCCACAGGCCACAGGTTGAGAATCCCTGTTTTAGAGCCTTGTTTGGGACATTCTGGAGCAGAGGAAATTTTTGGTGGGACCCAAAACACCCAGGATCTCGGTTGTTGTCCCCCAAGGCCTTGCTGAGGGTCGCCCCCTCTCTCTCTCGCTGTGCAACAGGTCAAGCTTGTGCAACACACGTATTCCTGCCTCTACGGGACCTTCCTGGGCAACAGCCCCTGCGAACGGGACTGGCATAACATCACCAAGCGCACCTGCTCCGTCTGGTCCCTCCTGAGAGCTGGCAACAAGAATTTCCACAACCTCCTTTACCTGCCTGGCAGTGAACAGGTGAGAGAAGGCTCTCCCCGCTGAGCCTGGAGGAGGAGGAGGAGGAAGGGGGGAACCTTTGGGGGGGCTGACGGTGGTGACGGTGCGTTCTTCTCCCTCCCATGA
Organism: Bradypodion pumilum; assembly: GCA_035047305.1. Classification (NCBI taxonomy): domain Eukaryota; kingdom Metazoa; phylum Chordata; class Lepidosauria; order Squamata; family Chamaeleonidae; genus Bradypodion; species Bradypodion pumilum. The sequence continues at coordinate 844,877 of JAWDJD010000017.1, forward strand.
CAGGTGCTGCATCCGGTGTGCCATGTGCGCGCCCTGCATCTCTGGACGGCCGTGTACCTGCCTGCCTCCTCCCCGTGCCCTCTGGGGGAAGAAGGGATGGAGCTCTACCTGCCTTCTGGAGCCCAGAGCCAGGAGTTTAGCAGCAGGTCCCTCGACAGGTAGGTAGGGGGAGATGGGGCTTGGAAAAGGTGGGGATCACCTGGATTCAGCCTCCTTTGGGAATCCTCTCTCTCTCTCTTGGGGTCCAGAGAGTCTGTTCTCTCCCTCTTTCTCTCTCTTTCTCGTAGCTCTAGGGCTGTGATGGCAAACCTCGGCACTCCAGGTATTCTTGGACTTCAATTCCCAGAAGCCCAAGCCCCTGTGGGTCCACACGAATGGGTTTACTGCACATATGCTCAAGGTGTTCTTAGACTTCAATTCCCAGAAGCCCAAGTTCCTGTGATCCACAGAGACTTGGGCTTCTGGGAATTGAAGTCCAAGAACACCTGGAGTGCCAAGGGTTCACCATCACTGCTCTAGGGTCCTACATAGGCCACCCCTGTGTTCCTCATCTTCTAATGCCCGAATTGCCTTCTGTGGCTCCAGGTTACCCAAGACGAGATCCATGGACGACCTTCTCTCCGCCTGCGACCCTGGCAGCCTCCTGACCCGCACCTCCAGCGACCCAAACCTCAACAACCACTGCCCGGAGGTCAGGGCGGGCCTGGACCCCAGGCTTCCCAACGCCGAAGAGGAGTCAGAAGAGGAAGAGGAGCCCAGATCGGACTGGGAGGCTGCCGGAGAGGAATGGCCTCGGGCGTCTGAACAGCGGCAGCGCCGGCGGCAGGAAGACCACCTCCCGGATCCCACCAGTGATTGCAGCTCTGATGGTGGGAAACATCCGCCCCCGGTTTGTGGGGTCTCTCGGCCCTTTGATGGCCCAGCTTCTGAGACTGAAGAGGTGAACGGCCCGGGGGGTTTAGAGGCACTGGAAAGCGCCCACCCGGCTCCAGACCCTCCTGGGAAGAAGACCGCTTTACCTGACTTGGCCAGAACAGAAGAGCCGTTAGAGGAGTTTCACCGGGCGAAAGAGGAGGAGGCGTCCAGCCAAGAACCCAATGGCGCATTGGACCTGGTGGAGCCCCCCCACCCACAGCCTTCCCTTCAGCCTGCAGCTGTTGCCCCTAGCCATAATCCACCGGTGCCAGCCGTGCCCAAGGCTGGGTACCCGGACGAAGAGGGCGGGGGCCGAAAGATCGGTGCCCGGCACGGGGAGGAGGGCAGCAGCCCGCCAGGGTGGGGCTGGAAGGGTATTTCCCAGAGCCAAATGAGTGAATTCTCAATGCTGGGCACCCACTGCTGGGACAGTCTCCAAGGGATGGGCACCTCGCTTCCCGGGGGCGACGCAGGCCCTCGGCGGCACCTGTCCTACTACGGCTGCTGCAACAATAAACGGCCGGCCAGGAGGCCTTTCTGGACTGCTGGACTTTGCCTCAGCAGCCAGTGGCCGTCCAGGGACGCCGGCGGAGGAGGAGGGAGGAGTCCTGGCGTCCACCCGGGCACACCCCACGGCCCAGGCCTGCTAGCCGGGAAGCCCAGCAAGCCCTGGCTGTCTGGCCATTGGAAGGCGGCCAAGCCTGTGCCAGCCAGCAGCCCCTCGCCGGTGCCGCCGCCCCCCTACCTGGAGGACGATGGACTGCCCTTCCCGGCCGACGTGGTTCAGCACCGGCTGCGCCAGATCGAAGCCACCTACAAGCAGGAGGTGGAGCAGCTGCGGCGGCAGGTACGGGAACTGCAGCTCCGGCTGGACCTCCGCCACTGCTACGTCCCGCCGGCCGAGCCGCCCATGGACTACGAGGACGACTTTGTAAGTAGCCCCTTTGGGCGCCTTTGGCCCCCGTCCCTCCTTCTGGCCAAGGGGGGAGAATGGGCAGAGGAGAGACTCCCCTGGGTTGTTGTCATCGTCTAGGCAGAAGGGAACCCGGAGCTTCCCAGCAGAGAGTCTGGCCCTCTTGGAGGTGGGCCTGGCCCACTGGGTGGTTCTTCTTCCGTGTCCCCATCAAACTCTGGAGAGTGGCCAAAAGGAAACTACTTTCTTGGCTTTGCCGTTGGTGCATGTGGGATACACTGAAAGAGCCTCCTCAGAGATTGGTATTATTTTTGAACCACAATCAGGCGTACCCTGGTAATGGCCACCTTGTGTGGCCGGCTAACCTTTCTCACACTAGGTCAGGTCAAAGGAACTGCAGAATGAACTTACCCAAAGGGTGCCTTCATTTTGACAGTTTCACGTTTAGCCTAGACACAGATTAATAACAATAATAAATTGGTTCAAGTCTACGGCAGCAATCGGCAGACCACTAAATGAGCTGGATTCTGTCTCTCTCCAAATTCACACTGCGTGTTATTGTCCGCCATCAGCCCCCACTTGAGCCTGTGGGTCTTGCGTTGAGGAACTCTAACCCATGAGCCTATTCAGGGGCCTCCAAGTGATGTTGGGGAGGTTGAGTTCCTCAGCTAAATCCTCCTATAACGTTCCTTGTCCAGTGAGCTCCTCCTTCCTCCACCTTCTAATTTGGTTTTCCTCTTGCGTACCCTCAAGAGCGTTTGTTCTTGCCCTAAACCTCTTCCTGGATCCGAGTTGGCAGACTTGAGGCTCACCTCCGTCCAGAGGACACCAAGGGTCCTTCTCTTCTTGCTTAGTTCTCTGGGCATCCGCTGCTCCTTCTCTTGCTTAGTTCTCTCGGCATCCGCTGCTCCTTCTCTTGCTTAGTTCTCTCGGCATCCGCTGCTCCTTCTCTTGCTTAGTTCTCTCGGCATCCGTTGCTCCTTCTCTTGCTTAGTTCTCTCGGCATCCGCTGCTCCTTCTCTTGCTTAGTTCTCTCGGCATCCGCTGCTCCTTCTCTTGCTTAGTTCTCTTGGCTTCCGCTGCTCCTTCTCTTGCTTAGTTCTCTTGGCTTCCGCTGCTCCTTCTCTTGCTTAGTTCTCTCGGCATCCGCTGCTCCTTCTCTTGCTTAGTTCTCTCGGCATGTTCCCTCATGAAACAGCTTGCATTAACTCTGATTACCACAAGGCTCTTTCTGACGTCTAGCCCACCTCTTGCAATTTGAACCCATCAGCACGGATTGTGCCCTCGAGAGCAGTCTTTCCCATCCAGTGGCTTTTGGACTTCAATTCCCAGAAGCCTAAGTTGGCTGATCAAAGCCTAAGTTGGCTGATCACTGTTTTGAGGAGTTGACTTAGGCTTCTGGGAATTGAAGTCCGAAAGCCAAAGGTTGGGAAAGACTGGCCTACTGCAGTGTTTCCCAACATGGGACTTAGACTTCTGGGAATTAAAGCCCAACAACCAAATGTTGGGAAACTGCTCTACAGTCAATTCTCAGAAGCCTCAGTCAGTCCATAGGCTGATCACTGCTTTGGGGAGTTGACGTAGGCTTCTGGGAATTGAAGTCCAAAAGCCAAAGGTTGGGAAAGACTGGCCTACTGCAGTGTTTCCCAACATGGGACTTAGACTTCTGGGAATTAAAGCCCAACAACCAAATGTTGGGAAACTGCTCTACAGTCAATTCCCAGAAGCCTCAGTCAGTCCATAGGCTGATCACTGCTTTGGGGAGTTGACGTAGGCTTCTGGGAATTGAAGTCCAAAAACCAAAGGTGGAAACTGCTGTTCTAGAGCCTTGGTTTAATAAGTTTACTCCACCTCCTGCAAGGCAGCCGTTCAGATGATCTGGAAATGGCTTTCCTACTGCTCTGAATGCCTGGACTCCTCTCAGTGTTTCCCAACCTTTGGCTTTTGGACTTCAATTCCCAGAAGCCTCCACCAATTCCCCAAAGCACGGATCAGCCAATGGAGTGACTGAGGGGGCTTCTGGGAAGTGAAGTCCACCAGTGACTGGGGCAGAGTCCCTACATGCAAGACCCAACAGGTTAGCCCCGTGATGAGGAGCGGTTTTACCGGGACGGGCGGCCGCGCACCCCTGTTCAGAACCCATACCTTAAAGGGAAACGCTGCCTCTGGTAGTTTCTGTTTCTATTCCTCTCGCCGAGCTCTTCTCTGCGGGAGAAAGTCCGAAGCAGTTCAGTAGCCACCCATCCCGGTAAAATGGCTCCTCGGCACGACGGGGCTGTAACAGGCTTGACATAGTTTGGGAAACGCTGGCCTAGAGTTTGAGAGTCGGAAGGCTGTCAGGACCCGTGCGCCTGCACAAGAAAACACTCCTCCTGCCAGAAAGGCCATGGGTAACAACCGGAATATGGGGGTCTGTCCCTACAGAGCCCCACTCCCTATGATCGGAGGAATGCCTTTATCCCTCTGTACCCGCAACTGTTTACATGGGGCCCTCCCTATGGGCCTCTGTTTCCGAAGGGCCCTCGGGGAGGAGGCAAGCTTCCAGTCCTCCCCCAGCTCCAGGGAGGAAAGAGTCAGATGTGCAGAGATGGTCACGCCGTCTTTTCCTTGTTGCCCTTCTTGCAGACCTGCCTCAAGGAGTCGGACGGCAGTGAAAACGAAGACTTCTACTCGGATCACAGTGAAGACTGCCTGTCGGAAGCCAGCTGGGAGCCGGTAGATAAAAGGGAAACGGAGGTGCGTCTTTGGGGGTTTGGGGTGGTGGTGGTGGTGGTGGTGGTGGTGAGAATTAGTTCTTATCTAATACAGTTACTTTAACCAGATATACATCTTTCGTAAGTCTTTCCTCCTATCTCTGAAATAACATAATATTCATCTCTAGGTTTAATGCCTTTGAATGTTCCCAAGGTCTATTCGATGTCCACCAACTCAGTAATAGCTTTATTCAGTTTCAGTTCACACGTTGATTTATCATGGATTAATTTATATTCGAAAACTTGTGCCAAGGAAACGCTGTTCCCAAATGCTCTTTTTAGACGTGACGCGGCTTCTGACGGAACGGGACCCTCGGCCGGCCTTGACCAAGCTGTGCTTTCTCCGCAGGTCACGCGGTGGGTTCCGGACCACATGGCTTCACACTGCTTTAACTGCGACTCTGAGTTCTGGCTTGCCAAGCGCAGGCATCACTGCAGGTAGGAAACCTCGGCATCCCATCTCCCACCTCTCTGTCGGCCTTCTGGGTCTCTTCTTCCCTTCCTCTTTTTCTTCTTCTTCTTCTTCTTGCTCTGCCAAATCCGAATTTTCGCTCTCCTCATGGCGATCAGCCACGGAGGCTGTCCTGAGAAACTATAACGCTGTGGCCTTTGACCTGCCGCATTGCAGCGTGACCCCCGCCCGGGCCACTCACTTTCTGTTCCTGAGCCCTTTTGGCACACAAAGTCCTCCGCACCAGGCCAGCTCAGCAGTTTGAGACCCAAGTGCTGCATGACGGAGTGAGCGACCATCGTCTGTCCCAGCTGCTGCCAACCTAATTTGAAAGCAAGAAATTGCAAATAGGCAATTGGCAGGAAAGGTAAACAGCGTTCCATGCGCTCTGGCGTCTAGTCATGGCTGCCACATGACCACAGAAATGTCTGCAGACGCAGACAACGCTGGCTCCTTGGTTGTAAACAGAAATGAGCACCACACCCTAGAGTTGGATACAACTGGCTTTCAAGCACGGGTGACCTTGACCTTTGCCTGTTGAGATTGGCATATTTGAGAATGCTTATTTCACGCTAGAAGTTACACTAAGCTTGTGCAAAACGATGCTAAGCAGCCGCCTTGACGCCTGGACTTTTTAAAGTTTAGAAATCTTTGGTGGGGTTGTTTCGGTCTTTTCCGTCCTGCCCTCTGCACATGTTTTTTGTTTTTTACCCCATTCCTTCGCAGGAACTGTGGAAATGTCTTTTGTGCCGCCTGTTGCCACCTGAAGCTTCCCATCCCGGACCAGCACTTGTACGACCCGGTCCTCGTCTGCAACTCCTGCTACGACCACATCCAGGTCTCCCGGGCCAGGGAGCTGATGAGCCAGCACCTGAAAAAACCCATCGCCACCGCGTCGAGCTGAACGCCGGCAGCCGAGGGGACCTGTCGTCGGAGCCTGGCCTTTTCCACCTGGCAGGCAGGGCCAGACGGGGCGGCCGACCAGAAGGAGGACGGTCACTCAGCACTTGGGGTCACTAAACCTGGCCACTCATCCCCACCCCCACCCGGTGCCCCGTGTAACCGAGACGAGGAAATTGGATTAAAGAGTGTGATAAGGCCCGCTTGCATGGCCCTGTTTCTGGCCTCGGAGGCCGGAGGTTCAGCCCGGGGTGTGTCTTTCTTCGTCCCGAGGGTTGGCGGTGGTTGGTGCTTTGAAAAAGCCCAGAGGGATTTCAACTCTGGATGGGTTAGTCGCATCTTGGCTGTGTTTGGCTCCGCCCTTTCCCTGGGGTTGTTTTTCGGGAGGCAAACAGACTTCTGTCCAAACAGCCGGACCCGTCTGTCCGGGCCTTCTGCACTTCCCGGCCGCTGCGGGCGTTGGACCACCGGTTTCCCTGTGAGCGGTCTTTTGACGGGAGAGGCGCCGTGCGCTTCCCTTGCGCCAGTGCGTATGTGTGCTTTCTCCTGCTGCCCTTGTGTTTCTCTCTTGTGTCTGGTCGTTCTTTTCTCCTGATTCCCCACCCACCCGGGTCGGGCCGGCTAGACGGCTGGCCATGCGGGACTCCTGTACCTCCTGGACTGTCTTGCTCTTTGGTGGCGCTTGAAGGTTTCAGTCCAAACTGCTGCTAATTGTTATTTCTCTGCACTTACGAAGCTCTAGAACAAAACAAAAAGGGGGGGGGGGCTTGCCGGTTTTCACAAGAATGGGGGGGGGGAGACAGAAACCAAAAGCGATTCTCTTTCCAGTCGAGAAGACGCCAGGGACAACACAGACCATGATCCACACTCAATTGCAAGGACGCTTTTCTCGTTCAATCTGACGCCAGTAGTTCCGCTGGAAATGCCTCGTCTAGTTTGCAGATGGGCCACCCTGGCCGCATTGCGCTCGTGTAGGAGCATGGCCTGACCTGTGTTGCCGGCCTGCAGCTGGCCTGATTCTTCACCCTCCTCTGGGGCTGATGGGAGTTAAAAGTCGGGCAACATCTGGCCGACTGCCTGTTCCCGGCACGAATGCTTTCAATCCCTTTCCGAACGAGCCGTTTTAGAAAGTATAGGAAGGGGACGATGGGATGCGGCTCTTTGCCACTGATCTTCATAGCACTTAACGTACATTTATTTCTGTATTTATAGGTCCGTAGACGGCACCTGGGCTGAAGTCTTGTTGGAACCCTAAAGCAGTGATGGTGAACCTTGGCACGCCAGGTGTTCTTGGGCTTCAATTCCCAGAAGCCCAAGTCTCTGTGAATCCACACGGATGGGTTTACGCGCAGTAAACCCATCCGTGTGGATTCACAGAGACTTGGGCTTCTGGGAATTGAAGCCCAAGAACACCTGGCCCGCCAAGGTTCGCCATCAAGGCCCTAATGAATTGGTCTGGTTGCTTTGGAAAACTTTTATCACAGGGTCTTTCTGGCTTTGCGTTAACCCCCATTTTCCGCCTGCTTTAGGTTGTTGCCCTAAAAACAACCATCGATTTCCAACACTGAATCTCCTTGGAACTGTGTGCGGTGTGCACATGAAGTGGCACTGTGGGCCGGATCCGGCCTTAGGTTGGTGATGAATTAATCAAAATTGCTTTCAGCTTTCACAAGTTTGTGTCTCCGTCTTCAGGCGAGCAGAAGTACGAAAAAAACGACTCCTAAATCCGATCGGTAGCTTTGTGACGAGCAATGTGCTGTAAGAAAAATTCAATACAGTCGAATAAAATCTCTATATTAATTAGTGCTGCTTTGTGGCGGGGACGTCATTTAATGCTCACCCGGTGCTTTTCCTTCAGCCAGCCTCGCTAACCTGCCTTCGTTTGAAGAGGTGTATTTGTTTATTAAAAAGGGACTGTGGTGGCTTAGCAGTTAAAGATGCTGAACTCGATGACTGGAAGGTTGGCAGGTCAGCAGTTCAAGACCCGAGCGTTGCATGGCAGAGCGAGCCCCAGCCAACCTAGCAGTTCAAAAGCAAAATAGAGCGGACCCTCGATTAACGACGCGTTCGAATAGCATCATTTTCTATTAACGACGCTATGACACTCCCAATGTGATTGTTCTAATAACGACGTTATTCAAATAATAACGGTACTTTTTCCCGTTGTTATTCGAATAACGACGTTTTCTTGCCGTTATTCGAATAACGACGTTATTCCAATAGCGACGCTACTTGGGGAACCAAGTAACGTCGTTATTCGAGGGTCCACTGTGTTGCAAGTAGATAAACAGGTACTGCTTTGGTGGGAAAGGTAACAGTGTTCTGGCGTCTAATGTCATGGAAAGGTCTGCAGACACAGACGGCACTGGATCTTTGGCTGTAAACAGAAAAGATCACCAAACCCTAGTCAGATACAACTAGTTTTTTACCTTTACCTATTTATTTATTTATTTATTTTCTTTCTTTCTTTATGTCGTTCTTTCTGGTAATGCCCAGAGTTAACTGAGGCGGCTCTCGGGCTTTCCCAAAATCTGGGGTGGGAGACGTTCAGAAAAACAGCATTTTGGAAATAGTGTCCGGTGGTTGAGAACTTGGAAAACTCCGTCTTGAGGGTGTTAGGTAAAGGTCACCGTTCTTCGAAAGCCAGCCGTATCCGATTCTAGGGTTCAGTGCTCATCTCTGTTTATAGCCAAAGAGCCAGCGCTGTCTGCATGTGCAGACGTTTCCGTGGACACGTGGCAGGCATGCCTCAACACTGGAGTGCACAGAACACTGTTTGCCTTCCCAACGGAGTAGTACCTACTTATCTACTTGCAATGTCTTGCTTTCGAACTGGCGAGGTGGGCCGGAGCTGACTCCGTCCGTCATGCAGTACTTGGGAATCAAACTCCAACCTTCCAGTCTTCCGAGTTCAGCATCCTTAACCACTTGAGCCACCACAGTCCCCTTCAGGATGTTACAGGTGGGCTTATTATGGGATGGGGAGGCCTGTTCGAAATGTTTCTTTCCGACGTTTCGTTTTGGAGACCTTCGCCACGTGGGCTTCTCTTTTGCACGCACACACCTGCACATTAAAGGGCGGGGGGTGTCTTTGGGGAGAAAAGATGGGACTGGGATCGGTCCCTTTTAGGGCTTTTCCTCCGCCGCAAATTTATTATTTGTCCCCCCCCCAAGGCGAATTTTTGGGTGCAATTAACTGATGCCCTCTTGAGTTTAATCTCCCCATCCCAAATAGGGACACTGTCCTTTTGGCACAAATTGAATACCAAAAAAAATTGAGTTAATGGGATCCACCGGTCAGTGGCCCAGGCGGCCTTATTTTGCACACAAAACTGCAAAAAAATAATAATGTTTTAATGCATAAACGTGTGTGTTGATCTCATTGGGCTGTAAGGATGCCTCCTAAGCCCCTCAATTTTGGTAGAAAACTGCAAGGTAATGGATAAATGTGATTTCCTTTTTAAAAGAAATTTAAGAATAAAGGCAGGTGTTTGTGCTAGCCTAAATGCACACCCACCCACCCCCTTTCCTTATGAGCTTAAATCAGAAGAGACACCAGGCGAGCAGCAGGTAATCCAACCTTTTCAAACCAGGGGCCGGCCGGGTCACATTCAGTCAGCTTTGAGGGCCAGATGGCCATTTTGCCCTGCCTGCACGATGGGGGTGGCCATTTTGTCCCATCAGCTTGAAAAGGGGTGGCCGTTTTGTTTCTTGAATGCCCTTCGAGGGGTGGGCCACATGAAATGGCACCATGGGCTGGATCCAGCCTACGGGCCTTAGGTTGAGAACCCCTATTCTAAAAAAATACCCCTTTAAAATAATGCCCCTTTTGTGTTTTTCTGAGGTAAAAAAATACCTATTTAACTCTCTCTGTATAAAATCAGAATAAACAAAAAAATGTAGCACTGTCAGAAAGCTAATATTAAAATACTGTGTAACAATTAAGTCTTCAAAATGGTACGTCTTTGTTTTATTGATTATGCTTGAACTGCAGACCAACATAACTACTATTCCAAATAAATTAATATAATGTATATATATTACATTTTATTTATTTTTTAGAATAGTAGCTGTGTTAGTCTACATTTATTTTTGGCGGGAAAGTTAGGACTTGAGCCTGTGTTGTTTCTGGGGGGGGGGGGGGGATTTCCGCTTTCTGGGGTAAAACGCAGTATATATCACAGAATAAAACGAAACAAACAAAAAAGTAGCACTTTGAACACTTATATTTTAATGTTGGCTTTCGTGGATCACATCTAATATTAAAACTATTGTGTGTATTATTTTGGTGGGAAAGGTAGGCCTCTTGAGCCCGTGTATGAGTGTGTATTTCCAAGGGGAAAAGTTTGCACTTTCTGAGGTAAAAAACCGCGGTTTGCACTTTCTGAGGTAAAAGAAAATGCGGTTTGCACTTTCTGAGGTAAAAACGCGGGCCGCGGCCTCCTCGGGGCGGGGGTGGGGGTTGATGATTGACGGCGGCGGCCGTTGGAGGCCGTTGGGCCGGCCGGGCAGGCGCTCGCTAGTGGTCCGGCGGTACTTCGGCCGTTCGGTGGCGGCGGCCATGGAGGAGGCTTCCTCCGCCTCCGCCTCGTCGTCCTCCTCCTCCTTCCTCTCGCCGGCGCCCATCAACCCCAACAACTTCCCGGCCAAGCTGTGGCGCCTGGTCAACAGCCCGCGCTTCCGCTCCATCCGCTGGGACGCCCGCGGGGAGGGACTCCTCATCGACCAGCCCCTCTTCGAGGCCGAGCTCCTCGGGGCGGCCAACGGAGGAGGGGCCGCCATTAACGGAGGCGGCGGCGATGGAGCCGGAGGGCCTCCCGCCAGCAACGCCTCCCCGGCCTCCTGCTCGGCCTCCGCCTCCGCCGCCTCGGAGCTCTTCAAGACCACCAACTTCACCAGCTTCATCCGCCAGCTCAACCTCTACGGCTTCCGAAAGGTGGTCTTAGGCCCACCCGGCGGCGGAGGTGGAGGGAGCGGAGGTGGTGCGGCCTCCTCCCCATCCCCGGGCTCGAGTGGGACCTCTCCCGCCGGCGCCGGGGCAGGCCTCTCGGGGGGGCCCCCCGGCCCGGTCCATCACTTCCACAGCCCTCACTTCCGCCGCGACCGGCCCGACCTGCTGGTCCACCTCAAGCGCTTGACCAGCGCCAACAAGGCCAAGCTGGCCGCAGGGCTGGAAGTGACCAGCCGGCCGCCCAACCGCTTCCAGCGCCTGCTCAGCACTTCCCTCCACCACCATCATCATCCTCAGCAGCAGCAGCAGCAGCAGCATCAACCGCAGCAGCAGCAGCAAGGCGGGGAAGCCGTCGTCCTGGCACACCACCACCAGGTGCCCAGCCCGCAGCACCACCACCACGGGGCCGGCAGCCAGGCCCAGCCCTCCTCCGTGGGCGGCGGGAACCACCACCACCACCAGCAGCAGCAACAACAACACAACAGCCCCGCAGGGCAGGCCAGCGGAGTCGCCGCAGGCAGCAGCAGCAAAAGCCACGATGTCAAGCCCGGTGAGAAAGGAGAGGACTGGAGGAGGAGGAGGAGGAGGAGGAAGGCTGGCCAGGCGGCCTCGGGCCACCCACTCATCACACATTACTACAACACACACCCTGCGCTCACGAACCAGACAATCATGCCCCCCCCTTCCTGAGCATGTGCAGAGAGACCCCCAAGTGTACACCACACAAACACAAGACCCCTCTTCTTTGGTTACTTTCCCCATTTGCAGCTGGGATGGGATTTGGTTTGGAGTGCCTAGGGAACCGTAGGCAAGGCCCACAGGACACCCTGAGCATGTGCAGAGGGACCTCCCTCCTCTTCCAACAAGCCCTGTTTCTCCCTCCTCAGGCCACACACACACCCTGCGCTCACGAACCAGACAATCATGCCCCCACCCACCCACCCAGCATGTGTAGAGGGACCCCAAGTGTACACACAATCACCAGCCCTCTTTCTTGTTTGGTTATTTTCCCATCTACAGCCTGGCTGCGGCAGATGGGATTTGGAGTACCCAGGGAATGTGTGTACTCAATAGGCAGGGTCCACAGGATTCCAGGAGGGGCCCCCTTCCTCATCCAACAAATGTCCACATAAACGGTACTCCTTCCCCCTTCTTTGGTTACTCTCCCACTGGCAGCCGACTCAGGCAGATGGGATTTGGAGTCCCCAGGACAAAGAATAGCATTAGCAATTACACTTCTATACAGCCCCATATAACACTTAGTGCCCTCTCTGGGTAGTTAATTAGCATTTTTCCCCCAACATCCTGGGGACTCATTTCACCAACCTCAGAAGGATGGAAGAAGCTCAACCTTGTGACCATCAGGATCAAACTCACAATGTTCTGGCTGAAGTACAGTTTAACCCTTGTGTCGCCAGGCTGCCCCCCCACACACACACACACACCTACTCCCACCCACCCCATTTGTGCGCAGTGGCTTGCGGTTATCCCCACCACACACCTTTGCTCTGGGCAAACGCACCCTCTCCTGTGGCTGAAGGCCCGGCATTTGGCTGATGATCTCCCTGTGCTGGCGGCACGTGGGCGCCTCTGGAGGGGCTGTGGAGAAAGTTGAAAGCGCTCTTGTCTCCTGCCTAGACATAACATTCACACCCACACACTTCCCGGCTCACTGGCTGGCCTTTAAAATTAGGTCCCCCTCGAAATCCTGAATAGCCTCTTTTTCCTCCCCTGCCATTGTTTTCAGAAGGCTGGCAGCCCTGACACTTTTCACACACGCCCCATACGTGTGACCTAATATGTATTGACTTGGGAGCATTTAGAAACCACGGAAAACTCAGAAACTTCAAAGGAGGGACATACCCATAGAACAGGGGTGCGCAAACCTTTTGGGCTGCGGGCCGGTCACGTGATTCCTCCCACCGGAAGCAGAAGCAAAACATGCCTTGCAATCTGTTTTGCAACAGGATGAGATAGATTTTTAGGCTGCTATTTTCTCTGCTTAAAGCAGGGGTGCCTGAACTACGGCCCATGGGCCAGATCTGGCCCCTGACATCAATTCATCCAGCCCTTGTTGCTACTGGAAGCGGAAGTAAAACGTGCCCATATGGGCGCGTTTTACTCCCGCTTACAGGAGCAGCAAGGGTGGTGTGGGCCGGATGAATTGGTGTTGGGGACCATATCCGGCCCATGGGCCGTAGTTTGGGCACCCCCTAACATAGAATAGAACACGGGAAATCATACAAACAATGAAAAATATATACTATGCAAACAATGCAACATATATAATATACCGAATTAACTGGGTTTGTCTAAAGTTACACAAGCACAACCCATGTACCAAATGGACGTGTCACAAGCACCATCCTCTACCCACACACAAAAAAGCATCTCACAAGTCCCTTCTGAACATAAGCAGCTATTGAAAGGGTGGAAATCCATTCTGAAGCCAACCTGCTAGTAAAGGCAGGTCCCAAGGGAACTACGAGACGGTTAAGCCCTGTGTGTAGGTGTGTTTTGCTTCCACTCCCCTTGTGTGGCGCGAGGGGGTTCAATTCAGGTTGCTATATTTAGATGCCTTTCCTGACATGATGCATTTGTGCAGAATAAATTCCCACCACACTTTTCCGTTCCTGCCTGAGCATAATAAATTCCCAATATAACAGAGTAAAAATTCCAACTTTCCCGGTTTCTCTAAGCAATATCGAGGCGTGTCGCTTGGTAAGGAATTTGCAATCCAAAGCAGAACCGCAACGCACAGCGTCCCATAATGACAAAACCTGGAGTTTTTTTCTGTGCTGAAACGGCCATAGGTGTATCATCTTTCTGAAAGAGCAAATATCCATGAAGGGAGGGTACGTCATACCACCACATCTTACACTGCCTCTCACCGCTAGCTTTGATTTGTGCAGCTCAAGATGGTTAAAAACAATACTTTTTTTAAAAAAAAACTCGTTAAAATTAGCAAACTTAACATGATACAGTAAAGCCCCAACTTACAAATGCCGTGAGTTACATGAAATTTAACTTACATAATGATTTTGTGCTAAAACCATGTCCCGATTTACACGATTTCCTAAGGGGTTTGCTTCGAGTTACAGAAAGATTCTTTTTCCTATGGGTTTGCTTTGATTTACATAAACATTTCATTTTTCCTATGGGTTTGCTTTGCGTTACAAAAAAAATTTGATTTAAGCAAAAAGCCTACGGAACGGACCTTTTTTTCGTAAGTAGGGCTTTTAGTTGAATTTTTTCAGAATAGTAGCCACGTTAGTCTGTCTTTCAAGCATATCAGAGAATAAACAAAACAAAAGTGCTGTAGTACTGTGAAGATTAACTTACATTTTAATGTTAGCTTTCGTGTCTGACGAAGTGGACTTGATCCACAAAAGCTAACGTTAAAATATAACGGTCCTCAAGGCGCTGCAGCATTTTTGTTTGGCTTATTCTCTGATATGCATAAAACGATAGTAATTTTTCTTAAGAAACATGATGCTAGAAAGGAGGGACTGCAGTGGCTCAGTGGTTAAGAAGCTCGGCTTGGTCGCTGGAAGGTTGATAAGTCGGCAGTTCGAGACCCGGATAATGCATGACAGTTTGAGCACCCGTCTCTGTCCAAGCTCTTGGGGACATGAAAGGAGCCTCATTTGTTTCTCCAGCAAAAATCCTTTCAACCCGGAATAATTTCTGACATGAAATTACATTTTATAGTAGCCAATGAAGAAAGAGCCACTGATAAGCTAACAGCCCTCCTCCTTGTCCTGGCTGCTGTTGTGTTCCTCCTCCTCCTCCTCTAGTAGACTCATCACTAACTTTAAAAATTAAAAACAGTAATTATTGTACTACCCGAGGCTTTCCCTCCATTCTCCCATAGGTAGTAGTGGATACTGTACTGACAACTATGCACAGAAGTCATCCTGTAGAGTTTGATGGTTAGCACAAGGTTAAGAGGACAAATAAGGGACTGTGGTGGCTCAAGTGGTTAAGACGCTGAACTCGACAACTGGAAGGTCGGAGTTCGATTCCCAGCTGCTGCACAACGGAGTGAGCTCCCATCGTCTGTCCCAGTTCCTGCCAAACTAGCAGTTCAAAAGCAAGAAATTGCAAGTAGATAAATAGGTACCCCTTTGGTGGGAAGGTAAAACAGTGTTCTGTGCACTCAGCGTCAAGGCACGCCTGCCACATGTCCACGGAGACGTCTGCAAACGCAGGCAGCGCTGGCTCTTTGGCTGTAAACAGATGAGCACTGGACCCTAGAGTTGGATACAACTGGCTTTTGAGCAAGGGCAACCCTTGCCTTTTCCTAAGAGGATAAATGGAAGCCGAAACCCCAAGGAGTCCAGTGGTTTCCTAAAGCCCAGCAGATGTGTAGCAAGGCTTTGGGCTTATTTGTTGCAAGATTCTTGTTCTTCCTGAAAATAATCCAGCATGGATTGTAACCCCTTTGGAGGAAGGAAACAAGCTTGGCAATATTGTTCCCATTCCTCTAGTTAGTTGTTGTTCAGTCGCACAGTCGAATGCGACCCTTTGCGACCCTATGGACCATTGTCCTCCAGGCACCTCCACCATCCTCCTCAAACCACCCAGCTCTGTGCCCATTGCCCAGCTGCGCCTCTACAGCAGTGATGGCGAACCCTTGGCACTCCAGGTGTTCTTAGACTTCAATTCCCAGAAACCCAAGTCTCTGTGAATCCACACGGATGGGTTTACTCTGCAATACACGCATAGCTTAGGCTCTGTTTAGATCCGTGATGGTGAACCTTGGCACTCCAGGTGTTCTTGGACTTCAATTCCCAGAAGCCCAAGTCTCTGTGAATCCACAGAGATGGGTGTACTGTGCAATACATGTGTAGCTTAGGCTTTCTTTAGATCTGTGATGGTGGACCTTGGCACTCCAGTTGTTCTAGGACTTCAATTCCCAGAAGCCCAAGTCTCTGTGTACGCGCAGTAAACCCATTCATGTGGATTCACAGAGGCTTGGGCTTCTGGGAATTGAAGTCCAAGAACACGCGCAGTAAACCCATTTATGTGGATTCACAGAGGCTTGGGCTTTTAGGAGTTGCCATCACAACTCTAGTCATTTCTGAATAGGTGGGAAGCAATCCTCCTTAAACCAGTGACTGCAAGGAGGGGAAAATCAAGCCCAGCCTCCGTCCATGTTGGAAGAGCAAGGCATGTACTCTGTCATGCTTCTTACCGCAGGCCTCTTCCCACAAGAAAGGACTCCTGTGCAAATATAGCAAGCCGACGTTTAGGGAAAGAGTATGTGTGCTTGTTTGGATGTATGATGTCATAGCAGAAATATGGAAAATGCAAGTGTGAGAATCCAGACCAGGGCCTTAAAATAAAATAAATAAAAAACCCACCAAAATTGGTGGGAGGCTGAGCAGGTTCCTGTAGAGAAATCATGCACGCAGAGTGAGGCGTCTCGCGTGTAAGCAGCGTAGTGGACTTGATCCGTGAAAGCTCACATTTAAATAAAGGATTTTTTGATCCAAGCATATCAGAGAGTAAACAAAACCCCAAACCCAGAACCGTTGTGGCACTTTAAAGACTAACTCCTGTATTTTAATGTGAGCCTTCGTGGATCAAATCCTCTTTGTCAGACATGTGATGAAGTGGACTTGATCCATGAAAGATGCCCGAAAGCTGCACATGGGGAACATGAAAGGAGCCTCATTCATTCGGGCATCCCCTACACATCCTTTCAGCCCCTTAGTAATCTCGGACATGAAATTATTATTGCGGTATTACCGCCCATTTGGGATATTTCCCAGTTTGGGCGGTGCACAAATAACAAAACAACATAATGAAGCAAACAATGAAACGAAACCACCGAACAAGTGCATCATAAAACAAAATAAAATACTTGGCGTCTGTGAGCACGGAGGGTCAGCCGACCAGCTAGTTCAGGGGTTCCCAACCTTTTAAAGCCGGGGCCCGGATCACACTCCCTCAGACAGCTTCGGCGGCTGGACAGCCATTTCCCCCCTTTCTCCATCACATGGCACTTCCTGGTGCGGTGGAAGTGGGAAGGGAGGCACATGAAATGGTGCCGTGGGACGCTTCCGGCCCACAGACCGTACATTGGGAATCCCTGAGCTAGTATATTGTTAAAGGTGTAATATTCTTGGAGGCTTCTTTGAATAGGAAAGTTTTAAGTTGTTTTTAAAAGGATCCCCAGGGATGGGGCCTGACACCGCTCCGCTGGTCGTGCGTGCCAAGGCAACGGGGCCTCCACCGAGAAGGCTCTATTTCTAGTTATAGGCTTTCTAGTCATCTTCGGGGTGGGCACCTGGAGCTGGGTAGATTGTGATGAATGGGTGATCCGGGGAGTTGATCTGAAAGATGCATTGGGTAAGTTGTTTTCTGACGCTCTCCAGATGTGGATCTAGTTGTGTTGAGCGAGTGGGCGGCATATAAATTCAAGAGATGAAATGAATGAATGAAGTGAATGTAGGATATCCCCAAGGTGCCAGTAATGTACCTTATTATCCTTTGTCACCAGGACCACAGCTGAGCTGCTCAGGGACGGCGGCTCTTCTTTTGTGGCCTGATCAAACCCTGCCCTGCCAAAACGAAGCCACGTTCTTGGCTTTGGCGTTGGCCAAACTCAAGTCATCATCAGTGCATGTTTCTGGCAGCTACCAGCAGACCAGCCAGTGAACCAGAGTCTGTATCTCTATATCCCCATGTGCCACCCTAGAGCCATTTGCACACACACACACACACACACACACTCTTCCAGATTAGATAGTCCCTGTGCTTTGTACATGGGGTTGCCTTTGAAGGCAGTTTGGAAGCCCCTGTTCCAAAACAGCAAGCAATAGATAAACCTCCAAGGCAGTGGTGTGCTGGCCCATGCAGGGATGCAGGGACTCATCCCGGTGCGCCCCAGCGACTGCCCCCCCCAGAGGCAGGCAGAGGTCATGGGAATGTATGCGATTTCTCCCCCACCCACCCCCCATAGGCACCCCTATCACTTCCTGTCCACTGCCCTCCCAAGGTGGCCACCACACCCCTGCCCCAAAGTTGGCAGGAGCTCGTCCTGCCAGCCTTGAAACATCTGCGCCGATGAGAAAACTAGGGTGCTTCCGAAGGGCAATGGATTCTCCCACTTGGGAAGTGTGGGATGGCTGTCTGTGGCAGTGATGGTGAACCTTGGCACTCCAGCTGTTCTTGGACTCCAATTCCCAGAAGCCCAAGTCTGTAAATCCAGACAAATGGGTTTACTGTGTGTATGTGGATTCACAGGGACTTGGGCTTCTGGGAATAGCTGGCGTGCCAAGGTCCGCCATAATGGGTTTTTGGGGTGGGGTGTGTGGACTTCATGACCCCTATGAGCTCCTTCCAAGTTTAGTGGCCTTCTATGCTCAATGATTCCTGCATAATTTCTGAATACAATGTTCAAATGCCTTTGATGCCTGAGACTCCACCTGTTTCCACAGACACCTGAGGATACTCCTGGAGACCTTTGCCTGGGCATCATCGGCCACCAGAGGTTTTGTAATTGGCGCTCAAAGCGCGACCCTCCTCCCCAGGGGAAACCCACCACCTTCAAGATCCTGGCCTGGCGCCCGCCATGGTAGCCAGATGTTCCTAATTCCGGAAAGGCAGGTTGTGTCACTGTAACATTCTTAGCTGTGCGGCAGCTTTGTGGGTATGGTTTGATGCCCAAAGCAAAGACGCCTGGTAATTAAGAAAGTCTTGGATCAGGGCTCTGCGTCTGCTGACTCGGAAGGGGGCCCTTTTCCTTTCACAGCCGTAACTAAGGAGTGGCTTCTTTAAGTACAGGAGTAGTTGGCTAGAAAGTCTGAATCGCCGTTAGTAAAGATCTCGAGCCCTGTCCGGTTGGTCCTCAGAATCCCACCAGAATCCCTTTTATCCAGCCTGGATCTCTATACTTCTATTCCCCCCCCCCCCCCTTCCTGCCCAGCAATATGTGCCTTTTCCACAACATGCCCCTGCTTCCGATGCCGTGCCATTTTCACTGACTTAATTGCAGTTATGTGCATTTTTCTAGGTGCGCCTTTTCCATCCCACTGGTATTTCAAAAATGCACACATGGTGTTCTGCCTATTTCGGTTGAAAACACATTGTCAGAGTCAGAAATGTACAGATTTCTGAGGCCACAGATGTGCTATTCTGTGACAACTTTTGGGAAACGTGAAATGCAAGAAAGACCGTGAGTCGGAGAAGAGCCTTCTCGGTGGCAGCACCAACTTTTGGGAACTCTCTCCCTGTTCAGCTGCGCCAGAGTCCATCGCTACCTATTTTTTAAAGACAACTTAAATCCTTTCAAGAGGCTTTAATTAAAGGGCATGTTACCAACTGCAGAGCAATAAGATTAACTAACCAATACCCTTGTCAACATGTGTTGTTTTGGGGGCAGCGTTGTTGTTGTTTTTTGTTGTTACTTATAATTTTATCCGGTTTCTTTATCCTTTATGTTTAATCTCTTATTGTTATTGTAAAGATTGTTTTTAAATTTGTCGTAAGATTCCCAGGATGGGAGAATATCCCAGATGGAAGCGGTAGGTAGGTAGGTATGTACGTAGGTAGATAGGATATTTCTACTGCAAAGTGGGAATCCAGCAGATTTCTCATCGATTATCTTGAGCAGGGGTTCCCAACCTTTTCAAGCCAGCGGCCGGGTCATGTTCTCTCAGTCGGCTCCAAAGGCCAGATGGCCATTTTGCCCTGCCTGCACAATGTGGGTGGCCATTTTGTCCCAACTGCTTCAAAGGGGTGGCCATTTTGTTTCTTGAATGCCCTTTGAGGGGTGGGGCACACGAAATGGCACCGTAGGCTGGATCCGGCCCACACGTCTTAGGATGGGAACCCCTGATCTTGAGGGAGATGTACTTAGGAGTGATTTCATTACCTGACAAGCTTATGGTGTCTGTCTTGCCTCTGGTAACTTACCAAGCGTCTCTCTTCTCCTCCCTGCTTCTCCTGCAGCCCCGCTGACTTTAGGACAGTTTCACCGGTCTTTTCGGCGAGACACTTTATCTCCGTATTCCTACCTATCACCACCGTCTCACAACCCAAATAGTTTCCTGCTGAAAGGCTCAGATCGGACTCCGCTTCCTCCGAGAACATGGCAGAACTCGCTCGGGATGCTGCCTGGGCAGGTGGAGGCTTCGGCTTTCTCAGACAAAGGGGTCCCCTTCCCCATGCTCCAGAGGTTTCCGACCGAGGTGACTTACACCCTGCAGCCCAATGCCACATCTGTGCACATTCAACAAGGGCCGCCCAGCATGGGCGCCTCCGCCCAGAAGTACACCAGCTATGCAGCCTCTGTGCCATACTCCCAGGCTTACTACCCAACAGGTAACTACTACTACTACTACTACTACTACTACTACTACTACTACTACTACTACTACTACTACTACTACTTGTGCCGTACCCAATTCCGAATATTGGTGATTCTCCTGGTGAATCTACAGCCATGTAGATTGTCTTGGGAGCAATATAACGCAGTATATCTTCCATTTGCCTTCCGCATCGCAGCGGGACACCCATAGTACCACTGATCCAGTTCCACGAATCACTTTCTGGTCCTGAGCCCTTTTGGCACACAAAATCATCATCATCATCATCCCCAGGCCAGGCTGGATGAAGTTGCTGCCCTCCATCGAGGAGGATCATCACCCTTCCCTGTGGACTTCACCACCCAAGGCTGTTAGATTAGTTAGCTACCGCATGACAATTGGTGTTTAGTCACTTGCAGTAGAATCTACTCCAGTGATGGCGAACCTTGGCACTCCAGGTGTTCTTGGCATACCTGTCAAGTTTTGGGAAATTTCTGTCAACCCATATTTTACACTATTTCCTGCCATCATCCTGTATTAGTTAGACTGCAATTAGACTGGAGGCCAACACAGGATAAGCATAGCTTTCCAGTTTCCCGTTTTGGATGGGAAATTTCCCTTATTTGACAGGAATTTCCCGAAACTTGACAGGTATGGTTCTTGGACTTCAATTCCCAGAAGCCCACATCAGCACTCCTGATGATCAGAACACCTGGAGTGCCAAGGTTCACCATCCCTGGTCTTCTCTATAGCAGGATAACATGGCCAGACTGGATAACATTTTTAGCAATGTTAATTCATTTCAGAAAACGGTGGGTAGACATAGATCTGCTGGTAGATCTCTAGATCAACCACTGCCTCCCAGTTGGTTAACACAGTGAACCTCAGAAAGGCAGTTACCACTGCTGGTCAGAATCCCTGATTTGTACTAACCCAGGGCTCTTCCGGGTGGACCACTTGTTCTTTATAATGTGCCTGGTTCATCACTGATTATTTCGGTACTTTCCTTGCCTTCCAAACACTATAAGGCCATGATGGCGAACATTGGCACTCCAGGTGTACTTGGACTTCAGTTCCCAGAAGCCCAAGTCTCTGTGAATCCACACAAATGGGTCTACTGCACGTACTCCAGGTGTTCTTGGACTTCAATTCCCAGAAGCCCAAGTCCCTGTGAATCCACGCAAATGGGTTTACTGCACGTAAACCCATCCACATGGATTCATAGGGACTTGGGTTTCTGGGAATTGAAGTCCAAGAACACCTGGAGTGCCCCAAGGGTACACCACCACTGTTATAAGGCTTGTTCCAGTATTTCCACTGACAAGGTTTATGTTTTCTCCCCTCTCCTTAAGAAACGGTGATTTTCGGCTTCTAATTCTTCTGAGAAGTAGAATTTGCCACAGATGGCACTTCTTGTTCGTTTCTGTAGCACCAGCTGTGCCAGTCAGAAGCTTTTTGTTTTGCAACTGGCGGGGGAGCAAGAACCCAACCCTCCCTCCCCCGCTTGGCTCTAGAAAAGAGACTCTGGCAAAAGGGATTTATGGGGTGTGGTGGTGGGGTTTTTCATATTAAAAAAAAAGGGATTTCTATGTTTTCTTAGGAGGCATGCCGTTTTCTGAGAGGTTGGTTTTCCATGTACATTTTGTATGCGAAACCTTGTTTAGCCCCATGCCCCCCTCAGGATAAATAGAAACAGGTCAGGGGACAGTGGAAGAAGAGATGAAATTTGCCTCAGTGTAAGAAAGCCATCTGGAAATAGATTTATACTGTCATAGGCAGTTTACAAAACCTCTGGTGGCTGATGAATACCCATGACGTGGACATCGTGGGACATGGCTAGGAAATGGCTCTTTCCACAGGAAAAAAAATGCAGTGTACTCAATAGGGCAAGTGGGCGGGATATAAATCCTAATAAATAAATAAATAAATAAATAAATGTGGAAATCCCACATCAACCACTTGAAGTGGAAGAGACGCTCTCAGGAATAGAGGACAGTAATGGGGAACTTGACTTTACCCAGAGGCTGACGGACTTTACGATACATCTGGTGAGCCAGATGTTCCCCAACACACTTAGGCTAACACCCCCTCCTTTCTTTGGGTCAGGCATTGAACCTGGAACCTTTGAATGACAAAGTATGGGTCATGGCGTACATGTTGAACCTTTCCACCCTAGGTACTGTGTATGTACACACGGTATCTAATAGAGTGGCAAGCATCTCAGTTGAATTGTTTGAAAATAGGTAGCATTTCATCTAATGATTCAAGCCTCCAAGCATTCCATGTCCCAGACCTCCAACATGCTTCTAACCAGAAGCACATTATGTTTGTCTCATGGACACTACGAATGCTATAAGGCTGTGACAACGAACCTTGGCACGCCAGCTGTTCTTGTACTTCAATTCCCAGAAGCCCAAGTCCCCCTGCATACGTACAGTAAACCCATTCGTGTGCATTTACAGCAACTTGGGCTTCTGGGAATTGAAGTCCAAAAACACGCACAGTAAACCCATTCGTATGGATTCACAGAGACTTGGGCTTCTGGGAATTGAAGAGGCTTCTGGGAATTGAAGTCCAAAAACACGCACAGTAAACCCATTCGTATGGATTCACAGAGACTTAGGCTTCTGGGAATTGAAGTCCAAGATTAGCTAGAGTGCCAAGGATCGCCATCACTGCTATAAGCCCCCCTTGGCTCATTGGTGTCTCACTTGGGTGTGATACCACCAAAACATGGGTAAGTGAGAGCACAGATTCAGTGTGGATCTGCCATGTCCGCCTTTTCCGTTGACAAAAGTCAAAAGCATCCCTGAAGTTTTTTCCTGTTCAGCAAAGAACCGCCTTTGGCAAAGAAAGCATCACCCCAGTTAAGAAGCCACCTTCTCCTACCCAAGCCACAGGCCAAGTTTGGCTGCGGACGGAGGTCAGTCCAGAGCTCTGCCGGTTATAGAGGTGGTCAGCTTGGAAACCTGTGAAATAAAGCAATTGGGTATTAAAACGATTGAAGCGTCAAAAAAAAAAAGGCCCCGTGGCAGACCTCATTTTCGAAGGAATAGCCATGGCGGTCTGTGAAACCGTAAGAGAAAAAGTAAGAGCAAACGAACGAACGGAAAACCTCCGAGACCTTTTGTTTTGATATCAAAAAAGAATGTGGACCTTTTTGCTTATTTGAGGATCTCCTCTTTACTCTTCTGGTCTTCATCCCTTCGTCTGAAGGAGAAAGAACAGAAAAAAATCCTTTGATTGGGCAATTTCCCATCCGTATCAAGCCGTCTCCATAAAGTGTATGATGTGCTCTGCTAGGGCTGCTGTGGCTTGTTAGCTGGAAGTCCGGCAAGCTGGCAGCACGAGACCCGGGCACTGCATGGCTGTTTGAGTGCCCGTCTCTGTCCCAGCTTCTGCCAACCTAGCAGTTCGAAAGCGAGAAATTGCAAGGAGATCAAACAGGGACCACTTGGGTGGGGAAAGGATCTTGGGGACATGAAAGGAGCCTCGTTCGGTTTTTCTCCAGCAAAAATCCTTTCGACCCAGAATGATTTCTGACACAAAATTATTATCCGGGCTATAAAGGACAAAAAGGAAAGTCCCCAGATATTAAGGAAGGGGGAGATGTTATATTTGGCCCGGGCCAGTATCCAGCTAAGGAAAGGTCCTTGGATATGACTCTGTTTTCAGTCTGCTGCATTTATCTTCTGGAATATCAGCTGAGAACTTGGTGTCAGGCCTGCGTTTCTAAAACCTTCTCTTGAGTTATGCGCCAGGATGTATTTTTAGATTTTACCACCAGAGAACACAGCCACAGTCTGAAAGAAATGTGCAGAGCACAACAAGGCCTTTGATATTGGCAGTGTGGGATTGATAGGGACAATTTTATTTATAAACACAGCGTTCAAGCAGCCGTGTGGGTAGAGAGTCAAAATGCCTGCTTGAAAAAAGAAAAAATATCGCTTAGAATAGAAGGACATGGACACAGATCCAGTCTAAACCAGTGGTGGTGAACCTTGGCACTCCAGCTGCTCTTGGACTTCAGTTCCCAGAAGCCCAAGTCTCTGTGGATCCACACCAATGGGCTTTCTGCGCGTGTTCTTGGACTTCACTTCCCAGAAGCCCAAGTCTCTGTGAATCCACACCAATGGGCTTTCTGCGCGTGTTCTTGGACTTCACTTCCCAGAAGCCCAAGTCTCTGTGAATCCACACCAATGGGCTTTCTGCGCGTGTTCTTGGACTTCACTTCCCAGACGCCCAAGTCTCTGTGAATACACACCAATGGGCTTACTGCGCGTGTTCTTTGACTTCACTTCCCAGAAGCCTAAGTATCTGTGAATCCACATGAATGGGCTTACTGCACGTACGCAGAGACTTGGGTTTCTGGGAATTGAAGCCCAAGAACACCTGGAGTGCCACGGTTCACCATCACAGGTCTAAACAAAGCCTAAGACATCCAAAGAGCCTATTTGCCTTCTGTCCTTAACACCTATCCAGGTTCCACTTGAAAATTGTGTTTCAGCACCTAAAGACCTGGCTGGGAACAGAAGCAGAGGATATAGACAGCCCAGAATTAGAGCAGAAGGCACATTAGTATTGGAGAGACATGATTAAGGCAGACTTCCATGTTGGAGAATTCAGACTTTGAAGGAGTGCTATGCGTCCCTCCTGAAGTCCAGTTGCACAAAAGGCAGCTAATTTGAAAATTAGGCACACTGAGAAAAGTTCTTACCATGTGCTCAGATGTTGCCAGTGGCTAAGGAAATCTCTCTGCTTCTTACTGTGCTTACCTTCCGTGGGCGCCTGACCTTTTCTGTGCTCACCAGAGCATCTAGTCCAGTGATGGCGAACCTTGGCACTCCAGGTGTTCTTGGACTTCAATTCCCAGAAGCCCAAGTCCCGGTGAATCCACACAAATGGGTGTTCTTGGACTTCAGTTCCCAGAAGCCCAAGTCTCTGAATCCACACCAATGGGTTTACTGCACAAACGCACAGTAAACTCATTGGTGTGAATTCGCAGAGACTTGGGGCTTCTGGGAATTGAAGTCCGAGAACAGCTGGAGTGCCAAGGTTCACCGTCACGGATCTAGTTGGTTGTTTTCCGGCTTGTGCTGGTCTGTGTGAGGCTCCTCCAGTGCTGGATTCATTGCCTTGTTCTGTTTTCCAGTGTCCTGCGGCAACAGAGAACTTGCTGTTTTCCATTTTTCTAGAATGAGATCTCTCCCAGCAATCCATTTAGATCCCGGCCGGGGCTTGTACAGTTAGGCTCTTCTCTGCGGAGCAGCGGTGGCCTTGTGAGGAAGGGTTTCCATGGGTTGAGATGGGACAGAGAGAGAGGCAGCTGTATTAAAACAACAACAACAACAAGAATTATCAAAACATTTCTGAGTTGCCCTCTTAGTGGAGTCCAGGGCACGGTTCATAAAAATCTGTAAAAAGAAAAAGCAATAATTCACATTCTGTGTCATATCATCAATGGTAAATCGGAACCAATCAATAGTTCTTCTTCTTCTTTCACGTCCGGATCAAACCCTGGACTGCCGAAATGAAGCCACTTTCTTAGCTGTGGCGTCGGCCAAACTCAAGACTTCATCGGTGCAAGTTTCTGGCAGTCATTGTCAGGCCAGTAAATGAGCCTGAAGACTGCAGTGACTCAAGTGGTTAAGATGCTGAACTTGGTGACTGGAAGGTCGGAGTTTTATTCCCAAACGCTGCACGACGGAGTGAGCACCCATCTCTGTCCCAGCTCCTGCCAACCTAGCTGTTCGAAAGCAAGAAATTATGGGTCTTTTAAAGTGTTTTTATGTGTTTTTAAAACTTGTTGTAATGCCGCCCTGAGTCGGGTTCGGCCTGAGTGGGCGGCATATATAAATATGACTAATAAATAATAAATAAAATAAATTGCAACTAGGTCAATAGGGACCCCTTAGCTGGGGAAGGTAAACAGCATTCCATGCACTCCGGTGTTGGGCATGCCTGCCACATGTCCATGGAAACTTATTTATTTATTCAATTTGTATAGCCACCCCAATCGGCATGCAACTCTGGGTGGCATACATAAAATCCCCAACATTTAAACTATAGAAACCCCTTAAAATTCCTAAAAACACTGGAAAACTACCTCCCACTTGCACCAATTAAAAATCTAGTTTAAAAACATGAGTGATCCTGCTCTAAATGAAATGAAACGTCTGTAGATGCAGACCATGCTGGCTCTTTGGCTATCAATGGGAGGTATAAAAATGCAATAAATAAACAGTCACCCTGTTTTTATTTATTTTTAATAGGAGAACCGCCCCCTCCCCCCCCCCCCCCCACACACACACTCCATTAAATATTGGATTTTCAGTCTTGTGTTATTGGTTGAATCTCTCGTGTCAAACTGGTGCGAGCTTAGAGCGAACAGTAGGCTCTCCACGCATAGTAACTGCGGAGGGTGTTTTCCTACCTTTGGGGAAGCCTCCTCCTCCTTACTTAACCTCTCCTTCTTCCCTTCCAGCTGTATTGCAATGTTGTTCTCCACCGACCCACATGGACCCTTTAAGTGGTTGTGGCAGCCCAACAGCCTCCACTTACACACACTGCAGTTATTTCCAGGTGAGTCTGCAAGGCCAGCGTCCTGACAGGGGTCCAGGTAGGACTTTCGCCCCTTTGAAAACCAGGTCCTTCCCACTTGCCGTGTCGCCACCTGACTGTGAAACTCCCTCCTCTGTCCCAGTCGTGGGTCGCCATATGGCACAGGAGAGGCAGAATACACTGGCGATCCACTCTGGATCCACTCTAGGAATCCACTTTGTCCCCAGGGTGTTCCTTCAACTCACCACCAATGCATTAGACCAGGGGGTCTCCAACCTTTTCACGCTCTCTCAGTCAGGTTTGAAGGGCGGACGGCCATCTCGCCCTGCCTCCATGATGGGGTGGCCATTTTGCCCCAACAGCTTCAAAGGGGGCTGCCATTTTGTTTCTTGAGTGCCGGTGGAGGGGGGCACATGAAATGGCGCCGCAGGCTGGATCCGGGCCTTAGGTTGGGAACCCCTGCATTAGAAGGTGCACAAAGGGATTTAAGCCTTCTGAAAAATATCCACTCGGATTAAATCTCTATATTCCAAGCCTCAAGAAAAGATCGACGGCCGCCTTTATACTTGGCGATCTTTTCTGATCCTTTCATTACTGCCTTCCGAGTCTCTCTCTTCTTCTCATTTCTTGGCTGCGTTTCCATGGCCATGTGGCAGGAGGCATGGCTAGACACCGGAATGCATGCAACACTCTTACCTTCCCCACTGAAGTGGGACCTCTTTATCTACTTGCAGTTTCTTGCTTTCGAACTGCTTGGTTGGCAGGAGCGAACTGCTGACCTTCCGGCCGTGAAGGTCAGTGTCTGAACTACTAAACCACCACAGTCCAACCCCATGACCTTAAGCCCTCCTATTTAGCCCACCACTCCACCCCACTCCAGTTGATCCCTGTAGTCAAGCCCTATGTCTTGAAAGCCAGACTCCTCACTGTGATATTGGAGTACGTACGTATGTTCATGCCGTTGACTTTGCCTCACAGAATCCACCCATGCAGTCCTCCTACCCAGTGGAGTTCCTGCCTTCTAACTGGTCCTGTGGCGCCTCCGATGAGACCAAGAAGACCGAGGTCAACCTGGAGGCCGTCTTCCAGATCGTGGACGAGATGCACTCCTCCCCCAAGCTGGAGATGGTGAAAGTGGAACCGGTGGAGAGTCAGTGCCCGGCCTCCCAGCCCAACCGAGGGCAGCAGCTCCTGGTGAACGCAGGCAACGGTGACACCCCTTCCTCGGGGCAAGACAGCCACCTGGAGCCCCTGACCCCTGTGGGCTCTGAGATCACCTCCTTCATGGTAGAATCCGACCAGGGCATCTCGTGCTCCTCCTTGCCACAGTCCTCAGAGTTTATCTACACCATCCATACCGCCGAAGCAGTGGAGAATGCCGCGGCCCACATGGTGCCTCTCCAGGCCAACCCCCAGCAGCCGGCAGCCAAGCTGAAAGAGCAACTCAACCCAGCCGCGGCCCAGGCCTCCATGGTGTTTGTGCAGGAGGGACTTCCGTACAGTCAGCCGCAGCAGGTACGGGGCAGGGGAGGGAGGGAGTTCATTATCTTCAGCACAACCTCACCTCATTAAGGTCTCCCTTGTGCGAAAGCCAGTTGTATCCGACTCTAGGATGTGGTGCTCATCTCTGTTTACAGTCAAAGAGCCGGTGCTGTCTGCATCTGCAGACATTTCCGTGGCCATGTGGCAGGCAAGACTAAATACCAGCATGCACCTTCCCCGCCAAAGTGGTCCCTATTTATCTACTTGCAATTTCTTGCTTTCGGACGGCTAGGTCGGCTGGAGCTGGGACAGAGATGGGGGCTCTCTCTGTCGTGCAGCCCTCGGGTCTCGAACTGCTGGCCTTTCGGTCATCAAGTTCAGCGTCTTAACCACTAAGTCACCGCAGTCCATAGTAAACTCATCTTTCATCTAGGATCAAAATAGCCAACGTAGCCATAGTAGGCGGTTTTGCCATTAAAGAATTCATAGTGGTCGTCATTTTGAACCAGTACAAATTTGTGCCGGCAGAGACTTGAAAATGATGATCACGGTCCGAGGTTTGCCCGGCAGCGTAATGTGGATCTTGTGGTGTTTCAGATTCAGATAAAGGGGGCATTCGCTGCAAGTTCATCTCCCCACATAACCTCAGGCCTCTCACTTCCAGACCCAGATGCCTCGTGGTGTGTGAGAGAGCAAAGTTGAAATGGCAGGGAAGAAACGTTGTTTATGCCACTCCTGTCCTTTGGCGGAAAGAGGGATCATCAAAGGTTTCAAATGGCCAAGGGGGAAATATGTGAAAACCCAAAAAAAATTGTGCACCCTGTTGAAAAGGTTTCTGTTGTGTTTTGTCAGGAGAATCTGAACATCAAGTGCCAGACGCGCCCGGCCGAGGCGGTTGTGTCTTCAGAGCAAATCGGCTTCCTCATTTCGGAGGTGGGACCACTCAGCAAATGTGCCAAAGATGCGCCGGTCCAAACCAAGTGCCGAGAGAGACGGAGCAGTTCACAGAAGGGCAAATCCCCTGGTAAGGGCAGCGGGTCTCTTTCTTTGCTGATGGGTATTTAATTATTAAGTCATCTAAATGGAATAGTCAGCCTGAATGTGTTGGTGTCTGTGTCGGGCGCGCCTGTGATGCGCTTGTGATGCGCCTGTAATTCCTTCCCTTGGGTCGTTTTGTTCCGACCAAGCGCCAATGTGGACGATCCCAACCAAAAGTCTGAAATGAGGGGGCAAAGCTGAAAGGTAGTGAGTTCCATCCTGACCAGGGACCAAGGTTGACTCAGCCTTTCCCATCCTTCACAGGACGGTAAAAATTTATTTATGTATTGGACTTCTATACCGCCCATCTGGGTGTTATCCCAGCATGTGTGAACCGCCCAGAGAGTGCCATGGGGAGGTACAGAAGTGTCATTATTATTGCTATATCCTTGTTAAATATAACAAAATTTAAATAGAACAATCCTAGTTAAATAGAACAACACTCTAACTGTTACGGGCTGTCTACAGTATCTATTTCTGCCCGTACGCTCGATCAAGTTCTTCTTCATGGTCTCTGTGAATCCACATGAATGGGTTTACTACACATACGTGCAGTAAACCCATTCATGCAGATTCACAGGGGAACACAAAGAAGAAGAAGAACAGTTACAGGTAAGCCACCTGTCATTATAGTACCCTGGTGGCCCACCAGTTGAACTGCTGTACTGAAACCAAAAGGTTATGAGTTCGATCTGGATGGGTGCATTTTACTTCCGCTTCTGGGAGCGATGAGGGCTTCACAGGCCGGATGAATTGGTGTCTGGGGCCAGATCCAGCCCTTGGGCCACAGTGACCAGCCCCCTGAACCATGTGACCAGCCCATGACCCAAAAGGTTTGGGCACCCCTGTTCTGAGTGGATCACCAGTTAATGCACAGTTTGACCCCACCATCCTGGGCATTCACTGGCCTTGAAAGAATGAAAGTCTCCTAAAAAAAGGTTGCACATACTTTTCCGTCTCTTAAGACATTGACATCATCATCATCATCATCATCATCATCATCATCATCACCACCACCACCACCACCGCCATCATGTGTCATTAACTCATAGCTGAATAAACCTCCAAGGCCCTTTCCACTGAACCCCCCCCCCCTTTTCCCTTTTCCCTAGATCTGCATCTGCTAGTGGATGTTGCTTGCAAGCAAGAGCACTTTCCAAAGGAAGAAGAATTAAGGGAGTGAGACGCCTCGGCGGGGTGGAAGTCTCTGCAAACCCTGGAACCCCCCGCCCCCCCCCGGCCCCCGGCCAACCAGCTGGGGAACCCCAACGCCGTTTACACCGGCAGCACTTTTGCCTTAATGACTTTCCTGTCGTTAGTAGCCAAATCTTTCCATCTCTGCCGATTTTTGTTTCCCCACCCATGTAAATAGTCCCACAGTTGTTTTTACGCCCGCCTTTTTAAAAGTAGGTTTAAATTATTTTCCCCAGTCAGTTTCATCTGATGCCCAGATTTTGGTTGCCCGGAGTATTTAATGCCCGTCCTCTTGATGGCCAAAAAGTAAGTTTTAACTTCCCAAGAGAATGCGTCTTGTTTGTCACCAGAATGTCCACCTCTTACCGGCTACTTCCTCCCCCCCAGCCCCATACATCATCTGCGCACATTCCATTTTTGTGAGCATGTAAAAGAGGAAGGTTTATAATCTTTTTTATATATATTTAAAAAATACACACAAAGATCTCAAGTCCAAATGGGCGATCAGTTCTAACAGAGGATCTCCCTGGGAAAACCATTCTAGGTAACGACACAAAAGTGTCTCTCCACCTTTTTAGTGGCCAACACTAATCCACCTCTGAGAAACGCAGCTGGGTAGTTTACGTTCATGGAGCATTCTTACGTTTTTTTAAAATAATTTCCTCATTCTAGAGGCACTTTAAAGCAAGGCTTAAGGCATCGGTTCTTTTCCTCTATTCCTTAGCTCAAGCCTACCTTGCAAAGCTATTTTAACTTGTTCTAGATAATTGTATTTATTGACATTAGATTTTAAAGAGTCCCGTCTATGTACTAATATATTTATTTATGTTGTAAAGCCATATACATTGCACTACAATACGGGTGAATGTTTTAGCAGACAGAGATCGTGCTTCGAACGCGTTCACTCATCTATTCGGAGTCTGACTTTCTACAAATGTGGAAAATGCAGCATGTAAGTGGCAGGATGAACAAAAGTCCTGATGGGCAAACTCCGAAAGGGCCTCAGGATAAGTAGTGGAGTATAACTTTCTTCAGAAATGCCATAGCCTAGGTGACTAAATAGTCTTTTTTGCTAGTTTGAGCTGACAATCTCCTCTGGCCAGTCTTTTATGACCACCCCGCTGGTCCACTGGTCAGTTTAGTATTTTTATATTGAGTGGCCAAGCAGAGCAGAAAGCGCTAGCCCAAGAGGGACATTTTCTTGTAGCATCTCTTTGGTGCTGAAAGCGATCGATAACTCTTGTACCCATTTCATTGCCCTAAACCATAACAGCTTAGCAACAGGGGCTCAACAGCTGACTCATGCTGAGCCATATCAATTCTTTGTCGCACTGTAGCAAAACATCTGTTCACCATCCTTACTGAATAATCAATAAAGAGCTTTCATATGAGTCTGGACTTTTAAGACCTGGAAATAGTTTATTATCTTTCTGTGTATCCTGAAACTTTTTTGGGTGGGTGGATGGAGCTAAGGAGGCGGCTCTCTTGGTGTATTCATAGGCACAACACTTTAGCGTTTCAGCATTTATATGATAGTCAAAGGCATGTCCACTATCAGAAGAAATCTGTATAGCACTGAACACAAGTGGAAAAGTCCCAGGGGAAGAACACCCTTCGGTTTTCACTCATGTGTGTTTTGTCTAAAGCATTTGTGCCAAGTGAGCCCTCCGCTTTCATAGATTGGTGGTTGAAACCACTCAGGTCAATGGTATGGCTTTGACTGACTAGTGAATAAAGCTACATCTGGCCAGGTTATCCTGCTATGGTAATAGAATAGACCCTACTGCCACTGATGCAATGCCGAACGTCAGGTGGCGGTTAACTAACCTGACCACCCTGAGGACCAACGGCCTTGGGTGGTGAAGTCCACAGGGATCGGTGAGGGTCCCCAAGTGGATTAAATCCCACTTGAATCCCTCTGGATGGAGGGCAGCAGCTTCATCCATCTTGGCCTGGGGATGATGATGATGATGAGGACTTTGCGTGCCAAAAGGGCTTAGGACCAGAAAGGGACTCAAAGGAACTGGATCAGCGGTACGATGGGTGATGCGGAAGACAAATGGTAGGCCACGGCATTATATTGTTCCCAGGATAATCCCCATGACGATAGCCATTAAGAAGACAGTAAACATATAGCAGTTAGTCTTTAATGTGCTGCAATGTTTTTATTTTGTTTTTATTTATTTATTTATTGGTGTTTTTTCCCTGATATACTAAATGCAGAGTCGTAGATGATTAAATCAGCATGACATCCTCATGCAAATCAATACAGCTCCCCACAGCTGTCAGTGGTAGATGATCTCTGGTTGTTATTCGGATCCGCTCTAACTGTCCCCTAATCAATTTTAAATGTATGGAATTACAAAAGAAGCAACTGATATTCCTGAAACACAAGACTAACAATAAGATTAGCATTCCAAATCATTGCAATTTCTTGCTTTCAAACTGCTAGGTTGGCAGGAGCTGGGACAGACGGCGGGGGCTCGGTCCGTCATGCAGTACCCGGGTCTCAAAACTGCCAACTTTGCCGGCCCTTCCAGCTAACAAGGTGAGCTTCTTAACTGCTGAGCCACATTCGCAGTCCCTCATCTGAAATGTGAAGAGGCATCTGGACACTTTCCTCTAGTGGCATTTCCCAGGCTTCTCAGTTCCACATCTGGAAAGGCGTGCATGGAAGCCAACTGGACTCCTAGCTAGTCCCTGCCTGCCTGCCTGCCTGGCTTCAGATGTCAGAGCCGGGCCGGCCAAGGCAAGATGCAGTTTAGTTGGTGGCTCAGGAGAGGGAGTTGAGGAGCTCCAGTGCCAGATGCAGGGGGTGGGTGCCTTTGCCTGCTCCACCCTCACTTTTATGTCAGCAGGTAGAAAGTGCTTTGCAGTCCCAGAGGAGGAGAAAGAGAGAGAGAGAGAAGACACAGAGGCAGCTTCAGCCATCCGGACGACGGTTCTCGGCTCCCCTCCTCCAAGGAACTGATCCAGGCGTGGAGAAAGTTCTCCCACCCTTGGGTCCCTGCGAGGAGGAGGAGGAAAAGACTGCAGTCAGTCTCCTTTAAGGCAGCCTTCCCAGTTCCCAGGCTGGGGCTGCTGGATTTTTGCTCTTTCAAGCCCTGCTCAAGCTGCCTAGACTTGCTCCCTTCTGCCTGGCTGGCTGGAAAGGAAAGGGGGGGACATGGTGTGCCTTAACCCACCCCCAACCCACCCCCAAGCGGAGTTTCCAGCCCTTGCTCTCTGGATTTGCTTTCTTCGAAGCTTGTTTTAAGGAGCCAGCACTCAGCCACACCTCACAGCCCCAGGAGCCGTCAGCCTGGAGTCATCGCCCCCCTCCTCAGGATCCAGACTGTGGAATTTCACATTTACCTGTGCAGAGAAGAGCCTTTCTACCACCCCCAGCACCTTCCCCTGCCCTTAGGTAAGATCCTGCACCCCTTTGCATTGGGGGCTCAAGTACCACTGTTAGCTGGGGGTTTGTAGTAACTTTTCCAGCTGTTACTTCAACCTTAGGGTGCCTCAGGTGTG
The DNA here is from genome assembly GCA_035047305.1 of Bradypodion pumilum. NCBI lineage: Eukaryota > Metazoa > Chordata > Lepidosauria > Squamata > Chamaeleonidae > Bradypodion > Bradypodion pumilum. The sequence goes on from JAWDJD010000017.1 coordinate 878,865, forward strand.
CTCGGCACCACCATTGAAAATACCATTTCCTTCCTTTCCTTTCTTGATCGGACAGACACGTTAGCCAGGACGTGGCTATGGCTTCTCGACGGTTATGAAGCTTTTCCCATGGAGTATCTCTCTCTCTTTTTTATTATTTGCATATAAGAGTCCTTCATTTCTGTTTTCAGTCACTTCTGCCTCAAAGTGGATCCATTAATTCCGACTCTTGCACAGGAATGGAATAATAACAATAATAATAAAAGGTGTCTTATCTGCAGTTGTTTTTCCTGTTTGGGGCCTTTTTAACTTCCGAAATCTGGAAAAAAGCATCTGAGGATATTATTTATTTCTCTCTCCTCTTCAATGGATTTTGGGAGCTACCCGCCGCTCGGGTAAGATTATGTCCGCCGTGAAAATGACCCATCCATGGAAAACCCCAATTTAGAAAGATGTAGTTTTAATAGTCGCAAGAAATGTCGGTCCGGAGATAAAGCAAAGAAAGTTGCTGTGGCTGTAAAGATTGAAGTTGGCGGGAGAAAACATGGTTTCCTCGCCTAATTCCTGAACTAAGAGATCAAAATCGTTTATGGGATAAAAAAAAATATATATATAAAGGAAAGGCCATTCCGTGGGTCAGGAGTCGACCCGGGTCATCTTTTGCCACCCAAAGGATATAAAAGGATCGGAGAAGCGCACAAAGGGTCTTCCATGGGGAACTGTTTCTCTCACAACAGCTCCGACTGCCTCCCTCAAAAGACCCAAGACCTCTTCACTCCCTCGGCTGTCTGTCACCCTTTGGTTGTGCTTACCATGTCTGGATTTACCTGGAGGAGGAGGAGATGGAGGAGGGCCTGATCCTGCAAAACTCAAGGGCCTGGGCATGAAGACCCCTCAGTAAGAAGAAGAAGAAGAAGCCCAGGTGGAAAAGAGACACCCGGTGACACTTCTGGACACAACCTCTTTGGCCGGATCCTGAAACATTGTTGAGCAGCATGTGCGGCCAGAGCCCACAGCCGCCTCTGCTGGGAGCATGAGTGCCGGCCCCCGGTGCCAACTGGCAGTCCTCTGGCCCTGGCTGCTCGTGGCGGCACTGCAGGTACGGTTCGGCTCCTCGGGACCGGCGCTGGCCGTGGCCATGGCGGCTGAGCGGTCGTCGGCCCAGAAGGCTGTCATTCGGGTGGTCCCATTCCAGCTGGAGCCCCTCACCCTGGAAGGGGTCTTCGCCGGCGTCGCCGAGGTCATACCGGCCGAAGGGAAACTCCTGCAGGTAAGAGGGCCTTGATTCGCTCCCCGCGGTTCCCTACAGCCACCTGCTTGCCTCACTAGCTGTGTAGCCTAATGGTGGGGTCAGGAGCATGTTAGGTTGACCCCTGGAAATGATGCTCTCTGGTGTCTATCCTTGTAGGAGTCCCAAAACAGGCAGGGGTTGAATATGTGAGGCATTCTCTGTTAGGTTTCTTCGTTCTGGGCTTGACCCCCTGTTAGCATTTTGGAATTCCCTTCTCTCCCTTGCTAGCATTCACCTTTTCATGGTCCCGTCTAAGCATTTCTGATCTTCCCCAATGTGCCACATCCTGAACTAATAATGGCCAGCAGTCCCCAGGACGGGGCTTAGAAAGAAACATTTGCTTTAGAGCAGTCTTTCCCAACCTTTGGTTTTGGGGACTTCAATTTCCAGAAGCCTAAGACAGTTCTCCAAAGCACTGATCAGCCTACCTGTATATACTCAAGTATAAGCCAACCCGAATATAAGCCGTACTGCAGTGGCTCAAGTTGCTAAGACGCTGACTGGGATCACTTTAAACCAGTGATGGCGATTTTTGGCACTCTAGCTGTTCTTGGACTTCAAATCCCAGAAGCCCAAGTCTCTGTGAATCCACAGGAATATGTTTACTGAGCATGCAGTAAACCCATTCCTGTGGATTCACAGAGACTTGGGCCTCTGGCAATTGAAGTCCAAGAACAGCTGGAGTGCCAAAGTTCGCCATCACAGCTTTAGATTCTCATTGTGGCTCATGAGATGTTCTCATGATCATCACCAAGCCAATGTGTGGACGGGTCCACATGGAGGGCCACCACCTTGCGCCCGGTGTCCTGGAAAGGTTCAGCCCCATGTGCTGAGCCCACAGCTGCCAGTCTTGCCTTCATGCGCCGTCTTGCCTAGCAAGCCGTGACTCACCTCCCAGGGACCTCACATGACTCAAGTTCATTGTTCTCAAGCGGAGCGGTACAAAGCCAGTGGCCGAGGCCACCTTCCCCAAAAATCCCATCGAGAACCTCGGGGGAGATTCCAGATTGCCAGCGGCAAGACCGCGACGGCGTTGGATTCGTGTCGCGTTTGTGTTCTGGCGGACCTGGGTCGGCCTGGGGAAGGAAGGACGTTTCGGCGAACGATTGTCTCACTCAGAAAATGCCCAGGTGGCTTGGCCAGTCAAGGTGCTGAGGTCTTGGAGTGGTGCGTTGGGGAGCTGCGGCCGCCCAACCCTACGTGAAAGGGGACCTCTCCCGTTGAGTGCCTGGGGAAAGCTTTATTTGAACAATGGGGCTGACCAAGCCCTGCTTTGAGGGTCTTATCCTTCAGGAGGCGGTCAGTCGGAGGTGATACACCTGGGTCTCCGCGGCAGAGGTCACAGGTTAGAGCCCCAGTAATCTCTGGTCGAAAGGTCGAAAGGGCTACGGAGGACCCCACGCCGGAGATATGGAGGTCATATGGCAGACAGGAGCCAAATAAATAAGCCAACAAAGACAAGTAGGAAGGGAGATCTTTGCGTGCCGCTTGCGCAGAGGCCACGTGGCTGAGAACAGATGTTTTGAATGGCCTTCCTTGGAAAGGCTGGTGGGACAGAGACTGCCAAGGCTATGCTTGAGATTATGGAGGGGATCCAACATCTAGGCTAATGATGGCAAACCTTGGCACTCCAGGTGTTCCCGAACTTCAATTCCCAGAAGCCCTGATCAGCAGGGGTGCCGACTTGGGCTTCTGGGAATTGACGTCCACAAACACCTGGAGAGCCACGGTTGACTCGGCCTCTTCCATCCTTCCCAGGTTGGTCCAATGAGTCCCCAGCAAGTTGGGGGCAAAATGCTGGTTTCCTTGTGAACTGCCCAGAGAGCGCACTAAGTGCTATGGGGTGGGATATACGTTTAATTGCTGTTGTAGGGTACCAAGCGTAGAAGTAATGAATCAAGGTGATTTACGTAGAGGTTGACTTGCCATTGATGCAGTGAGCCCACAAATTGGGGCTTGTCATTTGATTCATGCCTTTAGTCATTCCTCTGTTTTAGCTGCATGGAAACCCCTGCGCAGTAGGATAGATAGATAGATAGATAGATAGATAGATAGATAGATTGATTGATTGATTAGATAGATAGATAGGTTAGATAGACAGACAGACAGACAGATAGATAGATAGATAGATAGATAGATAGATAGATAGATAGATAGATAGATAAGATAGATATTGATAGATAGATAGATAGATAGATAGATAGATAGATAGATAGATAGATAGATAGATAGATAGATAGATAGATAGATAGATAGATAGATAGATAGATAGATAGATAGATAGATATTGATAGATTGATAGATAGATAGATAGATAGATAGATAGATAGATAGATAGATAGATAGATAGATAGATAGATAGATAGATAGATAGATTAGATAGACAGACAGACAGACAGACAGACAGACAGACAGACAGACAGACAGACTGATTGATTGATTGATTGATTGATTGATTGATTGATTGATTTTTCCCCTTCTTCCATGTCTAGGCCAGACATGAAACTGCCAAAATGAAGGCACCTTTTGGTGAAATAATAATAATTTTCGTGCTCAGGGTTGAAAGGATTTTTAAGGGACGCCCAAAAGAACCTCCTTTCATGTTCCCAAGTGCAGCTCTCGGGTATCGAAACCCGACCTTCCAGTCTCCAGCTCAGCGCTTTAACCACCAAGCCACTTGTGAGTTCATTCTGCAGTTCCTTTCACCTGATCTAGTGTGAGAAAGATGAGCTGGCAACACAAGGTGGGCATTACCAGAGTGCGCCTGATTATGGTTCAAAAACACCACACTCTTTGAGGAGGCTTTTTCTGCGTACCCCAACAGACAGACAGACGAGATCGGGCGTGTTCAGGGTGGTATGGCCGTAGGAGACAGACAGACAGACAGACAGTCATGATACCTACTAGATTAATTGCAGGGTGAGCTGTCATGGGTTTACAGTCCACGTCCTGAGACACGTGTCGAAGGTAACAGCAAAGACGTAGACGTATGTACCCCATCGGCACAGTGGAGGGGTTGGGAAAAGAAGGTGGCCGTTACAACATTGGTAATGAGGTTTACAAAAGGACAATGTGCCATCATTGCCACTGGGAAAGATCAGGTTTCATTGACATCAGCAGTGAAGATGTTTTTTTTAGGAAATTGTGCTGAGGTTAGGGTTACGTCAAGGAGGAGAACATTTTGGTGGCAGCCATGCCCAAGGCTGCAGATGTATCTCAAATACTCTTCCCATTGTTGGCATCAGGAGCACTGCAGGACAAATGAACCAACGTCTCAAATCATTTTCGCAGCCTGATGCGCGTTTGTGGCATCAAGCCTTCCGTGGTACCTGGGGGGGGGCAAGGGATGCCCTCACCCAGGAGTGATCTTGTCTGTTCATGCTCACTTTAGGTCAATGATGGCGAACCTCGGCACTCTAGCTGTTCTTGGGCTTTAATTCCCAAAAGCCCAAGTTCCTATGAATCCGCACGAATGGGTTGACTGCGCCTGTTCTTGGGCTTCAATTCCCAGAATCCCCTGTGTATCCACACGAATGGGTTGACTGCGTGTGTACTTGGACTTCAATTCCCAGGGATATGGGATTCTGGGAATTGTAGTCCAAGAACAGCTGGAGTGCCAAGGTTCGCCACCGCAGCTTTAGGTTGATTTTGGTCCTTCCAACTCTGATTTGTAACCTGTAAATTGACTTCCAGGTAAGCAGGCTTTCCATAGGTGACTCAAGAGCTGCTGCCTTTTCCATTTGAAGAGGCGATGGTTCTTTCTCAGCCCTGGCAATTCTCTGCTTTTGGTGTGCATTTGATGTGCTGTCGATGCTTTGATCTTTCGCTCTCTGTGTCGCTGGGCACGATACTTGCTCGGTAGCTGATCTTATCAATGGGGGTTGGCTTCAGGCACCCAGTAATGATTTTTTACAACATTCATGGAGTGCTGTGCCTGTGTTTTCGCAAGTATGCACATTGGGCTGAGCCATTTGCCTGCCGGTTAGGCGTTCTTGGGAGATTGTGGCTGCCTTCTCTGACTGGTTCCTGGTAGCTTTAGAACAGGGGTTCCCAACCTAAGGCCTGGGGGTCAGATCCGGCCCATGGCACCATTTCATGTGCCCCACCCCACCCCTCCAAAGGGATTCGAGAAACAAAACGGCCACCCCTTTGAAGCTGTTGGGGCAAAATGGCCACCCCCATCATGCCGGCAGGGCAAAATGGCCGTCCGGCCCTCGAAGCTGACTGAGAAAGCGTGACCCCAGGCTTGAAAAGGTTGGGAACCCCTTGATTTAGAAGAATATCATCCCTTCCTCAGACATTTTGCTCCTTCTTCTAGCCATGTTTCTTATAGATTGGAGTACAAGTCAAAAACAAGACTTTGGCTTTTTTGAGACTGCGGTGGCTGAGTGGTTTAGACGCAGGTCGGCAGTCTGAGACCTGAGTACTGCATGACGGAGTGAGCTCCTGTCGTCTGTCCCAATGCCTGCCAACCTAGCGAGCATTTGCAAGTAGATAAATAGGGGCCACGTTGATGGGGAAGGTAGACAACATACCATGCATTCCGGTGTCTAGTCATGCCTTCCACATGTCCACCATGCAGATAGCGCAGACTATCTTTGGCTATAAACAGAGATGAGCACTGAGCCCTAGAGTCAGATACGACTGGCTTTCCAGCATGGGCAACCCTTCCCTATTTTGAGATAAAACCGTGATCTTGGTGAAATGGCCTTCCAGGTCGCCCGAAGTTTCTGAGATGCCCGATTGTTCCTCTATTTGAGTCTTAGTAGTATTCGGCGTACGTTAATTTCTATCGTAATATAGCCAAGTTCTCAACATCCATTTGTGCATAAATATTGGGTCTTTTTTTTCCTTTTAAAGAAGAATCCTTGGTCTTTGTCTATCCCAGGGTGGATTAGTTAGCTCCCTTAGTTAGCCTGAGTATAAAAGTCTCCTTCTCGGCCAAGAAAACATGCAGAAATGCTGGGGAAGTCTCAACTCAGCAGGAAATGAGGAAGGCCCGTTTGTGAGATGGACCGACTCTGCGAAGGAAGCCACGGGCTTGAGTTTGCAAAGAGGTCGGGACCTTTTGGAGATCTCGTTTTGAGAGTCGCCGTAAAGTAGAGATGGCTTGACGTCACGCAACAGGAACAGCACAACTGATGCTTAAAGGCGCGGGGTGGGAGAAGAAGCGCATGGTTTTAGCCCTCAAACTGGTTGTAAGGTCTGCCTCAGACCTAGGAAGCTTGCATGATTCAGAGGAGGACTAGAATCCCACTTCCTCCCCCTTTTAATTTAAGAAATACCAACGTGCGTCTCCTGAATAGTTTTGGATTAAGAGCTCTGAGCTCAGGCCGGCGGCGCTCCAAGACCGGAGGAGGGTGGAGTGGGGCTCCTTTCTGTCCGGGTTTCTCTCTTCTCTTCTGCATTCCCAGCGGTTAAGAAGCTCACCTTGTTAGCTGGAAGCACGGCAAGCCGGCAGTTCGAGACCCGGGTACTGCATGATGGATTGAGCCCCCGTCTCTGTCCCGGCTCTTGCGGAGATGAAAGGAGCCTCCTATGGGCATTCCCTGAGCGGAGCTTCTCCTGCAAAAACCCTTTCGACCCAGAAACAATTATTGTTATTAATCCGTCTTCTTCTTTCTCACGGTACCTTTCTGTCCATGTCGAGTGCCGTCCCAAGACTTGGTGCTGCCTGAGGCAAGGAAGAAGCTGGGTCCTGCCATGATCCTCTGCAGAGAAGTTGCCCAGAGTCCTAAATAAATCCAATTTTTGGGGGATAAGGTCAAGGGTCGCCCTTGCTCAAAAGCCAGTCAGATCCGACTCTAGGGTTCGGTGCTCATCTCCGTTTATAGCCAAAGTGCCAGCGCTTTCTGCGCCTGCAGACACTTCCGTGGCCATGTGGCAGGCATGCCTAGATACCAAAGTGCACAGAACACTGTTACCTTTCCCACTGAAGTGGTCCTGTACCTATTTCTCTACTTGTAATGTCTTGCTTCGAACTGCTAGGTTGGCCGGAGCTGGGGCAGAGACAGGAGCTCACTTTAGATATTATAATAATAATAATAATAATAATAATAATAATAATAATAATAATAATAATAATAATAATAATAATAATAATAATAATAATAATAATAATAATAATAATAATAATAATAATAATAATTCTATGTCAGAAATTATTCTGGGTTGAAAGGTTTTTTTCTGGAAGAAACTCTGCTCAAATGAGGCTCCTTTCATGTCCTCAAGATCTCCCCCCCCCCGTCCCCAAGTGGTCCTCATTTATCTACTTGCAATTTCTTGCTTTCGAACGGCTAGGTTGGCAGGAGCTGGGGGCAGAGACAGGCGCTCCCTCCGTCATGCAGTACCCGGGTCTCGAACTGCCGACTTGCCGCACTTCCAGCTAACAAGGCGAGCTTCTTAACCACCGAGCCACCTTCACAGCCCCTCGGCTTTAATCCCAGCAAGGAGAGAAGGAAACACACACACACCCTGCGCACCTAAGAACAGCGAAGTAGCTTCGGGTTGCAAGGAAAGCTGATTCGCACCCATTTCCAGGAGCTTGGGATACGCGCAAAGACAACCAGAATGAATCACCAGGTTTTCTTTCCCGTCTCGTGTGTGAAACTTTGTCCAAAACAACATTCCTTTGCTTTATTATTTACAGCCATGCAGGAAGTTGGGTATTAACGCAGCGCCCACAAAATTAGCAAGAATTTCAAGATGCGCTATTTAAAACACCCATGGAAAGTACAGTGCACCAAAGTCACTTAAGCATTGCTCATGTTGCACCTAAAAAGATAGGTGTAGTTACAAGTTAGTTCCTTTCAACCTTCAAAGTAACTAGTGGTGTGGTCCGACTTTTAAGTAGTATTTCAAACACGTTTGAATGCAGAGGTTTTAGATTCTAGACGTTTATACCCAATTAGACAATGAGTTGGATTCTAAGAACGCATCGCCCAATGCGCTTGGAAAAGTTTTGGATCTTTTTTCGTCTTCACTCACCCCAAGCCGTTGCTTATCGATGGCCCAATTGAGTTAGAAAGCAACCCAGGAGGAGAATTATTTCAAATCGGAGCGCTTTATTATTGATCAATGTTAAAGGAGAATCCCTTGGTACCCTCCACAAAGCCAGGATGTTTGCCAGAGTGGCACATCGCGAACAAAGATGTGTACAGGTTGTATACATTTTCCCTCCTCCCAAATTCCCTTTGAAACCCAGAAAGTGTCTTGTTAGAAAGCAATTAACGTTCATTACAAAAGTTCTGATAACTTTCCTCATTTCTGATCGGTTCTTTCAGCTTAGGCGGGAAACGAAACTGAAAAGCTAAGGATCTCCAAGATTTAAGACCATTTAGCTCAAGAGGGACTGCAGTGGCTCAAGTGGCTAAGACACTGACTGGGAGGCGGAAGGTCAGCAGTTCAATTCCTGAGTACTGCAGGACGGATTGAGCTCCCATCTTTGTCCAGCTCCTGCCAACCCTAGCAGTTCAAAAGCAAGGAATTGCAAGTAGATAAATAGGGACCACTTTGGTGGGAAGGTAACAGCATTCCGTGTGCTCCGGTGTCTAGTCATGCCTGACACATGACCACAGAAAGGTCTGCAGAAGCAGACAGCGCTGGCTCTTCGGCTTTGAAACAGAGATGAGCACTGCACCTTAGAGTCGGATACGACTGGCTTTCGAGGCAAGGGAAACATTTACCTTTAGCTCAAGAGGCTCAGACACTGACTGGGAGGCGGAAGGTCAGCAGTTCAATTCCCGAGTACTGCAGGACGGCATGAGCTCCTGTCTTTGTCCCAGCTCCTGCCAACCGAGCAGTTCGAAAGCAAGAAATTGCAAGTAGATAAATAGGGACCACTTCGGTGGAAAGGTATCAGCATTCCGTGCGCTCTGGTGTCTAGTCATGCCTGCCACATGGCCACGGAAACGTCTGCATGTGTGATACGCCACATGGATAGGGACTCCTTGCTTACGGTCACACATACCCTGGTCACCTCCAGACTAGACTATGGCAATGCGCTCTACATGGCGCTGCCCTTGACGACCATTCGGAGGCTACAGCTGGTCCAGAATGTGGCAGCCCGGATAGTGATGGGGCATGGGCGTTACGTCCACGCCGCACCACTGCTCCAGGAGCTGCACTGGTTACCAGTGTGCCTCCGAGTCCAATTCAAGGTGCTGGTTGTGACCTTTAAAGCCCTACATGGCAGTGGGCCAGGCTACCTAAGAGAGCGCATCGCCCTAAGAGCATTTGTCCGTCCAACCAGAGCGCACTGGAGGGGCTCCCTAATGGTTCCATCCTACATACATACATGCACCTTTGTATGTGTTTAAGTACATAGGCTAACAGTTATAAACTCTCATGTGTATAAAGACTTGCTACAATGGGATTGTCTTGCATAGTATCTCTCTAAGGATGGTGTAGGCTACAATTCCGATACTCATTAGTGCAGTGTTTCACATAGAAAGGATAAATACAATGTATTTTAGATGCAGTATTTTCTATGTCATTATAATGGATAGATATTTAATGAAAACCAGTCCTCATCACGAGCAGAAGGGAAACGCTGGGAGGTAATTAATGACAATTAACATACAGTCGTGACTTCTCTCTCTCTCTCTCTCCTTAACCCTCCTGTGTCACAATTGATATCATGCGTTGGGGAGATACTTTTTGCGTATAATTTCCCAAATTTCATGCCTTGCTTTGCTCCCTGCTTTGTTTCCTCTCTTCTGCTCTCCATTTCCAATACAATAATAATCTCGTGTCAGAAATCATCCTCCGCTCCCGGGACGTCCGAATGAGGCTCCTTTCGCGTCCCCAAGAGCTGGGACAGAGACAGACGCTCGATCCGTCCTGCAGGACCCGGGTCTCGAACTGCCAACTTGCCAGCCTTCCAACTAACAAGGCGAGCTTCTTAACCACTGAGCCACCACCTAGAGGCAACCAGACGATATTAGTAAAGATGATCAGTAAAGGTAAAGGTTTCCCTTGCTCGAAAGCCAGTCGTATCCGACTCTAGGGTGCAGTGCTCATCTCTGTTTCTAAGCCGAAGAGCCAGCGCTGTCTGCTTCTGCAGACGTTTCCGTGGTCATGTGGCAGGCATGACTAGACACCGGAGCGCACGGAGCGCTGTTACCTTCCCACCGAAGTGGTCCCTATTTATCTACTTGCAATTTCTTGCTTTCGAACTGCTAGGTTGGCAGGAGAAAGATGATCATCCTGACGTTAATTCATTGCGCAATGGGTTTACGTGGTTGATCTGAATTAAACTACTGGGAAGTAATTAGGAATGCAGCCATTTCCTTTTATAGTGTCGCTTCCCAAACTGTGCAGAAGAATAGCACATAGATGTGCAAACTCACGTTTTTTGGGGAGTGGGCGTGGGAGGCAGTATTTTTAGTGCTAGGCTTAAAGGTAAAGGTCACCCTTGCTCGAAAACCAGTCGTATCCGACTCTAGGGTTCAGTGCTCATCTCTGTTTCAAAGCTGAAGCGCCAGCACTGTCTGTGTCTGCAGACGTTTCTGTGGACATGTGGCAGGCACACGAAACATTCTTTGCCTTTCCCACCGAAGTGGTCCCTATTTCTCTACTTGCAATTTCTTGCTTCTTAGCTGCTCAGCCACGGCAGCCTCTGAAGGCCTCCGCCTTGCCTACATGAGACGGAAAGATGCGCAGCTAGAAATGGAATAGCTTATCTCACTCCGCAACCTGGTGCAAGAACAAACTTTGGAGTTGAAGAACTCCTGGTTTTGCCCCGATGGTCTCTTTCTCCCCTGCAATAAAAGCCCCCTTTCCTTTGGTGGCAGGTGCCGCCCCCTCCAGTCTTCCGCCTGAGGCCCACCCACCCACCCGCAGGTGCACATGTGAGGAAACACAAAAGCAGCGATTGTTCATCCCCAGGCAGGGCCTGCCTTCAACCGAAAGGCTTCTCTGCCTTGGACTTTGGCTTCTGGAAGGAGAGAGCGAGAGAGTTGGAGAGAGAGAGAGGGTGATTCAGGCCAGCGTCTGCCCGTGCCTTAAATAAACATCCCAGGCCTCCATGCTCTGGAAAATGTGTGGGAGGCTGCGAGGACTTTCGGGAGAGGAAAGCTGGGAGACGTGGGTTGAATCAAAGGCGAGTTAGGAGCAGAGCTTGGGGAAAGTGGCCAGAGAAGGACTACCAAGCCCAAAATCCACAGCATGGCCTCTGGTGAGTTGAGAGGATGCGGTCATGCTTCCCATCTCTGTGCTGTGGCCTCGGCTTTAACAATGTGACGGCGTAAAAACCCTTTTCCCCTGCCAACCTAGCAGTTCGAAAGCAAGAAATTGCAAGCAGATCAATAGGGACCACTTTGGTGGGAAGGGAGACGGCGTTCCGTGCACTTTGGTGTCTAGTCATGCCTGCCACATGACCACGGAAATGTCTGCAAACACAGACAGTGCTGGCTCTTTGGCTGCAAGCAGAGATGAGCACTGAACCCTAGAGTCAGATACAACTGACTTTCAAGCAAGGGCGACCTTGACCTTTGCATAAAACACTTTTTAGGACTGCGGTGGCTTCATGCGCTAAACTTGATGGCTAGAAGGTCGGTGGGTCAGCAGTTCGAGACCCCGAGTGCTGCGCGACGGAGTGTCCCAGCTCCTGCAGTTTGAAAGCAAGGGACTGCAAGTAGATGAACAGGTACCCTCTTTGGTGGGTCAAGCAACAGCCATTTGGGCGCCCCCCCGGTTTAAGAAGAGAAAATGCCTACCATATGAGCACGGAAACATTTGCGTTTGCAGACGTTTCTGTGGTCATGTGGCAGGCATGATTAGACACCAAAGAGCATGGAACGCTCCTTGGCTGTAAGCGGAGATGAGCACCGCACCCTAGAGTCGGATACGGCCGGCTTTCGCGCATGGGCAACCCTTTACCTTTACCCAAAGCACTTCTTGTTACTCCAAAACAAGTCCCAGCCCGTGTCTGCCTGCGCACCAAAGCTCAATTCCAAACCCCCCTTTGACGGAGAGAGAACATCTTGCTAAATCTGCCCTGTCCACTTCTCTGTCCACTCGCCGAAGGACCTTTGCCGCCTCGGAGGTTTCCTGAGGCCTGATACCCTCCTGCCCCCCCCCCCCACATCTCTCTCGATTGTCCCGGAGCCCAAACATGGGCCATAAACTTTTTTAATGGGCATTTTTAACTCCCCTCGTCCATTGAGCGCATTTCCTGAGAGCTGGTTTGTATAATTATTAACCCACCAGCGGGCTTTGGAGCGCAAAGTACAATCCGGGGCTGGCCTCCTTTGCGGACGACGGGGGCCGTGAAGGCTGAAACACACACACACGCGCGCGCGCACCCCTCCGCCTTCCCTTCTGAAACTCACACACGGGTCTAGACCTGTGGAGACGGCAGAAGGAGCGACGTGGTTGCAGCGGGCAAACGTTTGAAGACTGCGGTGGCACGGCTTAAAGGTCGGGACACGTCGGGCCACTTCCATGGGGACGAGAAATCCCCACATAGTTTCTTTCCCTGCGCATACCGAAATTCAACATGTGATCTTCAGGACTTAGTCTGCCCATGGCTTGCTACAGGTTATGGTATGGGTGTGCAACGTGGACCCAAGCCATCCAAAAGGTTGAGCGCTTCCACCCACAGAAGCGAAGGTCCACCTTGAACACTCATGTCACCAACATTGCACTACCTCCAGAAGGCAAATGTAAATAGCATTGTATCTTCCGTCATAGGCCATCGCCTTAGATCAGGGTTTCCCAGCCTAAGGATCATGGGCCAGATCTGGCCCGTGGCACCATTTCATGTGGGGGTGGCCATTTGGTCCCAACAGCTTCAGAGGGATGGCCATTCTGTTTCTGTTTCCCTCCAAGGGCATTCAAGAAACAGAATGGCCACTCCTTTGAAGCTGTTGGGACAAAATGGCCACCCCATCATGCAGGCAGGGCAAAATGGCCATCCGGCCCTCGCAGCCGACTGATAGAGCGTGACCCGGCTTGAAAAGGTTGGGAACCCCTGCCTAAGATGGAGAGGCCATGTCCGCCGTATGGATGCTTCCAGGCTTCCCCGTCAAATTCTCTAAGGGGAACTTAAGACCTCAGAGCTCCTTTGAAGCGTTATAACAGGGTTGCTGAAACTATGGCCCGTGGGCCAGATCCAGCCCTCGACACCTCTTCATCTGGCCCACACTGCCCTCATCACTCCCGAAAGTGGAAGTTACAGGCACACTTTACTTCAGTTTCTGGGCGTGACAAGGGTGGCACAGGCCAGATGGAGTGGCAGCGGGGGCCAGAATCGGCCTATATGGGCCGTAGTTTGGGTGCCCCCTGGTTTAAGAAGAGAAAATGGCAACCTAAAACCTATCTCGTCCTGTTGCAAAACAGAATGCAAGGCACATTTTACTTCCGCTTCTGGTGGCAGGAACCACCTGACTGGCCCTCTGAACCAAGCGACCGGCCCGCGGCCCAAAAGGTTTGGGCACCCCTGCATTATAAGGACCAGTTGAAACAAACCATTAAGGTGTCAGGTATAAACCCACAACCATGGGCCTCAGGTGGGGAACGGTTGATTTAAAGCTTTCCACACCGCCCATGGTTGTTCTTGGCCAGTAGAGAGTCCTGTGGTCCTGCCCAGTTCTCTGGTCGCTCATTTATTTATTTATTTATTTATTTATTTATTTATTTATTTATTTATTTATTGGATTTGTGTGCTGCTCTCTCACCCAAGGGCGAATCTGCGCGCCTTCCATACTTCTGGGGCGGCCCGTGGGGGGGGGGGCATACCTGTCAAGTTTTGGATTTGGAAATAAGGGAAATTTCCTGGCCAATAAGGGATCCTTGACAGCTATGCTTATCCTGTGCTGCCCTCCAATGGCGGCAATAGGGCATTGCAGTCTAATTAATAAGGGATGATCGCGGGAAAGAGGGTAAAATAAGGGCTTTTCCCAGTCAATAAGGGATACTTGACAGCGATGCTTATCCTTTGCTGCCCTCCAATGGTGGCAACAGGGCATTGCAGTCTAATTAATAAGAGATGACGGCAGGAAAGAGGGTAAAATAAGGGGTTTTCCCGGCCAATACGGGATACTTGACAGCTATGGTGGGGGGCTATTTGTTCAGAGGGGCAAAAGTTGCCTTGATTTCAGTCTCTGCTTTGGGGGATGGTGGTGACCAAGTCGCAGGTGTGTCTTTCCAAGGATCTTGCTTTGACCCGCTCTTTCTGAGCACAATATTGGGTACAATATCTGTAATGTAGTTCCATAAACAAAGTGAGGCATGTAAAAAACATATGCAGAAGTGGAAGGCAATGCCTTTTCTGTGTCACTCTCTCTCTCTCTCTCTCTCTCTCTATATATATATATATATATATATATATATATATATATATATATATATATATATAGATAGATAGATAGATAGATAGATAGATAGATAGATAGATAGATAGATAGATAGATAGATAGATGTTGTTGTTGTTGTTCAGTCGCACAGTCGGTTCCGACCCTTTGCGACCCTATGGACCATTGTTCTCCAGGCACCTCTGTCCTCCACCATCCCCCTCAGCACTCCCAGTTCTGTGCCCATTGTGTCTACAATACCATCTAGCCATCTCATCTTTGGCCTCCCCCTTCTTCTTTTGCCCTCCACCTTTCCCAACATCAGGGCCTTCTCAAGTGAATCCTCCCTTCTCATTTGATGTCCAAAATACTTTAGCTTCGTCTTTACTATTAGCCCTTCCAATGAGCAGTCAGTGTTGATTTCTTCTAAGATTGACCTATTTGTTCTCCTCGCTGTCCAGGGTACTCTCAAAACTCTCCTCCAACACCACATTTCAAAGGCATCTATTCTTCTGCGTTCAGCTTTCCTAATTGTCCAGCTCTCACATCCGTACATTACCACTGGGAATACCATTGCTTTGACTATTCTAATTTTTGTTTGCAATGTGATGTCTCTGCTTTTCACTATGTTCCCCAGGTTTCTCATGGCTTGTCTCCCAAGAATCAGTCGCCTTTTTATTTCATGGCTGCAATCCCCATCTGCCGTAATCTTTGATCCCAGGAAAGTAAAATCTGTCACTGCTTCTACTTCTTCCCCATCTATTTTCCAGGAACTGATTGGGCCTGTTGCCATTACCTTGGTTTTCTTGATATTGAGTCTCAAACCAGCTTTTGCACTCTCCTCCTTCAGCCCAATCAAGAGGTTCTTTAGGTCTTCCTCACTTTCTGCCATTAGGGTGGTATCGTCTGCATATCTCAGATTGTTTATGTTTCTCCCAGCAATTTTAATCCCATATTGTGATTCCTCCATCCCTGCATTTCGCATTATGTGCTCTGTGTATAGATTAAATAAGCAGGGTGATAAAATGCAGCCTTGTCTTACTCCTTTTCCTATTCCAAACCACTCTGTTATTCCATGTTCTGTCCTAACTGTTGCTTCTTGGTTCATGTACAGATTTCTCAGGAGGCATATGATGTGCTCTGGTATTCCCATCTCTTTAATTACTTGCCACATCTTGTTGTGGTCCACACAGTCAAAAGCCTTAGTGTAATCAATGAAACAAAAGTAAACTTGTTTCTGGTATTCCTTTGTTTTCTCCATGATCCAACGTATGTTGGCAATGTGGTCTCTAGTCCCCCTGCCTCTTCTGAAACCGGCCTGCACCTCTGGTAGTTCTCTCTCCACATGTTGCTGAAGTCTGTCCTGTATTATCTTGAGCATCACCTTGCTGGCGTGTGGGATGAGTGCAATTGTTCGGTAATTTGAGCATTCTTTGGCGTTGCCCTTTTTTGGGATTGGGACGTATACTGATCTTTTCCAATCCTGTGGCCACTGTTTTGTTTTCCAGATTTGCTGGCATATTGAGTGCAGTAATTTGACGCCATCATCTTTTAGCGCTTTGAAAAATTCGACTGGGATACCATCATATCCACTAGCTTTGTTGTTTGCAGTGCTCTTTAGGGCCTTTATAACTTCGCTCTCCAGGATGTCTGGCTCGAGTTCAGTTTTTTCATCATTGTGGTTATCAGGAGTGTTGAGGTCCTTTTTGTAGAGTTCCTCTGTGTACTCTTTCCATCTTTTCTTTATCTCTTCTGCATCAGCTAGCTCTTTTCCGTCTTTGTCCCTTATCATGGTCATTTTTGCTTTGAATGTTCCCTTTATTTCCCCGATTTTTCTGAAGAGATCTCTAGTCCTGCCTCTTTTGTTGTTTTCCTCCATTTCTTTGCACTGTTCTTTTAGGTAGTTTTCCTTATCTCTCCTTGCTTTTCTTTGAAATTCTGTGTTCAGAAGATTGTATTTTTTCCTTTCTCTTTTGACTTTCGCCTTCCTTCTTTCCTCTGCTATTTTAAGAGCCTCATCAGACAACCATTTTGCTTTCTTACGCTTCTTTTCTTTTGGTATGGTTTTCTTTGCTGCTTCCTGCATGATGTCCTTTATCTCTGTCCATAATTCTTCTGGCACTCTGTCTATTGCGTCCAGGCCATTATATCTGTTCATCACCTCCACCGTGTATTCTTTAGGGATGCTGTCTAGGTGATATCTGTCTGGTCTTCTTGTTTTCCCTATTTTCTTTAGTCTTAACCTGAATTTTGCGATCAGTAGGTTGTGATCTGAGCCACAGTCTGCTCCAGGTCTTGTTTTTGCTGATTGTATGGAGGTTCTCCATCTTTGGCTGCAGAGTATGTAGTCAATTTGGTTTCGGTGTTGGCCATCTGGTGATGTCCATGTGTAAAGTCGCCTCTTGTGTTGCTGGAAGAGAGTGTTTGCTATGACCAGTGCGTTCTCTTGGCAGAACTCTATCAATCTTTGCCCTGCTTCGTTCTGTACTCCAAGACCAAACTTGCCTGTTATTCCCTCCACTTTTTGATTTCCTACTTTGGCATTCCAGTCTCCTAATATAATTTGGACATCATTTCTTGGTGTCTGTTCTATGAGGTGTTCTAGGTCCTCATAGAACTGGTCCACTGTGGCTTCATCTGCACTAGTGGTTGGTGCATAGACTTGGATTACGGTGATATTGAAAGGTTTGCCTTGAATTCTGACTGACATCATTCTGTCATTTTTGAGGTTATATCCCATTACTGCTTTTCTTACTCTCTTATTGACAATTATGGCTACTCCATGCCTTCTAAGATTTTCTTGTGCACAGTAGTAGGAGGAAGTGGAATCGCTTTACGACCGACACTAAGGCTCCCTTCTTGTTACACCTCGGAAATCCGCCCCTTGTTTACCCCTGTTTCCGCTGACTCCTTCTGTGCTGATCTGAACTTACGGCCAGAGACGTTCCCCACTTTCTTCTTACAACAACTCTGTGAGGCAGGTCAGGCTGAGCTCTAACCATTATACTGCACTCTCTCTTTTTGTTGTTCTATGAGTTAACTGCATTTCTCTCCTCTCCCTGTGCAGGCTTGGCAAAGAAGAATTTGCAAATTAATTCTGGCACCCAAGCATGCAAAACCTGCCTAGCCTTTATCTCCTGCAGTTTCTTTGCATCTTCTCTTGTTGTCGAGTTGCGCACGTGTAAGTAAAGCCTCGCTCCTAAGGCAGGCCGGATGTGACCGCCCACGGAGCCACACTAAGGTTTTTCCTGTGTTTTACCGACACAAGTGTCTGCTGGAGGCCGCGTGAAATGTTTCTCCTGGAAACATGTCAGTCAGCAACATCTCTCGCTGACTGAGTGTTGAGGGTCGAAATGGAAGCTGGGTTGGCGGTGGCTTGTTGGGCTCTTGTCATAAAATAAGTTGGAAAAGGGGTCTGTGAGGCCGTGTAGTCCAAACCCATGCTCAGGGCAGGAATTCCAATCAGATTCTATTGCTATTCTGTGAATTGATTTATTCCTTCCTATTTCTTTCAGAGCACCTTTCACTTCACTTTCTAGAACGCTGTGTGTTCTTAGAATCATAGAATCACTGAGTTGGAAGAGGGGCCTTTTAGGTGATCGGGTCCAACCCTCTTACTCAATGTAGGGATCTGAATCAAATCAGACCTGAGGGTTGCTTTCCAATTCTCTCTTGAATGCTTCCAGTGTTGGGAGCGCTCGCCACCTCTCAAGGGCAGTGGGTTCCACTGTTGTACTGCGCCACCAGTTTTCCCCCTAATATTCAGTCTACATCTGGCATCCTGTAGTTTGAGCCCATCATTACGTGTCCTTGACTCTGGAATGATGGAGAACAGATCCTTCCCTTCTTCTTTATTACCATCTTTCAGGGATTTGAAGAGTGCCATCATCATCATCCTCTCAGTCTACATTTTCTCAAAGCTGAACATGCGCACTTCCTTCCGTCTTTCCTCCGAGGGTTTGGCTTCCAGTCCTCTTGCCCTGCTCTGGACCTGCTCTGATTTATTTACGCCTTTCTTGCTTTCTTGAAGTGCTCAGAATTGGCGGACCCGGGACTCTAGATGGGGGTCTAGCTAGTGCTAGACCCCCATGGGTTTTGGTGACTACTGTTAATGCAGCCTAAAACCTTACGATTTCACAAAGGCAGGACCGGGTCGGAGGGGATCAGAGATGAACGGCCTCCAGCTTCCAAGACAAGCGATTCAGAAAAATCACTCTTACAGGTTATTTTTGTAGCCCACCTTTCCTGGGACATCAGGAAAGCCCTGAAGGCTCACCGACGGATCAACTCTGTCCCACTTTATCCTCATAACACCCGCCTTGTGAGGTGGGCTGGGTGGAAGGAGAGCATCTGGCCCATACCTGTCAAGTTTTGGATTTGGAAATAAGGGAAATTTCCCGGCAAATAAGGGATACTTGACAGCTATGCTTATCCTGTGCTGCCCTCCAATGGTGGCAATAGGGCATTGCAGTCTAATTAATAAGGGACGACGGCGGGAAAGAGGGTAAAATAAGGGGTTTTCCTGGCCAATAAGGGATACTTGACAGCTATGCTTATCCTTTGCTGCCCTCCAATGGCAGCAATAGGGCATTGCAGTCTAATTAATACAGGATGACGGCAGGGAAGAGGGTAAAATAAGGGGTTTTCCTGGCCAATAAGGGATACTTGACAGCTATGCTTATCCTGTGCTGCCCTCCAATGGTGGCAATAGGGCATTGCAGCCTAATTAATAAGGGATGACGACGGGAAAGAGGGTAAAATAAGGGGTTTTCCTGGCCAATAAGGGATACTTGACAGCTATGCTTATCCTGTGCTGCCCTCCAATGGTGGCAATAGGGCATTGCAGTCTAATTAATAAGAGATAACAGCGGGAAAGAGGGTAAACTAAGGGGTTTTCCCGGCCAATAAGGAATACTTGACAGCTATGGTCTGGCCTGAGGTTACCCAGTGAATCTCACGGCTTTGGTGGTGACCTCCGTAGTCTTGATCCCACATCTTCCCCAGTTCCTTTGGTCTGATAATGCAAAAGAAGTTGACATTGCTGTTAATGAAGCCATGCGGGTAGTGACAGGATGCCCTAACCCGGGGATTCTCAACCTATGGCCCATGGGCCAGATGCGGCCCACAGGACCATTTCATGTGGCACACCACCACCACACCCGGAAGTACCATGTGGTGTAGGAAAGGCGAAATGGCTGTCCAGCCCCCGAAGCTGAATAGGCTGAGGGTTGGAGTCCCTAAATGAAAGACCAACAGGCTCAAATGGGTGTGTGTGTATGTGTGATGGCAGACAACAACACAAGGTGTGCAGAATCTGGCTCATTTACTGGTCTGCCGAATGCTGCCAGAGAGAGACATGCACCGATGAGGACTTGCGTTTGGCCAACGCCAAAGCCATGAAAGTGGCTTCATTTTGGCAGTCCAAAATGACGCAAAAAAAGAAACCTCCCCCGGTCTGCCACCCTGGCTCACATTTACCATTGCGGCTTATGCACAGGTTTTTACGGTGAAACACACACACACACCCACAAGAGTCACAGTAGCGATAAAAGCTGGCAGCAAAACCCTCCGTTCCAAGTTCAGAAACATAAAGCACATATCTATGTAGATGCAATAAAAGGAGATATCCTGGTATCTGATTCCACTTCAACAACAAGCTGATGTCATCCAAAACTCGAGATAGATCCCAGGGAGAGATCTAGGTGAGAGAGACGTCCCGGCGCATAGAACAGAAGAGCAAGTTTTCAAAAGCATGCGCCGCTCAGATTCCCGCCCAGTTAGGGCTTTGCCGTGGCAGGGACCTTGCTGTGGAATCTGTCGGTTTGGAGTCCTGGCTCACCCCACCAGTTTCCGAGCCGAGTGGTGGATTTGAACCCAGGTCTCCCAGTCCAGCACACTATCCGCTATACTACACCGACTTTGGCCTTAGAGTAATGCAAGGAGTAAGGCTTCGTGGCTAAGAGGCTGGAAGGTTGGCAGGTCAGCACTTTGAGACCTGAGTGCTGCATGACGGAGCAAGCATCCGTCTCTGTCCCAGCTCCTGCCAACCGAGCAGTTTGAAAGCAAGAAATTGCAAGTAGATAAATAGGTACCACGTCAGCGGGAAAGTAAACAGCACTCTGTGCGCTCCGGTGTCTAGTCCTGCCTGCCACGGTCCACGGGAACATCTGTAGATGCAGACAGCGCTGGCTCTTTGGCTATAAACAGAGATGAGCACTGAACCCTAGAGTCAGGTACGACCGGCTTTTGAGCAAGAGAGACCTTTATCAATGAAGGAGAGGTAAAGGTCAAGGGTCGCCCTTGCTCGAAAGCCAGTCGTATCCGACTCTAGGGTTCAGTGTTCATTTGTTGGTAGCCAAAGAGCCAACGCTCTCTGCGCCTGCCGATGTTTCCGTGGACACGTGGCAGGCATGCCTAGAGTGCACAGAACACTTGTTTACCTTTCCCACCGAAGTGGTCCCTATTTATCTACTTGCATCGTCTTGCTTTCTAACTGCTCGGTTGGCAGGAGCTGGGAGAGAGAGAGAGAGAGACGGGAGCTCACTCTGTTGTGCGGCGCTCAGGCACCGAACTTACGACCTTCCGGTCTTCCAGTTCGGCATCTTAACCGCTTGAGCCACCGCAGTCCCAAGAAGAGGAGAAGGCGAGATCTGCTGTATGGAGCCTCCATGGTCCAAAGCACTCTGCCTCTAACCACCAGCTCTTGGGCTGGAAACAACCACCGTGACTTTCCTGCCCTCTTCCCCTGCTTTCTTGGCTGGTTCCTTCTGTGTGTGATGAGTGTGCGAGACACACACGCACACACACACACACACACACATAGCCAGGCCAGGCCCTTCCTCTTTCATCAGGGCTGAAGAGAGACATTCCAAGCCCGCGTTTGCCTATAAAACAATTTCTTTTGTCGGTGGGAAATTTTTGCAGGGTGTGATCACCGCGGCTGCAAAAAAGCCAAGCGCGGCCTTTGAAGTCCGGGTGAGTTCCTTCTTCTGCAAACTCCCCCGGGGCCAAAAATCGTCGGATTCCACCCTCCATCTCCTCTTCCTCGGAGCCGGGCAGGCCTGTCCGTACAAGCTGGGGAAGCCAGAGAAGAGCCAGAAAATGGCCCACAGCCATGGCACACACATGCGCGCGCGCACACACACACACACACATGGCAAAGAAACGACAACGGAGAAGGCGCTGAGAGTTTCCAGAATCCCAGAAAGCGGGCCAGGCGATGGCAGGAGGCTTCACAGGACCCCCTTCCAGTAAACCCCTCGGGTCTGACTCAAGGAGGTGCCATCCGCCCCACATTTCAAATGCCACCCCACTCTCTTCAGGAGCCTGGCCCAAGCCTCTGCCGCTTAAATCCAGGAAAGCCGAGGGCAAACCTTGGCACGCCAGGTGTTTCTGGACTACAATTCCCAGAAACCCAAATCTCTGTGAATCCACACAAATGGATTTACATGCAGTAAACCCATTCGTGTGGATTCACAGGGACTTCACCTTCTGGGAATTGAAAACCAAGAACATGCACAGTAAACTCATTCATTTGGATTCACAGGGACTCAGGCTTCTGGGAATTGAAGTCCAAGAACACACGGCGTAAACCCATTCGGATTCACAGGGACTCAGGCTTCTGGGAATTGAAGTCTAAGAACATGTGGTGCAAACCCATTCGTGTGGATTCACAGGGACTTGGGTTTCCGCCAATTGAAGTCCAAGAACACATGCAGTAAACCCATTTGTGTGGATTCACAGGGACTTGGACTTCTGGGAATTGAAGTCCAAGAGCACATGCAGTAAACCCATTTGTATAGATTCACAGAGAGTTGGGCTTCTGGGAATTGAAGTCCAAGAACACACACAGTCAACCCATTTGTGTGGATTCACAGGGACTTGGGCCTCTGGGAATTGAAGTCAGAGAACAGCTGGAATGCTAATAAACCCATTCGTATGGATTCACAGAGACTTGGGGCTTCTGGGAATTGAAGTCGGAGAACAGCTGGAGTGCCAAGGTTGGCCATCGCTGTCCTAGGACTAGGAAAACCTCCTCTCGGTTTCTTCCTGCATCTAACACAAAACAGCCAGGCTAGGTAGGCCAGTCAAAAGCCCAAAATCTGCTCTGCAAGGCACCTTGTTCAGGCCTCCAAACCCTTCTAGGTCACAAAGTGACACTTAAATAAAAAATATTTTGGAAATTTGTTTTAAATCCACAAAGAAATGTCCCAAAGGCACAAAGTATCAGAAGAGCAGCTACGAAGTAGAAGAAAATAATCTTTCCTTTCCCGAATCCCTTTGGAATGAAAACATTTTCTAGCTAATTCTCCTCCGCTCCTGGTTGACTGACTGACTCTCTTCAGGTTCTAATTACTGTAATTCTCTTTAGTTATAATTAATTCTCTTTAAGTAGTAACTCCCTTCAGGTTATAAACTCAAACACTTAAACTGACTTTGGGTTCGAATTAAGTCTCTTTGGGCTCTAACTTAAACTGACGTCAAGTACTAACGCTTCAGGTCCAAACTCAAACTCTTCGCTTTAAGTACAGAGGAACCTCGGTTAACAAACGGCTCCGTTAGCCTAAAAACCACATAACAAAAGGGAATCCGTAGAATAGTGGCTCAGTTTACGGATTATTATTTTTTAAAAAACTATTAATTGGTTTTCAGTGCATTCCTATGGGAAAACGCATTTCGGTTAATGCGTTTTGGCTTTCAGTGCATTCCTATTAATGCATTTTGTTTTTCAATGCATTCCTATGGGAAAACGCATTTCGGTTAATGCACTTTGGTTTTCAGTGCATTCCGATGGGAAAACGCATTTCGGTTAATGCATTTTGTTTTTCAATGCATTCCTATGGGAAAATGCATTTCGGTTAATGCATTTTGGTTTTCTGTGCATTCCTATGGGAAAACGCATTTCGGTTAATGCATTTTGGTTTTTAATGCATTCCTATGGGAAAACACATTTCGGTTAATGCATTTTGGTTTTCAGTACATTTTTATGGGAAAACACATTTTTCTTAATGCATTTTGGTTTTCAGTACATTCCTATCGGAAAACGCATTTTGGTTAATGCGTTTTTTTTCCAGTGCATTCCTATGGGAATTTGCATTCAATGCATTCCTATGGGAAATTCGGTTACAGTGGTTTTCGCTGTAAGAAACATCCCAGAGAACGCATTAATTATGTTAACCAAGTTTCCATTGTACTAACTCTCTTCGGGTTCTAACTCAAACTGACTTCTGGTTCTAGTTAGTTCTCTTTAAGTACTAATTAATTCTTTTTAGGTCCTAGTTAATTCTCTTTCCGAATTACTAACTCTCTCCAGGTTCCTCACTCTCTCCTATCTATCCTCCTTTCCTTCCAGACTGAGAATAGCCACTTCACATGGGTCACTTTCCCATGGGTCTGGATGGGGTGATCTCAATGGCTGCCTACCCTAAAACCAGACCACCCCCCACACCCCCCGTGTGCGTGTAGGGCTGAGAGAGAAAGCTGACATGGCACGCATGGGTTTTCCCAGCCATTCCCACATTGCCAGGCGGGCCGTGGGCAAAAACTGAGGCCGGACGATGCCTCCTCCTCCTCCTCCTCTTGCCAAAGGGAGAGGCGAAAGAGACGGGGAGCATCGGGCCGTGGCTGTCCCTGTGGCTTCCGACGCTGCTGCCTCAAGGCCCGTCGCTGGCAAGGGCTGGTGGCACCCCACATCAGAGGCGTACATAGCTTAATGTACCACCTCGGTTCTGGCAACCGGTCGGGTGCCACGCGGCTCTTCTGCGCCCACCGAGGGACAGACAGAGGCAGGCCCCGGTTTCTATGGGCGGCCGGCTCCAAGATATGTGCATAACCGCTAGCTAGGAGCATGAGCTGCGGGGGGGAAAAGTAACTTTTACAAGTTCTTCATGCTCCTCCTCCACCTTTAAGGGGAAATGAAAACAGGTGTCGGTTCTCTTTGAGAGTTTAAGGTTCTGACCTAAAAACCGGCTCTCCAATTGACAGGAGGTTGTGTTGTGGTGAGGAAAGTTCTGTATATGCTCAGAGGCACTCTGTCCTTCTTAGTCTCTGTCTTGGTAAAAATAAAAAAAGTCACCCTTTCTCGAAAGCCAGTCATATCCAACTCTAGGGTTCGGTGCTCATCTCCGTTTACAACCCAAGAGCCAGGGCTGCCTGCGCCTGCAAATGTTTCCGTGGTCATGTGGCAGGCAGGACTAGACACCGCAGCGCACATGGAACACTGTTGCCTTTCCCACCACCTATCTATCTACTTGCAATTTCTTGCTTTGGAACTGCTAGGTTGGCAGGAGCTGGGGCAGAGACGGGAGCTCACTGCGCCGTGTAGCACTCAGGTCTCAAACTGCCGACCTTCCAGTTGCCAACGTCTTAACCTCTCTTGGCCTCCTTTCTCCAAAGGAACTCCGAGTCGCGTCTCTCTCCGGCCTCTGGACAACCCAGACAAGCCAACGCTGTGCTAGAACGGGGGTTCCCAACCTTTTCAAGCCGGGGGCCGGGTCACCTTATCTCGGTCAACTTCGAGGGCCGGGCAGCCATTTTGCCCTACCTGCATGATGGGGGTGGCCATTTTGTCTCAACAGCTTCCAAAGAGGCAGCTATTTTGTTTCTTGAATGCCCTTGGTGGGGGCACATGAAATGGTGCCACAGGCTGAATCCGGCCCACCCGCGGGCCTTAGGTTGTGGACCCCTGTGCTAGAAGGCTTTGCTGATGGGCCCTTTCAAACCAAACGTTGGAAACCCCTTTGAAACCCCACACAAAGCACGGCACCGTCGGGGGAAACAAACGAGGTTTAATGACGGTCTCCCTTGTTGGAAACCTAAGCCAGCCATATTGAACTCTAGGGTCCGGTGCTCATCTCGGTTTGCAGCCAAAGAGCCAGCCCTGTCTGCGTCTGCAGACATTTCCGTGGTCGTGCGGCAGGCACGACGCTGGGACGCGGTGACCTTTCCCGCCGGAGCGGTACCTGTTTTGTCTCCTTGCAATGTCTTGCTTCCGAACTGGCGGGAGCCGGGACAGAGGACGGGCGCTCACTCTGTCGTGCCGCCCTCGGGGCTCGGACGGCTGACTTTCCGCGTGTCAAACCCACTTCTTCTCCTTCCACGGCTAGGCCAGACACGAGAGCTGCCAAAACGAAGCCACCCTGTGTGGAGCTCATTCTGCAGTTCCTTTCGCCTGGCCTAGTGTGAGAAAGATTAGCTGGCAACAAAACCCAGTGTCTTAACCTGAGCCACACCGAACGCACGAGGTCTAGCCATTCTTGCCGTGCACAAGGACGGCGCTGTCCTGATCATGTTGGCGTGTGAGAGAGAGCGCTTGCATGTGCAAATGCCAGCCTCTCCCCATAGCTCCCAATGGGCCCAATCCACCAACGGGCCGGATCTCTGGTGTGCCGGCTGGCCAACCGGCCGGAAGGCCAGTTTTCAGCAACAGGGTCAGGATTCGAACGCAAGGTCGGTCCAACGTTGGTTCCCTCCCTCCCTCCCCACCCCTTTCCTTTCTTCTTTCTCCAGCGTGGAGAGTGCCAACCGGCGGCTCCACCTTGCGCGGCGGCATCTCTCTGATGTGCCTTGGAAGGCGTCCAGGCAAGCCCTAGCAGAGATGTTTAATAATATCTGTGACGGGCGGGGAAGGATCCGGGCAGGCGGCCAAGGTACACAAGGCCCTGTAATCGTTAACTCGGTCTGCAAGCAGTTCAAACGGCGGCGCTGGAAAGGCCGCCGGTTGTGACAGGAGCAGGCGGGCCTTTCATCTGGCCCGCCCGGGAGGCCCGCATGGCAGCGACCCAGGGCTGGCGCTCCCTGCAGCGCGAGGAGATGGGGGAGGACACACGCCAACCCCTGGCGTGGCCGGAGCCCCCGGGTCCTGAAGGAGATCCGGGGACCAACCTTTGAACCTGGCAGGGATCGAACCGGGATGTGCCCAAGCGGGGCGCGGGGGCCACATCGCCATCATTTGGGGCATAGGTGGTTACATAAACCCAATAAATAAATAAATCATGCCAACGAGATGCTTGGCACACCTTCCAGCGTTTGGAAGGTCAAAGGCAAAGGTCGCCCTTGCTTGGAAGCCAGTCGTATCCGACTCTAGGGTTCGGTGCTCGTCCCTCTTTCAAAGCCGAAGAGCCAGCGCCGTCTGCTTCTGCAGACGTTTCCGTGGTCATGTGGCAGGCATGACTAGACACCGCCCTGCTGTTTTTCCAGTCACCGGCCTTCTCTTTTTTGTCTCAGGGTGCCCAACCGGGTGGTGGTGTGCAATCTGATTTTTAAGCCTTTTAGGCTTCCTCCAAAATGGAATTCACTTTTTGCAGAATAAGAATTATATGTCACATGGAGTGGAGAGATCAGAAATTTAGAGAAGCTTAGTTGGGTAGAGGTCAAAGTCTCCCATGCTCAAAAGCCAGTCGTATCCAACTCTAGGGTTCGGTGCTCATCTCCATTTATAGCCAAAGAGCCAGCGCTGCCTGCATCTGCAGACGTTTCCATGGTCATGTGGCAGGCATGACTAGACGCCGGAATCCTGTTTACGTTCCCACCTATTTATCTACTTGCAATTTCTTGCTTTTGAACTGCTAGGTTGGAAGGAGCTGGGACAGACCACGGGCGCTCACTTCATCGTGCAGCACTCGGGTCTCAAACTGCCGACCTGCCGACCTTCCGGTCGTCAAGTTCAGCATCTTAACCACCAAGCCACCCCAGTCCCTCGTGCTAAGGTGGGGCATGGGTAAAAAAAAAGGTTGGGAACCACTGGTCTGGCCCAGTGATGGCGAACCTCGGCAGTCCAGCTGTTCTTGGACTAGAAGCCCAAGTCTCTGTGAATCCACACCAATGGGTTTCCTGACACTCCAGCTGTTCTTGGACTTCAATTCCCAGAAGCCCAAGTCTCTGTGAATCCACACCAATGGGTTTCCTGGCACTCCAGCTGTTCTTGGACTTCAATTCCCAGAAGCCCAAGTCCCTGTGAATCCACACCAATGGGTTTCCTGGCACTCCAGCTGTTCTTGGACTTCAATTCCCATGGAAAGGTCTGCAAAACGCAGACAGCGCTGGCTCTTTGGCTATAAACAGAGATGAGCACTGAACCCTAGCGTCGGACACGACTGGCCTTCGAGTGAGGGCGTCCTTGACCTAGTGGATCTGGAGACTCCCAGGCTTGAAACCCCAAGGCTTTCACCCCCTTCTGCCGCCTGCATTCGGCTTGCCATTCTGTCCCTGGAACTGGGAGAAAAGTCGATTTCTTTCCCAGCACAGTGTCACAAACGATCCTTGTTTTAATGCAAAGTAGTTAAAGATTGGGTTTTTGTCCTGGGTGAGCAATCAAACGTCACTAGCTTTACAAAAGACCCGCCCTTCATTTTCCTAGTAGGGACCATCCGGTTGTCTGCTCTTCTGGGTTTGATTGGAGACCGTCACAGTGAGCCCCTCTGCTTCCGAATTTTGATCTGGGGAGGGAGGAGAAGTCAAGCAAAATGAGCCAGAAGGACCCCCAGAGTCATGGGGGTCGGCAGGTCAGCAGTTCGAGACCCGAGTGCTGCGCGATGAAGTGAGCTCCTGTCGCCTGTCCCAGCTCCTGCCAGCCAACCCAGGATCATCCCAACTGGAGTTTGCTATGAGCTTTGAATGCCTCCACAGAAGCCCTTAGGCCGTGCGCCATGCGCCGTGGCTGCCTTGACACCTGAACCATCTTCCTCGTGCCGACGACTCCTTTACCACTGGGTCACGATTCCCCTTTTCTTTCTCAATCTCTCCACAGTTCCACCCCTTGTCTCTTTGCAACTCTAGCGAGGATGAACTCACCGTCCCCGGATTCGTCTCCATTGTCAAGCTGGAGCAACCGGACAAGAATATCCACCCTTGCTTATCCTTGGCCAACAAGGTACGACCACCACGACCACCACCACGGGCCTCTGGCTCTCTCGTCTTCCCGCTTTGGGGGAAAATCTCCCCGTCCAACGGTTGCTATTAGCAGTTACGCTGTGGACGAGGGTGGCTGGAGAGTTTGGGGAATGATCGTTCAGAAAAAAAAAAGTAACTTTACAAAACTTTGGGCTTCCGCTCAGGCCATTCAAACACTCCCAGCCTGGAAAAGCCCCTCTTCAAAAACAAGCAATTAAAAGCCAGCCATTCAGTTACCTTTTCAAAGGTAATTTACATCAGCCTTAAGTTGTTCATGGCTTTGCAGTTAGTTACTTTTTCAAAGGTAATTTACATGTCAAGTTACTCATGGCTTTGCAGTTAGTTACTTTTTCAAAGGTAATTTTATTGCAGCCTTCAGTTACTCATGGCTTTGCAGTTATCAGTTTCTTTTTCAAAGGTAATTTACATCAGTCTTAAGTTACTCATGGCTTTGCAGTTATCAGTTACTTTTTCAAAGGTAATTTTATTGCAGCCTTCAGTTACTCATGGCTTTGCAGTTATCAGTTACTTTTTCAAAGGTAATTTACATCAGTCTTAAGTTACTCATGGCTTTGCAGTTATCAGTTACTTTTTCAAAGGTAATTTTATTGCAGCCTTCAGTTACTCATGGCTTTGCCGTTATCAGTTACTTTTTCAAAGGTAATTTACATCAGTCTTAAGTTGTTCATGGCTTTGCAGTTAATTACTTTTTCAAAGGTAATTTACATCAGTCTTAAGTTACTCATGGCTTTGCAGCTATCAGTTACTTTTTCAAAGGTAAATTTATTGCAGCCTTCAGTTACTCTTGGCTTTGCAGTTATGAGTTACTTTTTCAAAGGTAATTTTATTGCCGCCTTCAGTTACTCCTGGCTTTGCAGTTCTCAGTTACTTTTTTCAAAGGTAATTTACTGCAGCCAATTCCTGTGGGACCTTATCTTCATCGGAAGTCGCTTCCTTGGAATCCGGTGTACAACAGAGGAGGAAAGCTCCCGGCCCGACTGATGTAATCCTCGAGGATTGGCAACCTCCTCAGCTCGCTTTGCAGAACCTCAGCAGCCGTGGCACTTTGCTGAACGAGAGTTGCTGGGTCTATCATGGCCTCGCGAGCCGATGGTTCAGCAGAACCAGTTTCCCTATTTTACCCTCTTTCCCAACGTCATCCCGTATTAATTAGACTGCAATGCCCTATTGCCACCATTGGAGGGCAGCATAGGATAAGCATAACTGTCAAGTATCCCTTATTGGCCAGGAAAACCCCTTATTTTACCCTCTTTCCCGCCGTCATCCCTTATTAATTAGACTGCAATGCCCTATTGCCACCATTGGAGGGCAGCACAGGATAAGCATAGCTGTCAAGTATCCCTTATTGGCCGGGAAAACCCCTTATTTTACCCTCTTTCCCGCTGTCATCCCTTATTAATTAGACTGCAATGCCCTGTTGCCACCATTGGAGGGCAGCATAGGATAAGCATAACTGTCAAGTATCCCTTATTGGCCAGGAAAACCCCTTATTTTACCCTCTTTCCCGCTGTCATCCCTTATTAATTAGACTGCAATGCCCTATTGCCACCATTGGAGGGCAGCATAGGATAAGCATAACTGTCAAGTATCCCTTATTGGCCAGGAAAACCCCTTATTTTACCCTCTTTCCCGCTGTCATCCCTTATTAATTAGACTGCAATGCCCTGTTGCCACCATTGGAGGGCAGCACAGGATAAGCATAGCTGTCAAGTATCCCGTATTGGATGGGGAAACCCCTTATTTTACCCTCTTTCCCACCGTCATCCCTTATTAATTAGACTGCAATGCCCTATTGCCGCCATTGGAGGGCAGCACAGGATAAGCATAGCTGTCAAGTATCCCTTATTTGCCAGGAAATTTCCCTTATTTCCAAATCCAAAATTTGACAGGTATGCTGCCCATTCACACCCCATGGCCTTCCTCTTTGAAACCCAAACTGGCTCATCCCCCCCTTTGGTGGCTCTGTTTGCCTTGGGATGACAGAGAGAACCTCAAAACCCCCACTGGGCCGGGGAAGGTGCCTGGTGGTTTGGATTCCTCCTCCTCTCAGAAGATTCCCCTCTGCTTAGGCTCAGGAACACGGCTGTAAACATTAAGCAACACATCCAATCCTTTCCGCCTCGCAACAGGCCAGCTGATCCTGTTATGGTCAAAGAGTAGACCCTACTACCAGGGACTCAACGCTGAGCATCAGGCGGCTGTGAACTCACCTGGCCACCCTGAGGACTAGTGTCCTGGGTGAAGTCCACAGGGATGGGCGAGGGTCCCCAAGGGGATTGAACCCCTCTGGGTGGAGGGCGGCAGCTTCACCTATCCTGGCCTGTGGCTGATGAGGATGAGGACTTTGCGTGCCCAAAGGGCTCAGGAGCAGAAAGGGACTCACAGAACCCGTGGTACTATGGGGGTCACACTGCATTGCGTAAGGCAGAGGAAAGGCCACGGCATTATATTCTCAGGACAGTCTTCATGGACGATCGCCATGAGGATGGCCGATATTTGGAATCGGATATGGCACATTGTGCCCTGTGTCTATTCTCCTGAAACGTTTCTCTTTTCCCTCTCGTTGGGCAGGCGAAACTGGCGGGGGAAAGAGGGGCGCGCGCCGTCCTCTTTGACATCACCAATGACCAGACTGCCATGGAGCAGGTAAGAGCATAAATAAATCCCGCTCTCTTTTTTGGCTTTGGCGGTTGCAGACTGTAGGAATCCAAATCAAATCAGATCCGACAAAGGGTGTCTTTCCAATTCTCTCTTGGATGCTCCCAGTGTTGGAGCGCACGCCACCTCTCGAGGCAGTGGGTTCCACTGTCGTACTGCTCTAACCGTTAAGGAGTTTTCCCTGATATTCAGCCGATATAAAGAGGCTTCCAGGGGACTCAGTTTGTGCGGCATACCCCATATCCTGCCATCTGACAGATGGGAACGCGGCCCTCTCCTGTAATGCTCGGGCATCTCGGTCTGTACCCCCAAACCCTTCCACGTATTTTGATGTGGGCCTTAACCCCGAAGGGTGCCTCTCTCCGCAGCTGAGGAAGCCACGAGGACTCAACCACCCCGTGGTCCTGATCTGGGGCCACGACGCTGAGCGCCTGATGGGCGTGGTTAGCAACAACCGGGAAGCCCACGTCAAGATCGAGGTGAAGGAGATGCCGGCTGGGGTAAGTCATCGACATATGGTTGGCTCGCCATAGTGTGGTGGCTCAAACGGTTAAGACACTGAGCTTGAAGACTGGAAGGCCGGAGTTTGAGACCCAGGTACTGCAGGATGGGAGTGAGCTCCCGTCTCTGTCCAAGCTCCTGCCAACCTAGCACTTTGAAAGCAAGACATTGCAAGTAGATAAATAGGGACCCCTTCAGGTGGGAAAGTAAACAGCGCTCCGTGCATGCTGGTGTTGAGGCATGTCTGCCACATGTCCACAGAAATGTCTGCAGACACAGAGAGCGCTGGCTCTTTGGCTATAAACAGATGAGCACTGAACCCTAGAGTCGGATACGGCTGGCTTTTCCACAAGGGCGACCTT
This sequence comes from Bradypodion pumilum, assembly GCA_035047305.1. Lineage (NCBI taxonomy): Eukaryota > Metazoa > Chordata > Lepidosauria > Squamata > Chamaeleonidae > Bradypodion > Bradypodion pumilum. The sequence continues at coordinate 910,862 of JAWDJD010000017.1, forward strand.
TACCCTTACCTAATGCCAGAATGTTTATTTTGCATCCATCCGTTAAACATTTCTAACTCAAGAGCAACAAACCTCAGGGTCATAAATCTAACCCAAATCAGGGATCTTCGTTGTGAAACAGCCACACCGATCTTTTGTTGTTGTTGTTGTTGTTGTTGTTGTTGTTGTTGTTGTTGTTACTGTTGTTGTAAATCGCTCTCTGTCAATGCCAAGCCAACCGTTGTGTGCTTCTGTACCTGAAATGGATAAAATAAGGGCACGAAGTCTCACTCTGAGGTCTGACAGAGTGAACTCGATCTACAAAAGCTCACGTTGAGTTTGTCTTTCAGTTGCCACAACTTTGTTTTTGTCTTTTGTTTTGTTTACTCTCTGATTTGCTAGGAAAACGTGGCTATAAAATGCGCGTCTCCTGGCTGCATGGAAAGAAAGCAAAAGTTGTGCACAGGTTTAACATTTTTAATAATAATAATAATAATAATAATAATAATAATAATAATAATAATAATAATAATAATAATAATAATAATAATAATAATAATAATAATAATAATAATAATAATAATAATAATCTTCTTCTTCTCTTGGCCAAAAAGAAGTTAAAAAGGTAAAAGTCATCCTTGCTCGAAAGCCAGTCGTATCCGACTCTAGGGTGCAGTGCTCATCTCTGTTTCAAAGCCGAGGAGCCAGCGCTGTCTGCTTCTGCAGACATTTCCGTGGTCATGTGGCAGGCATGACTAGACACGGAAAGTATGACGGACACAAATTTGCTGCAGGGTAAAATAGATGTTACAAGGAAGGCGCATTTATTTCCTTCTGTGAGATTGTTGACAATCCAGACCAGCAAATCCAGCCTGCCTCAGAAAGTCAGGTCGCTTGCGCTCGGAAGGCAGCCGTATCCGACTCTAGGGCTCACTGCTCATCTCTGTTTACAGCCCAAGAGCCAGGCAGCACTACCTGCGTCTGCAGACATTTCCATGGACATGTGGCAGGCATGACTAAACGCACGGAACGTTGTTGCCTTTCCCACCTAAGCGGTAACTATTTATCTACTTGCAATTTTTTTGCTTCCGAACTGCTAGGTCGGCAGGAGCTGGGACAGATCGCAGGAGCTCGCTCTGCCGTGCAGCACTCGGGTCTCGAACTGCTAAACCTGCCAACCTTCGAGTCGTCAAGTTCAGCGTCTTAACTACTTGAAGCCATTGCAGTCTCTTAGCGACTGACTACCTAAATGGGGTTTTAAAAATAAGTATGGCTAGTGTTTTTCCTGTTCTTAAACCACTAAGCCACCGCAGTCACCTATCAGAAAGTAACCCCCCACCTTAAAATTGACAAAAGAAAAATAACCAAGCCAAGCATGCTAAATGCAAGATTCTCCAGCGAAGAAAACCAGGTGACAATCAGACTTGATTCAGGGCTGGAAGGAGCACCTCTGCAGAAAACATGCTAACCTCGCTTCTGTTTCCATCTATTCTGAGGCTGGCCAGGGATTTGAACCCGTCCTTGTCGAAAGACTAATCGCGGTCATAATGGCAGGAAACGTACAGGTTGGAAAGACAGGATGCTTCTCTCCCCCCCCTCCCTAAAATCTTTTCTCTTCCCCACAGCCTGACTACGATGTTTGGATACTCCTGACTCTCCTGAGCACGGTCTTGATCATCGCCTCCATTTTCATCGTCCGCACCCGCTGCCAGCCGCGCCGGAGTCAGGTGAGAGGCTGCTGTAATGGCCTGGTGGTGCAGGGGTTAAACGGCTGCACTGCAACCCAAAGGTGGTGAGTTCAATCCTGACAGGGACTTGAGGTTGACTCAGCCTCCTCCCTCCCTCTGAGTCCCCAGCATGTTAATGAGGGCAAAATGCGAATTAACTTGTGAACCGCCCGGCAAGTGCATTAAACGCAATGGGGCACGTATAGACGTGTGACCGCCATTCCTCTACCCTTGTGTTAAATATACCAATGTTCTAATTATGGGCTATCTACGATGTCTATTTCTGCCCCAACTTCTTTGTGGTCTCTGTGAATCCACGTATGTGCAGTAAACTCATTCGTCTGGATTCACAGGGGACCACGAAGAAGAAGACCATTTACAGGTAAGCCACCTGTCATCAAAGAGCCCTGAGGGCATCCAAAACATTGTGAGTTCGATCCTGATGGGGATCAAGGTTGACTCAGCCTCCATTTTCTGACCCTTTGGTGTCTCCCTTCCTTTGTTCATCCTGATTCCCCAGACAAACGTGCAGGAGGAGACCTTGCAAGCCATCAACCGGCTGGCCACGCGGAGGTACCAGGCCTGCCGCCGCCAGACGGCCCCAGCGGCCGACTCCACCAGTTCCTGCAGCTCAGCACCCGTCTGTGCCATTTGCCTGGAGGAGTTCAGCGAAGGCCAGGTGGGTCCGGAAGGGAGGGAAGGAAGAAAGGAGGGGCCCTTGAGCAAGGCCAACTGGGGGGGGGGGGCATGTCCATGTGTTGGCAGAGTGGTCCCTCCGGGCACACAAACCTTTCAGCCCCCCCCCCCCGCCACACACACACCCTGTGAGTCCAGTGGCGGTGCTGCCCGGCAGAGCGATTGACCAAATGCAAAGCAGATTTGGTTGCCCAACACAGACTGAGGCAGGAGTGTGGAAGTGTGTGCTTTTCCCTCTACCCTCCACGGCGCTTTTCCTCTTGGGCGGCATCTTTCCAAAGATCAGCCCGAGGGCATCGCCCCCTCCCTCCCTCCCTCCTGACTCGACTCTCTTTCCAGGAACTGCGGGTCATCACTTGTCTCCATGAGTTCCACCGGCAGTGCGTGGACCCCTGGCTCCAGGAGCACCAATCCTGCCCGCTCTGCATGTTCAACATCCTGGGTAAGAGCTGTACGGATGGCCAACCTCCAGAGCCCGAGGGGAGGTGGGGCAGGCAACCTAGCTCAGCCAGTGTGCCTTTGGTTAAGGGATGATAGGAAATGTAGTCCTCGAGGGGCAGGACAATGTACATCTCCAGGGCCATATTTTCCCTTCTGCCCTTCTGCTCCACTTTATGTACCCCTGCTTAGATAGGTAGATAGATAGATAGATAGATAGATAGAATCTATCTATCTATCTATCTATCTATCTATCTATCTATCTATCTATCTATCTATCTATCTATCTATCTATCTATCTATCTATCTATCTATCTATCTATCCTGTCACACCCTATCTATCTATCTATCTATCTATCTATCTATCTATCTATCTATCTATCTATCTATCTATCTATCTATCTATCTATCTATCTATCTATCTATCTATCTATCTATCTATCTATCTATCTATCTATCTATCTATCTACTGTAAAACCCCGACTTACATATGCCTCAACTTACTTAAAACTCGACTTACATAATGATTTTGTGCTAAAACCATGTCCCGATTTGCGTAAATGTCCCAAACCGATCTAAGCAAAAGCCTAAGGAACTGACTTTTTAATGTAAGTAGGGGTTCTCCTCTGTCTGTCTGTCTGTCTGGCTATGCACATCGATCTATCTGTCTATTGTATGGCTTTATAAACATACAGTAGATCACCCTATAACGTTAGGCACCCCTAGATCAGGTTCTGCCTGCTGTGCATGGAGTGGGAAGACCTAGGGGTGCCTAATGCTCATATAGGGAGATCTACATGCGTTTATAAAGCAGTACATAAAAGAAAACCGAAGGGCTTAAAATATTCGGGGGCCGTTCCTAGGGAGGGGAACGGGAGCCCTCCTTCTTGTAGGGCTGTTTTATGGCTCAGCTCCGGTCCCTGTGAGTCTATCTTGGCAAGGCAGAACAGCTTCTTGTGTTGTTTCATCAAATGGGTGAGTTATGATTCACGGTGCCTTTAATTCCTGGGATTCACACCTGGTTTCCCCCCTTATTTCCTTCTCCGTGCCAGAATACCTCCCCTCAGCTTTACCCACGCAGCCTCTCGACGCTCCACACCCTTTGGGACGAGGGCAGAGGTCTCGATTCTTCCGCCAACACCCGGGCCAGGCTGTGTACCACTTCCCGCCGACGGCCCCCACAAACTGCTCTTCTGCCCTGCCCCAGGACCACCCTTTCTTCCATTCTCCGGAGCTCTCCCATCTGGACTTGGGGACAGTACGTTACTTACCTTACCGGCCCGGGAGCCTTGACCCCTGGTGCGGCCGCCAGCCCCCCCTGGCCCGGAGCCTGCCGGGGCCTTGCCTGGTCCCGCATGAGCCCCCGTGCCGAGCTCTCCGGGTTCCGCCGAGCCGGGGCGTCCCTCTCCACCGGGGGATCCGCCGCGGGAAGCATCACCTCCACCACCACCACCACCACCACCACCACCACCGGAGCAGCGGGGAGATGTATCTGACAGAGCCCAGCGGCTATCTTCCGGACGGCCCCGGGAGTGACTCCAGTTCGGGCCCCTGCCACGGCTCCTCCAGTGACTCCGTCTTGAACTGCACCGACGTGAGCCTCCAGGCCATTCATGGCAGCTGTTCCACGTTCCACAGTTCCTTGAGCAGCGACTACGACCCCTTGGCTTTCTCTGAGACTTTGATGGCGGGGAGCGGGTCGGACCCACCTGTCCCATGGGGAGACCCACAGCCCCGGTCTCTTGGCTCGCGGGCGACAGGCAGAGCCCCGCTGGCCAGCCGTCATGTTCACTACCACCACCACCACCACCGGCATCACCATTACGGGCGCGGCCCACCAGACTGTCAGAATGGACGGATGGAGACGGAGGCCGGTCTCCACAAGTCCAAACCTCCCGGGGGTAAAGGCGGGCCACCGGCACCAAAAAGGACGGAGAAGAGGCCATCGGAAGGCAGCCTTCCCACCTCTCCAAATGTCACTCGTGTTGGACAGTCAGACAGTCTGCTTTGGGGGCAGGATGGGTTTTCTGGCTCGGAAGGCCCCGATGCTGAAAGGACAGACACCAGGCTGTGGACACCACAAAAACCTTACCTGCATATCCGTGCCAATCGCAGGAAATGTAAATTTCCCCAGGCCTTCCCCCCTGAAGACTCCCCTCTCACCCCAAACCCCTGCGTTCCTGGGCCTCCAGGTTCGGATGTGGGGGCTTGCTGCTCGCCAGAGGCTGAGCCTTTGCTGGCGTGGGATCCCTCCAAACCACCTGCCACATCTTTGCCCCATGTGCCTTCGACATTCACGCTACACTCCACCACGGAGCCTCAGGAGAAAGGGGGCCGGGGCCAGCTGGACTCTCAGCCTGGGTCTCCCAGGGGACGGTCCAGGATGGACGCGGCCAGCCTTGACCTCAACCGCCATCTTCGGCACCAGCTTCAGGGTAAGCACCACCGCCTTTTGCACTGCCCACACCGGTAAGCGTGGAGCAAGTATCTCCTAAGTATCCTGGCCCACTACCATGTAGCACTTTAAAGGTCATGTTCAGCACCTTGAATTGCACTTGGGAGGCTCACCCCAGTGCAACCCCCGGAGCAGTGGCCAGGTGTGGGCGTAACGTCCGCACCCCATCACCACCCAGGCAGCCACATTCTGGACCAGTTGCAGCCTCCAAATGGTCATCAAGGGAAGCCCCATGTAGAGCGCATTAGTCTAGTCTAGAGGTGACCAGAGCATGCGTGACCATTAGCAAGGAGTCTCAGACCAGGAGCAGGCGCAATGGCGGATCACACAAAGTTGTGCAAAAGCCCTCCAGGCCATGACTGCCACCGGCTCATTGAGCATGAGTCGCAAGTCCAAGAGGACCCCCAGATTACGCACTGGGTCTCTCTGGGGCAAAATAGCCCCATCCAGAACCAAAGAGGGTAGTTCCCGGGATAACGCAGGGCCCCGAAAAGTGATCCGTAGAGGAGAAGGAGGCTTCCCTCCCCACAGCTGGCGGCTCACATCTGGTTTTCTCATTACAGGATCCAACAACGACGTGCCAGAGATCTACGAGCATTCGGTTTGACCGGCCCTGGAGACATTGGCCGTATTGGGAACAGCCACGGAGAACAGATGCATCCCCGAACTGGGGTGGTGGACCTTTTGGGGAAGCCAAGACTTTGAGTTTGCCTTTGCTTGCCACGCTTCCGGAGCCTGGACGGAGGTTGCCATACGCCGCTGTCTTGAAGATGGTGCTACGCCACTCAGGGATGTCGGAGAGCCGCTGCTCCTGCTTCGGATGGGAGAGAGAGAGAGAGAGAGAGAGAGAAAGAAGGAGCAAAACTGCTGGGCATTTCCAGGAAAGGGGGAAAGTGTCTCACGCGGGGTGGACTTCCCTCCTATTCCGCTTGCCTGGCGTGGGAACGCTCCGGCCAATGCCTCTCATGCCTCTGGTAAGGCTAGATGGGTCTCAAAAGGTCATTTAGCCTGACCTCACCCCTCTGCTCAGGTTCCTCCGTATGGAAATTCAGGTACAGATAAATTCAGGTACATGTAAACGCAGGAGATCAGTTGGGGCTTTTTTGGGGGGGTTCTTTGCGGATACCAACCTGTGCCAACTCCACCAGGCTTTCCTTCGGCCACCTGGGTGGGCAAGGCAGGTACCGGCGGCTCCTACAGCTCAAACATACAATTCCTCTGCCCTTGTTTTTCCCAGCCCTGGATCTCTCCCTTTCTCTTTCTTATTCTCTGTTTTGCCTCCCTCGCAACCTCGGCGGCCGGTTTTGTCTCGGCGGCGTCTAGTGGCCTCCCTAAGCTTTAACCAGCGATAACCGTTAACCTCCATGCAGATTCAATAGGGCCAACCGGGAATTAAATTCAGAATAGGTGGCGGCACATCAATTCCACCCCCCAGTCAGTTTCCTACCACAATAGGATTACTGTACTGGTATTCTACCTACAGAGGCTGTGGTGGCTGCGTGGTTGAGAGGCTGAACCTGACAATTGGAAGGTCGGCAGGTCGAGACCCAAGTGCAAGCGCCTGTCGTCTGTCCCGGCTCCTGCCACCAGCGAGAAATTTGCAAGCAGATAAATAGGTACCACTTTGGCAGGCTAGACACAGTGTTCCAGTGTCCAGCCTGCCTGCCACATGTCCACGCAAACGTCTGCAGACAGGGCTGGCTCTTCAGGTATAAACGGAGGTGAGCACCAAACCCTATAGTCAGATACGACTGGCTTTTGAGCAACAGCCGCCTTGACCTTGACCTATTCTACTTACGAGGTGGGATTTGATTTCTCACACCTCCGATACCTGCTGGGAGACACATTTAATCCGCCATACGGCATGTGAGGTCCATTTCCTATCCTTTGATGCCAGCGGTGGGTGGGGTAGCCCCTCGATCTTGTGACGAGGAGTGTTGTGGCATCTTAAAGCAGGGGTTCCCAACCTAAGGCCCGTGGGCCAGATCCGGCCCACAGTGCCATTTCATGTGGGCCCCTCCACCCCTCCAAGGGCATTCGAGGAACAAAATATACACCCCTTTGTAGCTGTTGGGACAAAATGGCCTCCCCCATCATGCAGGCAGGGCAGAATGATCGTCCGGCCCTCAAAGCTGGCTGAGAGAGTGTGACCCGGCTCCCATCTTGAAAAGGTTGGGAACCCCTGCCTCAAAGACGTGACATGTTTCATTTGGCTCAGGGTTTCTGTGGCCACCCATGCTCAGGTCAGTGTGCTTGAACGGTGTGTGCGGCATTCAATCTCTCAGGCCTCGGGGTGCCCCGGGCGGAAGGGCAGAGATGGATTTGGGATATTTCAGAGTCAATGTTTACAGGATACGTTTCCGGCCCCCTTCCAAAACATGCTTGCTGCTCACCTGTGAACGCAGACAAGGATTCAGGAAACTGCCCGGTTCACGTTAACATTAGACAACAATGCCTCGGCGCATAATGATAGCTTGTGAACCACCATGCACAGGAGGTGGGTGGGAAATTTTCTCATAATCCCCCCCCCCCATGTTTTCAGTCTCCTACCTGCCTCCGTCGCTGTGGCAAACCACCTGTGTTTACCCGGTGGTCAATGATTGCCTTGATTCCCCTGACGTGTTTTGGAACAGGGCCAGGAGGGTGGTCCATGCGCCCCCAGGCGGCCACCGCCATGGGTTCTCACGCTGCGGAGAAAAGACCCACACCAATGCGGTCCTTTCTGGCCTCTTTGGCTGCGCATAGCTGTGGTTCATTTCCAAAACAAGGAACTGCACGGCTCCGAGAGTGAAAATAGAAGCCAAGCAATGCTTTAGCTAGAGGGCCAAGCCAAGTAATAACACCAAAGTGTGCCAGCTTCCGGATGCTCCAGAACGCTTGGTCAGACACCGGCTGGGTGGGTTTCGCCCAAAGCAACGGAAGAGAGCTCTGAGTTACAACCTGCTTTCGTGTTTTATGCCATGGAGAGCAGACGGTTATGCATTCATTCCAGGGCGGATTGCCAAGTATAATTCCTTCTCCCCTGCAGACTCGAACCCGGGACCCTAACTCTAACAGCCAACAACGCCATGGTTACAACATCTGGCCTTATTCTGCTCCCAGATCTTTGTCATATCGCCTTAGCTTAAGGGGCTGCGGTGGCTCAAGCGGTTAAGATGCTGAACCTCGACGAATGGACGGCCGGAGTTTGATTCCCGAGTGCTGCACGACGGAGTGAGCGCCCGCCTCTGTCCCGGCTCCTGCCTACCTAGCAGTTCCAAACACGCTTTTTTGCAAACGTTTTGTAAGCCCGGCTTTGGATGTTGCAAACCTAGAATCCCGTGGCTTGAAAAATGGCCTAATATTTTGGGGGGTCCGGAGGGTTAAAGGGTTGTACATATCGGGGGCCACCCTAGATCTTTGGAAGTGGGGTTTCGTAGTGGCTTGGGGCTATCCAAGATGTAGGAGCATCATGAGAACATTTCAAAATAATATTAGCAATAATAACAATACCATAATAATAATAATAATAATAATAATAATAATAATAATAATAATAATAATAATAATAATAATAATAATAATAATAGGAAAATGTTAGAGCCCTGGTGGCTAACCTTGGCACCCCAGCCCAAGTCTCTGTGAATCCACATGAACAGGTTTACTGCACATATGCTCCAGGTGTTCTTGGACTTCAATTCCCAGAAGCCTACGTCTCTGTGAATCCACACGAATGGGTCTACTGCATGTAGTAAACCCATTTGTGTGGATTCACAGAGACTTGGGCTTCTGGGAATTGAAGTTCCAAAGCAGCTGGAGTGCCAAGGTTCACTGTTTAGAGCAGGGGCTTCCATCCTAAGGCCTGTGGGCCATGTCTGGCCCACAGTGCCATTGCATGTGCCCCCACCCCACACCTCCAAAGGCATTTGAGAAGCAAAAATGGCTACCCCTTTGAAGCTGTTGTGACAAAATGTGCCCATCGTGCAAGCAAGGCAACATGGCTGTCCGGCCCTTGAAGCTGACAGAGAGCATGACCACCGGTCGGTCCGTGGCTTGAAAAGGTTTGGGGACCCCTGGTTCAGAGCTTCAGGATAGGCTACGTCTTCTGTGGGACAAGAACCGGCAACATGCAGATGTCCACAATTCATGGCCTCTGGATGGAAATAGGGAAGAAATTCAGCTTCTTCTGGTGCTGGGAACTATTTCAGAGCCAAACGGTGTAACCGTATAAAACAGAGGTGTCTTTATTATTATTATTATTATTATTATTATTATTATTATTATTATTATTATTATTATTATTATTATTATTATTATTATTATTATTATTATTATTATTATTATTATTATTATTATTATTATTATTATTATTATTATTATTATTATTATATGGAAATCTTTCCCATAAGGAAAGTGTTATGGCAGGGATGCCTGTTGTATTTTTGCTAGAGCCAAAACTCAAAACGCATATAAAAGGAAGAGGAGAACCTATGGGGTGCGGATCGGCTCCAGCCGCCTTTGCTTAGCCATGGGGTTGAAACGCAGCAGCAGAGGTGTGCAACGTTTTCCTGTGGCTTCGGACTCCTTTAAACCGCCTCTGCTCCTCCCTGGAAACCACAGACCCTTTGAAATGTGAACAAGGAATTTATTTTTATACTTCTTAATTAAATTTCCAGCATCTACTTCGAGGCACTTGGGTATTTTTGTAAACCAAAAACAACAACAACAACAAGGGGTGGGTGGGGTGGGGGCAGAGAACGTTGTCATTGTATATGTACGGTATGTATATATATATATATATAAATGCAAAAGGATATATTTATGTCGAAGAGATAGAGATTGTTTGAATATGGGGATGTGTTTAAGCTTATTTATTTTGCTAATATATTTATCCATGTGTAAAGCTGATTTCTGGGGGTCCTTCTAGAAAGTCCTTGGGTGGTCCGTGTCCCATAGACCCCTTTCCCTCCTTCCTCGGAAATAAATTATTTTTTAATTTCTGTGCATTTGCATCTAAAGTGCGCACAAAGAGTACTTGAGAGTGTATTGCGGGCAGGCGGGCGGGCAGGCGGGGGAACTGTTTCCAAATAATTTATGGGTTTCTGATTAGCTTTCTGGCGCACCAGATTGGAGTACGCACATGACCTGTTTGCAAAGGTGTCCAGGCACTGGCGGTTGGAAAGCCCCAGAGGAGCCAGCCACCGAATTTCGAGGGCGGAAGGGTCCCCCAGAGGTCCTCTAGTCCAACCCCTTGGCTCATTTTAGGACAGGGGTTCTCAACCTATGGCCCACAGTCCAGATCTGGCCTACAGGGGCAAATCATCCGACCCCCAATCTCGCTCCAGCCGTGTCCGCGGACATGTTTACAACAGCCGTAAATACATCCACATCTGTTGTAAACATGGCTACGACAGCCGCAAATGTGTTTTATGTCAGTGTTTACGGCAGGGAAATCCAACAGTTCGGACCCCATGAAGCCACACGAGGGAGTGTGACACGGCCCCTGACGTAAAAAAGTTGAGAACCTCTGGTTCAGGAGTTTTGCCACTGTATGGGTCCTCTGAGAAATAGATTTCCTGGGAACATGTTTATTTATTTATCCTAATTTGTATTGCTGCCCAACTCCGAAGACTCGCAGGAAAATAAGATTCATTTTATGCAAACACCTTTGGCGATGGGAGACTTTGAAAGGGCCAAAGATGGACCTAAAAGGAGGTTGGTGAGCAGTATCTCAGTATATAACCTACACCCCTTCTTTGGAACTTAACTTCAAAGACCCAGGAATGGATGGCTCGAGTGGTTAAGATGCTGACCTCGACGACTGGAAGGTCAGCAGTTCAAAACCCAAGTACTGCATGACGGAGTGAGCACCCGTCGTCTGCCCCAGCTCTTGCCAACCTAGCCGTTCAAAAGCAAGACATTGCAAGTAGATCAGTAGGGGCCACTTTGGTGGGAAAGGTAACCGTGCACTCCGGTGTCGAGAAATTGCCACATGTCCACGGAAACGTCTGTAGAGGCAGACAGCGCTGGCTCTTTGACTGTCAACAGAGATGAGCACTGAACCCTAGAGTCGGACGTGACTAGCTTTTGAGCAAGGGCGACCGTTACCCTTGGGTTGCCCATAAAGAGCCCCTGAGATGCAGAGGGAGAAAAATCCTCTTTATTGTGTTGTGCCTTGCTTTAAGTCGGAGGTTCTCAACCTTTTAAAGCTGGGGGCCATTGGGTCACGCTCCCTCAGACAGCTTTGGGGGCCGGGTGGCCATTTTGCCCTTCCTCCACCACATGGCACTTCCGGGTGTGGGCCAAAAAAGGGACATACAGTATTTTAATGAAAGGCCCATTTTTAAAATAAAAATAAAATAAGCCTCAGCCCCTGTTCTTCCACCAGCAGGTAGTGAAATGGCTGTCAGGAAATGCATATACAAAGAGACCACCTGGCTTCCACAGGTAGACTTCTCCTGCCCAGGGAAGCTCTCCCTGTGGCTCTCATGGATGGGGGCAAAAACCACTGCTGTGACAGGCAGACCCAACCTCTTAGGAAAAGAATGTCGAGCCACTTGGTTTTCAAAAAAAAAGCGTCCAAATCCCAAATGCATGGGAGGGAGGCTGAGGGGATTCTGGGAGTTGGAGTCCAAATTTGTATTTTTTTTTAAATTTAAATTTCAAAACACATAAAAACACACATTAAAAAAGAGGAACACACACAAAAAAAAAACCGTTACAAAATTCACATCAATTATTTTGCACTAGAAAAAATACTCCCAAGCCACTGCGCATGCGCCCCCACAGGTCAGCGAGAGGGCGTTGCTAAGCGGCAAAGGACCGGCCGAAAGCATGAGCGCGTGCGCGCAAAGAGAACGTCATCCGGGGAAAGGCGAGGCGCGTGACCATAGAGTTGCTAAGGCAGAGCGGTTGATGTGAGGCTCAGAAGCGGAAGTGGCGCATCCGGGCGGTGCGCCGGTCTATTTCTTCCCCACCCCCGACGCGGTTGCTCGGCTCAGCGTTCCCCGGCCATGGCGTTGGAGACGGTGCCCAAGGACCTGCGGCACTTGCGGGCCTGCTTGCTTTGCTCGCTCGTCAAGGTATGCGGAGGGGTAGGAGGCGGAGGGGGGGAAGGGTTACGAGGGGGACTACTTCCGGTCTCGGTGCCGGGCGTCGTTTTTGTGGGTGTTGGGGTGCACCGTGCACCCCGGAGGGTGGCCTGTGGCTCGAGTCCAGGGAGGAGGAGAAAGAGGAGGGAAGCCATGCCTCGAACCTCAGCTGAAAGCTTTGCAAGAAGAGTTGGAAAAAAGAGGGGAAAAATCCTCTCACTCTTTATTTTATTTATTTATTAGTCATATTTCCTTTTCTTCCCGCCTTTCGCCCCATTCAGGGCCTTCAAGGCGGCTTAAGAAAAGGTTGGCTGCGAGGGACGGAAGGAGGCCTCGACCCACGGGGTTTCGAAACCCCGTTAGGCTTCAAGCCATTCCATCTAAACCAGGGGTGCCCAAACTATGGCCCGTGGGCCAGATACGGCCGCCTTTCATCCGGCCCGTGCCACCCTCATCGCTCCCGGAAGCAGACGTAAAACACGCCCCATATGGGAGCTTTTCGCTTCCGGGAGCGACGAGGGTGGCGTGGGCTGGATGAGTTGCCGTCAAGGGGCCGCCTCTGGCCCACGGGCCATAGTCTGGACACCCCTAACTTAAGCAGAGAAAAGGGCAGTTTAACATCTATCTCATCCTGTTGCAAAACATTGCAAGGCGTGTTTTACTTTGCTTCCGGTTGGAGGAACCATGTGACCGGCCCGCTAAAACCACGTGACAGGTCCGCAGCCCAGAAACTTTGGGTACCCTTGATCTAAACTGAGATTCCCTCGATCCAAGCCAGGGCTCAGCAAGCCTGGCTCTCCAGGGGGTTCTTGGGCTTCAATTACCCAAGAAGCCCAAGTCAGCACCCCTGCTCTGAGGCAGGGCTTATGGGAATTGGAGTCCAAGAATACCAGGAGAGCCAGGTTTGCTGAGTCCTGATTAAAACAGTCTACTCACAATGGGATCTCGAAGCAAAACCCAGCCTGAACTGTCTGTGGTAGCAAAAAAAACCCCACAAAACCAATTAAACAAAGGCTGCTCCTACTTTGGGCACCTCGCAAGAAGAAGGCAAGACACTCTGGAAAAAAAGTACAAAGGTTGGCAAAGGTGGAAGGAAGCAGGGAGACCAAACATGAGATGGAAACACTCCCTAAAGCAGCGTTTCCCTACCTTTGGTTTTGGGACTTCAATTCCCAGAAGCCTAAGTCAATCCCCCAAAGCACTGATTAGCTGACCTGCCGACCTTCCATTCGTCAAGTTCAGCATCTTAACCGCTAAGCCCTTGCTACAATTACTGTACATAAATATTATTTGCATGGCAACTCTATTTCCCCAAGTAGTGAATAATACTGTACATAGAAGTGGTTTCCCATTCCCTGTAGCCAGAGTCGTAAACCGCCACCCTCTACGCACATTAAAAAATCTGAAGGGGAAGCAATGTCGTATCTTTCCTCCAGTTACTAAAACCTGTCTGAAAAGAAAAGTCTTGGCTTACTTGGTGGAAGGACAGCAAGCAGAGTGCCGGCTTAGCTTTTTCCCCTGACAGGGACTTCCGCAGCCTAACCCCGTGATGGCGAACCTTGGCACTCCAGATGTTCTTGGACTTCAATTCCCAGAAGCCCCCGTGAATCCACGCAGATGGGTTTACTGCGATTCATCCGGCCCACGCTGCCCTCGTCGCTCCCGGAAGCGGAAGTAAAATGCGCTTGTACAGAGGAAGGGTTAACCCGGAAGAGTTAACTGTACGGGCGTGTTTTACTTCCACTTCCAGGAGCAACGAGGGTGGCGCAGGTTGGATGAATTGCAGTAAGCCCGTTCGTGTGGATTCATGGGGGCTTCTGGGAATTGAAGTCCATGAACATCTGGAGTGCCTAGGTTCACCATCACGGGCCTAGGATCAGTCTCTGGTTCGTGGTGTATGAATACTGGATTAGTTAATTATTAGTAATGGTAGGTTGGGTTGTTTGTTTGAGATGGATACGTTGGGTCCCTAAGGAGTCTGCCTTCCTCCATTGAAATCTCTTCCTCTCGACCTGTAGGTCCAGCCATTCTGTGTAGGGCTTTCCTAAATTATTTCTTTTTCTTCCAGACTATCGACCAGTTTGAATTTGATGGCTGTGACAACTGCGATTCCTACCTGCAAATGAAGGGGAACCGTGAAATGGTTTATGACTGTACAAGTTCATCATTTGACGGGTGAGTATGTTTTGAGGGCAGGGAATTCATTGGGTTGGACGGCTTTAATAGGCCAACTTGTGATTAAGATGCCTATGCTTGAAGTTGAGAGTCTTTTACTGCTATTGCCTGTAATACAGAGAGTTTGATTACTGAGGATTCACAGAGTGGTGTTCCCCAACCTTTGGTTCTTGGACTTCAGTCCCCAGAAGCCTCAGTCAGTCCATTGACTGATCAGTGCTTTGGGGAATCGACTGAGGCTTCTGGGAATTGAAGTCCCAAAACCAAAGGCTGAGAAACACTGGGGTAAGGTGACGTGACAGGCCACATGGCAAACGAAAGGATGACATCCCTGGGCTGGGAAGTCATGCGCAAGCGATTCCCAAGGAGAAGCAACTGGTTTGGTCACCTTTGTTCATCTCTGATCTTTCCTTTCCTAGCATCATCGCCATGATGAGTCCCGAAGACAGCTGGGTTTCCAAATGGCAACGGATCAGTAAGTTGTTAAACCAGGGTCACACACACACACCCCTTTCAGCCACAGTTTGTCTAGGTAATTTGGTAATCTTGTAGGGTAAGGTCAAGGGTTGCCCTTGCTCGAAAGCCAGTCGTATCCGACTCAAGGGTTCAATGCTCATCTCCGTTTATAGCCAAAGAGCCAGCGTTGTCTCCATCTGCAGAGGTTTCCATGGACATGTGGCAGGCACGGCTAGACAAAAGAGTGCATGGTCCCTATTTATTTACTGTTTACCTTCCCACTGAAGTGCTCCCTCTTTCTCTACTTGCAATGTCTTGCTTTTGAACTGCTAGATTGGCAGGAGCTGGGACAGAGGGGGGAGCTCACTCTGTCGTGCAATACCTGGGAATCGATCGCCGACCTTCCAGTCAGAGAGTTCAGCATCTTAACCACTTGAGCCACCACAGTCCCCTAATCTTGTAAAGTGGGCTGAGTCTGAATATGCCCCCTTGAGCAGCCAGAGTTCTGAGCAATCCTTCTTGTCTTACAGGTAACTTCAAACCAGGGGTGTATGCCGTGTCCGTCACTGGACGCCTCCCTCAAGGTAATCTCCAATGCTCTGCTTAGCTGATGGGATTTGGGGGGGAAATATTTCCTTCTTCTCTCATACATTTGGTCCCAGTAGTAGTAAAGGAGAATTTCATTTTAACTTGCCTTTTTAAAAAATAATAATAGAATTGTCTTTGCAGACCAGGGGTGTTTAAAATATGGACCATGGGCCAAATCCAGCCCATGATGCCCTCGTTGCTCCTGGAAGCAGAAGTAAAATGCACCCGTGCATGGACAAAACGCTGCCATAAATGCACATGCGTGCCAGACCACCCCCAATGTAACTGCGCCTACTTCCGCGTTTATGCCAGCCACAGGCACGTTTTATGGATAACAAAAAGGTGCCCACTTCCGTTTCTGGGTGCGGTGGAGGCAGCGACAGGATGGATGGGATGGCGTTGAGGGCCAGGTCCGGCCCACGGGCCGTAGGTTGGGAGCCCCTGCTCTAAGGCCATGGGGGACTCTAAGCATTGGTCAGGGGTCAAAGCTCAATAGTTGCTTCTGATGCATGGTTTTTCTAAAATGTTAGAAATCTTTCATACTAATGCATTTAAGCTGGCAAATAAAAATCCATGCAAATAATTGTTTTTACAACAGTAGCCTTCAATGGGATTTCCCCCCATTCCCTACACCAGTGTTTCCAAAACTAAGTTCTGCGGAACACTGGTGGACTACAATTCCCAGAAGCCTCAGTCAGTCCATTGGCTGAACAGTGCTTTGGGGATTTGACTGAGGCTTCTGGGAATCCAAGTCCAAGAACCAAAGGTTGGGAAACGCTGCTCTACACTTCTGTGATCCTAAATGCATGTGTGGCTTCTATTTCCCACAGGCATTGTGCGGGAGTTGAAGAGCCGCGGCGTGGCCTACAAATCTCGCGACACAGCCATCAAGACCTAAGCAGACCGGATTCCCCTGAATCTTCTCTCTGGCTTTTCTTCCTGTAGAGATGATGATTGTTGTAGGAGACTCACCTTCCGACCTCTGGGGCGGTTTCCCTCGCACTCTCCTCGCCCAGACCGCCCGTCTTGACAGGAAGGGTCCATTCCATGAAGAAGCAGCCCCACCCCTCCGTTCTCAAGGGTAGCGCCTGCAATCGCTGTAAATAATTTTTAATAAACTTGATCCCGGGTTCCCAAGGTGGCACTTTTGGTGTGTTTGCATGCTTCTGCACATGGTGTCTGTCGGGCAGGGAGAGAAGGGGTTCCTCCGCTGCCTGGACTCAGCTACATCCTCAGCTGCAGTCTGTCTGTCTGTTGTGGTTGTCCAGAACATCATACACAAATCCAGGTCTTATTCTGGAGAAGCCAACCTGGCCAATCTTTTCCGGTGCATTCCTTACTCTGGGATACCCTGGCTCAGGGTGATGGGAATTTGAGTCCTCTACCTCGCGTTCTGTGGAATGAACAGTTAAGGTCATAGGGAGCTCCCGTCGTCTCTGCCCCAGCTCCTGCCACCCTAGCGGTTCGAAAGCAAGAAATTTGCAAGTAGATAAAGAGAGGTACTACTTTGGCAGGGAAGGTAACAACATTCCTTACACTAGCCCTGCCTGTCACATGTCCACGGAAACATCTGCAGACGCTGACTGCGCTGGCTCTTGGGCTGTAAACAGATGAGCACCGAACCCTAGAGTTGGACCCGACTGGCTTTCGAGCAAGGGTGACGTTGACCTTTATGAATGAGAGATCTTGAGTTTTCCATATGGTTCCCAACGTGGTGCCCACGCCCCACTGTGCGACTCCAATTCCCAGAAGCCTCAGCAGTCCATGGGCTGATCAGTGCGTTGGGGAATTGACTGAGGCTTCTGGGAATTGAAGTCCCCAAATCCAAAGGTTGGGAAACAGCAATTTAAATCCTTAGTTTGTCAGAACGGAAAGTCCCTGGGATTCTCCTGAGTGCTGATCCCTCAGTTGCCACTTGGGGGCAGCACAGGCCCATTTCTCCGCGCTCTGCTCCCAACAGGCCTGCCAGAGGGGGCACTGTTTTAGCTTCTACCAAAAGTGGCAAGACTCCTACCTATATCAGCCCGTTTGGTCACTGTTCGTACAGGATTTCTACTACATAGGGCAGTGACGGTGAACCTTGGCACTCCAGCTGTTCTGGAACTTCACAGAAGCCCAAGTCTCTGTGAATCCACACGAATGGGTTTACTGGCACTCCAGCTGTTCTCAGACTTCAATTCCCAGAAACCCAAGTCCCAGTGAATCCACACAAATGGGTTTCCTGGCACTCCAGCTGTTCTTGGACGTCAGTTCCCAGAAGCCCAAGTCCCAGTGAATCCACACCAATGGGTTTACTGGCACTCCAGGTGTTCTTGGACGTCAGTTCCCAGAAGCCCAAGTCCCAGTGAATCCACACCAATGGGTTTACTGGCACTCCAGGTATTCTTGGACGTCAGTTCCCAGAAGCCCAAGTCCCAGTGAATCCACACCAATGGGTTTCCTGGCACTCCGGGTGTTCTTGGACGTCAGTTCCCAGAAGCCCAAGTCCCAGTGAATCCACACAAATGGGTTTCCTGGCACTTCAGCTGTTCTTGGACTTCAATTCTCAGAAGCCCAAGAACAGTGAATCCACACAAATGGGTTTACTGGCACTCCAGGTGTTCTTGGACGTCAGTTCCCAGAAGCCCAAGTCTCTGTGAATCCACACAAATGGGTTTACTGGCACTGTAGCTGATCTGGTTTTTAAAGGAAGGGGGCAATTTGAGACTTGTGTTACTAACAGCGCATGGCCTTTTCGGCTTCCTCCACGTGAATCGGAGTTCACTTTCTGAGTAATAAGAATTATATGTCCCACAGGGGGTGGGGATTGGGATTTTAGAGATGCTTAAATGGGGCATGGCACAAAATAAGGTTGGGAATGACCGATGTATACAGGGGGGTTTCTTGTGACTGTCAAACCATGGGTTGTACCGTTTTCATCCGCCCGCGGTCATTTCTCCAGTCAAGCCCGTGCGTGGCCTGCCAGTCCGAGTCTCCCACGTGTCACTTCTCATTTGGTTGCTTCTCTGCCCAGATCTTCATTCCTTTAAGCCCTCCGGGCATTTTCTCTGACAGAGAAGCCCCTGCCCTCTAATTCAGGGTGACAGACGGGAGACTCCCCTACCTTTCCCTTCCAAGGTCTCCCGTTGATTCCAAGGGCATCCTTCTCTTCCTCCAAACCCAATTCCCTTTGAATGCAGAGGTCTGGCTTGTGTTTTGTATTTTTATTGGAACTGTACAATCAAGTACAGTGTTGGCGAACCTTGGCACTCCAGGTGTTCGTCAACTTCGAAGCCCTGATCAGCAGGAGTGCTGACTTGGGCTTCTGGGAAGTGGAGTCCAAGGACACCTGGAGGGCCCAAGGTTCGCCACCACTGATCTAGTAGCATTCTTTCATGTCCCGATCAAACCCTGGAATGCCAAAAGGAAGCCACTTCCTTGGCTTTGTCGTTGGCCAAACTCAAGTCTTCATCGATGCAGGTTTTTGGTTCTCCTTTTGTGTGCTGGTCAAACTTGACTCTCATTGGCCTAAATTAAGTCCTCATTGGTGCACGTTTCTGGCACCAACAGATCTGTATTCTGTCTCTCTCCACATTCACACAGTGGGTTGTTGTCTGCCATCAGTCCCCAATTGAGCCTGGTGCATTTTAGGGACCCCCCAACCCATCAGCCTTTTCAGGGTCCTCCAAGGGACGTCGGGGAGGTCGAGTTCCTCAGCCAGATCCTCCTTGAATGTCATCCTGGTCCTGTGAGCTCCTTCCTCCACCTTCTAATTTGGTTTTGCTCTTGCGTACCCTGCAGTGGCTCAAGTGGTTAAGATGCCGAACTCGAGGACTAGAAGGTTGGAGTTCGATTCCCGAGTACTGCACAACAGAGTGAGCTCCCGTCGTCTGTCCCAGCTCCTGCCATCCTAGAAGTTCGAAAGCACAAATTGCAAGTAGATCAATAGGGATCACTTGGGTGGGAAAGGTAAACATCATTCTATGCACTCTGGTGTCTAGTCATGCCTGCCACATGTCCATGGAAACATCTGCAGACGCAGATAGCGCTGGCTCTTTGGCTATAAACGGATGAGCACTGAACCCTAGAGTCGGATATGACTGGCTTTCAAGCAAGGGTGACCCTTGACCTTCTCCAGTGAGCTCCTTCCTCCATGTTCTAATTTGATTTTGCTCTTGCGAACCCTCAAGAGTGTTCGTTCATCATCATCATAATATTGTTGTTGTTGTTGTTGTTGTTGTTGTTGTTGTTGTTGTTGTTGTTGTTGTTGTTGTTGTTGTTGTTGTTGTTGTTATTATTATTATTATCTGGCAGATCTCTAGCTGAATAAACTATCAGCATAACATCATAGTATTAGTAGTACAGTAGTTCTAATACTAGTAATTTTAAAGGTTAAGGTCGCCCTTGCCTGAAAGGCGGTCGTATCCGACTCTAGGGTTCAGTGCTCATCTCTGTTTCAAAGCCGAAGAGCCAGCACTCTCTGCGCCTGCAGACGTTTCCGTGGTCATGTGGCAGGCATAACTAGACACCGGAAGTGCACAGAACGCTGTTTACCTTTCCTACCAAAGTGGTCCCTATTAATCTGCTTGCAATGTCTTGCTTTCGAACGGCTAGGTGGGCAGGACTTAGACCGTAATAAAGATTTGATTTGGTTTGACAACTGGAACCCGAAGATGTTTTGAGCCCGGAAATCATGCGTTAAACAGGAGAACTGGATTCCACCCACCTCCTTTTTATGCACAAAACCATAAATCCTTAAGCGCCCACATTTCCATTGCAGCAACACAGTTTAGGGGTTTAGATGAGGGAGATTCTTGCTTCTGCTGTTAAAACAACCGGGATTTATCCATCCATCTATTGCAAAATTTCCCAGCGATCTCCAGTAGAAATCACACACACACACACACCCCGCAGCCTTCAAACCACGGCCCTTCTTCGACGGAATTTAAATCCCATTCCTCATTTTGAATATGCGCCCGCTCTTTGCATTATAACCCGCGAGAACATTCACATCGCTTGGCTTTATGCAGCGTATGCGTTATATAAACGTATATTGGTTTATATTCCTCTTCTTATCCAAAGTCTCTAAAGCAGGGGCGCCCAAACCTTTCGGGCCGTGGGCCGGTCACGTGGTTCAGGGGGCCGGTCACTATGGCCCACAGGCTGGATCCGGCCCCTGACACCAATTCATCCAGCCTGTGAAGCCCTCCTTGCTCCCGGAAGCAAAACACGCCTGTACGGGCTTTGCAGGCTGGAGGGATTGGCATCGGGGGCCGGATCCAGCCCACAGGCCGTAGTTTGGGCACCCCTGCTCTAAAGGTTTCCCCAAACTCTACACTGTTTAGCCTGGTTGAATAAAGCCATAACCCATTGGTGGCGTTTGAGATCAAAGCTATTTGGGCGGCTTATAGAATGATTATATTATTATTTAAAATCATTGTTATTATTCTTTTGGTTTTGAGCTGGTCCCCCCCCCCCCGGCCCCCGGCCCGCCATTCCCCTGAAACCAGAAGCAAACCGAGGGCGGGAGAGAAGAACGCGGTTTCCAACCCTAGCCGTGGGGAATTGCGTTTGATCCGCTGTTTGCAGAAGCAGGACAAATTATGCAAATGCATGCACATATTCAATGTGCATAATGAGTGTAATTTAGCTTTCTTTTTTTGAAGCATGAGCAGAGGAGGCTGAATATGGTCACACGTCTGGTACTTAATTTACTTCTCCTAACCCCGGGGGAGCCCAAACGATGGCCCACGGACCGGATCCAGACCCTGACGCCAATTCGTCCGGCCTGCGCCACCCTCGTCGCTCCCAGAAGTGGAAGCAAAACATCCCTACAGGAGCGACAAGGGGGTCGGATCCAGCCCACAGGCCGTAGTTTGGCCACCCTTGTCCTAACCTCTCTGTGACTTGGCTTGCTTGCTTGAGCTATCTAAGGTTGTATTTGCTCCGCCTGGTGTGGCCTGCTGCCTCGTTCTCTGCACGTGGCCCGTTCTGGCCTCGCTCTTGTAAGTGCGTTGTTTATTAATAGTATCAGGACAGGAAGGCAGACCTCTTGCCTTTTCTAGTCCATTAGCCGCTGGAAAGCAAGAAATTGCATGGAGATCGATAGGGGCCACTTCGGTGGGAAAGGTAAACAGCGTCCCGTGCCTAGTCATGCCTGCCACATGGCCACAGAAACGTCTGCAGAAGCAGATCGCACTGGCTCTTCAGCTTTGAAACAGATGAGCACTGAACCCTAGAGTTGGATATGACTGGCTTTCGAGCAAGGGAGACCTTTCCCTTTACTAACCTAGCCCGGGGATGGCAAACCTTGGGACCCCAGGTGTGTGTGGACTTCAATTCCCAGAAGCCCCAAGCCTCTGTGAATCCACACCAATGGGACTTGCATCTCGCCCTTGACAAGGGAGTTGTGGTTGTGTTGTTTTTGCAGCCACCAAGATGCTTCCGCGGAGAGCCAGGCAGCTACGAGACGCCTTTGGGTTTTCAGAAATGCCTCTTTTGTCTGAGCATGGGAAGGCATGGAAGCCTTTCAAGGCAACCTCCCGTGCGTCGGCATTTGGAAATAGCGCTGACCTAATTTAGCGCAGCGCTTGAACGACTGCGGTCTCGGGAGGCTTTTGGCAGCTGCCTGGCGGCCTAGAAAGACTGCCTCTGAGCATGAACAGAATGCCTCTTTCAATCTGGCCCAAGGGTTGGAATGAGCTCCTGTCGCCTGTCCCAGCTCCTGCCAGCCTAGCCGTTCGAAAACAAGAAATTGCAAGTAGATAAAGATGTACCAATTCGGCAGGAAAGGTCACTGTTCTGGTGTCTACTCATGCCTGCCATGTGACCACATAAATGTCTGCAGACTCAGACAGCGCTGGCTCTTTGGCTTTGATGAACACTGAACCCTAGAGTTGGATACGACTGGCTTTTGAGCAAGGGCGAGCCTTGACCTTTACAGGTGGGGGTAACCCCAGCCCCCCGAGCTCCTGTAGCCCAGCACAGGGGTTGTTCCCAACCTTTTCAGTTAGCTTTGAGGGCTGGATGGCCATTTTGCCCTGCCTGCACGATGGGGGTGGCCATTTTGTTTTCTGAATACTGGTGGAGGAGGCATAGCTGTCAAGTATCCCTTATTGGCCGTGAAAACCCCTTATTTTACCCTCTTTCCCGCCGTCATCCCTTATTAATTAGGCTCCAATGCCCTATTGCCGCCATTGGAGGGCAGCACAGGATAAGCATAGCTGTCAAGTATCCCTTATTGGCCAGGAAAACCCCTTATTTTACCCTCTTTCCCGCTGTCATCCCTTATTAATTAGGCTCCAATGCCCTATTGCCGCCATTGGAGGGCAGCACAGGATAAGCATAGCTGTCAAGTATCCCTTATTGGCCAGGAAAACCCCTTATTTTACCCTCTTTCCCGCTGTCATCCCTTATTAATTAGGCTCCAATGCCCTATTGCCGCCATTGGAGGGCAGCACAGGATAAGCATAGCTGTCAAGTATCCCTTATTGGCCAGGAAAACCCCTTATTTTACCCTCTTTCCTGCCGTCATCCCATATTAATTAGACTGCAATGCCCTATGGCCGCCATTGGAGGGCAGCAAAGGATAAGCATAACTGTCAAGTATCCCTTATTGGCCAGGGAAACCACCATGCCGGATTGAGACGCACCAACAATTTAATTAATTTTACCACATTTCATTTATTTATTTATTGTTCACATTTTTTATCCACCACCATTCCTCCTCACGAAGTGACTCCGGGCGGCTCACAAAAAAAACCCATTAAAAACATCCACAATAAAATAATTTAAAACCATCCCCATTAAACCACCCTCATTTTCATGTATTTTGATTATTGAAACTCAGTAGCAGCTGCTGCATTTCCCACCCTCAGCTTATCCTCGGGTCAATCTGTTTTCCTGGGGTTTTGGGTCAAAATTAGGTACCTCCGCTTATATTTGGGTCGGCTTATACTCGAGTATATATGGTAGCGTGTGTGCGATCTCAATTCCTGGAAAGACCTTCCTACTTATTATGTCCTTTGAGGGTTAAGGATGGATGGGTGGAGAAAGCGAGAGAAGAGGATGGATGGATGGATGGATGGAGAAAGAAAAAAGACGGACAGATGGACGGACGGAAAAATAAAGAGAAGATGGTTGGGTGGGTGGATGGAGAGGGAAAGATGGATGGATGGGTAGATGGGGGAAGGAAGGAAGGAAAGAAAGAAAGAAACTGTTTCATGGAAACAATTGCTTCGCTCATAAAACTCGACCCCAATCTGTCAAGAGCATCAAACCGGGTTGGATTCATCGCTTGGGGTGGAGCCGCTTCTCCATTTCTTCTTTCAACTGAAACAAAACACGCGATACGTATAAACAGAAATAGTAAAGTAAAGGTAAAGGTTTCCCTTGCTCGAAAGCCAGTCGTATCTGACTCTAGGGTGCAGTGCTCATCTCTGTTTCTAAGCCGAAGAGCCAGCGCTGTCTGCTTCTGCAGACATTTCCTTGGTCATGTGGCAGGCATGACTAGACACTGGAGCGCACGGAACGCTGTTTCCTTCCCACCGAAGTGGTCCCTATTTATCTACTTGCAATTCCTTGCTTTCGAACTGCTAGGTTGGCAGGAGCTGGGACGAAGACGGGAGCTCATTCCGTCCTGCAGACAGTAAAATTAACATATCGTCAACGTAACAACATTCCCCGCACCCCCACCGATGGGACATTATTATCTTACCAAAGTAATCTAGTCAAAAGGCTTGCTTCCTTATTTTTAACCCGCCGTTTCCAAAATGTTAAATGTTCCCGCACTGTTTCGATCCCTTTTAGTTTTGACACGAACTTAATCAATTCCCCCCATATCTCTATAAAGCCATTTTTTTCTTTAGCACACCTTTTTCTCATTTTAAATCTCATGCCAGTTTATCATTTAGAACGATATCTCACAATTCTTTGTACCAATCCTCCGGTTACGGCTGGGTCTTGAACTTCCCAAAGGCAAAACACCCATTTCTTCTGGCTCGAAAGCCGGGGTGCCCAACTCCAGCCTGTGAGCCGCATCCGGCCCCAGATGCCAATCCACCCAGCCCGACGCCACTCTCGTCGCTCCTGGAAGCGGAAGTAAAGCACACCCGTACAGGCGCATTTTACTACCGCTTCCAGGAGCGACGAGGGCGTCGTCGGGCTGGCTGGATTGGCATCTGGGGCCGGATCTGTTTTCGTCTCTCGGCCAAGATTTGTGGATCATTTTAAAAGGGCGATGCTGAACTTGACACCTGGAAGGTCGGCAAGTCGAGACCCGAGCACTGTACAACGGAGTGAGCTCCCGTCTCTGTCGCAGCTGCTGCCAACCTAGCAGTTCGAAAGCGACAAATTGCAAGTAAATAAATAGGGACCATGCACTCCGTTGTCTAGTCATGCCTGCCACATGCCCACGGAAACCTCTGTGAAACACAGACAGTGCTGGTTCTTTGGCTATAAACAGAGATGAGCACCGGATTCTAGAGTCAGATACGACTGGCTTTTGAGCAAGTGTGACCTTTACCATTGAGCCTGGGAGGAGTTTCCCCCAATTTGGGGAAGGCTACATTTTTGAAGATGATAAAGGATGCAAACCGGAGATACTCTGTGGATTTTGTGAGGCGGGCATCCCACTGGTCTAGCCTGGCAAGCCGAGCCTCCCGGAGTTGCAGGCCGCCGGCTTTCCTAGTTCACTGTAGTGGCCGCACGGTGCATCAATAGGCCTCTATGCGCGCGCATAGCCCCATTCTCTCACCATTGCCATGGAAACCGCCTGAGCCACTTCTCATTGGGAGCCTTTTGCCAGTACACGCCACTCGGGTGAGCAACAGCGGCAGTGCGGAGTCCCCGCATCAAAAGAGCCAGAGATCTCGGGTTTGGAGACGCACAAAATCCCCTCCGGCGCATTTGAGCATGAAGCCGATGGCCGGCTGGGCCAAGCCGATGTAGCCACAGAACCACAGTCTGGCGGCGGTGGCAGTGCACTAACTATGGTCAGTGCCCGGGACGGTGCGCTGAAATACCGGCCTGTCTGTCCCAAAGCTTGGGAATTCTGCAGTCTTTTTCATGCCCGGCTAATGCCCAGCTGTGTCTTCTTGCGCCTCCTCGGCTGCCAAACCCTGTGCCCAGGGGCCCAGCTGTGGTTGACCCGGCTGTGAGCCACACAACTGGCCTTTCCCATGTTCAGATGACCCCTGCATCGGCCGACCAGGGAATGCCCACCAGCCTAGGGTGGCATCAGGACCCGGGCACCGCTCTGTGCTGTGGCACCGCATCCCCAGGACTGTCACGGCCTCTCTGTGGCATCGCAGGATGAAGGACCATGAGGAAATCGGGCCCTCTGGGGCGATGGTGCCCACCCAGGACTTTGGCCCACCTGAGCCAGGCGGGCACAGGGCGGGCGCTGTGTCAGAGACGGCCAACTCCCGCACTTTGTCTCAAGGAAGCTCGCCCTGCTCTTCGGAGGCGACGCCGGGGAGCACGGGGCAATGTGCCAATGCGGAGGGCGCCGGGTGGCACCAGAGGGACCCTCCACCTCAGGTACGTGAGGGCGTGGCTGTAAGCAGGGCAAGGGCAGGTGAGGTCTTTGCGTGGATCCAGGTTGTGACCTTCCACCAGGAAGCCGCCAGCCTCCGGGGCAGTCTATCGGAAGGGATTAAATTTGGAAGGAAGGGTCGAATTGGGGCAGCCCCACGCTATGATATTCCAGAAGTCTCAGGCTGCCCATCTTTGGGGGCAGACAGACGGCTCAGAGAGAGAGAGAGAGGACAGGTTGATTTCCCCCTCCTTGGCAAGGCTCTCCCGGCATTTTCTGTCCCTAAATGGATCTTTTCCCACGAAGCCTGACGTCTGTAGAGCCTCCCTGACTAGGGGCAGTCTAACCTCGTCTGCTACAGGAGGGCTTAAACTGGGCTTCTTTGGGACTTGGGATAGACAGATGGATGGATAGACGGACGGACGGACAGACCCTGAGGCAGAACCAGAGGGACCTTCGATCCCCCCATGATTTTATTCCCCTCCCTTCCTGGTTTCCATTTCCCAACCATCCAGATGTGATGCGCATCATGCGGGTTTCCTATGCGATTCAACGGAGAAATCCACACACACACACACACACACACACACACCATGCCTGGTTTTTGAGAGCCATAGCATCTCACCGGCAGCAAACCTTGAGGAAGAGGAGGAGGAGGAAGGGATGTGGCCCATTGACTGACCCACTGACCAACCGACCCTCTTGCTTGGCAGGCCTTGAAGGGGGGGGGGTCACAGTGCCCCAGAGGGACCCTCAAACCCCTTCAGAAAAGGGAGCTTCCCTCCTCCTCCTCCTCCGGAGGCAGCCTTGGGTCAAGGAAAGAGGAAGGAGAAAATAGCTGTCTATCCAGATGTGAGATCTCTCTATCTGTCTATCATTCATTCACTCATTGATCTATCTATCTCCATCATTCATTCATTCATTGATTTATCTATCTATCTATTTCCATCATTCATTCATTGATCTATCTCCATCATTCATTCATTCATTGATTCATTGATTTATCTATCTATCTATTTCCATCATTCATTCATTGATCTATCTCCATCATTCATTCATTCATTCATTGATTTATCTATCTATCTATTTCCATCATTCATTCATTCATTCATTGATCTATCTCCATCATTCATTCATTCATTGATTCATTGGTCTATCTATCTCCATCGTTCATTCATTCATTCATCTATCTATCTATTTCCATCATTCATTCATTCATCTATCTATCTATTTCCATCATTCATTCATTCATTCATTCATTCATTGATCTATCTCCATCATCCATTCATTCATTCATTGATTTATCTATTTCCATCATTCATTCATTGATCTATCTATCTCCATCATTCATTCATTCAGTCATTGATTTATCTATCTATCTCCATCATTCATTCATTCATTCCTTGTTCTATCTATATTGAGGTGTGAAAATAGATCTATCTAGACATGCAAACAGATCTATCTTTCTTACACCATCATATCTATCTATCTATCTACCTGTAGTTATTTCCTTCCTTTCTGTCTCTCTTTCTTACACCATCATCTCATCTCTTTATTTCCTCCCTCCCTCCCTATATATGTCTATATCTCCTTCCTTCCTTCCTTGGTTAAATGGGGCTCCCACCCCACCCCATATAAGCCGGCCGTGTCCCCCCTCTCCTTCTCTTCCTCTCTCAGACGTTGGGACCCACGCCCCCCCCCAACCACCCCAGCTTCTCAATCCTTTGAAGACTGGACCGGACAGGCTGTGGGTCCCATCCGGTGTGGCTCTTTCCCCCTTCCTCATCTGAGGATGATGCTCCTCCGATGCATCCTCAGCATTGCCCTGCCATGTCCCATGTGCAAAGCCACCTCTCCCTGGCTCTCGTGGGTCTGGTGTTTGAAAGGGACAGATGCCAGGCGAGGGGTTTGGTCCGGGCTCTCTCACACACACACTCAATCTACACCGGCCACTGCTAGAGCATCAGCCACAGTTGTGTCTCTCTCTAGATGTGGGTTTTGGGGGTGTCACGAAGCAGCAGCATCAAAATGGCGAGCCGTTGGCCGCTTCAACCTTCGCCCGAGAGGGCTGAACCGCTGGAAGAGATCTCTGGCCTTCCGACTCCCTTTCCTGGGCCGTGCAGGGTTTGGGTCGCCCTTGACCCCCCGAGTGGGGCAACCACCCTTGGGTGGCCAGGTGCCTGGAGGAGGCCATGTGCCTCCCAGGTAGAAGATGTTGCCATGCCCACCCGTCTTGGGTGCTGCATTTGCACGCATAAAGATTTTAACCAGAGGCGCCTGCATTGGACACCCTGCATTTCTATTTATTTCCTGCTTGCTCTCCTCGTTGCATGTGGCGCGGCCATTTCTGACTCCTTCTGGATGTGCGACCTATTAGGCGCTACCCGTCGGAAATAATGCTCACGCCCGGTTTGCGAATGCAGAGCAGACGTTTCCCTTTCCTTCTTGTGTTTTGCTGGTGTGCTTTCCACATTTATGCAACCCCTTTCCTGCCACACGCTCAGAACCCCACAACTTTCCCATCACGCCGGCCTGGCGAGGGAGGCCAGCCAGTACCACGTCCTCACGGCTCCCATGCCCAGGTGGGGAGTGAGAGGCCAGGCTTATTTCAGCTGACTCTAACCACTACCCCGTCCTCAGCGTTGCATTTTGCCCCAAACTGCAGCTGTATGGGGGTGAGAGATTTTCAGATGCAGAAGTCAACCCATTTGTGTGGATTCACAAAGACCATCAAGAAGAACACGACAGAGCAGGGATTCTCAACCTGTGGCCTGTGGGCCAAACGCAGCCCACGGCCCCATTTCATGCGGCCCACCACTGCCTCCACCACACCCGGAAGTGCCATGTGGTGGACGAAGGGCAAAATGGCCATCCGGCCCCCAAAGCTGTCGGAGGGAGCGTGACCCAATATGGCCCCCGGCTTAAAAAGGTTGAGAACCCCTGTGATAGAGCTTTGGGGCAGAAATAGACATTGTAGATAGCCCGTAATTAGAACATTGTTCTATTTAACAAGGATATAGTAATAGTAATGACACTTTTATATCGCCCCTAGTGCTTAGCGCACTGTCTGGGCAGTTCACAAGATAATTGGCATTTTGCCCCCAACAACACGCTGGGTCCTCAATTGACCGGCCTTAGAAGGATGGGATAGGCCGAGTCAACCCTGATCGAGATCAAACTCACAACCTTGGGGTTGCAGGACAGCAGTTTAACCCCTTGTTAAGTGATGCAGAGCGAGCCCTGGCGTGTCCAGCCTACAACTGGTACTCTTAAAGTGCAACGACAAGGTATATCATCCTGCCCAATAGGTTAGGCGAGTACTTACAACCTAACACCCCTGCTGCGCCACCAAGACATCTGGATCCAACCCCTGGACCTGCTTCCATCCAAGGTCAAGGTCAAGGTTTCCCTTGCTCGAAAGCCAGCCGTAGCCAACTCTAGGGTTCAGTGCTCATCTCTGTTTACAGCCCAAGAGCCAGCACTGTCTGCTTCTGCAGGCGTTTCCGTGGTCATGTGGCAGGCATGACTAGACTATTTGATAGCTAGCTAGATTGATAGATCGATAGACAGATCTATTTGCTAGATTAGGTGGGTGAGTGAACGGATGTATGTAAAAGCTGCCTGGTCCAAAAATCTGAAGGTCCAACAGCCATAAAGGGATCCAGCATCCATTCCTTCTTTAAGCAACACCTCTGACGTCCAGGGGTTCAAGCCCCCCGCCCCCCTCCCCGCCCCCCGGCTGCCCCCAAACCTGAGTAGGGATGGTGCCCTATCAAACACCCCCCCCCAAATCACATAGAGGCAGGACTCAGGCGTCTTCCTTCCTTGGGACGGCAGAATCCCCAACACCACCCCTGCCAGGTAGGCCAGTGGAAGCAGAGCAAGCAGGAAAGTCACCCAGCTTTCTGGGCCAGCCAAAGACGAACACTTTTATTGCTGGGTGTTTTCCGCTCCAGGTCGGGCATTTCTTTTTCTCATCGCCGGCAAAGTTTGTGGGTCAAATGAGCTTATTATGTAACTCCATCAGTGCGCTTTGGGAATTAATGTGCAATTTTTAATATATATATATATATCCGTGACTCTCTTATATAATATAAACTATAAACCAGGTGCTGCAAAGCCTTTTAGAGTTTGTCTTAACATGGGATATTGTGGAGGAAATACGAGTCTTTCTCTTTTCCTTCCTTCCTTCCTTTTCTTTCTTTCTTCCCTTTTTTCCTTTCTTTCTTTCTCTTTCCCTTCCTTCTTTTCTTTCTTTTTTCTCTTCTTTTTCCTTCTTTCTTTCTCTTTTCCTTCTTTTCTTTCTTCCCTTCTTTTTCCTTCCTTCCTTCTTTCTGTTTTTCCCTTCCTTCCCTTCTTTCCCTCCCTTTCTTTTCTTTCTTCCCTTTTCCCTTCCTTCCTTGTTTCTTTTCCTTCTTTCCTTTCTTTCTTCCCTTCTTTTCCTTCCCTTCTTTTTTCTTCCTTCCCTTCTTTCCCTCCCTTCTTTTCTTTCTTTCCTTTTCCTTCCTTCCTTGTTTCTTTTCCTTCTTTCCTTTCTTTCTTCCCTTCTTTTCCTTCCCCCTTTCTTTCTCTTTTCCTTCTTTTCTTTCTTCCCTTCTTTTTCCTTCCTTCCTTCTTTCTGTTTTTCCCTTCCTTCCCTTCCTTCCCTCCCTTTCTTTTCTTTCTTTCCTTTTCCCTTCCTTCCTTGTTTCTTTTCCTTCTTTCCTTTCTTTCTTCCCTTCTTTTCCTTCCCTTCTTTTTTCTTCCTTCCCTTCTTTCCCTCCCTTCTTTTCTTTCTTTCCTTTTCCTTCCTTCCTTGTTTCTTTTCCTTCTTTCCTTTCTTTCTTCCCTTCTTTTCCTTCCCCCTTTCTTTCTCTTTTCCTTCTTTTCTTTCTTCCCTTCTTTTTCCTTCCTTCCTTCTTTCTGTTTTTCCCTTCCTTCCCTTCCTTCCCTCCCTTTCTTTTCTTTCTTTCCTTTTCCCTTCCTTCCTTGTTTCTTTTCCTTCTTTCCTTTCTTTCTTCCCTTCTTTTCCTTCCCTTCTTTTTTCTTCCTTCCCTTCTTTCCCTCCCTTCTTTTCTTTCTTTCCTTTTCCTTCCTTCCTTGTTTCTTTTCCTTCTTTCCTTTCTTTCTTCCCTTCTTTTCCTTCCCCCTTTCTTTCTTTCTCTTTTCCTTCTTTTCTTTCTTCCCATTTCCCCTCCTTTCTTCTTTCCTTCTCTTCCTTCCTTCTTTTCTTTCTCTTTTCCATTCCTCCCTTCCTTTTCCATTCCTGCCTTCCTCTCTCTTTCTGCCACTCCCAGAATTACATCCTCCCAAAATGAGGAGGCATGCACAGTAGATGTGGATCGTTCCACTGCATCTCCCATTTGCCTTCATGCCACTGACTAGGCTGGCTGGGGAGAAGATGGGATTCGAAGTTGCACAACCTCAGGGGGCTGATTTCAGGCCTCGTTTTGGGATCCTTTCTGGGTTTTTAGCCGAACTTTGCACACGCTAGCATTTCCAAGGGAGCACATTCTGCCCTATATCCTCACCAGCTTGATGCCAAGGGTGGGGAATTGGGGTCCTTTTCTTGCAGAGAAAGAGAGAGAGACCCAGATAGACCACCCACCTTTGAAGGTGTCTCTTCCAATTTCCAGAAGGTTCCCTTGGCCTCTTTGTCAAGTCCTTGGATGAGATTTGATGGCACGCGGGCTGAACGGGTGTCAGTTCGAGTCATCGTCTGCCAGGGTGCTGTTGAGGGGCAACACTTTCCGGAGTTATACGCCACCCACCCCGCCGCCTTCAAGGGTGCCAATACCAATGGAGTCCCCTCCATCCATGAGGTTTGACCTTGAACGCAACGATGCTCTGAACGCGCCTGTCGTGGGCGACGCAAACGCTTCTTGCCCGCTTAACGAAAATCCAAATGGGCAGGAAATCTCTCATCTGGCAGCATCTCAACATCATCTTCCTGGATCTGTCATTTTTCTCTACGACGCTTTTGCCCTTATTTCTGCTCGAGTTATCCGCATCCAAGTGGCCTCTTAGGTGCAAAGCAAAACCTCAATAGCCTTCCTTCCTTCCTTCCTTCATCTCCTTCCTTCTTTCCTTCCTTCCTTCCTTCCTTCATCTCCTTCCTTCTTTCCTTCCTTCCTTCCTTCATCTCCTTCCTTCTTTCTTTCCTTCCTTCCTTCCTTCATCTCCTTCTTTCTTTCCTTCCTTCCTTCCTTCATCTCCTTCCTTCTTTCTTTCCTTCCTTCCTTCTTCCTTCATCTCCTTCCTTCCTTCTTTCTTTCCTTCCTTCATCTCCTTCTTTCTTTCCTTCATTCCTTCCTTCATCACCTTCCTTCTTTCTTTCCTTCCTTCCTTCTTCCTTCATCTCCTTCCTTCCTTCCTTCCTTCTTCCTTCATCTCCTTCCTTCTTTCCTTCCTTCCTTCCTTCATCTCCTTCCTTCTTTCTTTCCTTCCTTCCTTCTTCCTTCATCTCCTTCCTTCTTTCTTTCTTTCCTTCATTCCTTCCTTCTTCCTTCATCTCCTTCCTTCTTTCTTTCTTTCCTTCCTTCCTTCATCTCCTTCCTTCTTTCTTTCCTTCCTTCCTTCCTTCATCTCCTTCTTTCTTTCCTTCCTTCCTTCCTTCATCTCCTTCCTTCTTTCTTTCCTTCCTTCCTTCTTCCTTCATCTCCTTCCTTCCTTCTTTCTTTCTTTCCTTCCTTCCTTCATCTCCTTCCTTCTTTCTTTCCTTCCTTCATCTCCTTCTTTCTTTCCTTCATTCCTTCCTTCATCTCCTTCCTTCTTTCCTTCCTTCCTTCCTTCTTCCTTCATCTCCTTCCTTCCTTCTTTCTTTCCTTCCTTCCTTCCTTCATCTCCTTCCTTCTTTCTTTCCTTCCTTCCTTCTTCCTTTATCTCCTTCCTTCTTTCTTTCCTTCCTTCCTTCCTTCCTTCATCTCCTTCCTTCTTTCTTTCCTTCCTTCCTTCTTCCTTCATCTCCTTCCTTCTTTCTTTCTTTCCTTCCTTCCTTCCTTCATCTCCTTCCTTCTTTCTTTCCTTCCTTCCTTCTTCCTTCATCTCCTTCCTTCTTTCTTTCCTTCCTTCCTTCTTCCTTCATCTCCTTCCTTCCTTCTTTCCTTCCTTCCTTCATCTCCTTCCTTCCTTCCTTCCTTCCTTCCTTCCTTCCTATCCTACCCATCTGGGACATTTTCCCACTCTTGGCAAAGGTCAAGGTCTCCCTTGTTCGAAAGCCAGTCGTATCCGACTCTAGGGTTCAGTGCTCATCTCCGTTCCCAGCCCAAGAGCCAGCTCTGTCTGCATCTGGAGAGGTTTCCATGGACATGGGGCAGGCATGACCAGGCACCGGAGTGCACGGAACCCTGTTACCTTTCCCGTCGAAGCAGTACCGATTTGTCTACTTGCAAAGTCTTGCTTTCAAACTGCTAGGTTGGCAGGATCTGGGGCAGTTCGCTCCATCACGCAGCACTCTGCTCTCGAACTGCTGACCTGCCGACCTTCCAGTCAAGTTCAGCATCTTAACCACTCAGCCACCCCTTGCAAGGTATTAAAAATACTTTACAATGGAAAACTAGGCATAAATAACAAACACACTAAATAAATGATAAGTAGCAACAAAAATATTGTATGTGGTTTCAAACGGGTGCCGAGTTCACCAAGATCTCAGGCGTGAACTTTAGTGCAAAGCACTGAAGCACTTAAACATTTGGCTACCCCGAACAAAGGGGGACTAAAAATAAACCATGGGGTGTGGGGAGGGGGGGAAAAGCATTTGCATTTCCTGCTTCAAGGTAAAGGTAAAGGCTTCCCTTGCTCAAAAGCCAGTCGTATCTGACTCTAGGGCTCAGTGCTCATGTCTGTTTCAAAGCTGTCTGCTTCTGCAGACGTTTCTGTGGTCATGTGGCAGGCATGACTCGACACCGGAGGAGCGCACGGGACGCTGTTTACCTTCTACTTAGCTTCTAAAGATGTTTCTTCTTTTCTTTCCCCCTTTTCCTGTTCTTTTCTTTCCCAGTACGGGATGAGTTACCGCTGCCTCCTCCGCCAGAACCAAGTCCTCCTTATGGCCCTTGAGGAGCTGCAATCGCGCTGCGCCACCTTGAAGAAAGAGAACAGCTTGATGGTGAGGAACGTGACTTCTCTGTTTCCTTCCAGATGTGCTAAACTCCAGCTCCCAGAATCCACCAGGCCCCAATGTGAACCAAAGAACCATTCATGCAGGCATCCATTCTCCAGCTCAACCCTTTCACTTGGGCGGTTTACGCCAGAGGAGACCTGCAAAGACTTGGCGAAGGGAAGGTCCCAATGGAAAAAGACGCCCAACTGGGACTGCCCACTTCGCTTTCCTGTGGTTGTTTTGTAACCCTTAGAACCAGATGCAGCAGAGAATATACATTATAGACAACTTATCATTGGAGGAGAATTCCTTAACTGGGTGGAAGCATCTGGTTATCACAGC
The DNA here is from genome assembly GCA_035047305.1 of Bradypodion pumilum. NCBI lineage: Eukaryota > Metazoa > Chordata > Lepidosauria > Squamata > Chamaeleonidae > Bradypodion > Bradypodion pumilum. The sequence goes on from JAWDJD010000017.1 coordinate 945,381, forward strand.
AGGAATTTTTCACACTTTCCACAGTTTGTGAAGTGAACCATGGTGTGTGTGTGTGTCAGAGAGAGAGGGAGTGATGGGCCACATCCAGGCTTCATTGGCCATCATGACAATCGAGTCACAAAGTCCCACAGAGTCTGGCAAATTTCATCGCCTACTAAGTTTCCTTGTAACTTGTAGGTTGACCCTCAATTGAACAAGACTACTGTGCCCCTACACTCAAAGCTTGGGTTGATGTCCTGGTTAGAAGGATGCTGGGATATGTAGTCCCCAAAGCTCCCTTCCCCCCCAAACTTTGTCTCGGCTCGCAAAACAACGGTTGGCGAAGCCGGTTTTGCCATGGCTGCGTCTGCCACACCACTGCCATGAACCTTGGCCTTCCCCCGTGGTGGTTAGCGGGGCACTCATGCCACCCTCTTCCCCCACCCCTTTCTTCCCTCCCTAGCGCAAGAGCTGCTTCCCGGAAACCCAGGAGAAAGTGAGGCACCTCAAGAGGAAGAACGCCGAGTTGGCCGTCATCGCCAAGCGGCTGGAAGAGCGGGCCAGGAAGCTGCATGAAGCCAACCTCAAAGTGGTACGGGCCCACCCTGGGAGATCAGAGAATGCTCCGATTGTCTTATTCCTACTAAGCGAGAGGTTGCCTGCTGCATCTCTGGATGATGTATTGCACGGAAACTCTGTTACCTTTCTCGCCGAAGTGGTACCTGTTTATCTACTTGCAAATCCTTGCTTTTCAACGGCTAGGTTGGCAGGAGCTGGGAGAGAGATGAGGGGCGCTCACTCCGTTGTGCAGCACTCGGGTCTCGACCTGCTGACTTTCTGGTCATTAGTCTCAGTGTCTTAACCACTAAGCCACCACCGTCCCAGGGGCTGATAAAACATTGCATAAAGCCCAAATTCCTGCAAACGCCCCACTGTTTGCCCGTAGTTCCACCTCTCTTTATTATTCATGTCAGTTGGTTGGAGTTCAAAAAGTAACTTGGCTAAATTTGGGGCAAGATTTTCCCCCTTTGGCAAAACTGTTGGTGACAATCAGCTACACTTTGCAGGGAAGGGGATGATGGATGCTGTAGTCTGATCCACAGGGGAGGCTCACTCCGCCGGTCTCAAACTGCTGACCTGCCGACCTTCTGGTCGTCAAGCACAGCCTCTTAACCACGAAGCTCAGTTTCCGTGATCATGTGGCAGGCATGATTAGACACCAGAGTGCACAGAATGCTACTACCTTTCCCGCCAAAGCGGTACCTATTTATCTCCTTGCAATGTCTGGCTTTCAAACCGCCAGGTTGGCAGGAGCTGGGACGGGCGACGGGAGCTCACTCCGCTCTGTGGCACTCAGGTCCCGAACTGCTGACCTGCCGACCTTCCGGTGGTCAAGCTCAGCATCTCAACCACTGAGCCACCACGGTCCCTGCTCTAATAGGGGCTCGTATATCCAGTTCGGAGAATCCCTTGCTTGTCCGGTCATCCGCCGGCCTTTCCTTTAGAGCCGAATCCATCCCTTTTTGTTACGCAGGTGAGCGCCCCGGTAGCCATGAAGGGCTTGTGCGCAGGTCTCTGCAAGAAGACGCTGGCCCGCCAGCGAGCCGCCGACCTGCGGGACCAAGCCTCCGCCCTCCTGGCCAAAGACAAGCAGATCAATGCCCTGCAGCAGGAATGCCAGGAGCTCCAAGCCAAAATCGTGGCCGGAAAGGTGAAAAATGTGGGTTTTCTTTTACCCTGTTACTATAATGTCCGGTCCAACTTCTCCTGGCCTTATTTGGGGACCTGCATGACGTCTAGAATGTCCTTTCTTAATAGTCCTGCTCAGGTTTTGCCAACTCGACCCTGGGGTTTCTTTTAATGAGTGTTTCCCTCTCATACCATCTCTTCCTCTTCTCCTACTGTGGCCAACTATCGCCTCCTCTAGCAGGCCGTGCTTTCGCTCGGTGTTTCCAAAGTAGGATTGCCTTAGTTTAAGACTCTTTGAGAGGCCGGTTTTCTATGGTCAGGAGTGTTTACTCCAGCTTCATGCGCCGTTGCAAAGAGGTCAGCCTGTCTGCACCGCCATCTCAAGCCCAGATCAAAATGCCTGAGAGTAGAAAGCCAGCATCTCAAGGGATTTCTGCGGTCGGGAATTTTGCCCGGTAGATTTGGCTGTGCAAATTCCTTTCTCTTTTAGGGAGTCTCAATTACGCGTTACGTCGAGCCTAAGAGGACTAGAGGGGCCCTCGTCCTTTTAAAACCTTTCCTCTTGCACATATCCGTCACTCAATGCTTCTGCTCCAGGGTTTCATGTTGCAAAAACCTAGCCTTCGTTTTAACCTAGTTTTAAACTAGATTTTTAATTGGTGCGAGTGGGAGGTTGTTTTCCATTGTTTTTAAGGGTTTCTATAGTTTAAGTGTTTGGGATGTTACGTATCTGAATTGAATGCTGCACGCCGCCAAGAGTCGCATATCGATTGGGGTGGCGTTGCAACGGCTACCAGATGTAGGAGTCCAGCCCCGATCTTGGTCGGGTGGTACGTATTTATTACCCTGCCTTGGGGTGATGCGCACGTAGGATGCACGTGGCTGCAGAAGGCTTGCATACGTGGCATTTTCCGGGGGTCAAGACAATACCTGCTCTTGGACATTGCCCTGTGGTTAATAGACAACCCACAACTAATTAAGGTCTGGGCTGGCGAAACCCATTGTTCCTGCCCTATCTCGGAGCCTTGACTCCGGGTGCCTAGCTTGTCCTGCTGTCTGGCGCGGCTTCTTTGCCCAACTTAATCTGTAGCCAGAAGCGGAGGATTGTGTATTTCCATTAGAGTCACCATCTCTGTTTTTTTTGCCCTGTTTCTATGTAGCCATCAGCCAAGGCTTTATGATTTGCCCCCCAAACTAACTAACTAACTAACTAACTAACTAACTAACTAACTAACTAACTAACTAACTAACTAACTAACTAACTAACTAACTAACTAACTAACTAACTAACTAACTAACTAACTAACTAACTAACTAACTAACTAACTAGCCCGTACCCCAATTGCCTTTCCTGCAAAGTCCGGTTGGTCCCCGGATCTGTCGAAGGAAGGCCAGGCGAACCCCTGGGGAAAGGTTTGGCCAATTATTCCCGTGGGCAACCCACAGGGTGGCTATACAAACAAACAAACACACAAGTAAGTAAGTAAGTAAGTAAGTAAGTAAGTAAGTAAGTAAGTAAGTAAGTAAGTAAGTAAGTAAGTAAGTAAGTATGTATGTATGTGTGTGTGTGTGTGTGTGTGTGTGTGTGTGTGTAAGTAAGTATGTGTGTGTGTGTAAGTAAGTAAGTAAGTAAGTGTGTGTGTGTGTAAGTAAGTAAGTAAGTAAGTGTGTGTGTGTGTAAGTATGTGTGTATGTGTGTATGTATGTATGTATGTGTGTAAGTAAGTAAGTAAGTAAGTAAGTAAGTAAGTAAGTAAGTAAGTAAGTAAGTAAGTAAGTAAGTAAGTATGTGTGTAAGTAAGTATGTATGTATGTATGTAAGTAAGTATGTGTGTGTGTAAGTAAGTATGTGTGTGTGTGTAAGTAAGTAAGTAAGTATGTGTGTGTGTAAGTAGTAAGTAAGTATGTATGTATGTATGTATGTGTGTGTGTATAAGTAAGTATGTATGTGTGTATGTAAGTAAGTAAGTAAGTAAGTATGTATGTGTGTGTGTGTGTAAGTAAGTAAGTAAGTAAGTAAGTAAGTAAGTATGTATGTATGCATGTATGTGTGTATGTGTGTAAGTAAGTAAGTAAGTATGTGTGTGTGTGTAAGTAGTAAGTAAGTATGTATGTATGTATGTATGTATGTATGTGTGTGTGTATAAGTAAGTATGTATGTATGTGTGTATGTAAGTAAGTAAGTAAGTATGTATGTATGTGTGTGTGTGTGTGTGTAAGTAAGTAAGTAAGTAAGTGTGTATGTGTGTAAGTATGTGTGTATGTGTGTATGTATGTATGTATGTGTGTAAGTAAGTAAGTAAGTAAGTAAGTAAGTAAGTATGTGTGTAAGTAAGTATGTATGTATGTATGTATGTAAGTATGTGTGTGTGTAAGTAAGTATGTGTGTGTGTGTAAGTAAGTAAGTAAGTATGTGTGTGTGTGTAAGTAGTAAGTAAGTATGTATGTATGTATGTATGTATGTATGTGTGTGTGTATAAGTAAGTATGTATGTATGTGTGTATGTAAGTAAGTAAGTAAGTATGTATGTATGTATGTGTGTGTGTGTGTGTAAGTAAGTAAGTAAGTAAGTAAGTAAGTAAGTAAGTAAGTAAGTAAGTAAGTAAGTAAGTAAGTAAGTAAGTAAGTAAGTATGTATGTATGTATGTATGTATGTGTGTAAGTAAGTAAGTAAGTAAGTAAGTATGTGTGTATGTGTGTATGTGTGTATGTAAGTAAGTAAGTAAGTAACCTCCTATTTCCAAGCCCATTTCTTTTCCCCCATAGAAGCCTTTAGGCTGCTGGGGAGGTGTGTAATATCCACCACCATCCGAACTGTTTAGGGGATGTGAAATTCCTATTACAGGATGCTGATTTTCCAGACTGGGGATGTGAAACCTTGGTGTAATGTAAGCTAGAGGAACAAGCATGACAACACTGCACCACGACGATTTTGCTACTGGGAATAACCCATGGGGTTTACGTTATAGCGAGTGTGCGGATCCCAAACCTGAACTCCGGATTTGCCTACCACGTGCAGATTTTAAGGCAGTGCTATAGCTGTTCAAACGGTCGGTCAAATGTATTTTTACATGGGAACACTGTAACAGGTGCAGCTACCACTAGGCCTGCTGCCGCCTCAGCTGAATCACGTCCCCTGGTGGCATGCATGCTCCAGCAGCGGCCCGGGCATGTCTGGGCAAGTCAGTGAGCTGATGTCAGAAATAGGTCTATAAGGCGAGATGGACCAAGGGCTTGTCTCTAGTGCGAAACCATCTTATTGGATGGCCATAAGGAATCTGTTTTGAGCTAAAGATGAGTAGGCGCAACTGTGTTAATAAACAGGACAATTTTTGCTATATTTGTGGCAAATATACCCAGTGGGATCAACGCAAGAACCTAACCAAGAGGGCGAGATTGGCTAACTGAAGATCCTGAGACCCTAGGCAGAATCAGACTTCAGATTTGGATTCGGCGCACTTGATTTAGCATCGGGCACATGGGTTAGACCAAGTAGCAGACAAGATTTATGTTTTTTTGTGATGCCGTGTAACAGAAGTTCCTTTTCCCATTTATTTAACTACATGGGTAACCTTGGGGCCCTGGTCAGGATCAAACTCACAACCTTTTGGGTTGCGGTACAGCAGTTTAGCCACTATGCTCCCCTTTGAAAAATTCAAATTGGGGCGTGGGCCCCACATTGGGAACCACGGTTTTAGTGTTGATTTGAAAGCTAAGCGCTTAAATTGGATTCAGGGTCTTTTCCTTTTCTTTCTTAGGAGGTCTCTAGCCATCATCCTCTCTTGGATTTCCATCACCTCCTCCGGGAATCCCAGAAGGAAGTCTTACGTTTGCAGAGGCAAATTGCCCTAAAGAGCATCAAGGCTCCCACGGGCCATCCACAGAGCCGGGTATTAGGATCGGGGCCCGCGGGGGCTTCCGGGACCCCCATCTGCCCCACTGGATTTTCCTCTGCCCGGGTCTCCCGGGGTCGGGGGCGAAGAGGGACGTACCCTGCCACGGAGGCAACGTACAAGGTAAGCCTGTTGGAAACGGGGTCCCCAAAATCCCGCGCTTTGTCGTTTTCCTAGGATTGTAGGACATTTTGTTTTATTTTAATTATGTATTGCATTTATATCCAGCCCTTTTTGGTTAAGATGCTGAACTTGATGACTAAAAGGTCGGCAGGCCAGCAGTTCAAGACCGGACTGCTGCGTGACGGAGTGAGCACCCATCTCTCTCCAAGCTCCTGCCAACCTCAAAAGCAAGAGATTACAAGTAGATCAATAGGTACCTCTTCAGTGGGGAAAGGAACAGTGTTCCATGTGCTGCTGCCTACCTAGCAGCTCAAAAAGCAAGAATTTGCAAGTAGATAAATAGGGACCGCTTTAGCAGGGAAGGTAAAAGCGTTCCATGTGCACCTGCCAATCTAGCAGTTCGAAAGCAAGAGACTGCAAGTAGATCAATAGGTACCTCTTCAGTGGGGAAAGGAACAGTGTTCCATGCGCTGCTGCCTACCTAGCAGCTCAAAAAGCAAGAATTTGCAAGTAGATAAATAGAGACCGCTTTAGCAGGGAAGGTAAAAGCGTTCCATGTGCACCCGCCAATCTAGCAGTTCGAAAGCAAGAGACTGCAAGTAGATCAATAGGTACCTCTTCAGTGGGGAAAGGAACAGTGTTCCATGCGCTGCTGCCTACCTAGCAGCTCAAAAAGCAAGAATTTGCAAGTAGATAAATAGGGACCGCTTTAGCAGGGAAGGTAAAAGCGTTCCATGTGCACCCGCCAATCTAGCAGTTCGAAAGCAAGAGACTGCAAGTAGTTAAATAGGTATCACTTCAGTGGGGAAGATAACAGTGTTCCATGTGCTCCTGCCAACCTAGCAGGTCGAGAGCAAGAAATAGCAAGTAGACAAATGTTAGATTTATTGATTGTATTGCATTATGTTGTTACATTTATATCACGCTGTTGTATTTAGATTTGATACTGTAATACTGTAATATATGTTGCCCCGTGGTGTGTTAGCGAAGGTAACAACGTTCCATGCGCTCCCGCCCACCTAGCAGTCCGAAAGCAAGAAATTGCAAGTAGATAAATAGGTACCGCTTTGGTGGGGAGTCTGTGATCTAGTCCTTTCCCATATAATAAATGGGTGGAGGGGCTAAAGGTAAAACTAAAGGTCAAGGTTTCCTTTGCTCGAAAGTCGTATCCGACTCTAAGGTTCAGTGCTCATCTCTGTTTCAAAGCCAAAGAGCCAGCGCTGTCTACTTCTGCAGATGTTTCTGTGGTCATGTGGCAGGCATAACTAGGCACCGGAGCGCACGGAACGCTGTTACCTTCCCACCGAAGTGGTACCTATTTATCTACTTGCAATGTCTTGCTTTCCAACTGCTAGGTTGGCAGGAGCCGGGACGAAGACGGGAGCTCATTCCGTCCTGCAGTGCTCGGGAATCGAACTGCTGACCTTCCGCCTCCCAGTCAGCGTCTCTGAGCCACTGCAGTCGTAAAATTAGGGGACTACAAAACCCAGCCTCCCCAACCAGGCTGGCTGATTCCCCGGGGCTGGGGATGCTGGATTTTGTCGAGCCGTCCTTCCCCAGGTTGCTCTGGAACCCGTGGCCCGCCGCGCCCCGGCGACGCGCCTGGGAGCACGTGCGAACGCCCGTCACGCGTCTATCCCCGGCTGGGCGGATCCACCGCAGGCTCGGATGGGGGGAGGCCGCCTCCCAGCTGGTTCCCCCCCCCCGTCCTCTGGCGCAGTGGTTTCTCCCGCCCGGAGCTTTCCATGGTGCTGAAAGCGGAGCCGCGCAGGTAACTCAGGATCGGGCGCAGGTAGTGGAGGATCGGATGGATGGATGGTTGGGGGGGGGCACAGGGAGTCCCCGGCTTTGCTAGGCGTTGGAGGGCCTTGCCTTGTGGGTCGCTTTGCCCCCCCCCCTGTTCAGGATCCCAGCTAGGGCCCTGGACCTGTCCTGGTGCTCCTGAGCATATGCAGAGCGCTTGCAAGAGGCAGAAAGCCAGGAGGCTGGGGTCATTTTCCAGAGTGCAGCGCCCTGTCCCCAAAAGCTTTGGAGCATCATGAGCCCCCGCAGCGGCTCAAGCGGCTAAGACTGGAAGGCGGCAGGTCAGCCGTTTGATACCCGAGGACTGCAAGATGGAATGAGCGCCCGTCTTTGTCCCGGCTCCTGCCAACCTAGCAGTTCGGAAGTGAGACATTGGGAGTAGATAAATAGGGGCCACTTCGGTGGGGAAGTAAACAGCGTTCCATGCGCGCCAGGTGTCTAGTCAAGCCTGCCACGTGTCCATGGAAACGTCTGCAGAAGCAGACAGCGCTGGCTCTTCAGCTTTGAAACAGAGATGAGCACTGAACCGTAGAGTTGGATATTATCCGGGGTGTGTGTGTGTGTGTGTGTGTGTGTTCCCGGCTTGGCCTCGGCTGGTCCCAGACACCCTCAAACTCGAGAACCAGACTGTCCCCCGCTGGCTGCCTTTTACCTGCTCTCACTGATCGGATGATCGGTCACCTCGTCCCCAGACTTCTGCTATATAAATGCAACAATAAATAAAATAAAATAAAACAAATAATGCCATTTCTTGCTCAATGTTGTTTGAAGCTCACCTGGACTGCTTTGTGCAGGCAATGGATTTGTTCAGCTGACCCTTCTCTCCTTTGCAGACCGCTCCGCGGGTGCTTCCTTTAGCCCAGGCACGGGAGGGAAATGGAAACCCCCTCCCTTTGAAAAAGGGGATCGCGCCCGCCACCCCAGAAATCAAACAGCAAGTCCAGCAGCTGGTGAGCTTCTTTCCATGTCTCTTTATTTTTAATTGTTTGAAGCTGCCTCCTTGGGGGAATTTTATATCATATCAGTGCTGGCCTTTAAAACCCTAGTGACTTTACTTTTACCTTTACCTTTACTTTCCCTGTTTACTGTTTACCTTTTACTTTTTACCATTTACCATTTACCATTTATCATTTACCATTTACCTTTTAACATTTACCATTTACCATTTACTGTTTACCATTTACCATTTACCATTTACCGTTTACCTTTTACCGTTTACCTTTTACCATTTACCTTTTACCGTTTACTGTTTACCTTTTACCTTTTACCATTTACCTTTTATCATTTACCTTTTACCTTTTACCTTTTACCTTTTACCTTTTACCTTTTACCTTTTACCTTTTACCGTTTACCATTTACCATTTACCATTTACCTTTTATCATTTACCTTTTACCATTTACCTTTTACCTTTTACCATTTACCCTTTACCGTTTATCTTTTACCTTTTACCTTTTACCATTTACCTTTTATCATTTACCTTTTACCATTTACCGTTTACCTTTTACCATTTACCGTTTACCTTTTACCATTTACCATTTACCGTTTACCTTTTACCATTTACCTTTTACCATTTACCTTTTACCATTTACCATTTACCGTTTACCGTTTACCTTTTACCATTTACCCTTTACCCTTTACCATTTACCTTTTACCATTTACCATTTACCATTTACCATTTACCTTTTACCGTTTACCTTTTACCATTTACCTTTTACCTTTTACCTTTTACCTTTTACCTTTTACCTTTTACCATTTACCCTTTACCCTTTACCGTTTACCTTTTACCATTTACCTTTTATCATTTACCTTTTACCGTTTACCTTTTACCATTTACCTTTTACCATTTACCGTTTACCTTTTATCATTTACCTTTTACTGTTTACCGTTTACCGTTTACCATTTACCTTTTACCGTTTACCGTTTACCTTTTACCATTTACCTTTTACCTTTTACCATTTACCATTTACCTTTTACCTTTTAATTTAATTATTCAGCTTGTATGCCACCCCACTCTCAGAGCGACTCCGGGTGGCTAACAAAGAAACAAAATATTGCAATTGCATGGTATCAAAAACAGTTACAATTACATAATATCAAAAACATTCCAGAGACATTTCAAAGAAACCGAATATCTCAATTACAATTACAAAATATCAAAAACATTCCAGAGACATTTCAAAGAAACCGAATATCTCAATTACAATTACGAAATATCAAAGCGTCACAATACGAAAACACTTCAATAATAAACTGAGATAATTAAACCATACAATGACTCAACGTCCTTTTGCCTCCTGACCTTCACCTTGCTGTTCTTGTTGTCCATTTGCTTTGCCAGGAGTCTGAGCTCCGGAAGAAGAGGAAACAATGTGAAAACCTTGAGTACGAAGTGAGGAAGCGGCACAAGCGATACGCGGAGCTTGTGAGTATCCAGACCCATGCGGGGGCTGCGTTAGCAGATGGGGAGGGCAAGGGGTATTTATCCCTTGGTTTGGACCAGGGTTGAAGGATTTTCCCCCTTCCTCCTTTAATTCCCAAAGTGCTTTCTCCCTCCCCCCAGCAGAGTTCACCTCGCCCCTCTGCCCAGCAGCCCAATGGGAGCGCTTCCTCCCTCCCCCCAGCACAGAGTTCACCCCACCCCTCTCCCCAGCAGCCCAATGGGAGCGCTTCCTCCCTCCCCCCAGCACAGAGTTCACCTCGCCCCTCTGCCCAGCAGCCCAATGGGAGCGCTTCCTCCCTCCCCCCAGCACAGAGTTCACCCCGCCCCTCTCCCCAGCAGCCCAATGGGAGCGCTTCCTCCTTCCCCCCAGCACAGAGTTCACCTCGCCCCTCTGCCCAGCAGCCCAATGGGAGCGCTTCCTCCCTCCCCCCAGCACAGAGTTCACCCCGCCCCTCTGCCCAGCAGCCCAATGGGAGCGCTTCCTCCCTTCCTCCCCCCAGCACAGAGTTCACCCCGCCCCTCTGCCCAGCAGCCCAATGGGAGCGCTTCCTCCCTCCCCCCAGCACAGAGTTCACCCCGCCCCTCTGCCCAGCAACCCAATGGGAGCGCTTCCTCCCTCCCCCCAGCACAGAGTTCACCCCGCCCCTCTGCCCAGCAGCCCAATGGGAGTGCTTCCTCCCTCTTCTCTTTGCTGTGATAAGTAGTTTTTTGGGTTGCAGTTTTGGTATTTGGTCTGTAAAAGGTTCGCCATCGCTGTTCTAGGAGATCCAGTTTCAGGAAGTGCGAGGCGATAATGCCCGTCTCTCAGAGGAGAACGCGTTGCTCCTGGGGCAAGTGGAATGGATAGAGAAGGTATGTTCTGCAGCCAGAACGTTGTGAGTTATGGGGTGGTACAGAAACGGAATTGCTATTGCTATATCCTTGTTAAATAGAACCATGTTCTAATGACGGGCTATCTACGATGTCTGTTTCTGCCTCTAGGCTCTCTCATGGTCTCCTTCATGGTCTCCGTGAATCCACACGAATGGGTTTACTGTGCATAGATGTGGATTCACAGGGGACCACGAAGAAGAAGGACAGTTACAGGTAAGCCACCTGTCCTTATAGAGCCCCGGGGGTGCAAGGGATAAACTGCTGCCCTGCAGCCAAAACGCTGTGAGTTCGATCCTGACCAGGGCTCAAGGTTGACTCAGCCCCTTCCATCCATTCCGAGGCCGGTAAATGAGTCCCCAGCATGTAGTTGGGGGGGGGGGGCAAAAAAATGCTAACACACCCATTTCTTGGCTAGTCAGTTTTCTTATTCCAGTGGGGTTTTCCCCTCCTCTTGCAATGTCGATCCATTCTCGCCTTCTCTCCCCTCTTCAGGTCCAATCCCAAAATGCGGACCTGAGGCTCCAGGTGGCCGTGGTGAGCGAGGAACGGGATTCGGCCCTCCAGAAGACCCGGGAACTGGAAAGCAGGCTGGAGAGCCTCAGGCAGGCGTTGAAGGTGGGCGTGGGAAAGGCGGCCTCCCGGCTTCTTTTAGGGGGGCGGGGGGGCTCAATTGGGAATGATTGCACCCTAAAAAACAGGGGGTTTCAGCATGTGGCCCATGGGACGGATGCAGCCCATGGCACCGTTTCATGTGCCCCCCCTGCCTCCACCACACCAGGAAGTAGTGTGCACACTGAGGCTTCTGGGGAATGAAGTCCCTTGGTGGGGCCTGGGCCCCGATTTAGGGAAACACTGGTCTAGACCAGGGGTTCCCAACCTTTTCAAGCCGGGGCCCGAGTCACACTCTCTCAGTCCGCTTTGATGACTGGATGGCCATTTTGCCCAGCCTGCACGATGGAGGGTGGCCATTTTGTCCTAACAGCTTCAAAGGGGGCACTCGTGTTGTTTCTCAAATGCCCTTAGAGTGGTGCTGCATGACGGAGTGAGCTCCCATCTCTGTCCCAGCTCCTGCCAGCCTAGCAGTTCAAAATCAAGAATTTGCAAGTAGCTTCAGGAGGAAAGATAACAGCGTTCCGGAGTCTAGTCTTGCCTGCCACATGACCGTGGAAATGTCTGCAGATTCAGACAGTGCTGGCCCTTTGCCTGTCAATAGAGATGAGCACCAAACCTTTAGAGTCAGATACGACTGGCTTTCGGGCAAGGGCGACCGTTCCCTTTACTGGAAAGTAACTTTTCCAAAACGTGGCATCACCAAAATCTCCCTTTTAACGCTTCTCTTCCAGCACATGAGAGATGTCGCGGAACGGAGGCAACATCTGGAGCATGAACATGAGACGGCGTTGCAGGCGTTGCAGAAGAAACAGGAGGAAGTCAGGCATCTTCAACAGGTGAGCAGTTCTACAGGTAAAGCTCTCGTCCGTTTTCTGCTCAATCCCCCTGACGTCATGAATCCCACCTGAATGCAAGCCATGGCATAGAAGATCCATAGCAACAACCCAATTCTAGCCCATTGCTGCCTTGGATGAGGAGCGGGTCTTTTGTAAAGTTAACGGCTCTTAATTCCCATTTGGAGACCTAGAGCCCCCCCAGATCCTTTGCATTACAGGAGGAACAATGGGTGGCTCTCCCTGCCCGGAAACGTCACTAGCGATGTAAACAGTGCCATAAAACCTCCTGGAGAAACACCCTTTAGAAGTTACTTTTGGAAGTAACGCCCCTTTCCTCGTCACAAAAAGTAGCACTGGTTGGAAAGTACAGCAGCTTTGATTGCAACTGGTTGTTGCAATGTGTAACCAGACCTATGTAACAATGCAACTAGTTCCACCCAAACTCCAGGATGTTAACTGTCTTGTTTCGAACCCAGGCCCAGGCTGAAGCCCGGAAGGCGCATGAAGGGGCCGTCCAGCTCTTAGAGGTAAAGCTCTTCGGAAGTAATAAAACAGGCAGGCAGACTTTGGACATGCCAGTTTGGCCAGGGGAAGACGTCAATCCACTGCGGGTTTTGCTCCAAACTTTACAGGTGCTATCCAAGGTGCTGAAGTTCCTGCTTTGAAAGGGTTCAGCGCTTCAGGATGGATCTGTCAAAGTCCAGATCGAATTTTTTTAAAAAAATAATGGGATTTTGGGAGTCAGTTGATCCTGTGTGCCATCAGATGCCTTTTATTTTATTTTATAGTATTTTATTTTGGGATGTATTTGGCTGGTCTTTTTTTATTTATTTGTTGTGTGTTTTGTTGTGTTATTTGATATTTATATGTACACCACCCAGAGTGGGAAATTTCCCAAATGGGTGGTATAGAAATGAAAATAAATGAATGAATGAATGAATGAATGAATGAATGAATGAATGAATGAATGAATAAATAAATAAATAAATAAATAAAAATGAATGAATGAATGAATGAATGAATGAATGAATAAATGAATAAATGAATAAATAAATAAATAAATGAATGAATGAATGAATGAATGAATGAATGAATGAATGAATGAATAAATAAATAAATAAATAAATAAATAAATAAATAAATAAATAAATAAATAAATAAATAAATAAATAAATGAATGAATGAATGAATGAATGAATGAATGAATGAATATTCTTTGCTCATTTCCCCCATTTTTCTTTTCTTAACAGGAATCCCTGGACTGTATGCAGGTATTCCTAATTTCTCTCTAAATCTCATCCCCCCCCCATGTCCTCCCCACTCTTCCCCAAAAAATCCTATTTCCTTCCCCAGAAAAAGTTTGGAACAGAATCCTAAAACTTTCCAGAACTTTTGCAAAAGAAGGGAGAAGGGAAGGCGTAAAGAAAAAAACAAAACCAAAATACATTCTGGGTTTATTTGCTCCCTGTTTCAAACTTGATCCACCCCTCGCCGAAACGAGAGCAAGCTTCTGAGTCACACAGAGATCTTCCTCTAAGCAGAAGCAGTCTCACACACAGCCACGAAGCAGCACATCTGGATAGATAGACACAGACAGACAGATAGGCAAAGGCAAAGGTTTCCCTTGCTCGAAAGCCAGTCGTATCCGACGCTAGGGTGCGGTGCTCATCTCTGTTTCTAAGCCGAGGAGCCAGCGCTGTCTGTTTCTGCAGACGTTTCCGTGGTCATGTGGCAGGCATGACTAGACACCGGAGCGCACGGAGCGCTGTTACCTTCCCACCGAAGTGGTCCCTATTTGTCTACTTGCAATTTCTTGCTTTCGAACTGCTAGGTTGGCAGGAGAGACAGATAGGAATATATTTATTTGAACAGGTAGGTAGGTTATCGATTTGCACATCTGGATAGACAGACACAGACAGAGAGAACTATATTTATTTGCACAGACAGATATTATATCTATCTTATTCCTATTTAAGACGCAGTAGTAAAGTACTCTTGAAGCGCAAGTTACCAACGTAAGTGTGACGAAAGACGATGAAATCTTGAAGGAATCCGTTAGGTTCTCGATATCCTGAAGGAATGACAGTAGAGCCTCCATGGAGAGCAGCAATATATCTTTGAACCATTGTCTCCCCCCCCCTCTCTGTGGGGTGTGTGATGCTCTATCTAGACGATTGATTTTCTCCTCTTGCCCCACCTGTGGGCTTCCCGAAATAGCCGTGTTGGGATAGGGATGCGCCTTCCTCCTTTCTGCCTGGATTCCTCTTTGGATTTAGGGATTGTCTATCCTAGACTTGCCCAGGCCTTGCTGCTAATTCTCTTTCCCCGGTCGGTTAGGCCCGGGTGCAGGAGCTCGAGGACCAGTGCCAAAGCCACACGGAGCAGTTCCAGTTCCTTTCGCGAGAGCTCACGCACTTCCCCCTGCCAGCGGCCAGGGCTGGGCCCCCGCCGCCCCCGCCCCAAGTGACGCCTGAGGTTGCCTTTGCCGCCCGCTGCCCGTCTCCTCCTCAGCTCCTGGAGAACCGCAAGGAGAAAGGTAAGCTCGGGGAGGGTGTCCTTTACGGCTCGATGGGCCAAAACTGGCCTGCTGAACCGCATGACCAGCCCACGCCCCAAAAGGTTTGGGCACCCCTGTGCTAGGCGTCCCTTCTGACCCCGTTCTTTAATATGGAAACTCCCCTCTTGTGCAGTGCGGGTCTAACATGTGGCGCTTGGGGTTTCAGATCCAGAACTTCTCTCCGTGACCCCCTGCTGCAACCCCAAAGTTCAGGATGAAGGGGCGGCCCCTCGACCCTCCGGCCTCATGGTCCCCGCCACGGCCAGGAGTCCAGAGGGCCACGTCTCTCCCGTGTCTTCCAAGAGAGCCGTCAAGAAACCAGAGTCTCAATCCAGTTCCTCGAGGTCGGAATCCATACCTACCGCCAGCCCCAAATCCTGCCCCACCCCAGAGGTGAGTCCCTGGGCTGGAGGCGGGATATCCGTCTTTGGAGGTCAATAGACAGGAGCGCCTTTAAGCATGTGCAGAGTGCTTTAAACACACACACAACCACCACACCCAAGAACTTCAGGTTCTCTGGATATAAACCCAACTCCCAATAAGGGAAACTGAAAGTTGCAGCTTATTTAAGAAATGTGAAGCCTTCGATGGGTTACTCGCATCTTTTCCTTAACACGCCACCCAGGCCTTCCAGGCTCATCCCTAGTTGTTTGCATGTGTAGGAAAGCACAGTGGGCCCAACGTGCACAAACTGTAGAACTCCAGAGTCAGCAGAGTGTGCGTGTGTGTGTGTGTGTGTGAAATAATTCTCTGTCACACTCATGGGGGGGGTGGTCTGATTGTCTGGAGAAAAGCTAACTTAACAAGATGTGGAATTGGGGGGTCTGTCTGTCTATCCAACTGCAAATAGATCTATCTGTGTCTCTGTCTCCAACTCTCTGTCCACCCCTCCTCTTGTTCTTTCTTTCTTTCCTTCTTTCTTTCTTCAAATTCAATTCAAATTCAAATTCAAATCTTCCTTTCTTTTTCTTCCTTCCTTCCTTCCTTCTTTCTTTTTTCTTCCTTCCTTCCTGCTTTTCTTCCTTCCTTTCTTTTTCTTCCTTCCTTCCTTCTTTCTTTCTTTTTTCTTCCTTCCTTCTCTCTCTTCCTTTCTTTTTTCTTCCTTCCTTCTTTCTTTCCTTCCTTACTTCTTTCTGATCTCTCTCTCTTCCTTCATTCCTTTTCTTCCTTCCTTCCTTCTTTTTCTTCCTTTTCTCTCTCTTCCTTCCTTTCTTTTTCTTCCTTCCTTTCTTTTTCTTCCTTCCTTCTTTCTTTCTTTCCTTTCTTCCTTCCTTATCTCTCTCTTTCTTCCTTCATTCCTTTCCTTCCTTCCTTCCTTTATTTCTTTTTTTCTTCCTTCTTTCTTTTCTTCTCTCTCTCTTCCTTCCTTCCTTCCTTCCTTATCTCTCTCTTTCTTTCTTCCTTCATTCATTTCCTTCTTCCTTCCTTTTTTCTTCTTTCCTTCCTTCTTCCTTCCTTCCTTTTTTCTTCTTTCCTTCTTTCCTTTCTTTTTTTCTTCCTTCTTTCTTTTCTTCTCTCTCTCTTCCTTCCTTTTTTCCTTCCTTCCTTCCTTCTTTCTTTATCTCTCTCTCTCCCTTCCTTCCTTTTTACTTCCTTCCTTCATTCTTTCCTCTTCCTTCCTTTGGGACAAAACTTACCCCAAACCATGCACTCTTTGTCTCAATCCCCAAACAAGGTTCAATACTGTCAGTGCCTCAGGTGGCCCTAAATTGGGAGCCCTTTCCCCCCAGGCGGAAGCGCGGCCTTCCTCTTCCTCTTCCTCTTCCTCTGCCCTCCTGGCTGGAGAATTTCCCCATCTTTCTTTACCTTCTGCTTTTCTGTAGGTGGACACGGCGAGCGAGATGGAAGATCTGGACATCGATAGTGTCTCCCTGGTCCCGGAGACGGAGACCCCGAGCCCCGTAAAACTCCGGGTTTTCCTCGCTCGATACAGGTAGGGTTGCGACATCCGGGGGGGGGGGAGTGTGTCCTATAGACCCCCATGAATTATGCCTCAAAAGTCTCCAAACGCCTCCCTTTTTGAAAGCAATGTCATCCCATTATTTAGCCCTACACTCCATGTATCCGTGTATCCATAATTTATAGTATTTTATTTAGATGTATAGCCTGCCCAGCCAGAGTGAACTCACTGACCCCTGTAAAGTTGGCGCTCCTAGTGTCTACCGCAGGGGTGCCCAAACTACGGTCTGTGGGCCAGATCTGGTCCTCAACAGCAATTCATCCGACCCATGCCACCCTCGTCGCTCCCAGAAGCAAAACGTGCCTGTGCGGGCACATTTTACTTCCACTTCCGGGAGCGACGAGAGTGGCCCGGGCCAAACGAATTGGTATCAGGGGCCAGATCTGGCCCACGAGCCATAGTTTGGGCTCTCCTGGTTTAAGCAGAGAAAATGGCAGCCTAAAATCTATCCCATCCGGTTGCAAAACATATCTGTTGCAAAACAGATTGCAAGGCATGTTTTGCTTCCGCTTCTGGTGGGAGGAACCATGTGACTGGCCCGCTGAACCTCATGTCCGGCCCATGGCCTGAAAGGTTTGAGCACCCCTGCTCTACTGTGAGAGAATTTGTTCCATCCACCCACTCATCTGTGCATACCTGCCACATTTTGGATTTGGAAATAAGGGAAATTTCCCGTCCAATATGGGATACTTGACAGTTATGCTTACCCTGTGCTGCCCTCCAATGGCGGCAATAGGGCATTGCAGCCTAATTAATAAGGGATGACGGTGGGAAAGAGGGTACAATAAGGGTTTTCCCCGGCCAATACGGGATACTTGACAGCTATGCTTACCCTGTGCTGCCCTCCAATGGTGGCCATAGGGCATTGCAGCCTAATTAATAAGGGATGATGGTGGGAAAGAGGGTAAAATAAGGGGTTTTCCCGGCCATTAAGGGATACTTGACAGCTATCCTTATCCTGTGCTGCCCTCCAATGGTGGCAATGGGGCATTGCAGTCTAATTAATAAGGGAAAGAGGGTAAAATAAGGGGTTTTTCTGGACAATAAGGGATACTTGACAGCTATGCATCTGTGTCCATCTTCTCTATCTCCATCCACCCATTTTCTTTATAGATCCATCTATCCATCTAACAACTCTTCCTGCCTCCTTTCCAGTTATAACCCTTTTGCCGGCCCCAATGAGAACCCCGAAGCAGAACTCCCATTGACGGCAGGCGAATCTATTTACGTCTATGGGGACATGGATGAAGACGGCTTCCTTGAAGGTATGGGTGCCCATTAGGTTGACGGCACGGGAATGGGAAGCAACTGATTCCTTCCTCAAAGGTTGCATGCCCATCCTAGGCCCTGGGCGAGAAAGCAGAGGAGTCCATCTCTCCTGCTGGCCCCATAGAATATTTACTACAGGAGTTCTCAACCTTTTAAAGCCAGGGGCCATTGGGTCACGCTCCCTCAGACAGCTTCGGGGGCCGGACGGCCATTTTGCCCTTCCTCCACCACATGGCACTTCCGGACCACATGAAAAGGTGTCGTGGGCCGCATCTGGTCTGCAGGTTGAGAATCCCTGGTTTACTATGTAGATTCCCCACACACACACACACTTAAACCTGCAAAAGAAGCTGAGCTTTGTGCTCTGATGATTATCCCAGAGCCATTCGTTCTCTCTTTTAATATATTTACACCAATCCACACTTTTTTGCTACTGGAGGGAGCACTCTTTCTAGATACGGGATCAGCGTCTCATCTTGCAGATCCCCCCTGATATCCTTGTGCTCTTCCGTTCCTCTCCAGGAGAGCTGATGGATGGCCGCAGAGGCCTGGTCCCCTCCAACTTTGTGGAGCGTGTCTCGGACGATGACCTAGTGACCTTCTTTCCCGGCGACCTCCATGACCTTTCCCATAGCTCGCCGCTGGAGCATGGCTTTCTCAGTACAAGCCTCAGCAGCGGAGAGAGAAGCGATTACTCTGCCGAGGAGCTCAGCCTCAGCACCGCACCCTCCAGGCTGGAGGGAGACCCGGGGTCCCCCTCCGCAGTTGTGCCTTATCCCCGAAAAGTGGCCCTCATCAAACAGTTCGGTTCCGGCCTCCTGGTGGGATGGGAGCCCCCCTTAGTGCCCACTGGCGGCCCGGAGATCCAGAGCTACAATGTCCTGGTGGACGCCGAGACGCGCCAAAACGTGAAGGCTGGCGGCCAAGCCAAAGCCGTGCTCGAGAAGCTGGACTTGAACGGCCGGGCGTACCGGATCTCTGTGCAAAGTGTGGCTGAGAAAGGCCTCTCTGACAGCCTGCGGTGCACCTTCCTGGTGGGGAAGGATTTCGCCGTGGCACCCGGCCGGCTTGCGACCCGGAGCGTGATGGCCACGTCGGCCGAGATCTCTTGGGCACCCAGCAATAGTAACTTCCCACATGCAGTGTCCCTTGATGGGGAAGAGCGGGGCATCGCCAAAGCCGGGGTCTATTGGTATGCCTTCCACGACTTGAAGCCCGGCACGTCGTACGTGGCCCGAGTGGAAGCCCAGCCTCAGGGCGGGTTCTGGGAATCCTTCCGGGAACAGCCCTTGGGGGCCGAGATCCGCTTCGCCACGACCCCGGCAGGTGAGTCGAATCCTCAGGTGAGTGCTGTGTGAATGGGAGTGAGCGCCCGTCGTCTGCATCCCAGCTCCTGCCAAGCTAGCACTTCGAAAGCAAGATATTGGCAAGTAGATAAACAGGTACCGCTTGGGCGGGAAAGGTAACAGCGTTCCATGCATCTAGTCATGCCTGTCCCATGACCACAGAAGCGTCTGTAGGTGCAGACAGCATACCTGTCATGTTTTGGATTTGGAAATAAGGGAAATTTCCTGGCAAATAAGGGATACTTGACAGTTATGCTTATCCTGTGCTGCCCTCCAATGGCGGCAATAGGGCATTGCAGTCTAATTAATAAGGGATGACGGCGGGAAAGAGGGTAAAATAAGGGGTTTTCCTGGCCAATAAGGGATACTTGACAGTTATGGCAGACAGTGCTTGCCCCTGGACTGTAAACAGAGATGAGCACTGAGCCCTAGAGTTGGACACAACGGGCTTTCGAGTAAGGGAGACCTTTAATAAGAAGGAAATAAAGCAGACCAGGCCTGGCTCTCTCATTGGGCAGGTTGGTAGAATTGCCTCGGGCGGCAGAAACGGCTCTGTCACTGAGGCCTTTGGCTCTTTTTTTGTGGATGGATGCATTGTCAGTCAAGATAGGAAGGTAAGTAGGTTTGTTGGCAATGAAGATGAATGGATGGAGGGATGGACGGACAGATGGAGAGATGGAGAGATGGAGAAAGAGAAAAATGCTGGATGGATGGATGGATTGACGGATGGACGGACACCGCAAACAACTCAAAACCATTAATTCATCATCCACAAGGAAATATTTTGCCTCCCCCCCCCACCGCATCCTATAGGGTCCCCCGAGGCTCCCTTGGACGTGCGAGTAGAACCTGGCCCCACACCAGGCATCCTGGTCATCAGCTGGTTGCCCGTCACCATCGACACGGAAGGATCGTCCAATGGGGTGCGGGTCACTGGGTACGCCATATACGTCGACAGGCAAAAGGTATGTCCCTTCCGTCAGGCCCGGCCGGTGGTAAACCGAGGTGGGGAGTTTGTTGGTTTAGCCCACGGCAAAAAAGGACCACCGATAGGCGGTTGGAGGGGGGGCGCAAATAAAGATGCATTGCTTAGCTAGCACACCTTATATCCAAACCTGAACATCATATATGTCTAATCTGTTGCTCTTTGTCCTAACACAGTGATGGCGAACCTTGGCACTCCAGCTGTTCTTGGACTTCAATTCCCAGAAGCCCAAGCCTCTGTGAATCCACACAAATGGGGTTGACTGCGCATACGTGCAGCAAAACCATTTGTGTGGATTCACAGAGACTTGGGCATCTGGGGATTGAAGTCCAAGAACAGCTGGAGCGCCAAGGTTCGCCATCCCTGGACTAATGCTTCAGGGCTTTGCCTGTTGAAGGATACCCCAGGATTTTCTTTGCCTGCTTGGCCGTTGACCGCTGGCCTTCTCTCTCTCCTCCTTCCAGTTGATGGAGGTCACTTCACCGACGGCCGGCAGTGTTTTGGTCGAGGTCTCCCAGCTCCAAGTCTTACAGGCATGCCGGGAAGTGTCTGTAAGGACCGTATCGCTTTACGGAGAATCCCTGGACTCGGTGCCGGCTCAGATCCCTTTAACGTTGTTAGAAAGCACCGGGGCTTCATCGTCATCTGAGCGTCTCAGCCCTGGCTCGCGGTTTTCATGTGGGGATGGCCGGAGTTCCCCCGCTTTGGCCACTTCCCAGGCCGGTGGCTCGGACCGGTCTCCTGCCACTGGCCTTCTGGTCAACAGATTCACTGGCCAGGGTCGCACTGACGGCAAGAAGGGCGAGGACGTCTTAAGACCGGAGACATCAGATCCACCGTCGAAAGAAGAAACGGATATGCGTGGGCCGTCGGCCGGAAATCCGGCCATGCTCATGGAGGTGGCTCACAAAGGACCCAGAGGAAACAGCCAGGTAAGCAGGATGGGTGGGAGTTACCTGGCCTTTCTTTACGGAGGCATTTGGAAGGTAGGGGAGGATTATCTATCTATCTATCTATCTATCTATCTATCTATCTATCTATCTATCTATCTATCTATCTATCACATTATTTTATTCTTTTATTGACAAGACAAAACATAAAAAGGGAAAATAAAAGGGATGACAATAGGTAAAGGTTGCCTTTGCTCAATAGCCAGTCGTACCTGACTCTAGGGTTCAGTGCTCATCTCTGTTTATAGCCAAAGAGCCAGCGCACACATTTCTGTGATGTGGTAGGCATGCCTCAACATGGAACGCTGTTTACCTTCCCACCGAAAGGGGTCCCTATTTATCTACTTGCAATGTCTTGCTTTCAAACTGCTAGGTCGGCAGGAGCTGGGACAGACGACGGGAGCTCACTCTGTCATGCGGCATTCAGGGCTCGAACTCCGGCCTTCCAGCCAGCGAGTTCAGCATCTTAACCACGTGAGCCACCGCAGTCCCAGAATATGGGATTTATAATAATATGGCAATAATACGATGACAAAACTCGCTAACCAAAGCTCTATGGCAGCCTGGGACTGTGGTGGCTTCGTGGTTAAGATGCTGGGCTTGATGACTGGAAGGTCGGCAGGTCACCAGTTCAAGACCCGAGTGCTACATGGCCCAGCTCCTGCTAACCTAGCAGTTCGAAAGCAAGAGATTGCAAATAGATAAACAGGTGCCACTTTAGTGGGAAGGTAACAGTGTTCTGTGCACTTTGGCCTCTAGTCATGCCTGCCACGTGACCATAAATACAGGCAGTGGCAGCTCTTGGACCATAAATCGAGATGAGCACCAAACCCTAGAGTCGGACACGACTGGTTTTTGAACAAGGGCGGCCATCACCTTTGACCTTTACATTCATCCTAACAGGTTGTCCTACCCGAAGTAGTTTTGGCTGTGGCTGCTTCAACTGCTTTATTTTTCAGGGAGGGACGGAGAACCCAGACAGCCGTGCCCGCGCACCGGAATTGTGTCCGAACCGTCCCATGGAACGCGATCCGGAAGTGCCATCACCCGAAAGAAAGGCAGGCAACGTTCGAAGCCTTCCGGGTGCACAAATGCCGCCGCCGCCTGGCCGGATTTCCCCGCCAGGAGAGGACGAGGCTGGCGGCTGGGGCCAGAATGAGAGGCCAGACCTTGACTCGGTGAATGGGTCGTCAGGGAGGGCGAAGGCGAAGAAGGATCTCTCCTGGGAGGAGCCCCCCGGCATGGCCTTGCCCAGAGCGCGGAGAGAGGTGGGCATCCATTGCGGTGAAAGAGTGATGAGAGCGCCAGCAGCAGATTCATGGGTTTGGCAAAGGGATCCAGTTCAGCCATGGTTGTGTGTGAACTGGTTTCCCTCTGGATGCAAATATTGCATTGCCCCCCATCCATCTTTTCTCTCTGTGTCCTTCCTTCCTTCTCCGTCTCTAGATCTTGTCTATCTCAATCTATCTATCTTCCTCCCTCCCCCCAGCACAGAGTTCACCCCGCCCCTCTGCCCAGCAGCCCAATGGGAGCACTTCCTCCCTCCCCCCAGCACAGAGTTCGCCCCGCCCCTCTGCCCAGCAGCCCAATGGGAGCGCTTCCTCCCTCCCCCCAGCACAGAGTTCACCCCATCCCTATGCCCAGCAACCCAATGGGAGCGCTTCCTCCCTCCCCCCAGCACAGAGTTCACCCCGCCCCTCTGCCCAGCAACCCAATGGGAGCGCTTCCTCCCTCCCCCCAGCACAGAGTTCACCCCATCCCTATGCCCAGCAACCCAATGGGAGCGCTTCCTCCCTCCCCCCAGCACAGAGTTCACCCCGCCCCTCTGCCCAGCAACCCAATGGGAGCGCTTCCTCCCTCCCCCCAGCACAGAGTTCACCCCATCCCTATGCCCAGCAACCCAATGGGAGCGCTTCCTCCCTCCCCCCAGCACAGAGTTCACCCCATCCCTATGCCCAGCAACCCAATGGGAGCGCTTCCTCCCTCCCCCCAGCACAGAGTTCACCCCATCCCTATGCCCAGCAATCCAATGGGAGCGCTTCCTCCCTCCCCCCAGCACAGAGTTCACCCCGCCCCTCTGCCCAGCAACCCAATGGGAGCGCTTCCTCCCTCCCCCCAGCACAGAGTTCACCCCATCCCTATGCCCAGCAACCCAATGGGAGCGCTTCCTCCCTCCCCCCAGCACAGAGTTCACCCCGCCCCTCTGCCCAGCAACCCAATGGGAGCGCTTCCTCCCTCCCCCCAGCACAGAGTTCACCCCATCCCTATGCCCAGCAACCCAATGGGAGCGCTTCCTCCCTCCCCCCAGCACAGAGTTCACCCCGCCCCTCTGCCCAGCAACCCAATGGGAGCGCTTCCTCCCTCCCCCCAGCACAGAGTTCACCCCATCCCTATGCCCAGTCGCCCAATAGGAGCGCTTCATCCATCCCCCAGCACAAAGTTCACCCCGCCCCTCTGCCCAGCAGCCCAACGGTAACATTTCCTTCCTCCCCTGTTGCTGTTTTGGCGCTTTGTGATAAATAAGTGGGTTTTGGGCTGCAGTTTGGGCACTCGGGTCTCTTAAAAAATTTGCCATTTGCTATTTGGACTAGATAAAGTTTGCCCTTGCTTGAAAGTCAGTCATATCCAGCTCTCGGGTTCAGTGCTCATCTCTGTCTCTAGCCAAAGAGGCAGCACTGTCTGCGCCTGCAGACGTTTCCGTGGACACGTGGCAGTCATGCTTTGACACCGGAGTGCACGGAACGTTGCTTACCTCCCCACCAAAGTGGTACCTGTTTATCTACTTGCAATTTCTTGATTTCGAACTGCTTAGGTTGGCATGAGCTGAGACATGTTGGGAAAAAAACTATATAATATATTTCTGACAAGACCTTGAGCTCACTCCGTCGTGGAGCATTCAAGTCTCGAACGCTGACCTTCCAGTCGTCAAGTTCAGCGTCTTAACCACTAAGCCACCGCAGTCCGTAGCTGTATCTCTAGATCTTCTCTACCTCCATCCAACCCTCCATCCACCCATCTATTGTCTTCTCTCTCCCTCGGGAGCCCATAAACCACCGACCCTGGGCTTAAATCGTCCACTGACCAGGGCTTTCTCCGACAGGGAGAGAAGAGGTCGGATCCAGGCAACCGCCCGCTGAACCTCCTGTCCGACCACAGCCGCGGGTCGGACCTCTCTGATATTATGGAGGAGGACGAGGAGGACGAGGATGGAGAGAAACGCTACAACCCTCAGGCCGACTGTCCCGGGCGAGGAAACGGAGAGAAGGTAAATGTCCTCTAAAATGTTTCAGGAGGACCGGCTCAATTGGCCGCCTGAGGCCACCTTCCGTGCCAGGGTCCCTTAACAGGTTTATTGGGTTAATAATTACATTTCTAGCCAGTTTCTTTTTCTATGAGACGTTTTGGGGTTCCTGAAGGAGAGGCTGTTTGGTGCAGTGGTTAGAGCAAACCTGGGGAAGCCAGGGCAGGCAGGGTGGAAAGCCAGCCGTATCCGACTCTAGGGTTCAGTGCTCGTCTCTGTTTCGAAGCCGAAGAGCCAGCGCTGTCTGCTTCTGCAGACGTTTCCGTGGTCATGTGGCAGGCATGACTAGACACCGGAGTGCGCGGAACACTGTTTACCTCCCCACCGAAGCGGTCCCTATTTATCTACTTGCAATTTCTTGCTTTCGAACTGCTAGTTTGGCAGGAGCTGGGGCTCACTCCATCGTGCAGTACCCTGGAATCGAGCTCCAACCTTCCAGTCATCAAGTGAAGCATCTTAGCCACTTGAGCCACTGCAGTCCCTTGCAAAAGCAAACATAGAACTCAAACACTGTAGCGCTGCCTAACCTTGGAAGGGCAATTCGGAGCTGTTCCCTTTACAAAAGCCTCGCTCTGTAATGGTTGATGCAGCCCGAAACCACTGCCTGAGGTTTTGGACTCTCCTTACGGAACGGGACTGCGGTGACTCAAGTGATTAAGACGTTGAACTCAACGCCTGGAAGGTGATCGTTCAATTCCCGAGTCCTGCACAATGGAGTGAGCTTCTGTCTCTGTCCCAGCTCCTGCCAACCTAGCCGTATGAAAGCAAGACATTGCAAGTACTGTACTGTAGATAAATAGGGACCACTTCGGTGGGAAGGTAAACAGCGTTCTGGTGTCTAGTCATGCCTGCCACATGTCCACGGAAACGTCTGTAAACACAGACAGTGCTCTTTGGCTATAAACAGAGATGAGCACTGAACCCTAGAGTCAGATACTACTGGCTTTCAAGCAAGGGCAACCTTTACCTTTGCTACAGGATGGGATATTTACGTGTACTGTACTGTCTAGACAAGCACGCACCCTTCCAAATTTACTCCTTAACCTCTCTAGCCTCATCCAGATGTTCCTTCCCAACCCTGATCCAGATGTTCCTTCTCAACAAGGCCAAATTTCTAGGGCAAAGTGACTTTCCCAGTAGGGTCGAAGGGGTGGCAGCTGCTTCTCACTGTATCTCCCTAGTGCCTGCTGTTTGAAGATAGAGTGCTTTTGGAAATGGAGGCTCCAATTTGGCAGGCAATGTTTTTGCAAACTTGCACGCAACATCTGTTTGTTCTCTTTTGAGTCCTGAGAAACTGAACCTTCAAGTACCTTCATTTTGGGAACCTAGAAATGCCCCCCGCCCCTTTCAAAAGCTTCCTCGTGGGGCCTTTCAAACCCTCCAAATCAGTCATTTCTCAGAAGCCTCCGCTGCCCAAGGGGAGTCTGGGTTTTGTAGTCCAAACCCCGCCAATCCGCCTTCTTCCGTCCCAAACATCTGGACGGGCCAAATAACATTGGTTGCCATTTTCCTACCCTGTCTTTATGATTCCCTGCAACGACCGGGATTTCCGCCCCGAAGACGTAGAAAAGCGGTGTTAAATCGGAATCGAATGCTTATGCCCCATGCTTGGCTTCTTCTGCAGTCGGAGAAGCATTTGGGACCAAAGGTCTAAAGGTACGGTGAACGATACTCGCACGGAGCCAGGGGGTCACAGGTGGGTTGAAATTTGTGCAAATATTTCTGGACCAGGTTCTGACCGAGCAGGAACTCTGGAAGGAAAACCCGTCCTTGCCACCGACGCCGTGTCTTTCTCGCGATCCATGTGCCGGACATGTACCTCCGGTGGACTTCTTGGGTTGCTTTTCCAGGAGTATTTTGGGGACCCTTCTTTCGAATCCGCTTCTTGCAATGCCATCAGAAGATGCCCAGATGAAACCTCCTCCACGACAGGGGAAAAAAAAAGACCGTCCCTCTTAATCTACACCTAACCTAAGGCCCGTGGGCCAGATCCGGCCTGCAGTGCTATTTCATGTGCCTCCCCCACCTCTCCAAAGGCATTCGAGAAACAAAACGTCCACCCCTTTGAAGCAATTGGGACACAATGGCCACCCCCATCGTGCAGGCAAGGGGGAAATGACCATCCGGCCCTTGAAGCTGGCAGAGAGTGTGTGACCCGGCCCGCAGCTTGAAAAGGTTGGGAACCCCTGATTTACACCATGCTCCGGAAAGTCTCTTTTCTGCTTTTCCACCGGTACCTATAATTCCCCCCCTCTCTCCTTTCATCCCAAAACGACTGTTGTTCATGGCATTGACCCACCCAGACCCACCATATATTCCCCCCACCCTGCCCGACCCCAGCCAGGAAAACAAGACTCTACAGGCATTAGCAGCAATGCGTCATGCTTGCAAGTGGCAAAACCCCAGAGCCAAGCTCCTAGTCCTCATGAAATCCCAAAAATCTTTTCAGGTTTCCCCATCCAAACACAGATATTTTCTTGCGATAAAGTGGCGGTTCCCAACCTAAGGCCCGTGGGCCGGATCTAGCCCATGGTGCCATTTCTTATTTATTTATTTGTTTTATTTATATTGCCGCTCAACTCCAAAGACTCTGGGCGGCTCACAGAAAATAAAACCAATCACATTTTAAAAACCAATAAAACCCCAATAAAAATAGGCGCTTAGTTAATTTTCTGAGGTGAGATTAACATCTGTCCAAGGC
Organism: Bradypodion pumilum; assembly: GCA_035047305.1. Lineage (NCBI taxonomy): Eukaryota > Metazoa > Chordata > Lepidosauria > Squamata > Chamaeleonidae > Bradypodion > Bradypodion pumilum. The sequence continues at coordinate 972,699 of JAWDJD010000017.1, forward strand.
GACTCTAAGATCAGCCACCTGGTCTAATTCCTGAATGTATTCCATTAACTTGCATCTTATTCTCGATTTTGTTGTGCGGTTGTGCAATGCTTAAGTTTACGCATGAAGACCATTGAAGAAGACCACCCAATGGTCAATGAAGGGGTCGGTGTGTGGGGGGTACAAAGGAAATCTTCATTGATGCTAGACTAAAATATGGCCAGCAAATGGGGGTTAGGTGATGCAGGCATCGTCTGCCATGACTTAGGGGCAAAGGTTTATCCTCTGGGGAACATGGAACATGTAATGTTCAGTACAAACGGGTACCTGATTTATTAGTTCAGGGCATACCTGTCAAGTTTTGGATTTGGAAATAAGGGAAATTTCCTGGCAAATACGGGATACTTGACAGCTATGGTGATCCTGTGCTGCCCTTCAATGGTGGCAATAGGGCATTGCAGTCTAATTAATAAGGGATGACGGCATGAAAGAGGGTAAAATAAGGGGTTTTCCCGGCCAATAAGGGATACTTGACAGCGATGCTTATCCTCTGCTGCCCTCCAATGGTGGCAATAGGGCATTGCAGTCTAATTAATAAGGGATGACAGTGGGAAAGAGGGTAAAATAAGGGGTTTTCCTGGCCAATAAGGGATACTTGACAGCGATGCTTATGCTCTGCTGCCCTCCAATGGCGGCAATAGGGCATTGCAGTCTAATTAATACGGGATGATGGCATGAAAGAGGGTAAAATAAGGGGTTTTCCTGGCAAATACGGGATACTTGACAGCTATGCTTACCCTGCGCTGCCCTCCAATGGCAGCAATAGGGCATTGCAGTCTAATTAATAAGGGATGACGGCGGGAAAGGGGGTAAAATAAGGGGTTTTCCCGGCCAATAAGGGATACTTGACAGCTATGGTTCAGGGAAAACTGAAAGGTTCAAAGAACTTTATTAAAAATAAAAGAAAATACCTTAAACTAAAGGGTGAATTTCAAAATATTAGGTAACAGACCTTCCTGCAACAAAGTTCGCATCGAGGGGGGAAATTGCCTCGAAGCTGGATGGGACCAAAAGAAACCACAAAGCCATCACCGTCCTCCTGCTTCGGCGTCATCCGGTGACGGGTTTTCAAAGCTAAATAAATAATAATTATAATTTTCATCCTGCGGTTGAGTCCCTTTTAATGTGCTATTTAATGTGCTCAGCTCTGGAAAATTCAGCCTGGGGAGTTTATCCATCTCACGTTGGCCCTTCCTCTTTCCCTACTGTCTTCCATCTCTCTCAATGTTAATGTCTTTTCCAAAGAGTTCCCTCCCTTCTCTTGAGGTGCTCAAAGCCAGAACAGCCTCGATTTCATCATTTCTGCCTCCAAGGACCAATTTAAGCTTGACTTGTCCGTCTTCTGGGCAAATTGCAACCGAGTCCATTTCCCCCCCCCCCTTTTTGACTCTTTTAATGCCTATCTCTCTTTCTCTCCTTGCCTCTCTGGGGACATCCCTCCGGGCCTGGTCGATGCAGCAAGACCCAGGCGACCCGGATAGCGACGACGAAATCTTGGAACGGCTCCTGGAAATGCAGCCGGCCAACCCCAGCTCGAAAGCCCTCTTCAGCATCCCGGAGGTGGCCGAGGAAGAGGAAGAAGAGGAAGAATCGGAACACCTCCCCATCAACCCTTTCTTGACCTCTCCAGGAACGAAGCCAGGGGTCTCCTATTTTGATGGGCGTCCAGAGACCATGGAGGTCTCGCCTCCTCTTTCTCCTCGGACGGCTCAGCCAAAGTCTCCCCAAAATCGGCCCGAGAGGATTTGGCCGGAAAGGCGTCCCATTCCACAGGCTGGGGATGGCAAACCGCCTGCTTGTCCCCGGCGCTGGGAATGGGGCTGCTTAGGGAAGCCGGCCAAGGCCGATGTGAAACGGAAGCAGCCCCGGCATTGCAAGGAGAGATCCCAGTGGGCAAAGATGCAAAGTTCGGACCGAAACCCGGAGCGGAGCGGCTCAGTGCTCGGCTCGGCCCGCCTGGCCGGAGGAGGCCTCTACAGGGCCCAAAGCCTGACAGAGAACCTGGACGTGATATCCAGCCTCGGGACGGAAGAGATCTCCACGTTGTGCGGCTGGCAGAGGCCGAGACCTCGCTGGGAGATGGTTGGTGAACCCGTCCGGGCCCTTTCCCGCTGCCTGAGCCCCGAGAGTTTAGAGATTGACGTGGAGTACGATTCGGAAGAAGATCTGACCCTCACGTCCACGGCGGCCAGCCAGGACAGCTCGGATGGCCAGGCCGAGGGGTCACCCACTGACCCCGGGGAGGGCTGGAGTGACTCTTCTGGCTGTTCCGGGTCGATCCTGTCCGGCGGGGCCAAAGAACTGAAGCGGTGCAGCAGCTTGGAGGAAGAGAGCATGGAGTGGAGCGGATCCCCTGTCCGATCGCCTAGCTGGAAGCAGAGAGTCGCCCTAGACGAGCGCAGCCGGAGCCTGGAAAGAAGCCCATCTTTGTGCAGAGCTAGGCCAGAGCGGCCATGGAAAGAGAGCCCACGGGGGCCGTCCCTGCCGTTGTGGGTCCGTGAGCCCGTTTCTTACTCGGCGGGTCTTGAACCTGTGTCTGGCTGTGCATTTCCCCTGCCTCCCCTCTTCCCCGGTTCCTGAGCTTGCTTGCATTCTGCTTATTTGTGTCGAGCGCTGTCCAAAAGCTTCGGTTTTTGCTTGGAGCCTCTATGCCGCATCGTGTGATGTAATCCGTGGCTTTCCCCATATTTTGCTCCGTCGTCGGCTCTCGGGCAGGCGTTGTTTGCCAAAAGTTCTCTGTGCTGTATTCCTCTTTTTAAGATTAGGGGAAACCGTGCAACACAGAATCAGACTGAAATTAAGATGGTCAAAGGAGGAGCCAATCCCTTTAACAAAAACATTACAGATGATCCATCATTAGATAGAGAGAATTCTTGACTCCTGAAAGCATCTGAGTACTTTCTTTCTTTCTTTCTTTCTTTCTTTCTTTCTTTCTTTCTTTCTTTCTTTCTTACTTACTTACTTACTTACTTACTTACTTACTTACTTACTTACTTACTTACTTACATATATATCCCATCCACCTGGGATATTTTACAACAGATTTTTAAAAATCTTTAGACTAAAAAATTTAAACTAATTGAATAAATTATAAATATCAACAAGAATAAAAATGAATACTGACTGAGGGGGACCTTTACTTTCCTCCTGCCTTGCGCGCGCGCACACACACGCACACGCACACACGTTACAAAAGAGTGGCCACCCAGCCATGTGACTAATTTGTAATAAACATTAAAAAAATTAAAATTGCAGACTAAGCAATTTTAAAAAAACATTAACACAATTTAACCTTCCAACACAATTTAAAACAGCCCGGCAATGCCGGGCAACCTCTGCTAGTTTGGTATAAGCCACAGGGGGAGGGATGACATTCAGATGAATCTCATGCCAAAGTCCTGCAAACCAGTCACAAACTAAAGCAAGAAAAGCTGTTGTGAGTACTCAGATGTCGTCAGCAGTTAAGAAATCCTTCTAGTTAACGGCAGATCATCTATAATAGTTTATCTCTGCCCAAAGTAAGGCAGCTTTTGATGTTGTCAATGCAACAAGCCTGGCTTTACTCTTGATTTATCTGGGCTTTGAAGACATGGATGTCTTATTCAGAGACGTTTCCAAAAGAGGAATACTGCATGCTTGTGCTTTGCTTTTTAGTCAAACTCTCGTTGACTAGAGACCTGGGGATGGTCTAGACAGAGACTCATTTTGCCACACTTTCTTTTCCAGGCAGCAACAGGCAACGGCCCTCCGGAGACCCTGAGCTCAGCAACCCGGCGTGCCCCCACGCGAAGAGGCCGGAGGCTACGCAGAAAGATAAGAGAAGCAGCCGCCTCTGGTGAGCTCCGTTCTCACTTCTGGGCACAAGTGGCGCCTGGGAAAGGCTTGATCCATTTCTGTGGCTTAGGCTTGGAACCTCAGTTTAAAGCCTCAGTTTTCCCCATCTGTAAAATGGGAACAGTGGGCGGCCTCCTTTACAGGGCTGTTTGGAGAAAAAAAGGGCACAAGGCTTTCCAAGCCCTGTGAGGAAAGACTGGAATGATTGGGCATGTTTAGCCTTGAGAAAAGACGGGATAGGATCAGTGGTGGGCTCCAAAAAAACTTACTACCAGACTGTGAGCATGGTATGGTGGGGTGTGGCCAGGGGGAAAGCCCGAATTAGGACCCGAATTAGGACTACTTTATTTCAGAACTTGGGTGGGCAGAGGGGCCAACCAGAATTTCTGCTACCGGTTCTGGTGAACTGGTGCGAACCTGCTGATGCCCACCACTGGATAGGATAGTGTTGTTCAAATACTTGAAAGATCATCATAAAGTTGAATGGGCAGGATCTGATTGGGTTGGGTTGCTGGGTTGGGCTGGGTTGGTTTGTTTGTGGCTTGGTGGGCTGGTAGATTGGGTTGGGTTGGATGTGGTTGGTCGGTTGGTAAGTTAGATTGGATTGGGTCGGATGTGATTAGTTGGTAGGTTGGGGTGGGTAGGTTGTTTCCTTGGTTGGGTGATTGGTTGTTTCCTTGGTTGGTTGGTTGATGAGTTGGTTCGGTTGGGTTGGGTTGGGTTGGGTTGGATGTGATTGATTGGTTGGTATGTTGTTTTGTTGATTAGTAGATTGGGTTGGGTTGGGTTGGGTGTGGTTGGTTGGTTGGTTGTTTCATTGGTTGGTTGGTGGGTTGGGTTGGGTTGGGTTGGGTTGGGTTGGGTTGGGTTGGGTTGGGTGTGGTTGGTTGGTTGGTTGTTTCGTTGGTTGGTTGTTTCATTGGTTGGTTGGTTGGTTGGGTTGGGTTGGGTTGGGTTGGGTGAGGAGGTGGTGAATACTCTAATGCTGGAGGCATTCAAAAGATAATTGGGAAACAACCTTGTCAAACCAGCCTGTATTTTCCATGTACTGTATAAAGATTTCAATCTTTGCTCAGGCCAGCATAGGATCGATGACTAAGGAATAGTCAGTAGTCCAGGGTCAGCTCTTATTAACTCAGCGGTAGCAGTCAGATGGAGTTTGCAAGGGATCACACTCTAGGCCAGTGATGGCTAACCTTGGCACTCCAGATATTTTATGAACTTTATTTCCCAGAAACCCTGATCCACAGGTGTGCTGACTTGGGCTTCTGGGAATTGAAGTCCAAGAACACCTGGAGTGTCAAAATTCACCATCACTGCTATAGGCTGACTCCATCGACCTCTGTGACCTGGGCAGGTGCCTGGCGGAGCCCGGCTCCAGAAACTACAATGGACGAAGGGGACTCGGCACGGCTCTTTGTGGCCCTCTTTGACTACGATCCGGTTTCGATGTCTCCCAACCCGGACGCTGCGGAAGAAGAACTCCCTTTCCAGGAGGGCCAGATCTTGAAGGTGAGGTGAGCAGGGAGGCTCTGGAGTGACCTGGGGCTGGCGGATATCTTTAAATAAAACCTACCCACACATCAGGACTGCGGTGGCTTAGTGGTTTAGATGCTGAGCTTGATGACAGGAAGGTTGGCAGGTCAGCAGTTCGAGACCCGAGTGCTGCACAACGGAGTGAGCTCCTGTTGTCTGTCCCAGCTCCTACCAATCTAGTCATTTGAAAGGAATAATTGGCAAGTAGATAAATAGGTACCACTTCATTGGGAAAGGTAACAGCTTTCTGTGTCTAGTCATGCCTGCCACATAACCACGGAAATGTCTGCAGATGCAAGACAGTGCTGGCTGTTTGGCTGTAAACAGAGATGAGCACCATAGGTTATTCTAAGCTTGTGGTCAAAGTATTTGAAGGTAGGTTAGTTTTCAAGGCACAAATAAGCTCTGCTGGCTTTACAAAAGACCTGCTTCCAAATGGAAATGGCTGAAACCAGTCAGTTATTATGGCTCCGCACCATCCTGTCGATTTTTGGACTTAGCTTTGTGATGCCTGGTTATAGGATACTTGTGGCACCACACCACACACACTCCCTTCAGAGTTGACCACCGATCCAAACTCACCTGCCTCCCTCCGTCCCCACAGGTCTATGGCTCCAAGGATGCAGATGGCTTCTACCAAGGAGAAGGCGGGGGCCGAGTTGGGTACATCCCGTGCAACATGGTCTCTGAGATCCAGGTGGACGAGGACACGATTCAGCCACAGCTGTTGGATGAAGACCATCTCCCTACGGATCGACTTGTGGATCGATTAGGTGCCTGCCCTATTTCCCCTTTACCAGTTCCAATTTGCAAAATGGGATGCCCAAAATGACTTGATATGTGTAATGTATAGTTTCCCCTCCCCCCCAACCTAGCAGTTCAAAAGCAAGACATTGCAAGTAGATAAATAGGGACCACTTCGGTGGGAAGGTAACAGCGTTCCGTGCGCTCCGGTGTCTAGTCATGCCTGCCACATGACCACGGAAACGTCTGCAGAAGCAGACAGCGCTGGCTCTTCGGCTTAGAAACAGAGATGAGCACTGAACCCTAGAGTCGGATACGACTGGCTTTCGAGCAAGGGAAACCTTGACCTTGACCTAAGTTGCAATGAATGAAGAAATGCCATGTTGTATCCAGAGCTTAGAAAGTTCCTTTTGAAAGTGCCTCGTTCCAACAGAACGGGATGCCCCAAAACTGACTTCCATTCAGTTACTTTTTTGACTGGAGAGGTGCAAAATGTGTATAACGGATAAAGCGCTGCTTTGCTTGCAAGCCTCATGTGGGAAGGTGGCGTCACGTCTCTGAAATGCTGCCATGGTTTTGGTCAAGTGGACTTGTGATGTGACATGTGTAATTTGGCCCTGAATTGCAATGAAAGAGGAAATGCAGCATTGTATCCGTAGCTTGGAAAGTTCCTTTTGAAAGTGACTTGTTCCAACAGAACAATCTTCGAAGAGGCTCTTTCCCTGTACCTTAGTCATTGATGGTGCATTTTCTCCCACGCAGACAACTGCGCGTTCTCAGGGCCAACACAGCACGACAACGCCCGGCCTCCGAAGCCTCGTCGCTCCAAGAAAGGTTTGCTTTGCCTGTCTGGCGTCTTTAGTTTTCTTGCTTGACTTTGCCATTTTCTATGTTCACCGGCTTATAAGGCTCCGGGTCAGTTTTATTTTAGTGGGATTTATATAAGCCAACTTCATTCTTCTTTAGCCGCAAATTTTGGAACACTCTGCAAAACTTTGGGTGTAAGAGGCCGTGTGGCATAGTGGGTAGAGTAACAGACTGAGAATTAGGTGGCCTGGGTTCAAATCTCCTGTAGAGGAGGCAAGAGACGGCTGCTCACACGCCTCAAAACCCACCATATTTCCTCTTGATAAATTGTAGTACAAATTCATGACCCATCATGACACATCATTGAAACCAGTTCGTCTGAGCCTGCCTGCCCCATCACCAGTAATGATCCAGTCGTCTTTATTTTACGATTCGCTGTTGGGAAGTTACTTACGGGCTTCCTTTGTAAGTTAGCGGCTCAGGCATGGTGTTTTGAAGGAATGACGTTTCTAGAGGGAAAACGAGGCCTCGGCTTCTAGTAATGCACAGCAGTTTCCCTATAGTTGGATTGCTAACTTTGCTCAGGGGATGAGACTTATGCTGGGATGGCGAACCAATGTAGTTCTTTCACCCACTGCATGTTTTTGTATCTCGCAGTGGGACAGAAGAAGAAAGACGAGGAGATTCCAAATTTTGGTGAGCCTAACCCTAACCCTAACCCTAACCCTAACCCTAACCCTAACCCTAACCCTAACCCTAACCCTAACCCTAACCCTAACCCTAACCCTAACCCTAACCCTAACCCTAACCCTAACCCTAACCCTAACCCTAACCCTAACCCTAACCCTAACTTTGCCGCAAATCTTAAGGTTTAATCAGTTGTTAAATTCACCCACCGGTCTCTACCCTTTAGAACAGGGGTTCTCAACCTATGGCCCGGGGGCCGAATGCGGCCCACAACACCATTTCATGTGCCCTCCCCCCCTTTCACCACTTGAGGCTGCAGTTGCAAAATACAAGTAGATTTAATGAAAGTAAATTCTGGTTTGCAGAGTAGACTCTAAGCCTTTCCGGTATATAATTGGCTTTTCAATATTTTCATCAGGAGTCTGCTCATAAAGATACAATAAAGTATTTTCTTGCGTCCCTAGCCTCATCTGTTTATTCCTTCTGTGCTTTTGGCCGTCCGGCCCCCGAAGCTGTCCTAGGGAGCTTGACCCAGCCCTCGTCTTAAAAAGGTTGAGAACGGCTTTAGAAGTCAGGAGGTTGAAAATGGACGAATAAAGACATTATATCGAGGGCATGCGTGAGGCCAAACCTGGATTCTTGGTATGGAAAATGGCCATGGAAGAATACACTGGAAACGTAGACCTTCCAGCAGTAAAAGGAAATGTACCTGGCATCACTGTGCATCTTAAAATGTACGTTATGGATAGCTTGTCATTAGAAGCAGGGATTACTGCCCTGCTGATGACATCTGATTGTCACAGCAGGAACATTTCACGCCCATTTGTAATCTGCAAATTCATCTACTTTGGAAGGTTGACTGACTTCGTGTCTCTGAAACACTGGCATGATTTAAATTGGGCCGCCTTATTATGTGTAATGTGTAGTTTGACCCTAAGCCACAGTGAAAGGGGAAATGCTACGTTGTATCCGGAGCTTTGAAAGTTCCTTTTGAAAGTGACTTGTTCCAACATCTTAACAAGGAAGTGAGTAAGCCATGGCCGGATTAACAGCCCAATTGTGCCGCGAACGGTACTATAGTGTCATTAAGAGACCATATACTAACTCAACCTTCCCCTTCCTTCATTAATTAAGCATTTCCTTTTTTCGCGTAGAAGTTTGTGACGTTCGGGATCTGAGCTCCGAAGAAGAGACCCCAAGAACCATGGTGGCAATCTTTGACTACAACCCCAATGAAAATTCACCCAACCCGGACGCAGAGGCGAGTGATGATGCTAGTCATCCCAGGTTTTCGGAAAATGTGTTAGGGAACGGGTGTTGATTTCGTCAGCCTGGACCTTTATATTATTAGGGCTACATATAAAAGAGAGGCGAGTGGAAAGTGTTATAACAAAAACGTAAATTAAAATATTAAGCATTGTAATAAAAAAATTAAATAGCAATATTAACCCATTGCAGTTAAAACAACTCAGAAGCAACGGAATAATAATCATAATAAGCCCGCCCAAAGAGTCTCCCTGCCACGGCTCCCCCTTCCTGCGGATATGGGAATTTTTGAGACCAACTGTGGATACCTGAAACCCCAGATAACAGTGAACCCTGTATTTTACACTGCAGACAGTGGCCTCTAGTGACTAGTTTGGGTAATGCAGCTTAGAAAGACATAAAAAGTCCCATGTAAATAGGACACTGAGCTCAATCATTAGAAAGGAGAAAGTCTGGCTAAGATGGTTTGAAAGGCAAGTGAGCAAGAATAACCGAGTTCTTTTAAATCCTGATCTGTCAGCAATGGAAATAGTGGTGCAGGATATGCCACAAGGCTGAGAATTCACTGATCTAGACCCCTGTGCTTGGCATTTCCTTCTAGGCCGAGCTGAAGTTCTGTGCTGGGGACTTAGTGACCGTTCTCGGTTCAATGGACGATGATGGTTTCTATTATGTAAGTGTGCCGTGGAGTGTCATTTCACCAGGGTACATGTGGGTGTCAGTGAATCTGTCCTGGCGGCTTTTCATCCATACTTCACCACCACCCCATGCAAGGTGAAGAATTGGGAGTGAATGGGTTGAGGGCCTCAAAGACCTTCCACATAGTTCGGAGTAAAACCCACCGCCTCTTGCTCCAGGTTGCTCAGGTGGTGACCAAGTGGGTAAAGGTGGGCTGAGGATCCGACCACTGTCTTGGGGAAGTGATGGAGGGAATAAGGAGCCTACAAATCCCATCCTCCCCAGAGAATGGGTTATGGAATCCTCACATTGGGGTCTGTTTCCCACTCTCTGTCTGCAGGCTGAGATCCACGGGCAAAAGGGTCTCGTTCCATCTAACTTCCTGGAAGCTGTGCCTTCAGACGCCCCCGTCGAGCCCAGCCTTGGAAGGCAGGTAAGGGGAGGCGCAACGACGGATCAGGACCCCAAAATCCAGCAGGGATATGGGGGGGTGTTTGAACAGAACCCCAAAAATCAGGAGGCAGGCGGGCAATGTTTCTCTGCCATTGACCTGGATAGCTTTGCTGACATTTCCCCAACTGTTGACTTGGGTGCAAGCAACCCCTCTGTTCTGTTCCTTGCCTTACCTTTGAGGAGACCCTGATCAAAACTTTAACCCATGCAAACGACGAGGCGCACAACTTTTTAAAAGGGTCAAACCACACAAACCACACAAACACAACAAAAAGACCCACTGGAATTCAAACGGGCAGTTCGGAAGCCATAAATTTGCAAGTAGATAAATAGGTACCACGTCAGTCCTGCCTGCCACGTGACCACGGAGACGCCGGCAGCGCTGATTTTGTTTTAACCCACCCAAGAAGTACTCCTGAATCCCCTTTCTCATCTTTAGAAGTAGGGGTGTCGTGATCTAATTTGGGTGTGTGTGTGTTTTCTTCTTCTTTTGCCCGCACGTCCCCCCAGCACGCGAGGAAGAAACGGGTCCAGTGACGCCGGAGGGAAAGAAACTAGGAGAGAGGAAGAGAGAGAGAACTCACGTAAGTCTCCTCACGAGCAACCATGAAGATTGGCTAGATCCGAGACCAGCTGCCTTTTCCAAGCCGCGGGTCTCTCAATGGTCAGAGATCATTTCGCTCGGTGTCTTAACCACTACGCCATCACAACCCTGGCTATGATTACATTTAATTTTATTTTTAATTTTAAAACAATAAGGAATACAAACTGTAAACAAACATACTACAGGGATCATAAAACTGCCAATAATAAAATGAACAATAATAATAACTAAAAAAAAAAGGCATAAGGGGGAAAAGATAAGAATAAGAAAGAACAATTACATTAACGAATAAATGCACCCATACTTTCAACCTATTATCGAACCATAGCATTCATTTTATATATTTGCCCCCTGGTTCCAGAAATTATAGGGACTACGGTGGCTTGGTGGTGAGGATGCACAAGTTGACGACCAAAAGATTGGTAGGTCAGCAGTTTGGGACCCGAGTGCTGCACGGCAGAGTGAGTGCCCGTCGTCTGTCCCAGCTCCTGCCAACCTAGCAGTTCGAAAGCAAGAATTTGCAAGTAGATAAATAGGGACCACTTTGGTGGGAAAGGTAAACAGCGTTCCGTGCAGCTTGGCGTCTAGTCCTGCTTGCCACATGGCCATGGAAATGTCTGTCCGTGGTACTGATGGCTTGATATTCAGCACCTTGGAGAGGTCATCTAAGGTCGCCCTTGCTTGAAAGCCAGTCGTGTCCGGCTCTAGGTTTCCATAGAGCCAGCACCATCTGCATCTGCAGACATTTCCGTGGACATGTGGCAGGCATGACTTGACACCGTGGTGGCGGCACGGAACACTGTTTACCTTCACTCCAAAGCAGTACCTCTTTATCTACTTGTAATTTCTTGCTTTCTTCACACCGAAGCTGTACCTCTTTATCTACTTGCAATTTCTTGCTTTCGAACTACTAGGTTGGCAGGAGCTGGGACAGAGACGGGAGCACACTCCATTGTGCAGTACTCGGGTCTCAAGCTCCGACCTTTCAGTCTTCAAGCTCAGCGTCTTAACCACTCGAGCCCCCGCAGTCATCTAATGGAGAAAATAAAGCCTTCCACTCGTACTGTCTGTCTAGGTCTCCCTTGCTCACCGAACCCACGATAGGACTGGCTTTTGCACAAAGGCAACCTTGACTTTGAAGTTTGGACCAAAACCCTGAATGGATTCTGTGCCCACTAAAAGAAATCTAAGTTGTCGCCCACTGCAACCTGAGCTTGGTTAAGTGTCATCCGATGAAGCTAAAAAGGGGAAAAGAAAGGAAGGATTTATTTTAACCCTGCAACAAATTATACTGTGGAACTCACTGCCAGACGTATCATAGCTGCAAACATGGACAAGCTCATAAAGAGGATGAGCTGGATGCATTCACTGCTATGAGGCATGCCTGCCACGTGTCCATGGACACATCTGCATGCACAGACAGCCCTGGCTCTTTGGCTATAAAACAGAGATGAGCACTGAACCTTAGAGTCGGATATGACTGGCTTTCGAGCAAGGGCGCTATGGCTGTACTACAAAATTTTACAGGGGTTTCTTTCTGGCTCTCACTGGCTTTCCATTTCTTTTTTCTTCTTTAGTGGAATCCACTAGATCACCGGGAACTCCCTCCCTCACTGGACCGCTAAGAGCACAACTCAAGCCTAACCGAAACAAAGCGCAAAAACAACCAACGCCCAGTGGCGACGGTGCTGAATCCCTGGGAAAGCCTTGGAATGCGAAAGAGCCCGAGCGCTGAGGACTAGAAACTTAAACCAGGCTGGCGTTTCACATCCAGGGAGCCGCAGGGTGTATCGCAAACCTCCGTGAAGTCAAGGAAGTGGCGTTCCGGAAAGGGGGAATTTACCGAAAAGTGCCCCCCAAAGATGCCTGGTGTCCAATGCGTGGTTTGGGCTGCGATGTCATTTCCCATGCTTGCCCTTGTCGCCGTTGCCCCAGAAAACATTTGCTGGCATATTCGGAGCGCCTTCCTAAAATTCCCCTCTCTTAAAAGCTCACTCCTTCCCATTCAACGTCCCCCACATTCCCACATCTGGAGCGTTCCTCTCTGGGGCGCGATGGTGACTTCCTCTACAGTGGACTGGAGTAGGGAATGGTTCGGAAGTCGGGTTTGCGGAATTGGCGTCCCCGTCCGCACACCGTTCCTGCTTGCCCCGAGAAAGTCCACGCAGCCTTCACATTGACCGGGGTCAATGTGCTTTTGGGACATGGACGCTTCTTCCTCCAGGTAGTTTCTGGGTAACGGGACTCGTAATGGCTAGAAATCCGATTGGGTTTACATGGCGTAAACCCATAACGGTGAACGTGCGCTCCGGTGTCTAGTCATGCCTGCCACATGACCACGGAAACGTCTGCAGCAGCAGACAACGCTGGCTCTTCGGCTTAGAAACAGAGATGAGCACTGCACCCTAGAGTCGGATACGACTGGCTTTCGAGCAAGGGAAACCTTTACCTTTACTTACACACTTATCTGCTCAGATTTTTCCGTGCGCTCCGGAGTCTAGTCATGCCTGCCACATGACCACGGAAACGTCTGCAGAAGCAGGCAGCGCTGGCTCTTCGGCTTAGAAACAGAGATGAGCACTGCACCCTAGAGTCGGATACGACTGGCTTTCGAGCAAGGGAAACCTTTACCTTTACTTACACACTTATCTGCTCAGATTTTTCCGTGCGCTCTGGAGTCTAGTCATGCCTGCCACATGACCACGGAAACGTCTGCAGAAGCAGGCAGCGCTGGCTCTTCGGCTTAGAAACAGAGATGAGCACTGCACCCTAGAGTCGGATACGACTGGCTTTCGAGCAAGGGAAACCTTTACCGTTATCAAGCAGGATGCCAAGAATGAGGAGTTATGGGATTTGTTGTCCCCAAACCCCCATGCCTACTTGTTGCCACTTTGGTGCCCAGGAGAAAATTGCAGATTCCACTTGGGCAACCTCCTTGAATGCACATGTTGCTTTTGTCGTGCCAGAACTGGATCTCTTGGGTGGCGCTTGTTTCTCACAACCACATCCTACCTTTGTGCATGATTGGAAATCCGGAGACCCCCTCCCCACAGAAAGAGTAAGGTTTGCAGTTTGCAAAATTGGGCCCCGGGGAAAGCAAACAGAACTTCCCACACCTTTGCCTTCTTGTATAAACTCAAACCTATACATTATAGAGAGCACATCCTTAGAAGAGGGGGTTCCTCAAGTGCTGAAGGACACGCGACTGTCACGTTTTTGCACAACCTCCTGTCGTTTGCAAGCCCCTTTGGGCTGTTTTGCGATCAGTCACCAATATTCCAGCTTTTCATTAAAGTCTCGTCATCCCGATTCCTGAGTACTGCAGGACGGAATGAGTTCCCGCCTTCGTCCCAGCTCCTGCCAACCTAGCAGTTCGAAAGCAAGAAATTGCAAGTAGATAAAAAGGGACCACTTTGGTGGGAAGGTAACAGCGTTCCATGCGCTCCGGTGTCTAGTCATGCCTGCCACATGTCCACGGAAACGTCTGCAGAAGCAGACAGTGCTGGCTCTTCGGCTTAGGAACAGAGATGAGCACTGCACCCTAGAGTCGGATACGACTGGCTTTCGAGCAAGTCACGGTCAACATTTTCTTAGTTAGGCTCACAAGACCAATAGCATTTCCTTTTGCAAGTCAATTGCCATGGAGGGTCAAAGTCAGCCTAGCCACGGGATTGTTTTGTGTGTGACTTTTTGTTGTTGTTGTTCAGTCGCACAGTCGGTTCCGACCCTTTGCGACCCCATGGACCATTGCTCTCCAGGCGCCTCTGTCCTCCACCATCCCCCTCAGCCCTCCCAGCTCTGTGCCCATTGTGTCCACAATGCCATCTAGCCATCTCATCCTTGGCCTCCCCCTTCTTCTTTTGCCTTCCACCTTTCCCAACATCAGTGCCTTCTCAAGTGAATCCTCCCTTCTCATTTGATGTCCAAAGTATTTTAGCCTCATCTTTACTATTTGACCTTCCAGTGAGCAATCCGGGTTAATTTCTTCTAGGATTGACCTATTTGTTCTCCTCGCTGTCCAGGGCACTCTCAAAACCCTCCTCCAACACCACATTTCAAAGGCATCTATTCTTCTGCGTTCAGCCTTCCTAATTGTCCAGCTCTCACATCCGTACATTACCACTGGGAATACCATTGCTTTGACTATTCTAATTTTTGTTTGCAATGTAATGTCTCTGCTTTTCACTATGTTCCCCAGGTTTCTCATCACTTGTCTCCCAAGAATCAGTCGCCTTTTTATTTCATGGCTGCAATCTCCATCTGCAGTGATCTTAGATCCTAAGAAAGTAAAATCTGTCACTGCTTCTACTTCTTCCCCGTCTATTCTCCAGGAGCTGATTGGGCCTGTTGCCATTATCTTGGTTTTCTTGATATTGAGTCTCAAGCCAGCTTTTGCACTCTCTTCCTTCAAACCGATCAAGAGATTCTTTAGGTCTTCCTCACTTTCTGCCATTAAGGTGGTGTCGTCTGCATATCTCAGATTGTTGATGTTTCTCCCAGCAATTTTGATCCCATATTGTGATTCCTCCATCCCTGCACTGCGCATTATGTGCTCTGTGTATAGGTTGAATAAGCATGGTGACAAAATGCAGCCTTGTCTTACTCCTTTTCCTATTCCAAACCACTCTGTCACTCCATGTTCTGTCCTAACTGTTGCTTCTTGGTTCATGTACAGATTTCTCAGGAGGCATATGAGGTGCTCTGGTATTCCCATCTCTTTAATTACTTGCCACATCTTGTTGTGGTCCACACAGTCAAATGCCTTAGTGTAGTCAATAAAACAAAAGTATACTTGTTTCTGGTATTCCTTTGTTTTCTCCATGATCCAGCGTATGTTGGCGATGTGGTCTCTAGTCCCCCTGCCTCTTCTGAAACCTGCCTGCACCTCTGGTAATTCTCTTTCCACATGCTGCTGAAGTCTATCCTGTATTATCTTGAGCATCACTTTACTGGCGTGTGGGATGAGTGCGATTGTTCGATAATTTGAACATTCTTTGGCATTGCCCTTTTTTGGGATTGGTACGTATACTGATCTTTTCCAATCCTGTGGCCATTGTTTTGTTTTCCAAATCTGCTGGCATATTGAATGCAGTAATTTGACGCCATCGTCTTTTAGCGCTTTGAAAAATTCAACTGGGATACCATCATCTCCACTAGCTTTGTTGTTTGCAGTGCTCTTTAGGGCCTTTATGACTTCGCTCTCCAGGATGTCTGGCTCGAGTTCAGTTTTTTCATCATTGTGGTTATCAGGAGTGTTGAGGTCCTTTTTGTAAAGTTCCTCTGTGTACTCTTTCCATCTTTTCTTAATTTCTTCTGCATCAGCTAGCTCCTTTCCTTCTTTGTCCCTTATCATGGTCATTTTTGCTTTAAATGTTCCCTTAATTTCCCCGATTTTTTTGAAAAGATCTCTGGTTCTGCCTCTTTTGTTGTGTGACTACAAACCCCATAATTCTCATTTCAAGGTGTTCCGACACCTGCAAATGCCCAAGTGGCGCTTCCTGAGAGAAAGGACTCAACTAGCCCTGGGGCGAGAACATGTTCAGAGCAATTCCAGTGATGTCCAAGACTGAACCACAATCTGGTTTTTGTGCGTCAAGCAAAGCTCCCGAAATGGAAAAATGATGGGATTTGTGGTCCAAGCAACCAGACATTCCCATTCCCAATCATGGAGCATCGCTAATCTCTCGACCGGCTTCACAATTTTTGCAGCAGCTCACTGCCCAAACTTAATGTCGCTTGCATTGCACCGGCATCAAACGCCAGCAACATGATGACCTATGGCATGGGTTCCCAACCTTTTCAAGCCGGGGGCCGGCTCACGTTCTCTCAGTCCGCTTCGAGTGCCGGATGGCCATTTTGTCCCAAGAGATGGCCATTTTGCTTCTGGGAGGGGTGGCCAACACGAAATGGTACCATGGGCCAGATCTGGCCCACCCTTAGGTTGGGAACCCCTGGGGGGAGACTCGTCACCAGCTTTGCATGTCTGCATGAACTATCCCTGAAAATCGTCCGGGCTGCTGGCCGGTCTTTTAAACCCGGGCATAAAACCGTCCCCAGGTTTGGCTGGATGGAGGTTTATGAGACGCGTTCCTGGGTTCGAGACCCCAGAGAGATCTCGGAGGAAGAGAAAAAATAGGCTAAATCTTAAATTACATTTTAATATAATATTAATATTAATATATAATACCCTATTTCTCTCTCCTCTTCGTGCCAAACAAACCTTCGTCCCCTGGTCTGTCTTAAGTGAGTTTTTCTACGGCGGAAGTCTTGGAAGATGGGGAAGGGGGTGGATTTATTCTCTCCCCCCCCCTTCCATTGCACCCATTTCCATGACCAAGCGGTTGTATCCTCAATGTTTTTTACATCTATGGTGTGTCTTCCAACTGTTGTGGCCCAGCTGCATGTTTTAGTTTTGTCCGGTCTAGGCTACGGAGCGCCGGCCCTGGGACATGGATGGACTATGTTTTTAATTTAAAATATGTATGTATATATATATATATATATATAAACCTAATTTATTACATTAAAGTCTATTTTCACAAAAAAAAAACCACAATGGTTACTGGTTCGTTTCTTTCTGTCGAGGGTTTTGCTGATAGGTTGTGGGGTTTGGGGATATAAATGGCACATCTTGCTATGTTTTTAAGGCTTTTTAATTGGTTTTAACTTGTGCACACCGCCCAGAGTCCATTAGATAGGGCGGTATATAAATTAAAAATTAAATTAAAATATCTGGGTTTTTTGGGGGGTTTTTAGACTATGAATCCCATCGTTCGCCATTCTGGGAGTTCCAGATGGCTGAATTGGGCAGAAGGACAGGAGTGGATCAGTGGTTAAGACGCTGAACTTGGCGACTGGAAGGCTGGCAGATCAGCGGTTCGAGACCCGAGTGCTGCGCGACAAAAGTGGTCTCCCGTCTCTCTGTCCCGGCAACTGCCGACCTAGCAGTTCACGGGCAATAAATGGCAAGTAGATAAGTAGGTACTACTTGGGTGGGAAGGTAAGCTGCGTTCCGTGCACTGTGGTGTCTAGCCATGCCTGCTATGTGTCAATGGAAACGTCTGCAAATGTAGCCACACTGGCTCTTTGGCTGTGAATGTAGAGGAGCACCGAACCCTGGAGTCGGATATGACTGGCTTTCAAGCAAGGGTTGACTTGCTCAGGAAGGAAACTCCCAGCAGAAACGGAAAGCTGGGACAAAGCGACGCCTAGCTCAGGTTCAGTCCAGGTGAGCCAAAGGTAGGTGCGCATAAGGCATCTTCTCTGTCATAAAGAACTCCCGGGATGGAGAATGATGAGATGGATACTCCAAAGCAAATCCTCTCTATTTGCTGAGATGTGGGACTGCAGTGGCTTAGTGGTGAAGACACTCAACTTGATGACCGGAAGGTCGGCAGCTCGAGACCCGAGTGCTGCATGACGGAGCGAGTGCCTGTCTGCACCCCAGCTCCTGCCAACCTAGCAGTTCGAAAGCAAGGAAATTGCAAGCAGAGAAAGAGGTACCGCTTCGGCGGGCCATGCGTCTAGTCATGCCTGCCAGTCTGGCCAGATTCTCCTGCTATGGTAATAGTGTGGATCATGCTGGCAGCCACTCGACGCCGAGTCAGGTGGTGCTAAACTAACCTGACCGACCACCCTGAGGACTAGTGGCCTTGGGTGGTTAAGTCCACAGGGATGTGTGAGGGTCCCCAAGTGGATTTAATGGTCCCACATGTGTCCCTCTGGATGGAGGGCAGCAGCTTCAGGATGATGATGAGGGCTCAGGATCAGAAAGGGACTCATGGGGAACTGGAGCCATGGTACTATGGGCGACAAGGCTGGTGAAAGGCCATTGCATTATACAGTCGACCCTCGCTTGACGAAACAGATTTTGGGTGTCAATGCATTCCTATGGGAAATTGCATTCAATGCATTCCTATGGGAAATCCGCTATACACATTTTCCGTTGGTCCCCGGGAACGCCTTAAATTTGTTCACCGAGGGCCCAGTCTTCGTGGCTGATAGCTAGGATGATCGTGTCTATTTGGATCGGGTTATGGCAGCAGAAAAAAGAAGAAGTCGTGCCTGCCAGGTGGCCGCAGAAACATCTGCAGACACAACCAGCACTGGCTCTTTGGCTGTAAACGGAGATGACGGAGTCAGACATGACTGGCTTTCGAGCAAGGGCGACTGTGAGGGTCAAGAAGGGGGGCGGTTATGAGATTTGGACTCCAAAGCAAAATCCCCTCCCTATTTGCTGAGATGGGAGCATCGGTTTCTTCCCCCAGAGCATCAATCCAGCCGCTGGGTTTCAAGACGGAGACGGTGCGCGACCCCTGCAGAAGAAACGGGGAGCCTCCAACTAGCTCTGTCGGAAAGAACTAGTTACAACTCACTTTCTTGTGCATGTTTTGTAACTAGTAATTGACGCCATTAGGAAAAGTCCACCACCACCACCACCACCACCACCGCCCCATGGCTTCTTTCCCACAAGTTTGCAGACTTCCCCAACCCCGCCCCATAAGTTCTCAACCTTTTGAAGCCGTGGGCCGTGTCATGCTCCCTCAGACAGCATCAGGGGCCGAACGGCCATTGTGTCCTTCCTCCCCTACATGGCACTTCCTGGTGCGGTGGTGGCCGCACATGAAATGGTGCCGTGGGCCGCATCAGGGCCACGGGCCTCAGGTTGAGAACCCCTGGTCTTAACGGAGCAAGACGTTCTACAGCGACACAGCAGGGAACCCTCCACTCCAGGTGTACACTTAGGTGTTTAGACATAGTTTCTCATGGCACATGGGGTGCCTATTTAACTTCCATCGCTTTTAAGGAACTCGGTTCTTTCCGGAGGAGTTCCTTAAAAGGAAACCAAGGGAAGTGCTCTTGCGCCATTTCTAACTGACAACCCGCCTTTCGCACATGGCCCCCATTTAACTGTGGCTTCCCCAAGAGGGGAAATGCTGTAACGGGAAACTTTCATCCAGTTATGTGCCAATTTCTGACCCAAATGTGGGCCGCTTTCCAGGATGTGACACTCCCGTCTCCGAAATCCTCATTTTGTACAGCCAATGGTAAAAGATGACCCGGAGAGATTAGAACAGGGGTGGCCAAACCTTTGGGCCGCAGGCCGGTCACGTGGTTCAGGGGGCTGGTCACTATGGCCCGGGGGCCGTATCTGGCTCCATCACCAGTTCATCCGGCCCATGAAGCCCTCGTTGCTCCCGTATGCACCCATACGGGCGTGTTTTACTTCCACTTTCGGGAGCAACGAGGGCTTTGTGGGCTGGATGAATTTGTGTCGGGGGCCGGATCCGGCCCCTGGACCATAGTTTGGGCACCCCCCTGCTTAAAAGCTCACTGTCTCTGTTTAGGTGGGGATCTCTTCGTTATGAACATGTGGAGTTTATTAACAATCGCCATATTTTAAGGTCAAGGTCAGCCATGCTCGAAAGCCAGTCGTGCACCAGACAGCCAGCGCTGTCTGTATCTGCAGATGTTTTCATGGTCATGTGGCAGGCATGACTAGACGCCAGAGTGCATGGAAGGCTGTTACTTTTCCTGCCGAAGTGGTGCCTACTTATCTGCTTGCAAATTCTTGGAAACTGGAAGGGTGACTGGAAGGCGGGCGGGTCAGCAGTTCGAGACCCACGTGCTGCACCACGAAGTGAGCTCCCGCCCTCTGTCCCAGCTTTTGCCAACCTAGCAGTTTGAAAGCAAGGAGGTAAATAGGGACCACTCCGGCGGGAAAGGTAACCACAGCGTTCCATGCATCTAGTCATGCCTGCCACATGGCCACGGAAAAGTCTGCAGATTCAAACAGCGCTGTAAATGCTTTTTTCAGTGAGAGAGCATTGGCCAGCTCTGGTGTGGTTTTTACCATTGGCCGACATAGGACAGGGCGCATGGGAAAGGTGAGATGCTTAGCTTAGCTCTCCAAAGTCCCAACCACTAGTTCCACACTGCCTGCAAGGAGAGCCTTCTGCCAACATCTGGGGCAGTGATGGCGGACCTTGGCACTCCAGGTGTTCTTGGACATCAATGCCCGGAAGCCCAGGTCTCTGTGAATCCACACGAATGGGTTTACTGGCACTCCAGGTGTTCTTGGACTTCAATTCCCAGAAGCCCAAGTCTCTGTAAATCCACATGAAAGGGTTTCATGTGTTCTTAGACTTCAATGCCCGGAAGCCCAAGTCTCTGTGAATCCACACGAATGGGTTTACTGGCACTCCAGGTGTTCTTGGACTTCAATTCCCAGAAGCCCAAGTCTCTGTAAATCCACATGAAAGGGTTTCATGTGTTCTTGGACTTCAATGCCCGGAAGCCCAAGTCTCTGTGAATCCACACGAATGGGTTTACTGGCACTCTTGGATTTCAATTCCCAGAAGCCCAAGTCTCTGTGAATCCACACGAATGGGTTTCCTGGCACTCTAGCTGTTCTTGGACTTTGATGCCCAGAAGCCCAAGTCTATGTGAATCCACACAAATGGGTTTACGCACAATAAACCCATCCGTGTGGATTCACAGAGACTTGGGCTTCTGGGCATTGAAGTCCAAGAACAACTGGTTTGCCATCCCTGGTCTGGGGCCTCTCCATGCCTTGATTCACCAAACTATCCCAGGCTCTGCCATTTCCTTGTTTTGCGATTTCAACACCAGACCAAGGGTTGCCAGTTCTAACCACACGAAGCAGCAGGAGGAAGGTGGTCACCTTGACTTTGCCCAAATTCCCCCACTTTCAAGGGACGGCGATTCTGCAAGGGGTTTGGGGGTTTCTCCTCTGGAGGAGTCACCGTCTCCTGTCTGTGCAAAGCGGTGTGGATCTGGTCCTAGATTCCTACCCTGCAGGGTGGGCGTAGGTAGCCCGTGAACCTTGAATGAGTGAGATGCCTTTTCTTGCAAGGAGACTGGATTTGGGAGCTGCCTGGGCATGAACCACAAAGTGAGCCCTCCCTAGATATCCTGGCACTCTGCACATGCTCAGGGCACCCTCCCCAAGAGTGCCGTAATACGAGTGAGAATCTGGGTTGTTGGTCAGTGAGTGAGAGATGAAGGTCGACATTTAGCAGGGGACTCGGTGGACATTCAAATGCATTTTGAGAGCAACTGATTTGGCTCACATCCAATGGATCCCTTTGAAAAGATCGAAGGCAGGAATCTAGGAGCCGCAGTGGCTTAGTGGTTAAGACACTGAACTTGACAACCAAACGATCGGCAGGTCAGCAGTTCGAGACCCGAGTGCTGTGCGACGGAGTGAGCTTCCCGTCGTCTCTCCCAGCTCCTGCCAAGCTAGCGGTTCAAAAGCAAGCCATTGCAAGTAGATAAACAGATACCGCTTCGGAGGGAAAGGTCACAGCGTTCCGGGCACTCTGAAGTCTAGTTATGCTTTCCAACTGCTATAGTAACTATAGTCAACTTGCTCGAAAGCCAGTCGTATCTGACTCTAGGGTTCAGCGCTCATCTCTGTTTCATAGCCGAAGAGCCAGCGCTGTCTGCTTCTGCAGACGTCTCCGTGGTTGTGGGCAGGCATGACTAGACACCAGAGCACACGGAGCGCTGTTTACCTTCTGCTATAGTCACTTTCAAATATTTGGGGTGAAGTATATCATATGGATGAAAGATTAAATTTGTTCTCTTTTTGACAGGAAAGGTAACGGTGTACTCCGGCATCTGGTTATGCCTGCCACGTGACCATGGAAACGTCTGCAGACTCAGACAGCGCCGACTCTTTTGCCATGCATTGACATTTCTTCTTCTTAATTTTAATTTTAATTTTAATTTTAATTTTAATTTTAATTTTAATTTTAATTTTAATTTTAATTTTAATTGTTCCACTTGTATGCCCCTCCACTCGCACAGCGACTCTGGGCTGCTGATAAAAAATATATATCACAGAACATCACATCACTTTACAATAATGCAACAGCTTCGAGGGCCAGATGGCCATTTTACTCTGCCTGCACAATGGGGACGGTCATTTTGCCCCAACAGCTTCAAAGGGGTGGCCATTTTGTTCCTCAAATGCCCTTGGAGGGGGAGGCACATGAAATGGTGCCATGGGCCGGATGCGGCTCACGGGTCTTAGGTTGGAAATCCCTGGTCTACTTGATAACTAGAGCAGGATAATCTGGCCAGACTCCAGCATTGACCCTGGGAGGATGAACAGATGCCTTTTTGCTTCTCAAGGCAGTGGTGCTTCTAATTGCAAAGCTGCTTTCCTGCCTCTTTCTGTTGGGGGTGGTGGTGGTGGTATCAAGTGGGTCTTGAATGACTGAATCTTTTTTTATTCATGTTCTTTCACTCTTTTTTGCATTTTTGGAGCAAAAGAGGCTGAAACCTATGGCTATGCATTTCAGGAGGGAGAAAAAGAAGAAGGTGCATTTAAAAAAAAAAGGCTTTTCTTCCACCAGTCCATTTCCTACTTTGTCTGGTTCCTCCCAATCCTCTGGGTGTGGCGGGGTATTAAAAGGGGTTGCACCCCCCAAGCCTTTTGGAGACCAGGCAGCCAGAAGACGGCAGGTGAGCCTCTTTTTTTTTTGTTATATTTTAAAAATATGCTTTCTAATTATGATAATCCCTGTCTGAAATGTTTTCATTTCTTCCACTTCTGTTTTTGCATTGGATGTGACATTTTTCAGAAATTAACTCTAGCTTAATTTTCCTTTCGTTCTCTTTTTGCATTGGATGTGACATTCTAGGTTTTTTTTTTAATTAACCCTAGCTTAATTTTCTTTAATTGATAGGGTTCGCAAGGCTAACCGAGTAATAAACTACTACTGCATCCAATATACCATATCTGCTGGCGCATAAGACACATCGGAGTATATGGCGCACCCCGTTATTACCAAATTAGCCCCACTATAGGCTGCTATGTACAGTTCAAGACACACTCCGTTTTCCCAGTGTATTTTAAGGAGGTCTTAGTAAGGTAAAGGTTTCCCTTGCTCGAAAGCCAGTCGTATCCGACTCTAGGGTGCAGTGCTCATCTCTGTTTCTAAGCCGAAGAGACAGTGCTGTCTGCTTCTGCAGACGTTTCCGTGGTCATGTGGCAGGCATGACTAGACACCGGAGCACACAGAACGCTGTTTACCTTCCCACCGAAGTGGTCCCTATTTATCTCCTTGCAATTTCTTGCTTTCGAACTGCTAGGTTGGCAGGAGCTGGGGCGAAGACGGGAGCTCATTTCCGTCCTGCAGTACTCGGGAATCGAACGGCTGACCTTCCGCTTCCCAGTCAGCGTCTTAGCGACTTGAGCCACTGCAGTAGGTCATATACGCCAGCAAATACGGTCATTCACCCCATCAGCCACACAGATCTCTTCTCTGCACCTTATTACGCCCTGGCTATAGGCTCCTGAGGCTCAAGTGGTTAAGACGCTGGACTTGAAGACCGGAAGGTCGGAGTTCCATTCCCGAGCGCTGCACGACGGAGTGAGCGCCCGTCTCTGTCCCTGCTCCTGCCAACCTAGCAGTTCAAAAGCAAGAAATTGCAAGGAGATCAATAGGCAAGGTAAACAGCGTTCCGTGCACTCCGGTGTCTAGTAGTCATGCCTGCCACATGACCACGGAAATGTCTGCAGAAGCAGACAGCAATGGCTTTGCAGCTCTGCAACAGAGATGAGCACTGAACCCTACAGTCGGATACGACTGGCTTCTGAGCAAGGGTGACCTTTATCCTTTACCTATAGGCTCCTGAATTTCGGTTTTCCTTCTGCTCTGCGAAAGAAGAACCTTGTGTAGCTCTAAACCTTGCATATATTTCTAGTCACCAAAAAATCAACCCAGAAGGCCAATCACAAAACCCCATAAAGGCATCATTTTAATGCCCCATTAAGAAAGCATGATGTTCCCCTGTATCCCGAGAGAGACCCATCTCTAGAAAACCTATATTAATTCTCTTCTTTCTTGCTTTGCACCTACCCTGGGCCAACCTGGTATGGATGTCGCTTTTCCCATAGCCATGAAGCTGCACGTGGTAGCCGTCATAGGTTTCCTGGTTGCCCTGGCGCCACTTTGCACGGCGGATCCATCTTTGAAGGGTCAGTAGTCCCTCGCGTTTGGGGGTCCTATGTTGTCATTTAAACCGATTCGGGGTGGTCTGGCTGGAGGGTGCGTTGCTTTTTTCAAACCAACCCGAAATAGTTTAGGAGCGAAAAAGCAGAAGCCAAGCCTGGAAGACCCACAAAAACGAGAAAGGTGTTTATTTGTCCATTGGTTAAGACGCCGAACGCGACGACTGGAAGGTCCGAGACCTGAGTGATGCACAACAGAGTGAGCGCCCGTCGTCTGTTCTGGCTCCTGCCCAGTTCGAAAGCAAAAAAAAAAAATGCAAGTAGATAAATAGGGACCACTTCGGTGGGAAGGTAACAGCGTTCCGTGCGCTCCGGTGTCTAGTCATGCCTGCCCTATGACCACGGAAACGTCTGCGGAAGCAGACAGCGCTGGCTCTTCGGCTTAGAAACAGAGATGAGCACTGCACCCTAGAGTCGGATACGGCTGGCTTTCCAGCAAGGGAAACCTTTATATCTATATATCTAGGCTGTACTTTAACAAATCCATTTGATCTTTCTCCCCCATCGCGGTGTGTCCAGCCCTGGGACGAAACCTGGACCCGTCTGTGCTCCTGGGGAGCGTCCAGGAGGCCAAGAGGCTGGTGGACTTCTCCTACGAACACACCGAAGCCCGGTAAGAGAGGCCCTCTTTGTTCAGGTACCTAGTGTTGAGAGCAGGGGTTCCCAACCTACGGCCCATGGGCCGGATGTGGCCCATGGAGCCATTTCATGTACCCCCCCTCCAATATTAAGAAGGAGGAACGGGTGATGTGGGTGAAGCACTCTTTTCTCCCTGGGCCTACCTTGTGGGGTCGTTGTGAAGAGGAAGTCAAATAAAGATAATTTAAAAATTCCAAGTGCAGGAAATGACGCTGCCTGAAGTCAATTCCTCTGGTGCAGTAGGATCTTTTTTTAAAACAATAATTATTTGTTTATCTCCCCCCCCCCCCCAACCCCTTTTCATCCAGCTTGCAAGAGAAGATAAGGACGAACACACTCGGGCCGGCAGATATCCACATGTTCTTCAAGAAAGCGGTGGGGGGAACCCGGGCGGTCATCAAAGCGGCCAACTACATGGACATCGCCCTGACGCTCCTGAAGGAGAAACTGAGGCCCTTGGCCCCGAGAGACTTCAACGTCACAGGTATGGGGTGGTTTAGGGGCCCTGGTGGCGCAGGGGCTCAAATGCTGTCCTGCAACCAAAAGGTTGTGGGTCCGATCCTGACTAGGGATCAAGGTTGACTCAGCTTTCCATCCTTCCGTGGTTGGTAAAATGAGTACCCAGCATGTTGGGGGCAAAATGTGAATTAACTTGTGAACCGCCCAGAGAAGGCGCTACGCACTAACGGGGGCAGGTATATAGGTGTCATTGTGCAGCGTTTGAGCCCAATTGGAAGGGGAACTTAGAGGTCATCCATCCCAGCCCCCGTGCCCATATAAGACAGCTGCAGAGAGGAGAGGAATATCCATAAAGGGGGACAAGGATGTGAATTGAATGCGGGGTGGTGGTGTGTGTGTGTGTCTAAAAACCGTGACCCGTCTCTGGCCCTGGCGATTGACCCCCCCCCCCCCCCCGTTCCTGCGGTGTCCATTTCTCCGGCAGACATCCTCAGCCCGGCTCAGATACGGATGATCTACAAGGCGACCGGCTGTAGCCACCACGACCAGCAGACGCTGAGCTGTGACAATCGGAGCCCGTACCGGACCATCACGGGCGAATGCAATAACAGGTGGGTTCTCCTTGAAAGCCAGGGACGGCAGTGGCTTAGTGGTTAAGACACTGAACTTCATAAGACCCGAGTGCTGCACGACAGCTGTCGTTGGCTCCTGCCAACCTAGCCATTCGAAAGCAAGACATTGCAAGTAGATAAATAGGGACCACTTTGGTGGGAAGGTAACAGCGTTCTGTGCACTCCGGTGTCTAGTCACGCCTGCCACATGACCACGGAAACGTCTGCAGAAGCAGACAGCGCTGGCTCTTCGGCTTTGAAACAGAGATGAGCACTGCACCCTAGAGTCGGATACGACTGGCTTTCGAGCAAGGGAAACCTTTACCTTTACTTTGGTGGGGGAAGGTAACAGCATTCTGTGCGCTCTGGTGTCTAGTCATGCCTGCCAAATGACTGCAGACGCAAACGCAGCTGGCTCTTTGGCTATAAACGGAGATGAGCACCGAACCTTAGAGTCCACTACGACTGGCTTTCGAGCAAGGGCAACCCTTGACCTTTATCTTCTTGAAGGTCAAGGTCACCCTTGCTCGAAAGCCAGTCGTATCCGACTCTAGCGTTCGGTGCTCATCTCTGTTTATAGCCAAAGAGCCGGTGCTGTCTGTCGGCAGACTTTTCCATGGTCACATGGCAGGCTTGAGTAGACACAGCAGTGCATGGAACACTGTTTACCTTTCCTGCCCAAAGCGATACCTATTGATATGCAGTAAAACCCTGACTTACGTATGCCTCGAGGTACATAAAACTCGACTTACATAATGATTTTGTGCTAAAACATTGTCCCAATGTACACGATTCCCTGTGGGTTTGCTTCGAGTTACGTAAAAATCCAATTTAAGCCAAAGCCTACGCAACGGACTTTTCCCCGTAAGTAGGGGTTTCACTGTATATATTTGTCCTCTCCTTCCCAAAAGGTAAAGACATCTTGACCTGGCTTTCCTCCCTGGCGTGCAGCGCGGTGCTATTTTTGCACATTCCTACTTTATGTAAAAAGGCTACCTAGACTGGTTGTTGTGAAATAGCAACCCAAAGAAACCTAGAGGAGGTTTCCCCTGCCCCCAAGGTTTTGCGCACCTTGAAGCACCTATTCCACAACAACCTGGCAAGGTAGGCTTGTTAAAACCGACACTCGGCTTCTCGTGGGGTTTCCCCAGGAGGTTCCCGGTGCTGGGTGCCAGCAATCGGCCCTACGCCCTGTGGCTTCTGCAGGAATACGAAGACGGCGTCTCCCTCCCTCGCGGCTGGACGGAAAACAAGCAGTATAACGGTTTCGCCCTGCCCAACGTGAGTTAGAAATCCCGATTTATTTCTCATTTACTTCCCCCCCAAAAAAAACCACCCAAACCTACGTCTTTCGGATCCCTTCTTTCGGCTGATCGGCACTTTTGCGTTTGTTTCACCCCCCCAGGCCCGCGCGGTCTCCAACGCCATCGTCCGTTTCCCCAACGAACGGCTCGCCGACGACCGGCACCGCTCGGTCATGTTCATGCAGTGGGGCCAGTTCATCGACCACGACTTGGACTTCGGGCCCATGGAGACGGCGACCCTCACCTTCAGGGAGGGCATCGATTGTGAAAATAGCTGTGTCCAAGGCCCTCCGTGTTTCCCCATCAGGGTACGTGCAACGGTTGGGGTTCTCCAACAGGCTGTGGGGCAGAGGCAGACATTGTCTGGAGGGACACGGTCGACCCATCTGTGGAGGTTGTTGAAGCACTAGGACCATAGCTGTCAAGTATCCCTTATTGGCCGGGAAAATCCCTTATTTTACCCTCTTTCCCACTGTCATCCCTTATGAATTAGACTGCAATGCCCTATTGCCGCCATTGGAGGGCAGCAAAGGATAAGCATCGCTGTCAAGTATCCCGTATTGGCCAGGAAAACCCCTTATTTTACCCTCTTTCCTGCCGTCATCCCTTATTAATTAGACTGCAATGCCCTATTGCCACCATTGGAGGGCAGCACAGGATAAGCATAGCTGTCAAGTATCCCTTATTGGTCGGGGAAACCCCTTATTTTACCTTCTTCCCTACCGTCATCCCTTATTAATTAGACTGCAATGCCCTATTGCTGCCATTGGAGGGCAGCAAAGGATAAGCATAACTGTCAAGTATCCCGTATTGGCGGGAAATTTTCCTTATTTCCAAATCCAAAACTTGACAGGTATGACTAGGACAGGGTTGGCCAAACTCTGGCCCATGGGCCAGATCTGGCCCATGATGCCAAATCATCTGGCCCACGCCACCTGTGCCACTCCTGGAAGTGGAAATAAAACAAGCCGACACATGCGCAAAACGCTGTCATAAATGCACCCGCAGCTGTTGTAAGTGTGTTTACAACAGCCAAGGGTGCATTTACGGCAGTGTTTTGCACATGTGCAGGTGTGTTTTACTGCCACTTCTGGTGAGAGGAAGCAGGTGACTGGCCTGCTGAATCACGTGGCCGACCCATGGCCTGAAAACTTTGGCCACCCCTGCACTAGGACTTTGGAATACATGGCCATCATCTTCTCCCAAAAATATCCTACGAAAACAAGATATCCCCCCCCAAAAAAAAATGGATAAAAAATACCACCTTGTGCCCCCTAGTGGCCTAAAATGTTAAAGCAAGAGCTGTCAAAATATTTTTTATTTTTTATTTAATACCTTAACCCAGGGGTTCCCAACCTAAGGCCTGTGGGCTGAATCTGACCCATGCTGCCATTTCATGTCCCCCCTGCCCTAACCCAATTGGTTACTGTCGGGTGGCTTACGGCGATGAAGAATCAGCCCGCAAAACAGTAATATAAAAGCAGAACGATCCAAATGAAGTAAAAACATGATAGACATTAATAAACATTGACCTGTTCCATGCACTCCGGCGTCTAGTCATGCCTGCTGTATGTCCATAGAAATAGCAGATGCAGACAGTGTTGTCTCTTTGGCTATAAACAGAGATGAGCACTGAACCCTAGAGTCAGATACAACTGGCTTTCGAGCCAGGGCTGTTTATAGCCAAAGAGCCGGCACTGTCTGCATCTGCAGACATTTCCGTGGACATACGGCAGGCATGACTAGTGCACAGAACACTGTTACCACTAGGGAGTGGAACGTCAGTCTGGCTCAACTCCATATATATCTTTTTCTTCTAAAGATCCCGCCGAACGATCCCGTGAAGCGACCCGGCGACTGCCTCCCGTTCATCCGGGCCTCGCCGGCCTGCAACGGCGGCTACGCCATCCGGAACCAGATCAACGCCCTCACCTCCTTCTTGGACGCCAGCATGGTCTACGGCAGTGAAGTCGCCTGGGCACGGCAGCTTCGCAACCTGACCAACAACCTGGGGCTGCTGGCCATCAACCTGAACGTCACGGACAGAGGGCTGGCCTACCCTCCCTTCGGCAACCCGCCCGGCTTCCCGGATTTCTGCCCGCTCACCAACCCGGCTTTGAACATCTCCTGTTTCTTCGGCGGTAGGCCCTTTGGCGTGCGCAAAATGGGGTTCTTAGGTTTGGGATGGGGGTAGACTCCTCCTGGAAGGGGAGGTTCAACGACCAGCACGGAAGCTCTACTTAGGGCAGTGTTTTCCAATCTTTAGTTTTTAGACTTCAGTTCCCAGAAGCCTCAGTCATTACACCTGCTGATCAGGGGCTTCTGGGAATTGAAGTCCAAGAACATCCGGAGAGCCACATTTGTTGACCCCTGGCCTAGCCAAAGCAGTTAGGATTTTTTTATGCTCTCAAGCAGGGGTTCCCAACCTTTTCAAGCCAGGGGCCGGGTCACGCTCTCTCAGTCAGCTTTGAGGGCTAGATGGCCATTTTGCCCTGCCTGCACAATGGGGGTGGCCATTTTGTCCCAACAGCTTCAAAGGGGTGATCATTTTGTTTTTCGAATGTCCTTGGAGAGGTGGTGGCATACCTGTCAACCACAGCTCCAGAAAATACGGGTCCTGCGCAGAACGGTTCTGCGCAGGTCGCCTTCTATGCATGCATAGAACCCTTCTATGCATGCGTAGAAGGCTTCTACGATCCCCTTCTGTGCAGATCGCCTTATACACATGCGTAGAAGGGTTCTACGCGAGCGTAAAAGCCTTCTACGCATGCGTAGAAGGCGATCTGCGCAGAAGGGATGCGCAGAACCTCTTTTTCCCCCGCTGCCAATTCCGGGGTTTTGGCAGCTGCGGGCGGGAAATGGCGCAAATTGGCGCCCCAAATCAGGAAATCCCGGCCAATCCGGAAAGGTCGACAGGTATGGGTGGTGGGGCCACACTGGCTCAGAGCAATGCAATCCGAACCACTGGAGCTATCCAAGGTCCTGAACTAAGTCCATCTTTCTTTGGGTTTGAGTCCTCCAAGACATCCCTTCTGCGCTACATCTGGAGCAAATTCAGGGCCCCGTAGACCATCATCCCTATCGGTCAAGAGCCCCATGACTGGATCGACATGACAATGTTTCTTCCTCCCACTTTCCTTTCAGGGGACAACCGGGTGAGTGAAATGCCGGCACTGACCGTCCTCCACACGCTTTTCCTCCGGGAGCACAACCGCTTGGCAACGGAGCTGAAGCGGCTGAACCCCAGAAAGTCGGGGGAGACCATCTACCAGGATGCCCGGAAGATCTTGGGAGCCATGATCCAGGTGAGCTATACAGCACATGGCTAAAACTGTGAGCTTTTGTATCCTTATTAAGCTCTACCATTCGATTCACAGTCGAGGACTGGTATAAAATGAACAGTTCAAGATCTAGCCAAGGACCTAAGAACTGTTAAGGTCACATCTAAGTATAGAAGCAGTTCCTAGTAAAGGAACTGCTTCTTATGATGTTACTGCTTTGATACATCCCTCATTCTCAAACTCAAATCCATCACCTCTGACAAGTTTGCCTGCCTTCACAGTAATTGCTGAGCACTTGTCAATTCCAAATTGCATTCCGATGTCTTTAATGAATTTCTTTGTACTTTCCAGCAGAGTATTAAATTCACTTCTTGTCTTTCCAAAATTACTGCTACTGCTACTGTTACCAATCTTGAGAAAACAGTCCTTTTTTTTTTACTTTCCTTCTCTTTTTCCTTCCAGAAACTTACCTATACCGAATGGCTTCCTGCCCTCCTGGGCGACGCAATCCCTCGCGGTGGGTCGAGGGATTGGAACCGGTACCGGGGCTATAACAATTCCGTGGACCCGCGTGTCTCAAGCACTTTCACCATCGCTTTCCGTTTCGGGCACACCTTGATCCGCCCTGTCGTGTTCCGATTGGACAGCCGCTATAGGGTCCAGAGTCAGACCCCGTTGAACAGGGAGTTCTCCGCTTCCTGGAGAATCATCCGAGAAGGTCCGTTCACACACACACACACACACACACACACACACACACACACACACACACACACACACACAGGGATCCCTTTCTATGCACCTCCTCACCATGTAAAAGTTACCCTGGCTCAAAAGCCAGCCGTATCCAACTCTAGGGTTTGGTGCTCATCTCTGTTTGTAGCCAAAGGGCCAGTGCTGTCTGCATTTGCAGACATTTCCATGGACATATGGCAGGCATGCCTAGACACCAGAATGCACAGAACACTGTTTACCTCCCCACCAAAGTGGTCCCTATTTATCTACTTGCAATTTCTTGCTTTCGAATTGCTAGGTTGGCAGGAGGTGGGACAGAGGAGAGGATCTCACTCCACCGTACAACACTCAGGTCTCGAACTGCTGACCTGCCAACTTTCCAGTCATCAAGTTCAGCATCTTAACCACTAAGTCACCACAGTCTCTATTATGCTAATAAAGCCAACAATTTTCAACCTTCATCTGTAGCAGTAAAGGATACACAAAACCGGGGAGGGGAGTTCTGGGGGGGTGTTGGGGTTGTCATCTATCCCAACCCCAATTTCAATGCAGACTCAGATAGACAAGAAGTCATTACAATACACCCAACAGATTAACAGCCTCAGTTTAAATTGGGGCACACAAATAACATATCAGATTTAACGCTTTAATATCAAAGCCATTACACTCCTCTCGAATTCCTGCCCAGTGTTCGGCTGAAAATTGGGGGCGGATAAAGCGTTGGCGTTGCCGATAACCTGCCGTCGGTCTTTCCAGGGGGCATAGACCCAATCTTGCGAGGGATGTTGGCTAAGCCAGCCAAACAGGTGCGTCAGGACCAACTTGTGGTGGATGCTCTCCGCGACCGGCTTTTCGAACAGTTTTCGAGGATCGGCTTGGATTTAACGGCCCTCAACATGCAGCGCGGCAGGGATCTTGGCCTGCCAGGTAACCAAGACGTGCGATGCCCAAATCTTTCTTTGCACAATTGGAGGCATTCTCTTGGCCATTTCTTAAATAATCTTTGTATACCCGTGGTGGGACATAAATTGCATGCTCACAAATGCTGCATAGACTGAATTTCTCCACGTTTGCACAATATTTATCATGTATCCAAACAGACCCATTTTCAAAAATAATATGAAATATTGTCTCCTATTGGTCTAATTCTAATCCATGTGTCCTAGACTAAATCAAGTGCGCTGAATCCAAATCTGAAGTCCGATTCTGCCTAAATACGTCAGGACCGTAACTTAACAACACTCACCCTCTTGGTTAGCTTCTTGCATTGATCACGTGGGGTCTATTTGCTGCAAATGTAGCAAAAATTGCCCAGCTTATTAACACAGCTGCACCTACTCATCTTTAGCTCAAAACAGACTCGCTATGGCCTAGCTGTCCTATCCAATAAGATGGTTTCACACTACAGATAAGCCCTTGGTCCAACTCACCTGATAGACCTATTTCTGACATCAGCTCTCTGACTTGCTCGGTCGCTGCTGGAACATGCATGCCACCAGGGGACATGATTCAGCTGAGGCGGCAGCAAGCACAGTTGCAACTGTTACAATGTTTCCATGTAAAAATACATTACCCAATTGACTGGCCATTTGCACAGCTAGAGCACGCCTTAAAATCTATACGCGATAGGCCAGTTCTGAGTTCAGATTTGGAATCAGCACACTCGATATCATGTAAACCACATGCGTTATTCCCAGTAGCAAAAATCGTTGTTGTGCAGTATTATTCTTTGATCATTCCCATTCCACTCCAGAGTCGATTAAGTGGCTTCCAGGTGGTCCTCTTGGGAGACCCTCGTTGGCGTTCTTTCATTCGTTCATTTGGCAAAGCGTGTCGCTTTTGCGCCCCACGAGTGTAGCCAAACCTCTTCCGGCTCATATCTAGAACCTGAGAGTTGCGCTGAAAACTTTTCCTTAATTTTAGCCAGCTGTTTAGGGAGCTTTGTGACCAAGAATTGGGTGGATTTGATGCTCTATAACCGCAATGTGTTAATTATTTCCTCGCATGGGGGTTGGCACTGAGTCGCTGTCAGTAGGGTCTACTCCAGGGATTTCCAACCTTTTCAAGCCAGGGGCCAGGTCATGCGCTCTCAGTCAGCTTCGATTGGCCGGACGGCCATTTTGCCCTACCTGCACAATGGGGACACCCATTTTGTCCCACCAGCTGCAAAGGGATAGCCATTTTGTTTTTCTGAATGCCCTTGGAGGAGTGGGGAGGGGCACATGAAATGGCACCATGGGCCGGATGCCAAACTGCCGACATCCCAGTTGTCAAGTTCAACGTTTTAACCACTAAGCCACTGCCGTCCCTTGGTTTTCTCACTCACCATCGCTTTTTATGCCTAGGGTGGGTCTTTTGAACTCGGCACCCTCTCGTCCCGCAGGTTACAACGCTTGGAGGCAATTCTGCGGCCTTTCTCAGCCGCGCAACGAAGCCGAACTGGCCCGAGTGCTCAGAAACCCCGGGCTGGCCAAGAAGTTCATCCGACAGTACGGGACGCCCGCGAACATCGACCTGTGGGTGGGGGGCGTCGCAGAGCCCATTGTCCGCAATGGCCGAGTCGGGGAATTGCTCGCTTGCCTCATCCGCACCCAGTTCGAAAAGGTCCGCACCGGCGACAGGTGAGTCGGTTGCAGGTGGAGCTTCTATGCCTTGACAATTATTCCAAATCTAATTTTTATTTCCTTTCCTTCATCAGGACTCCGAACCCACCCGAAAGGAGAAAACTATCCTCCCGAATTTAATGGCTGTGGGAGTTTGGTCAAGTTGCCCTGCTATGGCAGGGGTGCCCAAACTATGGCCCACGGGCCAGATCCAGCCTCTGACGCCAATTCATCTGGCCCATGCCACCTTCATCGGGAATGTTTTACTTCCATTTCCGGGAGCAACAAGGGTGGTGTGGGCCAGATGAATTGGTGTTGGCGGCCGGATATGGTCCATGGGCTGTAGTTTGCGCACCCCTGTGCTATGGTAATAGAGTGGATCCCTGATGGCAAACCTTAGCACTCCAGCTGTTCTGTGAATCCACACGAATGGGTTTACTGGCACCCAACGACCTTGGGTGCTAAAGTCCACAGGGAAGGGTGAGGCTTCCCAAGTGGATGAAATGGTCCCACTTGAATCCCTCTAGATGGAGGGCAGCGGCTTCATCCAGCCTAGCCTGGGGATGATGATGATGATGAATTTGCGTGCCAAAAGGGCTCAGGAGCAGAAAGTGACTCAAAGGAACTGGATCAGTGGTACTACGGGGGGTTCACGCTGTGATGCGGAAGGCCACGGCAATATAGCCTCAGGACAGTCTTCATGTCTGATTGCCATGAGGATCACCTATATTCGGATTCAGATATGGCAGAAGAAGTAGTTACATAGAGAACTTTAAACCCGTCCTAAGCTTCTTCTTTTTTTAATTTTTGGCCAATTTTAAAACTCTCACTCTGCCCCTCTTTTGCTTTTCCCAATTTTCCTCCAGATTCTGGTGGGAGAATCCCGGCGTGTTTACCCAAGAGCAGCGCCGGGCTCTCACCCAGGTCTCGCTGCCCCGCATCATCTGCGACAACACCCACCTCCGGGAGGTGCCACGGTTCGTGTTCCGGGCCAACCAGTACCCCCGTGACTTCGTCAGCTGCAACGCCATCCCCAGGCTCAGCCTCTTCCCGTGGAGAGGAAGATGTAAGTCTTTCAGAGAGCAAGAGAAGGAGGGGAGTCCCAGGGCAAGTGTGACGGATGGGCTAATCAACTGGGGCAGGATGCAACAAACCCATCCGTTGCTTCACACTCCTAAATAAAACCTGCAGGCAAGGTAATTTGGGGGCAAAACACAGGTGTTACAAATTGCATGACACGGAAGCTGCGCATTACATGACACAGATGTTTGCAAATCACATGACGGATGTTGCAATTTGCATGACACAGATGTTGCAAACAGCACAACACAGATGCTGCAAATAGTACACACGAGAGGTGGCAAATAACACAGTGCAGAATATTGCAAATTGTGTGACAGGTGTTGCAAACAGCACAACACAGATGTTGCAAATTCCATGACAGGTGTAAACAACACAACACAGATGTTGCAAATTCCATGACAGGTGTTGGAAACAACACAACACAGATGTTGCAAATTCCATGACAGGTGTTGCAAATTGCACAGCCGATGTTGCAAATAGTACACGCAGATGTTGCAAATTGCACAGTTTTGCACTCTCTCCCAAATTGGGGGTACTTTGGTGCCAAGCAACATATTCTCACCCACCTGTGTTTAGATTACAGGGAAAATTCTCTCCTTCCTCACAGATCCAGCCAGTCCTTGGGTCCAGTACTGTGGGGGCAAATTGCCATGACCTTGGGGAGGGTGACGAGGACAATATCGTTTGCTGGAGAAACT
Organism: Bradypodion pumilum; assembly: GCA_035047305.1. Classification (NCBI taxonomy): domain Eukaryota; kingdom Metazoa; phylum Chordata; class Lepidosauria; order Squamata; family Chamaeleonidae; genus Bradypodion; species Bradypodion pumilum. Next base: position 1,008,804 of record JAWDJD010000017.1, read on the forward strand.
TAGCATATCTTTGTATTTCCTTCATCATTTGCAGAGGGGCCATGCGGAGAGTCCTGCTGTTCGCTTACCCTGAAGCTGGAGTTTTGCAGGCAGACGAAAGAGTTCCCTTCCTTTCCCTGCCTGTCCTTTCCGCCTGTATTTCCCATTTTGCAAGAGAGAAGAATATTGTCCCCTGTCCTTTCCTGTTTCTTGCAAATTGGTTTAATTTGCTGCTCCAAAGCGTGTGGCTCTTTCCGTCCCGTCCCCCCTTCCCAACATGTTAACTTCTGTAAGTTGTGCTTTTCTTAGCCAGTTGCTGTGGGCGCTCACAATATTTGCACTCCATGCTTGGGTCGGCCATGCGGTGTCTTTGCCGTATCCAAACCTGGCCGGGTCAGTGTTTCAGAGGTGATGAAATTGACTTTGGATTCTTAAAGGAGCTCTCCATGGTGCTAAGGTAAAGTAAAGGCCGCCCCTGCTCGAAAGCCAGTCGTATCCGACTCTACGGTTCAGTGCTCATCTCTGTTTATAGCCAAAGAGCCATTTTCTGCAGACATGTCCATGGTCATGTGGCAGGCGTACCCAAACACTGTAGTGCACATCCCTATTTATCTCCTTGCAATTTCTTGCTTTTGAACTGCTAGGTTGGCAGGAGCTGGGACAGAGACAGGCACTCACTCCATCGTTCAGTACCTGGGAATCAGACTCCAAACTTTCAGCCAGCGAGTTCAGCTTCTTAACCACTTGAGCCACCGCAGTCACTTCCACTGTGCTAAGCCGAGTTTAATTTGTCACTTTAAACCACTTGTCTACAAAATAGGGGACTGTGTGGTGGCTTAGTGGTTAAGATGCTGAACTTGATGACTGGAAGGTTGGCAGGTCAGCAGTTCAAGACCTGAGTGCTGCATGGCGGAGTGAGCACCCAGCTCCGTCCCAGCTCCTGCCAAACTAGCAGTTCAAAAGCAAGAAATTGCAAGTAGATAAATAGGAACCACTTTGGTGGGAAAGGTAAACAGTGTTCTGTACACTCTGGAAGTCCTCTAAGACTAATATATATATATATATATATATATATATATATATATATATATATATATATATATATATATATATATATATATATATATATATATATATATATATATATATATATATATATATATATATATATATATATATATATATATATATATATATATATATATATATATATATATATATATATATATATATATATATATATATATATATATATATATATATATATATATATATATATATATATATATATATATATATATATATATATATATATATATATATATTGCTGACTGGTTTTGCCGGGAGGGAAATGAATGCAGCTTTTCTGAAAAAACCCATTAATTGCTGGACTTAGGTGAGGCTTAATTGCTCAAGCCAGCCTACCTAGCAGGGTTGTGGTGATGGGAGAATAAAATGCACAAATATTTATCAGAGCGCTCCTATTGAGTTCAACACAGAGTCAGTTTACAGCCCTTGCTAATTCACCTGCTTTCACTGCTTGATAGGCTAGGGGAGAAATGTACCAATAAACCATAAATATAGCAGGAGTTTTTCCTTTTCCAATGGCTGTAGAATATGCCTACATTCATGCTTACCTGAATCTACCCTGATGGCTTGTGCTAACTGGTGAAGATATCATTTTTAAAAATAAATAAAATGTACCAACCCATTTTTATTGGTGAAATGCTAATTTCTGCACCTCATACAGGTGCCCCCTCCCATATATGTAGGTTCATTACCCATGGTTTCAGTTATCTGTGAGTCAAAAAAAATTTCAATTAAAAAATCCTGATATATAGAACATACTGTATATTTATTTCTATGGGGCATTACCCAAGCTGGCCACTAGAGGTCATTGTCTGTAGTGTAAAATACAGGGTTTGCTGTTATCTGCAGTTTCAGGTATCCGTTTTAGGTCCTGTATTTGGGGAAAGCAAAATATTTTTCATTCCTGAATCTATGATGGCAAACCTTGGCAGTCCAGGTGTTCATGGACTTCCATTCCCAGAAGCCCAACTCAGCACTCCTGCTGATCAGGGCTTCTGGGAATTGAAGTCCAAGAACATCTGGACTGTCAAGGTTCACCATCACTGAAATTCTAGGGCAGGGGTTCCCAACCTTTTCAAGCCAGGGGCCGGATCACGCTCTCTCAGTCAGCTTCGAGGGCCAGATGACCATTTTGCCCTGCCTGCATGATGGGGTGGCCATTTTGTCCCAACAGCTTCAAAGGGGTGGCCATTTTGTTTCTTGAATGCCCTTGGAGGGATGGGGGGGACACATGAAATGGTGCTGCGGATTGAATACAGCCCACAAGACCTTATTTGGGAACCCCTGTTTTAGGGCATCATTTTTGACTAGTGATGGAGGGGATAATCTCTCCATGCACCATTCTTTCCTTTACTTTCTTATATTTTTTTTAAAAAGAGGTTTTAATGCACACTTGGAGCAGAAAAGAACTGCACGGGGGTACCATTTTGAACCACAATAGGAATTGGCATTGTGCGATACACGATCCGCTGCGGATTTCATCCGAACATTGCAACTACAGCCTTACATTCTGTGTTCCTTGTAGACAGTTACAGACTTCATAGAGTCATTGTTCCCTCAATACAGGATCAAATAGTGAGATCGACCTTTTCCAGAAATATTTGTTTGTTTAATTTCCGCCCCACCTTTCTTCTGCTGCCGGGACTTAAGGTGGCCTTAGCAATCCACAACATCATCCAGATGTGTGTATATTTTTTCTTATTTCAAAGTATAAATGACCGACATCCAAGGATTTCAAAATATCACACACCCACATCAAAACGTGGGATGCAAAGCACATGTCAAATCACATTACAACATTATCTGTAAAAATACATGGCATGACAGGCTGAGCCACAGAAGAAATAATTACCATATATACTCGAGTATAAGTTTGGTTTTTTAGCCCCTAAAATGCGACTCAACTTATACTCGACTCAATGTAAACACTCAAAAACATACCCACACAAATGTCTAAATTAATTGATTTTACCATTTGTTTCATGTATTTTAATTATTCAAACTCACGAGCAACTGCTGCAATTTCCACCCCGACTTATATTCGGGTCAATCTATTTCCCTAGTTTTAGAGGACCAAATTAGGTACCCCGGCTTATATTCGGGATGACTTATAGTCGAGTATATACGGTGTGTTTTTCTCCTCCACAATAGAAACTAAATTATAATTAGTCAGAGCATTATCTAGTATCAGAGGGAAACAAACATTCCACACTACATATCCAGGTCCGAAACACCACCGAGCAGACTTTGATAGGAAAGGAGGATAATTGGAAGAATCTCCAGGCACTGTGGGCCCAAACACAGTTACTGAAAAACCCATTTCTAGAAGGAGTGCTCCCTTAGGTGGCAAAAAAAGATTTAATTGTCAGAGAATTGACTGGGAACATGTGGGTAAAAAGTGAAGCATTTCCTTGATGATCTCTGATGGAATATAAACAATGCCTTTCCATGCTTAAACCCAGTACTATGTATAATAAAAGAAGGGTGAAAAGATGTCCAGTAATGAGACCTTTCTCTGCACATGCTTTGATGCTGAGAGGGATCATAATTTCAAAAATGCAACATATTTGAGATGTCGGGATGTTCCGAAGATAATAATAGCATAGGTGTCCTTTTAGCAATCTCCCACATCTAAGGCAGAGAGGAAACACCTTTCATTCAGACGACTGGTTGCCATTGTCTAAAGCAGGTGCTCCCCCTCCAGATGTGATGGGCTAAAACTCCCATCCTCCCCAGCTCCCCTCCAGCCTGGGGAGAATGGGAGAGGTAGTCCAGTTGTCATGGATCACATTACATCAGGAACGGTGGGTTGGACGTTGTCTTCCCACTGAACACCTTGTTGCTATGTGGTTGACCCAAATATTCTCCCTCTTGGGAAACCTTTGGGGAAGTTTTGTCCCCTCCACCCATCTGGACGGCAACCGCGTTTGAAAGAAAAGGTCTCTCCAGAATATTTACAGAGTGAGTTATCCCTATCATGGTGTGGGTCGGATTAAAAACCGCTGCGAAGCAAAGAAAGGAAATAGTCCCTTGATGTGATTTCTCACCCCAAGCCCACCCCAGGTTTCATTCTACTCCTTCCAAGCGGACAAATCTAGCCCGGAGATGTCATTGCAGTTCGCAAAATCGTTCGGGTACTGGTTCTTCTTGAAAACATTCCTCGGCACTTTCTTGAGGCGCGTGTTGTCACAAATGATGCGAGAAAACGATTCGCTGCTCAGGGCTCGGCGTTGCTGGGGGGTGAATATGGTGGGGTTTTCCCACCAGAACCTGTGAAAGGAGACGGAGAAGGTAAACTGACATTGATTGCATTTGCATGTCACACTAAACCATGGTTTGTGTTAACTACGGTTTGTTGCTTTAGCCACAGATGATGAAACATGTCATAGTTTGTTTTTCTGGTTTCCCCACCAGAACCTGTGAAAGGGGACTGGGAAGACAATGGGGAGATAAACTGGCATTGGTCCCATTTGCACGTCACACTAAACCATGGTTTGTGCAAACTACGGTTTGTTGCTTTAGCTATGAATTTCCCTGCAGATGATGAAACACATTATGGTTTGTTTTTGTGCTTTCCGGTCCACTTCCACCCCTTTTCTGGGCTGTTTACTCAGCTCTTGTTTCATGAACGAGGAGAAACAAACCACCAGACAAGCCATGATGGAAATTTGAGTCGTGTGACCAACCATGGTTTAAACAAGCCAGAAACTCTAACTTACATATAAATTGTGGCTGATGTCAAACCATGGTTTGTTTGTGACGGTTCAGAAGTTAACCTACCTGTCTCCATCTCGGAAGTTTCGGAACTGGGTCCCGATGATGCAGGCCAGGAGGGGGCCGATCCTCCCGTTGGGGACAAAAGGTTCAGCCAGGCCCCCAACCCAGATGTCGATGTTCTCAGGGGTCCCGTATAGGTCCATAAACTTCTTGGCCAGCGTCGGGTTGTCCATCACAGCGGCCAGTTCGGCTTCATTGCTCGGGGCAGAAAGACTGCAAAAGCGCCTCCAGGCATTGTACCCTAGTCAAGAAAAGGGAGACAGGGTTGGTGAAACTGGTCCTCTGAGCATGTGAGAGTCAAAGGAAGTTGGGTATCATGGAAGAACGATGGACTTTGACTGGCAGATACCGTTCATCTCTGTCTAAGCTTCACTGCAAGGTCTTAGGGGACTGGTCAGTTTCTATGAGACTACTGTCCCTTTAGGCTTTGCAGCTCCCATGGAGCAGAAAGGACTCCATTCATTTCCTTTTTCATCCTTTAACAGCCAACATTGCAAAGAAAATCTGAGCAGATAATAAGTATGTAAGTAAAGGTAAAGGTTTCCCTTGCTCGAAAGCCAGTCGTATCCGACTCTAGGGTTCAGTGTTCATCTCTGTTTCAAAACCGAAGAGCCAGCGCTGTCTGCTTCTGCAGACGTTTCCGTGGTCATGTGGCAGGCATGACTAGACACCAGAGCGCACGAAACGCTGTTACCTTCCCACCAAAGTGGTCCCTATTTATCTATTTGCAATTTCTTGCTTTCGAGCTGCTAGGTTGGGACAAAGACGGGAGCTCATTCCGTCCTGCAGTACTCGGGAATCGAACTGCTGACCTTCCGCCTCCCAGTCAGCGTCTTAGCCACTTGAGCCACTGCAGTCCCTGAATAAGTGTGTAGCTAGCCTGAAACTCCTCTGAAAATTTGGGTCTTTCTGGCTAAAGCTACCCAATTTCAGTTGGCATTGTATCAAGGCTACCACGGATCCGTGAGCACATTTTGCGCATAGCTGTCAAGTATCCCTTATTGGCCAGGAAAACCCCTTATTTTACCCTCTTTCCCTTATTAATTAGACTGCAATGCCCTATTGCCACCATTGGAGGGCAGCACAGGATAAGCATAGCTGTCAAGTATCCCTTATTGGCCGTGAAAACCCCTTATTTTACCCTCTTTCCCGCCGCCATCCATTATTAATTAGACTGCAATGCCCTATTGCCACCATTGGAGGGCAGCACAGGATAAGCATAGCTGTCAAGTATCCCTTATTGGCCGTGAAAACCCCTTATTTTACCCTCTTTCCCGCCACCATCCATTATTAATTAGACTGCAATGCCCTATTGCCACCATTGGAGGGCAGCACAGGATAAGCATAGCTGTCAAGTATTCCTTATTGGCCGGGAAAACCCCTTATTTTACCCTATTTCCCGCTGTCATCCCTTATTAATTAGACTGCAATGCCCTATTGCCGCCATTGGAGGGCAGCACAGGATAAGCATAGCTGTCAAGTATCCCTTATTGGCCAGGAAAACCCCTTATTTTACCCTCTTTCCTGCCGTCATCCCTTATTAATTAGACTGCAATGCCCTATTGCCGCCATTGGAGGGCAGCACAGGATAAGCATAGCTGTCAAGTATCCCTTATTGGCCAGGAAATTTCCCTTATTTCCAAATCCAAAACTTGACAGGTATGATTTTGCGATCCGGCAAAGTGGCCACGCCTACCTGGCAGGCCGTGGTCTCTCCCACGCTGCATGTTAAAGGAGGCTAGATCCAGGCCAAAAATTGCTGTCTGCTCAAAGAGCCGGTCTTGGAGTTCTTTCACCATCATCTGGTTCTGCCGCATCAGCTTGGCGTGGTCCACCAGGAAGCCCCGAACAACTGGTTCGATGCCCCCTGGAACGGAAAAAAAAAGATCTGGGGACTGCAGAACCCATAATCCCCCTAGCCAGCCCCCAATAAACTAACTTTCTAACTCAAGTGCCCCAGTTTGAACCCGCCAGCCTGGTCATCAATACTCTTTCCCTTTCGGTGCCAAAGGAAGGCGAGTTCAGGGTGGCAGCAAATCTACACCGGTTTTTAGTCTGAACTTTACTAGAACTCTACAAGGGCACAGGACTTTTGGGATGGAGAATTCAACACCCTAAACAGCTCCAAATGGAAAACCTGTAGCAGATTCACCAACCAGAGGAATCCCAAATCAACAGCTCCCTCTGCTTGGCTTAGGGCAGAGATTCTGAACCTGTGGCCCCTGTGGCACCATTTCATGTGGGGCTCTCACCCCCTCCACCACGCCAGGAAGTGCCATGTGGTGGAGGAAGGGCAAAATGGCTGCCCGGCCCCCGAAGCTGTCGCAGGGAGAGCGTACCCACCTTCCACCACGATCCTCCACGGTGTGCTAAAGGTGAGATGGAGAGGAACGGAAGAGGATGGCTGGAAATTTTCATCCAGGCGGGGCACGAAGGGCGGGACGGAGCCGTGCCCGAACCGGAAGGCTATAGTGAAGATGTTGGCAGCCGAGGGGTCCACGGATTCGTTGTAGCCTTGATACAATGGCAGCTGATTGTTTATCTCGCTGCCCAAGACGAGGGGCAGGTAGTCTCGGTAGGTGATGATCTAAAACAAAGCCAAGATAATCAGAGCCCTTGGAGAAATCCAGCGCGGCTTTGTTGTTCTTTTGACTAACGTTCCATTCATTCCCACCATCCTGCCTTATAATGAAAGCACGGGTCAAACAAACATTTCCCTCTCTTCTTTGGTAGATGCGGGGAAAGCTGTTACCTTTCGCACTGAAGTTTATCTACAGTACTTGCAAATTTCGTGCTTTCGAATTGCTAGGTTGGCAGGAGCTGGGACAGAGACAGGCACTCACTCTGTTGCTGCGGTGACTCAGTGGTTAAGAAGCTTGCCTAGTTAGCTGGAAGGTTGGCAAGTTGGCAGTTCGAGACTTGGGTACTGCATGACGGATTGAGTGCCTATCTCTGTCTCAGCTCCTGCCCACCTAGCTGTTCAAAAGCAAGAAATGCAAGTACTCTAGATAAATAGGGACCACTTTGGTTGGGGAAAATCTTGGGGACATAAAAGGAGCCTACTTTGGGCATCCCCCGTTTCTCCAGCAAAAAATCCTTTCAACCCAGAATAATTTCTGACATGAAATTATATATACAGTACAGTAAAACCTCGCATAAAGAGTGCCTCGCTTAGAGGCTAACTCACTTAAAGAGCAGAATTTTCTCTGAATGGTCACCTTGTATAACAACTAAAACCAACCAAAAACTCACTTAACAACTAAACTGGGGTTCCCAATCCCCCCCGCCAGAAGTCACAATTTGGTCACTTACAGTGGTGTTTCGTTTAAAGAACAATCCCGTGTGGAACGCATTATGCTCTTTAAGTGAGGTACCACTGTACTCCGTTGTGCAGCACTTGGGTCTCGAACTGCTGACCTTCCAGTCGCCATGTTCGATGTCTTAAATGCCGATGTCTCCCCTCCTCTTACCATGCTTGAAAGGGAGTAACAAAACACGTTTTGTGCCCCCACAAAAAATAAAAAAGAGGTCCCGTTACCTGAATCTGCGCCCCAATGATTTTCCGCGTCTCCTGGTAAACCTTCTCTCCGTCCCAGTGTGGATTCAGTTGCTTCAACTCTGCTGCCAAGCGATTGTGTTCCCGGAGAAACAGGGTGTGGATTGATGTTAATCCCAGGTTCTCCGTCACTCGTCCGTCACCTGGGGAAAAAAAATCAGAATGCAGCAGACTGATCCTGAACAACGGAGACCCCGCACGAGTGCCACTTGGTGAGAATATTGGAACGAAATGGGCAATCTTAACCTTTGACAACTCTGAGTCTCAGAAACCACTATCCATTCAAGTTGGGTTCTTCAACTTCAATTCCCAGAAGCCTCAGTCAGTCCATTGGCTGATCACTGCTTTTGGGAATTGGCTTAGGCTTCTGGGAATTGAAGTCCAAAAGCCAAAGTTTGGGAAAGACTGAACTACGTGGATGATATGCTAATTACCGTTTATACCCGACTATAAGTCGTCCTGAATATAGGTTGAGGTACCTAATTTGGACCTCAAAAACTCGGAAAATAGATTGACCCAAATATAGTTTGGGGTGGAAATTGCAGCAGCTGCTAGTGCGTTTCAGTAAGTAAAATACATGAAACTATGGTAAAATCAATTAATTTAGACATTTGTGTGGGTATGTTTTTGAGTGTTTGCATTGACCTGAGTATAAGTCGAGTCCCATTTTAGAGATCATTTTGAGGGCTAAAAAACCCGACTTATACTCGAGTATATATGGTATATTCCCAAATTATCTGGGGAGTTAGATAAAGGTAAAGGTCTCCCTTGCTCGAAAGCCAGTCATATCTGACTCTAGGGTTCAGTGCTCATCTGTTTATAGCCAAAGAGTCAGTGCTGTCTGCATCTGCAGACATTTCCTTGGTCATGTGGTAGGCATGACTAGACACTGAAGCTAATGAAATGCTGTTACCTTTCCTTCTGAAGTGGTACCTATTTATCTACAGGTACTTGCAATTTCTTGCTTTCAAACTGCTAGGTTGGCAGGAGCTGGGACAGACACTCCGTTTTGCTGCACTCAGGTCTCGAACTGCTGATCTGCCCACTTTCTGGCCATCAGAAATAATTTGGGAATGGTCAATTCCTCACCTCATCGGCTCTTTTGTAGCCCATCAAGGGCAGTGGATGAACAAAAGAAATCTAACCGGTGCCAAATTTTGGCAACTCGCTTTGGGACAACTCTTTATTCGTGCGCCGCTCAAACCCTGGACTGCCAAAAGGAAGCTACTTTTCCAGCTCTGCCCTTGGCCAAACTCAAGTCCTCATTGGTGCAGGTTTCTGGCAGTCGTTGTTTCGAGGAAATGCTACACAAACGGCCACACGTATCTATGTGGATAAAGGCACACCTGCTTTGAAACACGGGATGTTGGCAGTTGTGTTGGTTTTAATGCAGATGCTCTGGGGGTTGTCCTCGAACGGGAGCAGCTCCAGGCCAGCATCGGTGAAGTCCTCGTTGACCGCCATTAAGCCCAGATCGTTGGTGAGATTTCGGAGGATCCTTGCTGTCGCGTCATCGCTCCCGTACACCATGCTGGCGTCCATGAAGGAGGTGAGGCCGTTCAGTTGCTCGCGGATCAGGGAGCTAGGGTTGCACACCGGGGCCGTCCGGGTGAAGGCTATGCAGGTGTCGGAGGGAATGCGGGGGTCTTCAGGAGGGATCTAGATGGTGGGGAAATCCAGTCTCTGGATCAAAACTGTCAAGGGATCGGAGTCTACACACTAGATTGGGGAGGACAATGTCGAGGCACCTAGAGCATTGGTTTCCAACGTGGGGGTCAGGCCCCACAGGGAGACTCCAGTTCCCAGAAGCCTAAGTCAGTCTACTGGCTGATAAGAGCTTTGGGGAATTGACTGAGGCTTCTGGGAATTGAAGTCCAAAACCCAAAGGTTGAGAAACACTGCTATAGAGCAGTTCTCAACCTTTTTAAGTCGGGTCAGCCTCCCTCAGACAGCTTTGGGGGCCAGATGGCGATTTTGCCCTTCTTCCACCACATGGCACTTCCAAGTGTGGTGGAGGTTGGGGGGGGGCACATGAAATGGCACTGTGGGCTGCATCCGGCCCACAGGCTGCAGGTTGAGAATCCCTGGTCTAGAGGGTGCCATGACCAACCTTGGAGCTTGGGATGGAGGCTTTGTATATAGAGAATGCAAAAATAAGCTCTCTAGTCTAGAGGCTTAATTTTCCTCCCTTAAATGTCTTTTTAAAAATTAAATATTGGGACAGTGGCACTTGAAGGGTGTCAAATAGGGCAATCTTTTACTCCATGTTTCTCCTCCTGAGATCAGAAAGGGACTTTCTGAATATGATTAGATTCTCAGGGATTCTCATCCTGCAGCCTGTGGGCCGAATGCGGCGCACAGCACCACGTCATGTGGGCCCCTACCGCCTTGACCACACCAGGAAGTGCCATGTGGTGGAGAAAGGGCAAAATGGCTGACCGGCCCCGATGTGACACACACACACATATACACCAGAGAAGAAGGGGGGAATGCACCAAGAAAGAAAAGGAAAAAGAAGAGAGAAAAGCAGATTAGAATGGAAGCCTTTCTTCAGCCAGAAAACCACCAGGCGCCCGGGGATAACAACGATTTTAATCTTATCCCTGTCCTGCCACCAGAAGAAAAAAAATCCCGAATGAGAAAAAAACAAGGGGAAATAGACACCCAGTATGGCAAAATCTCCTAATTCCCCTCATCTGGAAATGATCACAAAACAACTGTGAGATGTATGTCTAATCTTTGCAGAATCGCTCCTAGCTATATTTGACCGTCGGCACAAAATTCAGGACTGTCCCTAACTTTTCCCCAAATTCCAGCCAACCTACAAGGGGCTAACAACTCAGAGAAAGCCACCAGACCCCTCCACACAGCTCCAGCCAGCCGAGATAGATAGATAGATAGATAGATAGATAGATAGATAGATAGATAGATAGATAGATAGATAGATAGATAGATAGATAGATAGATAGATAGATAGATAGATAGATAGATAGATAGATAGATACTCGAGTATAAGTCATCCCGAATATAGGTCGAGGTACCTAATTTGGAACTCTAAAACTAGGAAAATAGATTGACCCGAGTATAAGTCAGGGGTGGAAAATGCAGCAGCTGCTAGTGAGTTTCAATCATTAAAATACATGAAAATACAGTGAAATTAATTAATTTAAACATTTGTGTGGATATTATTTTTGAATGTTTACATTGACCCGAGTATAAGTCAAGTCCCATTTTTGGACCTCATTTTGGGGGCTAAAAAAACCTGACTTATACTCGAGTATATACAGTTGATATTGATACTGATATTGATCATACCTGTCAACCGCGGCTCTGGCCAATCCAGGACCTGCGCAGAATGGTTCTGCGCAGGTCGCCTTCTATGCATGCGTAGAAGGGTTTTACGCTTGCGTAGCCCCCTTCTACGCATGAGTAGAAGGCGACCTGCACAGAAGGGCTGCACAGTACCTCCTTTCCCCCGCTGCCAAATTCCGGGATTTCGGCAGCGCGGGGCGGGAAATGGCGCAAATCGGCGCCGAAAACCAGGAAATCCCGGCCAATCCGGGAAGGTTGACAGGTATGACATTGATATTGATTGATTTGCAGGTGTGCTGACTTGAGCTTCTGGGAATTGAAGTCCAAGAACACATGGAGAGACAATTTTGCTGACCCTTGAGTCCTAGACCATTCCTCGAGTCCCTTTCCTGAGTAGCCCCCTAGCTGGCCAAGATTTGCACCCGAATTTTGATACAATGGGGTTTTGAGGGTGTTCAAAGCTGTGACACTCCAACGTTTGTCCGTTACCTTGATCGGGAAGCAAGGTGGGATGTAGTTGCAACTGGTGTTACAGCTAGCCCTCTTGTTGTCAATCGTGGTGGTGGTGCTCAGGGACTGGACCAGGTCGTGATCAATCCACTGGCCCCAATGCATGAAGAGCAAAGAGCGGCCTTCATCGTCCGTCACATCTTCGTTGGGAGTGCCGACCATCTCGTTGGAAACCCTTCGCACCTGTCGCCAAAATTACTGATTACAAATTGACTAGTGGCATCCCACATCCCTCCTCTACAAGGTGGGAAAAGTTACTTTTTTCAGAGCACAATTCCAGGAAGGTCAACATCAAGGTCTCTCTTGCTCAAAAGCCAGTCATATCTGATTCTAGGGTTCAGTGCTCACCTTTGTTTACAGCAAAAGAGGCAGCGCTGTCTGCGTCTGCAGATGTTTCCGTGAACATATTTATTTATTACATTTCTATACCGCCCATGTGGCAGGCACAATTAGACACTGAACACTGTTGCCTTCCCCACCGAAGCAGTACCTGTTTATCTACTTGCATATTTATTTATTTATTTTGCTTTCAAACTGGCAGGAGCTGGGACAGACGACCGGTGCTCACTCTGTCATGCAAACTCGGGTCTCGAACTGCTGACCTGCTGACCTTCCAGTCGCCAAGCTCAGCATCTTAGCCACTCAGCCAACACTGTGGTAGTGGCGACAAAAATTTGGCCAAGGAACCCCCTTCCTCCGCCAAACGGACCCACCCTCGCTCTCCCTTTCCCCAGGGCAAAGTGTGGCTCATGGGTGTTGTAGTCCAACACTGCCAAATGAACCGCAGAGGTCTTTCAGGCTTTTTGACTCAGCGGGTCGATCCATTCGCTTAACAACCTCCATTCAAACTGGTGCGCGCAACATCCTTTGATTGCCTAAAGAGAAATCAGTGTGCTAGAAATGTTCTCCTATGTGTAGCCTGCTTGCTCTTTTTACCAATACATTCGGGCTCTCACCAGCGGCAAAGGATGCCCATAGTACAGCTGACCCCCGATGAGACCCCTGGGGAGGTAGAAGCCGTCCTCGTATTCAGCCGGAAGCCAACGGGCAAAAGCGTGGTTGGCCATTCCCCAGCGCGGATTTTGCCTACAGAAGGGGAGGGAAGCCAGAGAGGAATTGAGGACTCCGACTCCTCTAACTAATTCAGGCAGTTGTTTCGAACACTTTCCAGAAATCACAATCAAATTGGACAAGTTATCTAAAGGTCAAGGGTCACCCTTGCTCGAAAGCTAGTCGTATCTGACTCTAGAGCCCGGTGCTCATCTCTGTTTACAGCCCAAGAGCCAGCGCTGTATGCGTTGGCAGACGTTTCTGTGGCATACCTGTCAAGTTTTGGATTTGGAAATAAGGGAAATTTCCCAGCAAATGCGGGATACTTGACAGCTATGCTTATCCTGTGCTGCCCTCCAATGGCGGCAATAGGGCATTGCAGTCTAATTAATAAGGGATGACGGCGGGAAAGAGGGTAAAATAAGGGGTTTTCCTGGCCAATAAGGGATACTTGACAGCTATGCTTATCCTGTGCTGCCCTCCAATGGCTGCAATAGGGCATTGCAGTCCAATTAATATGGGATGACAGTGGGAAAGGGGGTAAAATAAGGAGTTTTCCCGGCCAATACGGGATACTTGACAGCTATGTTCCGTGGACATGTGGCAGGCAGGACTAGGCGCCAGAGCATAAGGCAAACTGTTACCTTTCCCACCCAAGTGGTACCTTCTTATCTACTTACAATTTCTTGCTTTCAAAAGCCTAGGTTGGCAGGAGCTGGGACAGATGACAGCTCACTCCACCATGCAGCACTCAGGTCTTGAACTGCTGACCTGCCGACCTTCCAGTCATTAAATACAGCGTCTTAACCTCTAAGCTTGAGCCAAAATTCCTCAAACCCTGAGGCGGGGAAGGAAAAATCTTGAATTTTCAGGAGGAGACATCTCACTGCTTTAAAGGAAAGGCTCAGAAACTCACTCAGCCTGCAAACGCTGCAGGATGAAATCCTGTAAGGTTCAGGCTAAAACCCACAGTGGATTCATCGCCCATGGAGTCAACCACCCACTTCCAAGGCTCCCGCCCCTCACACCTGCTCATTCAATTCATTGTCTTTGTTGCCACGGCATTATCCCACCTGTTATTACATTCCCCAGTGATCGTCCGGTAAGGGTTATCCTCCGGGCAAGTGATGGGCCGGATTGGATAATCGCAACCGGTGGCCATCACAAGGGTTTTCTTTTGCTTGGCGTCAAGGACATCTAAATAGGAAATGATCAGAAATGGACATTATTATGTTTCCTTGGGAGCTTGTTTCCTGCAAATTCTGTTGGGTTAAAAAGAACGGAGGAGGAATTTAAAACAAGCTCTTTTGTTCCCTATAGATCTCTGTGAACTTTATTTTGTGTTAAGAATTAGAAAAGCATGACGGAACGCTGTTACCTTCCACCGAGGTGGGACCTATTTATCTACTTGCAATTTCTTGCTTTCAAACTGCTAGGTTGGCAGGAACTGGGACAGAGACAGGAGCTCACTCCCGTCCTGCGGAGCTTGTGACTTGAACTGTTGACCTGCCAAGCTTCTAGTCGTCAAGTTCAGGATGCCGGTATGAATAAACAGCCTTTTTTCTTTTGCAATAGGTTGGTGCCGCCTGGCTGTCTTTCGTTCCCCACGTTCAGTTTGTTTCCGAACCCGGCTACAGCAAGAGGCTAGTCCTCAAGGACATGCAGGGGCCTTCGATGCTTTTGCTGGGGGTGGGTGGGTTGGGGATAGATACCTGAGATGTTGAAGGGTCTCTCCCATTTCTTTTGCAGCCTCTTCCTCAAGAGGTCCAGAGAGGCTTCCATGTAGCTCGACGCGCGCATGGCCTTCCTGGTGGCGGCCACCGGCTCCTTTAAATGTTTCAGGAAATCAGAAGGGGTGACGTGGGTCTTGCGCAGGTCTGCCTTTGCGCTGGAAAGAGAAATGTCGGAAATAAAAATGTAGGAACCTGCGCTAACTCGCCTTCTGGATTTGATGCAGTGACTGGCCAGGAAAACAAATCAATTGCCTAAATGATAACAGGGGAAACTTGTCCTTCTTCCACATTCATTTGCTTTCACGAAGCATCCTGCCCCCAACTTTGCCGTAGCAAAACTGGCCAGTGTTAGAAACCACCTAGCAGGCAGGAAAAGAAAGAAAGAAAGAAAAAAGAAAGGCGGGAAAAGAAAGAAAGAAAAAGTGGAAGGAAGGAAGAAAAAGAAATAAAGAAATAAAAGGAAGGAAGGAAGAAAAGAGGAAGGAAGGAGGGAAGGAAGGAAGGAAAAGAAAGAAAGAAAGAAAAGATGGAGGAAGGGAAGGAAGGAAAAGAGGAAGGAATGAGGGAAGGAAGGAAGGAAAAGAAAGAAAGAAAGAAAAGAGGAAGGAAGGGAAAGGAAGGAAGAAATAAAAGAAGAAGGGAAAGGAAGGAAGGAAGAAAAAAGGAAGGCAGGAAAAGAAAGAAAGAAAAAAGAAAGGCGGGAAAAGAAAGAAAGAAAAAGTGGAAGGAAGGAAGAAAAAGAAATAAAGAAATAAAAGGAAGGAAGGAAGAAAAGAGGAAGGAAGGAAGGAAGAAAAGAGGAAGGAAGGAGGGAAGGAAAAGAGGGAGGAAGGAGGGAGGAAGGGAAAGGAAGGAAGAAAAGAGGAAGGAAGGAGGGAAGGAACGAGGGAGGGAAAAGAGGAAGGATGGAAGGAAGGAAGGAAAAGAAATAAAGAAAAGAGGAAGGAAGGGAAAGGAAGGAATAAATAAAAGAAGAAGGGAAAGGAAGGAAGAAATAAAAAAGGAAGGAAGGAAGAAAAGAGGAAGGAAAGGAAAGAAAAAATAAAAGGAAGGAAGGCAGGAAAAGAAAGATTAGGAAGGAAGAAAAAGAAAAGGAAGGAAAAATAAGAGACTAAAAAGAAGGAAGGAGAGAGGGAGGAAAAGAAAAAGGAAGGAAGGAAAAGAGAAAGAAAGAGTGAATGAATTAATGGATGAATGAAAAAGTGGAAGGGTCTCCCTCTTCCCTCTGATTTTACACCCAAGAAACTCACCTCTCCCGGGCTTCTTTATAGGCTTCATCCACCAGCTTTCTGGCTTCATTCACGCTCTTCAAAATCTCAGGGACGCTCAGTTCTTCAGCCACGTCTGCTTCTAAGGAAAAGAGGAAGGCCTCATGTGAGACGGTCTAACTCCCTAATGGAAACCACAACTTTGAGTTTAGGAGAACGGAGTAGGGCTGTTGTGGACAGGACATTTCACAGGCCACTCGTTCCTCGGGTGTCCAGAAGCCAGAGACATTTTGATGGCATGACCCCCAACAGCGGAGGTGTGAAATGTGAATTTCTCCTGCTGCCTGAAGGTTCTGGCTATGCTGTTGCCCATACGTTGAGACCTGAAGAAACACTTTCCCCAGGGCTGCCATCTGTCTGCTTGCTTCATCCTTTTTTTCTTCGTTCCCTTTCAAGGGGAATAAGCAGGATAAATCTCATTTCCCTGAAAGAGTCTGAGGCTGGAAAGCAAAGGGACCGGCGGCATCCGAATTTCTTTTACCTTTGGATGATTCGGACGCTGTCAAGCAGCCAAAGGCCACCAAGAGGACCAGCAGTGCGAGGAGATGCTTCATGTCTTTATAAAAAAATGGAAAAGAACAAAGGTTAGGATCATTCCTTCTTTCCTTTTCTTTCTTTCTCTCTCCCTCCCTTCTTTTCTCATCTCTCTCTCCTTCCTTCCTTCCTGCCTTTTCCTTCCTTCCTTCATTCCTCCATTCATTCATTCATTCCCGTTATCCATCCATCTTTCTCTTTCTTTATCTGTCTCTCCTTCCTCATATCCATCCATCTCTTCCTTCCTTCCTCTTATCCATCCATCTTTTTCCTTTCTTTTTCTCCCTTTCTGCTTTCCTTCCTTCCAAAAAAAGTCAGATTAAAAACGCTTCGCCCACAACCTGCCTAACCTAGTCGTCTGAAATTCCTCGTTTGTGATCCTTTCTTGAGATCTTTTTTGTATCTTCAAATCTCACGTCCGTCGGGGCACAGATAAAAAATATTTACTGTATATACTCGAGTATAAGTCGAGCTTTTTAGCCCCCAAAATGAGGTTCAAAAAGGGAACTTGACTTATACTCAGAAAGAAAGAAAAAAAGAAAGAAAGAAAGAGACAATGTTTGCCATTACTCCTAGATGGTTAAAGTGCGGAGATGTTTCAAGGCCGGTTGGCCGGATGGCCGGATGGCCGGATGGCAGGAAGGAAGGAAGGAAGAAAGGAAGAAAGGAAGGAAGGAAGAAAGAAAGAAAGAAAGAAAGAAAGAAAGAAAGAAAGAAAGAAAGAAAGAAAGAAAGAAAGAAAGAAAGAAAGAAAGAAAGAAAGAAAGAAAGAAAGAAAGAAAGAGATAATGTTTGCCATTACTCCTAGATGGTTAAAGTGCGGAGATGTTTCAAGGCCGGTTGGCCGGATGGCCGGATGGCTGGATGGCAGGAAGGAAGGAAGAAAGGAAGGAAGGAAGGAAAGAAAGAAAGAAAGAAAGAAAGAAAGAAAGAAAGAAAGAAAGAAAGAAAGAAAGAAAGAAAGAAAGAAAGAAAGAAAGAAAGAAAGAAAGAAAGAAAGAAAGAAAGAGACAATGTTTGCCATTACTCCTAGATGGTTAAAGTGCGGAGATGTTTCAAGGCCGGTTGGCCGGATGGCCGGATGGCCGGATGGCAGGAAGGAAGGAAGGAAGAAAGGAAGAAAGGAAGGAAGGAAGAAAGAAAGAAAGAAAGAAAGAAAGAAAGAAAGAAAGAAAGAAAGAAAGAAAGAAAGAAAGAAAGAAAGAAAGAAAGAAAGAAAGAGACAATGTTTGCCATTACTCCTAGATGGTTAAAGTGCGGAGATGTTTCAAGGCCGGTTGGCCGGATGGCCGGATGGCTGGATGGCAGGAAGGAAGGAAGAAAGGAAGGAAGGAAGGAAAGAAAGAAAGAAAGAAAGAAAGAAAGAAAGAAAGAAAGAAAGAAAGAAAGAAAGAAAGAAAGAAAGAAAGAAAGAAAGAAAGAAAGAAAGAAAGAAAGAAAGAAAGAGACAATGTTTGCCATTACTCCTAGATGGTTAAAGTGCGGAGATGTTTCAAGGCCGGTTGGCCGGATGGCCGGATGGCCGGATGGCCGGATGGCAGGAAGGAAGGAAGAAAGGAAGGAAGGAAGGAAGGAAAGAAAGAAAGAAAGAAAGAAAGAAAGAAAGAGATAATGTTTGCCATTACTCCTAGATGGTTAAAGTGCGGAGATGTTTCAAGGCCGGATGGCCGGATGGCAGGAAGGAAGGAAGGAAGGAAGGAAGGAAAGAAAGAAAGAAAGAAAGAAAGAAAGAAAGAAAGAAAGAAAGAAAGAAAGAAAGAAAGAAAGAAAGAAAGAAAGAAAGAGATAATGTTTGCCATTACTCCTAGATGGTTAAAGTGCGGAGATGTTTCAAGGCCGGTTGGCCGGATGGCCGGATGGCAGGAAGGAAGGAAGGAAGGAAGGAAGGAAAGAAAGAAAGAAAGAAAGAAAGAAAGAAAGAAAGAAAGAAAGAAAGAAAGAAAGAAAGAAAGAAAGAAAGAGATAATGTTTGCCATTACTCCTAGATGGTTAAAGTGCGGAGATGTTTCAAGGCCGGTTGGCCGGATGGCCGGATGGCAGGAAGGAAGGAAGGAAGGAAGGAAGGAAAGAAAGAAAGAAAGAAAGAAAGAAAGAAAGAAAGAAAGAAAGAAAGAAAGAAAGAAAGAAAGAAAGAAAGAAAGAAAGAAAGAAAGAAAGAAAGAAAGAAAGAAAGAAAGAAAGAAAGAGACAATGTTTGCCATTACTCCTAGATGGTTAAAGTGCGGAGAGGTTTCAAGGCCGGATGGCCGGATGGCCGGATGGCCGGATGGCAGGAAGGAAGGAAGGAAGGAAGGAAGAAAGGAAGGAAGAAAGGAAGGAAGGAAGGAAAGAAAGAAAGAAAGAAAGAAAGAAAGAAAGAAAGAAAGAAAGAAAGAAAGAAAGAAAGAAAGAAAGAAAGAAAGAAAGAAAGAGACAATGTTTGCCATTACTCCTAGATGGTTAAAGTGCGGAGATGTTTCAAGGCTGCAGGCTGGTGGGCAAAGCCCCATCGACAGCTAAAGAGATCAACTGGATCCCTCCCTTTCTGGGTGACAGATCCATCCACCCCCTCTTGACCTAAGCGTCCAGGAAAGTGTGTGTGATCAAGATCACCCTTCCAAATCTCACCTGCGGTGTCCCGCGCGTTGTGCTGCTTTTGCTGGGTGACAAGAGGTTTTTATAGCTTCTGGTCTTCCAAAGGATGGGCAGGTCTTTCGCGGCAAGAGAACGGGAACCAAAGGATAAAAGAAAGATAAAGAAAGAATCGAACTGGCATGACATGTCCTGGCACGGGCTAAGGAGGAAATATTTGCTCCTTGGCTTTATTTCCTTGTTCCTTGGGGCTGAAAGGCTGGGGTTTTTTTGGGGGGGTGACTTTAGATTCAGAAAACAGGTGCCCAAATTATGGCCTGCAGCAGGCCAGATCCAGCTCCTGATGCCAATTCATCCGGCCCACACCACCCTCATCGCTCCCGGAAACAGAAGTAAAATGCGATTTACTTCCACTTCTGGGAGCGACGAGGGTGGTGCGGGCCGGATGAATTGGCATCCAGGTGCCGGATCTGGCCCACAGGCTGTAGTTTGGGCACCCCTGGTTTAAGCAGAGAAAGTGGTTTAAGCAGAGAAAACGACAGCTTAAAATCCGCTTCCGGTGGGAGGAACCACGTGACCGGCCCGCTGAACCACGTGACCGGCCCGCTGAACCACGTGACCGGCCCGCTGAACCACGTGACTGGCCCGCGGCCCAAAATGTTTGGACACCCCTGCTTTAGAAAGCAAAACTCTGTCACTGTATTTTATATATACTGCCCTTCGGGCTTGGCCAAAACACATACTGTAACACAAGAAGGGCTTTCTCCGTGCCAAAAAACTCTCAAGAATTGATGGCCCCCCCAGTACAATTATTGGGAATTTTTAAAGAAAAGGTAGAACCACCCATTAGATCAGAGAGTTCATGCAACACTTCCAAAGTGGTACCTTATGGCAGGTCAGCAGTTTGAGACCCGAGTGCTGGAGTGAGCGCCTGTCTCTGTCCCAGCTCCTGCCAACCTAACTATTTGAAAGCAAGAAAATTGCAAGTGGATACATAGGTACTACTTCGGCAGCAAGGCTTGACAGCGTTCGGTCGGTCTAATCCTGCCTACCCCATGACCACAGCACTGGCTCTTTGGCTGTAAACAGAGATGAGCACCGAACCCTAGAGTCAGATACGACTGACTTTCAAGCAAGGGAGACCTTTGCTTTTAAGGTGTGTTATCAAAATGGATCGTAAGAAGGAACCATAGAGTATTTATCGGCATTTTCAAGGCCGGCTGGTAACATCTGTGGAACAACCGGGTTGGCACAATAAATTACTTAATCATTTGGATCGGCAGTAATCGTTGAATCGTAGAACCACTGAATTGGAAGGGGGTCCAATTCTCTCGACCGCTTCCAGTATTGGAGTGCTCACCGCCACTTGAGGCAGTGGGATCCACTGTCATTAAGACCATAGCTGTCAAGTATCCCTTATTGGCCGGGAAAACCCCTTATTTTACCCTCTTTCCCGCCGTCATCCCTTATTAATTAAACTGCAATGCCCTATTGCCGCCATTGGAGGGCAGCACAGGATAAGCATCGCTGTCAAGTATCCCTTATTGCCCGGGGAAAACCCCTTATTTTACCCTCTTTCCTGCTGTCATCCCTTATTAATTAGACTGCAATGCCCTATTGCCGCCATTGGAGGGCAGCACAGGATAAGCATAGCTGTCAAGTATCCCTTATTGGCCAGGAAAACTCCTTATTTTACCCTCTTTCCCGCCATCATCCCTTATTAATTAGACTGCAATGCTTTATTGCCGCCATTGGAGGGCAGCAAAGGATAAGCATAACTGTCAAGTATCCCTTATTGGCCAGGACATTTCCCTTATTTCCAAATCCAAAACTTGACAGGTATGATTAAGGCGTTTCCCCTAATTTTCAGCCTCTGTCTGGCTGCCGATGACACCTTAGCTGGCAGGTTTTATGAGGATTACAACAAATTCCTTTTTAAACAGGAACATTCTGAGCTCAGCCAGAAGTTCATTCTGAAATGAATTTCCTCTCATTTGAGCAGCAAATCAGTTCCGATCTGGGAGTTATCCACTCGAGGGTCAAATTACACATTACAGAAAATGTGTAGATTTATTTCAGGCAGTGTTTCCCAAAGCAGGGCCCATGTCCCACAGGGACG
The DNA here is from genome assembly GCA_035047305.1 of Bradypodion pumilum. Classification (NCBI taxonomy): domain Eukaryota; kingdom Metazoa; phylum Chordata; class Lepidosauria; order Squamata; family Chamaeleonidae; genus Bradypodion; species Bradypodion pumilum. The sequence goes on from JAWDJD010000017.1 coordinate 1,030,302, forward strand.
GGACTTTATTTCCCAGAAGCCTCAGTCAGTCCATTGGCTGGTCAGGGATTTGGGGACTTGACGTAGGCTTCTGGGAATCGAAGTCCAAGAACCAAAGGTTGGGAAACACCGCTTTAAGCGCTGGATGGGATCTGATTGTCCAGCTGTCTTTTCTGCAGCTGGAGGTAACGCTAAAGGTCACCCTTCCTGGAAAGCTAGTCGTATCTAACTCTAGGGTTCAGTGCTCATCTCTGTTTCAAAGCCGAAGAGCCAGCGCTGCCTGCTTCTGCAGACGTTTCTGTGGTCATATGGCAGGCAGGACTAGAGGCCACCGCCTAAAAGATCCTTCCCACCTCATCTCCTTTCAAAACTGGCCAATTTAAAGCCAATCTTCTGAGTTTACTATTTGCATGTTTCTGTAATTGCAGGAAGCTTCTTTGTTTAATCTAATTGATGGAGGAAACTGGAAAGTCCCGCACCGAGAGACTGGTTGACATTTATGGACGTTTCCTGTGCTGCTTTGCCATGGGAAATAAAATTGGTTTTTTCTGAGCCACAGTAGCAAGATTTAAAAAAGAGTATAGCAGTAAAGGTTTGTCTTCAGGTTGCTAAAACATTGGAGTTTCACTGCAAAACAATTACACTGCACAACAACCATTTTGTTACTGGGAATAACACATGTGATTTACACGATATCGAGTGTGCTGATTCCAAACCACAACTCAGAATTTGCCCATCATGTACAGATTTTAAGGCATGCTATAGATGTTTAGATGGTATTGGGTAATGTATTTTTACATGGGAACAGTTGCAGCGACCACTCTGCCTGCTGCCACGTCAGCTGAATCACGTCCCCTGGTGACATGCATGTTCCAGCAGCGGCCGAACATGTCTGGGAAAGCCAGTGAGCTGACGCCAGAAATAGGTCTATACGGTGAGATGGAGCAAGGGCTTGTCTCGAGTGCCATAGTGAGTCTGTTTTGACCTAAAGATGAGAAGGCACGGCTGTGTTAGGTTAAGGTTTCCCTTGCTCGAAAGCCAGTCGTATCCGACTCTAGGGTTTTACATAACACGGGTTCAGTGCTCATCTCTGTTTCAAAGCCAAAGAGCCAGCGCTGTCTGCTTCTGCAGACGTTGCCATGGTCATGTGGCAGACATGACTAGACACCGGAGCGCACGAAACGCTGTTACCTTCCCACCAAAGTGGTCCCTATTTATCTACTTGCAATTTCTTGCTTTCGAACTGCTCGGTTGGCAGGAGCTGGGACAAAGACAGGAGCTCATTTCCGTCCTGCAGTACTCAGGAATTGAACTGCTGACCTTCCTCCTCCCAGTCAGCGTCTTAGCCACTTGAGCCACTGCAGTCCATACAGCTGTGTTAATAAACCAGATAATTTTTGCTCCACTTGTGACAAATGTACCCCGTGTGATCAACGGAAGAACCTAACCGGTGAGATTTGCTAACTGAAGATCCTGAGGTCCTAGGTAGAATCAGATTTCAGATTTGGGTTCAGCGCACTTGATTCAGCATAGGACACATGGGTTAGACCTGTGATGGTGAACCTTGGTACTCTAGGTGTTCTTGGACTTAAATTCCCAGAAGCCCAAGTCCCTGTGAATACACACAAATGGGTTTACTGGAACTCCAGGTGTTCTTGGACTTCAGTTCCCAGAAGTTTACGTCTCTGTGAATCCACACGAATGGGTTCACAGCACATACGTGCAATACACGCATCCACATAGTTTCACAGACTTGAGCTACTGGGAATTGAAGTCTAAGAGCAGCTTGTGTGCCAAGGTTCACCATCAATGGTTTAGATTAGACCAAATAGCAGGCAATATTTATTTATCTGTGTGTGATGCAGTGTAATGATTTGGGGCTTGGAATTCTGCATTAGAAAGGATTTCCTTGCAGTCAGAATTGTGTAAAATGAGTCTTCATTTTCCAACTCAGGCAAATTAAACGCAGAGACTGACAATAGTTTGGTGATGTTACAACTGTCGCTTTTGTGTATGAAGGTAGGCGAGCAAACTAGGGCACGTAAGTAAATAAATTTTAAATGCAACACTTCCTTCTTGCTAGGAATTTTCGCATTAATTACGTCAAAGTTCAGCCCAATCCATGTGCTCGTTTGAAAAACACTTACTGCAAAAATTGAGTTTAAAAATGCAGATATATATATGTATACACACACACACACACACACACACTAATCAAAGCAGATTAACTGCCAATTGATAGGGCCCTGGTGGTGCAAGGGTTAAACTGCTGTACTGCAGCCAAAAGGTTGTGAGTTCGATCCTGACCAGAGCTCAAGGGTGATTCAGCCTCATCCATCATTCCAAGGTTGGTAAAATGAGGATTCAGCATAGGGTACTCCCAATGCCCAGCCCAGTTCTGCCTGCACCTGAACCTGAGGATGTCCTGAACCAGGAATCCCAGCCTGCTTCTGGCTCAACTCTGTTTTCCAGGTAGATGACCTGTCAGACCAGAAGCCTGACTCTGACAGTGATCAGCCCTCAGTCAGGGAAAGAGCCAGAAAGGAGCTACACCTGCGATGCAAGCAAGCTAGAACTAGTTGCCAGAGAAGGCTCCCAGCTGATAGGGATTAGCTGGCAGGTTTTTAAACAAGCTTGTTGCAGCATTCCAGTGTCGGTACAATTCTTCAGGGCAAAGACCAACACCCTGCTTGACTTTGGATACCTCTTGAGATTGCCTGCCTAGACCCTGAGCTGACTGCCATGACCCTGACTCTCTCTGCCAACCCCGACGATGCCCCTGGACCCCTAGACTTCCTTTGGACTAGACGCTGCTTGAACTACCAGTAACCAGACCTTGGCTTGCCCTTTGGACTTGGCTATTTGGACTCTCTTGTAGTCTTTATCAAGTTCCCCCCCCCTCCAGTTTGTTATCTTTTATTCGGTCCCATTAACTTTGGTTGCAGGGTAACGCTGGCCTCTGTATCCGCTAAGCCAGCCATAAAAACAACAACAAACCTTTTTTCAAAGCTAACCTAGCCCATAAAATCAACCTTGCCTATATTCTTCCCCTGTTTATGGCGGTGACTCAGGCCCTATACATGAAGTGGGGGAATAAACAAAATATCAGAGTTTACTCGAAGTGATGACAGGATGATATTTGGCTAGACCAAAACAAACACCAAGAAGGAAGGATCCCGGGCGTTTCCAGAGGATCAATGATTGTCAACTTATCATTCACCACTTTTGTGGAGGGGGAAATTATCACCTCAATTGTGAACCACGATGGAATAAACCTAGTGTTGATTGACTGTTTCCAATGGGGATGACTCCGCGAAAATGCAAGGAAACTGGCGGATCAGGAAAGTCCCAGCTAGAATCCGGAGTGGAGTCGCAGCTCCCCCATGGAATTGGAGTCTACCCCCTCCTGCTACATTCATTTCATGATTAATCCACCACCTGGATCAATAATAATTGTGTGATGTAAATCAAGTACCATATATACTCGAGTATAAGTCAGGTTTTTAAGCCCAAAAATAAGGTCTACAAATGGGACTCGACTTATACTCGGGTCAATGTAAATACTCAAAAACATACCCACTCAAATGTCTAAATTAATTGATTTTACCATAGTTTCATGTATTTAAATTATTGAAACTTACTAGCAGCTGCTGCAATTTCCACCCCGACTTATATTCGGGTCAATCTATTTTCTGAGTTTTAGAGGTCCAAATTAGGTACCTTGACTTATATTCATGATGACTTATAGTCGAGTATATACGGTAGTTAAGATGCTGAACTCGAAGACTGGAAGGTCGGAGTTCGATTCCTGGGCACTGCATAATGGAGTGAGCGCCCGTCTCTGTCCCAGCTCCTGCCAAACTAGCAGCTTGAAAGTAAGAAATTGCAAGTAGATAAATAGGGATCACTTCAGTGGGAAGGTAAACAGTGTTATGTGCACTCTGGCGTGTAGTCATGTCTGCCCCATGACCACGGACACGTCTGCAGAAGCAGACAGCGCTGGCTCTTCGGCTATGAAACCGAGATGCGCACTGAACCCTAGAGTCAGATACGACTGGCTTTTGAGCAAGTGTGACTCTTACCTAATGTCAAGTCAAGTAGAATGGCTCCCCATTCTAAGATTTCCCAACTCTAGAATACATAGAAATGGTTTTCCTGTTCCCTTCTTTTGGGGTGGTCCTGGGATCATGGTTGTCCCAAGTGACTTAGTCAGGATTTGAACTCCCAACCTCAGGATACCTAATCCCACTGAGCTATCCAAGGATATATCAATACCTTTCTCCTATTAAACAATGCAGCAGGAAACCGGGGCTTGCAAAGATTTTCTGATCAGCAAGGATTACAACAGGGATTCCCCACCTGCAGCCTTTGGGCCAAATGCGGCCCCATGGCAACATTTCATGTGGCCCACCACCACCTCCACCACACCAGGAAGTGCCATATGGTGGAGGAAGGGCAAAATGGCCATCCGGACCCCAAAGCTATCTGAGGGAGCATGACCCAGCCCCCGGTTTAAAAAGGTTGAGAACTCCTGGATTACAACCTCCATCTGCCACCTCTCCCTGGCTCCCAAGTTTTCAATGAACTGTGCTGTAAGTGGCTCAAGTGGTTAAGACACTGACTGGAAGGCGGCAGGTCAGCAATTCGATGCCCAGGTGCTGCACGATGGAGTGAGCTCCCGTCTCTGCCCCAGCTCCTGCCAACCTAGCAATTAGAAAGCAAGAAATTGCAAGTAGGTAAATAGGGACAGTGTTTCACGCACTCTGGTGTTGAGGCATGCCTGCCACATGCAAATACAGACAGCGCTGGCTCTCCAGCTATGGAACAGAGGTGAGCACTGAACCCTAGAGTCGGATACGACTGGCTTTCGAGCAAGGGAGACCTTTACCTTTAATCCCACAATTACGCAGGCGAGATCGGTGGGTTGCAATCCTCCCCCCTCACCCCCCCCCCCGTGAACAATCCCTGTTGATAAATGAAGAAGAAAATGAATTTACAAAGGGAGAAAGTGGAATTTCTAGGAGATCCTCCTAAGTTACTCATTGGTGTGTTTTTTTTTTAAATCTGTAGATTCTTGAAAGTATGATTTCCTGCAACTGGGGCAGTTTAATGATCATTAAACCCAGCCATAAAGTGTAATAGGGTTGCAAAGCATATAATAAAAATCTCGACATAAGCAATCCGAGAAATAGAACAATATCATAAAAAAAGAAGAAATCATCGCAGAGTTCAATCCAAAGGAGATAAACTGGCACAGAAAAACATCTATCTGGACCAAAAGGTCTTTGTAGAACAGGGGTTCCCAACCTAAGCCTCGTGGGCCAGATCTGGCCCCCCGGCACCATTTCATGTGGCCCCTCCAAGGGCTTTCATTTCATTCTCATAGTTTATTTGTATACCGCTATTCTCAAGAAACAAAATGGCCCTCCCTTTTAAAGGAACAAAATGGCCGCCCCCAATTATGCAGGAAGGGCAAAATGGCCGTCCGGCCCGCAAAGCTGACTGAGTGAATGTGACCTGGCCCCTGGCTTGAAAAGGTTGGGAACTCCTGCTGTAGAGAGTGGAAGATTTTTGGAACGGGTGCAAATGCCTTTCACAATTTCGGGGCAACCCTCTGATCCCTATTCGTCTTATACCCAACACATGGGCTGTGTTAATGCTCTACTGGGACCCACCGCTATCTGGGGCGGGGGCGGTGAAGATGCTGAACTTGATGACTGGAAGGTCGGCAGGTCGAGACCTGAGTGCTGCATGACGGGGTGAGCTCGTCGTCTGCCCCAGCTCCTGCCAACCGAGCAGTTTGAAAGCAAGACATTGCAAGTAGATAAAGAGGTACCATTTTAGTGGGAAGGTAACAGCTTTCCATGCACTCCGGAACATTAGAATAATCATAATAAGAGATGCGCTTATAAATCATAGTCGCATTGTCTCACGTAGACTAGGTCTGTGATGGTGAACCTTTGCACTCCAGATATTCTTGGACTTCAATTCCCAGAAGCCCCCGCGAATGGGTTTACTGCGATTCATCGGGCCCACGCCGCCCTCGTCGCTCCTGGAAGCGGAAGTAAAACGCGCCCGTCCGGGCGCGTTTTACTTCCGCTTCCAGGAGCGACGAGGGCGGCGTGGGCCCGATGAATCGCAGTAAACCCATTCGCGCGGATTCATGGGGGCTTCTGGGAATTGAAGTCCAAGAACATCTGGAGTGCCAAGGTTCGCCATCACGGGACTAGGTGATGTTATTGTCTAATACCCTGGGAAACTTATGTTACCTATAAGTAGCAGATGTCCTATTAGGCTCATGTGTGGAGGAAAACAGGAGGCTATGTAAACAAATGTGCAACAATGGGCATTGTATCGTTGGTGAAAAGATCGAAGTGTGGGAATAACTTTGTTTGCGTGAGAATCTTACCTGGAAAGTTACTGAACCTGGGCTGGATGTTTTAAAAAAAAAAAGATGTTTGCATTTAATTGCCAGCGAGGCACATCTAAGAATACCATCCGTTGGTCATGCACCCAGCTTACGTTACCTGAACCATAAACTAAGCTGTAAAAGTCAAAACATTGTGCCAACCTAGCAGTTCGAAAGCAAGAAATTGCAAGTAGATAAATAGGGACCACTCCGGTGGGAAGGTAACAGCGCTCCGTGCACTCCGGGGTCTAGTCATGCCTGCCACATGACCATGGAAACGTCTGCAGAAGCAGACAGCGCTGGCTCTTCGGCTTTGAAACAGAGATGAGCACTGCACCCTAGAGTCGGATACGGCTGGCTTTCGAGCAAGGGAAACCTTTGCCTTTACAAGTCAAAACATCCGATTTTGTTGGGAAATGCTGGTCTGAGTCACAAATAGCCCCAGCAGTGTCTAGTCATGCCTGCCACATGACCATGAAATTGTTTGCAGATGCAGACAGCGCCGGTTCTTCCGCTTGGGAAACGGAGGTGAGCACTGAACCCTAGTGTCAGGCACGACTAGCTTTTGAGCAAGGAAGACTTTGATATGTACTTTGAGGTAAAGGTAACCCTTGCTCAAAAGCCCGTCATATCCGACTCTAGGGTCCGGTGCTCATCTCTGCTTACAGCCAAAGAGCTAGCGTTCTCCGTGTCGGCAGACGTTTCCTTTTTTTTTTTAGTAATAATTTTTTTATTGAATATAAAAAGATAAACATACAAAAAAAAAAGAAAATACAGAAAAAAACCACATAATTGAAAAAAAAACCATATTCAATTTTTATCAAATCCAATTACATTAAACATAACTAATAATCACCCTGTGTATTTACAAGTCTATCGCTCTGATCTCCATTCAATGAGTATTCCACAAAAGGTTGCCAAATTTTCCAAAATCTATTTTGGGACAGAAATTGGGGAGCGGATTAATAGCCATAATTAATTCACCCATATCTGACATGACAAGCGGGCCGAGCGAGAGGAGATTGAATGTCTAACTAGTCGGTTAGGAATTAGGTAATATCGCACCTACGGATTACCTATAGCCCTAGAGACAACATCGGCCATGTTTACCCCTGGCTAAGCATGGAACAATGAATTTCCCCTGTCAGTGTTTAATTTAGTTAATTAACTTTCCCGGGAGAGGTTTCCAATTAACCCGTGTAAACATGCGATGTGATTTCTGTCAGATGACGATTGTATCACACGCAGCCCTTTTGCCTTCTATATATTCTATGATTTTCCCTGAATAAATCACTGGTCTTCGCTCCATCTTGTCTCGCGACTCCTTCTTGACCAGTCTCCTCCGGGACCCAACGGCCGCCCCCGCGGCCCCCATTCCAACAGATTACCTTCATTGTTTAAAATTTTATAAATCCTGCTTACTATACCTTTTAATCCCATATCTCCTTTTCGTATCTTTAACAACAATGGCTCAAATTCTGTTTTATCCCTCTCTAAACTAATTTCTTCCTTGTGTTTATCAGTCCATCTATCCAACATTACCTTCTGAAACCAGTTCAGATTCAATTGTGAATAGATCACTGCTTTATTCTCGCTATCTTTACAGGCACGAACCCAGTCCTTCAGCAAAGAAACATTTTTCCTTTCCAATACCATCTTCAAACTATTATCTAATTGTATCGGAAAACTTTTAATATCATCTAATTCCATTATATGAGATAGTTCTGGACTCAATTTCTTTTTAACCTTGTTCCAAACATCCAACATTGTTTTCATCATTTCATCATACCTGGATTTGGAAATAAGGGAAATTTCCTGGCAAATAAGGGATACTTGACAGCTATGCTTATCCTGTGCTGCCCTCCAATGGTGGCAATAGGGCATTGCAGTCTAATTAATAAGGGATGACGGCGGGAAAGAGGGTAAAATAAGGGGTTTCCCTGGCCAATAAGGGATACTTGACAGCTATGCTTATCCTTTGCTGCCCTCCAATGGTGGCAATAGGGCATTGCAGTCTAATTAATAAGGGATGACGGCGGGAAAGAGGGTAAAATAAGGGGTTTCCCTGGCCAATAAGGGATACTTGACAGCTATGCTTATCCTTTGCTGCCCTCCAATGGTGGCAATAGGGCATTGCAGTCTAATTAATAAGGGATGACGGCGGGAAAGAGGGTAAAATAAGGGGTTTCCCTGGCCAATAAGGGATACTTGACAGCTATGCTTATCCTTTGCTGCCCTCCAATGGTGGCAATAGGGCATTGCAGTCTAATTAATAAGGGATGACGGCGGGAAAGAGGGTAAAATAAGGGGTTTTCCTGGCCAATAAGGGATACTTGACAGCTATGCTTATCCTTTGCTGCCCTCCAATGGTGGCAATAGGGCATTGCAGTCTAATTAATAAGGGATGACGGCGGGAAAGAGGGTAAAATAAGGGGCTTTCCTGGCCAATAAGGGATACTTGACAGCTATGAGCGTGACCCAATGGCCCCCCCCCGGGCTTGAAAAGGTTGAGAACTTTTTGAGGGTTTGTTGTTGTTTAGTAAAATTTTATTTATTTATTTATTTATTTATTTATTGTTAAATTTTTATACCGCCCACTCAGCCAAAGCAGTGGGTAAAAACAGATAAAAACAAATAAAACAGATAAAAAGAAGCAATAAGAACCCACCCCTAAAAAGAGAGGGGTGCAGGAACCGAAGAAACGGTGGGGCAGGCATCCTCCCCTATATTAACCACCCCTCCACCCGCACCCCAAACTTGGCCCGCCAGCCAGGTTTTTAGTTCTTTTCTAAAGGGCAGCAACTCTGTCTGGAGACGCAATTCCACTGGCAGGAGGTTCCAAAGGGCCGGTGCAGACACGGAGAAGGCCCTCCTCCTCCTTGTGCCAGAGAGGCGAGCCCCCCTGGCCGATGGCACAATTAGAGAGCCCCTCTGGTCCGCTCTGGTTGTCTGGACAGACGTCCTCAGGGCGATGCGGTCTCTAAGGTATGCTGGCCCACTACCATATAGGGCTTTAAAGGTTAAAACCAGCACCTTGAATTGCACCCGGAGGCAAACGGGTAACCAGTGCAGCTCCCGCAGCAGTGGTGAGGCATGGGCATAACGTCCACACCCCATCACCACCCGGGCCGCCGCATTCTGGACCAGCTGCATCCTCCGAATGGTCGTCAAGGGCAGCCCCATGTAGAGCGCATTACAGTAGTCTAGTCTGGAGGTCACCAGAGCATGAGTGACCATGAGCAAAGAGTCCCGGTCCAGGAGCGTGCGCAACTGGCGAATCACCCGAAGTTGGGTGAAGGCCCTCCTGGCCACAGCCGCCAGCTGTTCTAATAGCAGCAGCCGCGAATCCAGGAGGACCCCCAAGTTGCGCACCGGGTTGGTCTGGGGCAAAATAGCCCCATCCAAAACCAAAGATGGTAGCTCCTGGGATAACGCAGGACCCCCCCATCCATAGCCACTCAGTCTTGCTAGGATTCAGTTGTAGCCCATTTGCCCCCATCCAGACCCCAACCGCCTCCAGACAACTGGAAAGGACTTTGACTGCATCACGGGCCGAGATGTACAACTGTGTGTCATCCGCGTACTGATGGTACCACACCCCATGGGAACGGATGATCTCACCCAGCGGCTTCATGTAGATGTTAAATAGGAGAGGAGAGAGCACCGAGCCCTGAGGCACCCCATATTTTAGGGACCTAGGACTGGACTTCTCGCTCTCCAACCACACCGACTGGGTCCGGCCCCTCAGGAATGAGGAAAACCAGGACCACACCGTGCCCTGGATCCCCAATCCTCGGAGCCGTTCCAGAAGGATACCGTGGTCAACGGTATCGAAAGCCGCTGAGAGGTCAAGAAGAGCATGGGCGGACGGATGACCGCCATCCCGCTCTCGCCAGAGATCATCCATCAGCGCGACCAATGCAGTCTCAGTACCATATCCAGGCCTGAATCCTGACTGGAAGGGGTCCAGATATTCCGCTTCATCCAGCACCCCCTGCAACTGATGCGCCACTGCCTTCTCCAATACTTTCCCCAAAAGCTAGTGTCCAATCGGAATCGTTCCTGGTCTTCACCCAGTGGCGCTCAAGGCGTCTCTTTGCCCGTTTGAGCTCCCGTAGTTCTTCCGTGAACCACGGGGATGACCTAGCTCCGCGGGCTCCGAGAGGCCGTAGTGGAGCGATTACGTCCAAGGCAGATGTCGTCGACCCGTACCACAGGTCAACAAGCGCCTCGGGCGAATCGTGTTGCCGACCCAGGGGGAAATCCCCCAGTTCCCTCTGGAATCCATCCGGATCCATCAGTTGCCAGCGGCGGGCCACTTTAATAGGTAAAGGTTTCCCTTGCTTGAAAGCCAGTCGTATCCGACTCTAGGGTGCAGTGCTCATCTCCGTTTCAAAGCCAAAGAGCCAGCGCTGTCTGCTTCTGCAGACGTTTCCGTGGTCATGTGGCAGGCATGACGAGACACCGGAGCGCATGGAACGCTGTCTACCTTGCCACCGAAGTGGTCCCTATTTATCTACTTGCATGTCGGTTGGGGCGGCTATACAAATGGAATAAAATAAATGAATAACCGAACTCCTGCTTTAAAACCATGAATTACTGTCTCAAAGGCAAAGAAATTAGCTTGCATCGTTATATGCAAACGATAATTAGCCAAATCTTTCTCACTCGCTTGGGTGTTCTGGGCCTCAGGAAGCTTCTGTCAGGGGGAAAAGAAATTATTATTATTTTTTACTGGTTACGAATTGTGGAAAGACCGGGTCGAGAAACCACATATTAATCTCGAGAGATTATCAGTTTAGGTTTGCGCGCATTTGAACGCGGAAATAAAGGCGATGACTCATCCGGCATCAGATTCCTCCTTTTGTTTAGGGATGCCGTGGAGCTGTCGCACAAGAGGGGGAAAAAAATATATGGCAACTTTCCCCCTGCTCTGTTCGCGGTTTTATTTAAACATTGATGTTTTGATGTGCAAAGTTGCTGTGGCTTTATTTAGCCGATTGCTTTCATTTCTGGTTCTTAAAGGAAGTGGGCATCTAAAGGCAAGAATGATCAGAAAGCAGCTTTGCCCTGTGAGCAAACACTGGCGTGTCCAAGAAAGGATCATATAAACAGGAAGGGGAAAAATATACTGAATTTATACATTTGTAATTTGTATATTTTGCATCTTATTTTTATGCTACCTTGCTATATTCTGTATTTATTGCTTTACTCCATTGTATTTCTGTACAATTATATTGTATCTTTATTTGACATGCAGTTAGCCTCCCTGAGACGAGTAAGGCGGGATATAAATTAAAATTTATTATTATTCATTAGACAACTAAAATTAGTTTGAACAAGCCCTCCCCCACCAGTATAATGCTCAATTGCTAAAACACAAATCCCGTTTCTGAGCTGTGCTCAAAAGCCATAAATTTAGTGCTCTGTTCAAAGGGGACTGCAGCGGCAACTGGAAGGTCGGCAGGTCAGCAGTTCGAGAACGGAGTGAGCACCCGCCTCCGTCCCAGCTCCTGCCAACCAAGCAGTTTGAAAGCAAGACATTGCAAATAGATAAACAGGGACCACTTCGGCGGGAAAGGTAACTGCGTTCTCTGCACTTCGGTGTCTAGTCCTGCCTGCCACATCTCCACGGAAACGTCTGTACGACAGACAGTGCTGGTTCTTTGGCTGTGAATGGAGATGAGCACCGAACTCTAGAGTTAGATACAACTGGTTTTTGAACCAGGGCGTCTTTTACCCTTGATTTAAAAGGGAATCATCTGGGAATTTGTTTCCAAAAGGTGGACGGGTCGGATGTATCATGCGACTAGAAGATAGGGACTGTGGTGGCCGAGTGGTTAAGAAGCTTGCCTTGTTAGCTGGAAGGCCGGCAAGTCCCAGACCCAGGAACTGCAAGACAGAGTGAGTGCCCGTCTCTGTCCCAGCTCTTGGGGACAGGAAAGGAGCCTCATTTGGGCATCCCCTGAGCGGAGTTTCTCCAGCAAAAAATCATTTCAACCCAGAATAATTTTCAACACATTATCACTAATAGGAACTGCCCAGGTCTAGGCAAAGTTCACTTTTGCGTCTTTTTGCATTGATAAGATGTAGGTTAATTTTTTCTGGGGAACTCGTCACTCGATAAGATGTGCATTGATAAGATGTGCATTAATTTTTTCTGGGGAACTTGTCACTCGATAAGATGTGCATTGATAAGATGTGCATTAATTTTTTCTGGGGAACTCGTCACTCGATAAGATGTACATTGATAAAATGTGCATTAATTTTTTCTGGGGAACTCGTCACTCGTTAAGATGTGCATTAATTTTTTCTGGGGAACTCGTCACTTGATAAGATGTGCATTAATTTTTTCTGGGGAACTCGTCACTCGATAAGATGTGCATTGATAAGATGTGCATTAATTTTTTTCTGGGGAACTCGTCACTTGATAAGATGTGCATTAATTTTTTCTGGGGAACTCGTCACTCGATAAGATGTGCATTGATAAGATGTGCATTAATTTTTTCTGGGGAACTTGTGACTCGATAAGATGTGCATTAATTTTTTCTGAGGAACTCGTCACTCGATAAGATGTGCATTAATTTTTTCTGGGGAACTCATCACTCGATAAGATGTGCATTAATTTTTTTCTGGGGAACTCGTCACTCGATAAGATGTGCATTGATAAGATGTGCATTATTTTTTTCTGGGGAACTCGTCACTCGATAAGATGTGCATCGGTAAGATGTGCATTAATTTTTTTCTGGGGAACTCGTCGCTCCCATGAACCGTGCGCTTACGAGAGATTTCCACACACCTAATTTTAAGAATCCATTTTATTGCTTGGTGATTTAATGACCTTGGAGAAATTTGCATTTTTATGTTATACCTTTATCTTTTCCCCCTTGCTGGTTCCAACAGCCTATTCTCTGCTTTTTTCCTTCCTTCCTTCCCACACGAAGAAAGCTTTTGATTGCCAGGTCTGCAAATAAGAAATGTTTTTCTAACAGCGCGGTTTGTAAACTGGTATCTACAGAGCCCAGTAAAACACCAACGGAAGGATAAAAATTAAAAAAAAAAAAGCATTTCATGTCCAGAATCAACAGCCTCGTTCCGCTCCCTAAACCTGACAGGTGTAAAAGGTTTTATGCGAAGCGTGGAATTGTTTTATTTTTCAACTCCGGAGCCCAGAATCCCCAGCCAGCGTGGCGAAGGGGGATTCTGGACTTTGTAGGGAAAAATCAGCATTGTACGTTGTGTTTTAATGTCTCGCCGGTCCCACTCTCAAAGAAACCTGGAAAAACTTACCGCTTCCTGGGAAACAAAAGCAACATTGAGCGCAAATTCTTAGCACCCTTGATGGTAGAAAACAGGTCGATCCGTTTTTTGCATTGTGAATTATTTAATTATTTTAATTTTAAAAAGGCAGCAAGGAGTAAGCCCCAAGCGATACTTTATCTCTGTTAAACAATATTAAAAAAAAAGTGAAGTCCAGAGCAGATTATATGTGGTTTTCCTATTGTATCCAGACTGCAAAACCCATCAGCCCCAAACATCAGCAAAGGATAATGCAGCGCTATCAGAAAGGTCACCGGGCCTGACCCCAAATAACCCAGCCACTGCTGTTATCATCAATGTGTGAAAATGTCACCGCAAGAGGCCGGTTTCGTCAAGACTTAGTGTTGTACAAATACAAGCTTATTGAGAGAGGGGAGAACATTTAAATAAAATCAGTTTAGGAAAAGCGCATGCACAAAAAAATTTTTTTACAATAAAACGCATTCGTCCATGGGCAAATATCCGCCCGTCCTTCAAACACTCCCGGGGTTAATACTGCTTAAAATACTGCGTTAAAACGGGCGTCCGCCCAGCTGCAAAGAGGCCGCCGCAACCTGTCCAGGCGCCTCCGGAGCAGGGGTTCGGAGAGACGTCCAGAGCGGCTCCGGGCGGCGCGCATGTTCTGGGCCATCACTTGGTAGTAGTTCAGGACCGCCTGATCCCTGCGGAAAGGAAAACGGGTCACTGACGGCCGAGAACCTTCCCCGAGAAATTCCCGATCTTGGAATTATTTCCCCCCCCCCAGGATAAAAGGGATGAGATTAAAACCGGATTTCGGCTACTCTTGTGCGGCTCCCTGGATCGGCACAGAATACTGTGCGCTCCCCCCGCCCGCCCTTTAACAAACAAGAGCAGACAGACCCCTGCCCCGAGGACCCTACAATCAACCTTTTGAAACACGTGAAAGAGGGGCTCGGGGATCAACCTTTTCTCAATCTGCAGCTCTTGCTGTCCAGAGGAAATAAAATCAGAATAAGGAACAATAATAGGATTTTATTCATTAGGCTGGGAAAGTTTACTTTGCAATGTTCTGTTGCAATGTCCAACCTTTTGAATTTTATTTCTTTTTTTTTTAAACTGCAATTGGCGGCACATGGCAGGCATGACTAGACACAGAACACCGTTTACCTTCCATGCCGAAGCAGTATCTATTTATCTACTGGCAATTTCTTGCTTTCGAACTGCTAGGTAGGCAGGAGCGCATAGAATGCTGCTACCTTCCCCACCAAAGCTGTTCCTATTTATCCACTTGGAATTTCTTGCTAGGTTGGCAAGAGCTAGGACGGATGACAGGCACTCACTCCGTCGTGTCGCACTCGGGTCTTGAACTGCTGACCTGCCAAAACTTCCAATCATCAAGTTCAGCGTCTTAACCACTAAACCACCACAGTCCGTTTCATAGAAAATAAAAGAAATAAGGCACTCAGTCCCTGCCATTCCTTATGGGAACACTGCGCCTCCCGCCATTGGCTGAGCTGCTGTGATGTCACAGCATGGCTAAAGGCAGCAGCCAATAGCGCTCTTTTGCAGAGAAAAGGCGGACTTTCCATGAAATGTTTCACTCCCAAGCGCCGTTGCCAACCTGTACGGTAATTACCGTATGGTACGGTAATTTGGCCCTCCACGCGATGTACGACTACCGTACGGAGACGTACGGTAATTTTCAGTAATTTTTGGAAAATAATTTTTAAAAAGATTATTTCCGGTTCCAATTTTTGAAAAATAATAATAAAAAGATTATTTCCGGTTCCGTCCTGGGTCAAAATGAAAATAATAATAATAATAATAATAATAATAATAATAATAATAATAATAATAATAATAATAATAATAAAAAAAAACAGATTACTTGTTTTCTTTCCTCATAAATATTTTTTAAAAAAAAATCCAGCCCAGGCTCTGCCCATAGCTCCACCCAGAATGCGCACGCAGAAATGGGTCTGCGCATGCGTGAACCCCACACGTAATGTACGGTTTCCAGGTTGGCAACGCCCAAGGAACTCCAGATAAACTAGCCCCATAGAAACGGAGCGACCCCCTTTGCATTTCTGGACTTCACCCTCCCAGATGTTCCCAGCTGCCCAGGGGATTCTGGGACTTGTAGTCCATGCGCCTGGTTTGAATCAGGCACCGGCTTCAAATGCAAGGGGGATTTTCTGCCCCATTTCCCAGCCCATTTAACTCTATCTAACTGTACCCCCAACAATCACCATAACAGCCCCGGGAGGAAGGATAGTGAAAGCGGGAAAGCGTAGAAAGGCTTTTGCTCTCATGCGATGCAGTCACGGTTAGTCAATCCGTTCCCGGCGCGGGTTCAGAAAGTCCGAATGTGTTTCCATGCACGTGAGCTCTGTTAAATTGAATTTTTTCCCTCTTTTTTTAAAAAAATAATAATTCATGCAACGTGTCTGTTAAAAAAAAGAGTATTCCGAGTGGTTAAAACGCAAAACACTTTTTACCTGGATCCAGGTTTGTTTTAATAAAAAAATATCTTCAGTTACAAATGAGGGAGGCTGTCATGTCCCTAGTAAAATGGGGAGAACAGCAGAGGAAAAAAATATATGTTTTTACAAGGTGGAACGGTTTGATAACAACTTACTTACACCAGCTAAAAGGACCACCGATGTATGGAAATCTTCTTTACTTCTTCTTTGATTCCTCGTTTGCCCCTTTGGGTGTCAAGGGAATTTTATGATTTATGGCAGGGGCGCCCGAACTACGGCCCACGCCGCTCCCGGAAGCGGGAGTTTAATGTGCCTGCGCAAAATGCTGCCGTAAAGCACCTGCGGATGTTGTAAATGCATTTACGATAGCCGTGGGTGCATTTACGGCAGCGTTTTGCACATGTTGGCAGGAGCTGGGACAGACGATGGGGAGCTCACTCCATCATGCAGTGCTCGGGTCTTGAACGGCCAACCTGCCCACCGTCTAGTTGCCAAGTTCAACGTCTTAACCACTAAGCCACCGCAGTCCAGTCAAAACAGTATAAGTGGTTTTATCCTGCTTTTACTGTATCATCACAACAACCTTTGAAGGTAGACCAGAAGGGTCTCAATGGGGTTTCCAGGAGGGTGTTCGGGGATATTCCCGCAGGGCAGAGGGGGCCACGGAGAAAAGGAAGGAAGGAGGGTTTCGTCTCTCGAACTCACCTCTCCTCTTGGGCAATGATCTCGTTGAAGGCGTGGGAGAGACGCTTCAGGCGGCGGATGCCGGTCGTGACGAGCTCCAGATTGCAGTCGAATTGCCTGCAAGGAGAAACGAGTAGAAAGAGGAGGAGAGAGAACGAAAGTCTGGCAAACTGGGCGCCAGGACAGAAAAACACCCAGAAATGGTAAAATGGAATTCCCCAAATTATACTCTGGTGGCGCAAGGGTTAAACTGCTGCACTGCAGCCAGAACATCGTGAGTCCGATCCTGACCGGGGCTCAAGGTTGACTCAGCCTCTTCCATCCTTCTGAGGTGGAGTCGCTGTCGCTCTACCCTTCTTCAACAGAACAGCGTCCTAATTATGGGCCATCTACAATGTCTCTTTCTCCGCCTGCGCTGCTATCACGGGTCTTCTTAGCGGTCTCTGTGAACCCACACACATGGGTTTACTTGCGCGTATGCCCAGCAAACCCATCCGTGTGGATTCACAAAGGACCACCGAGAAGAACAACAGTTACAGGTTAGCAACCTGTCGTTATAAAGCCCTGGTGGGGCAGGGGTTAAACGGCTGTCCTGCAGCCAAAACGTCGTGAGTTCGATCCTGACCAGGGCTCAAGGTTGAATCAACCTCTTCCATCCTTAAATGAGTCCCCAGTACGTTGGGGGCAAAAGGCTAATGACCTTGTGAACCGCCCAGAGAGGGGACTATGTCTAATTGCTGTTACTAACGATCCCTGTATTTTCCTGTTTTGCCCCATTTATAGCCCCGGGAGCTCATGGCGCATGTGTTTTCTTGCCAGAGATTACTCTGGGTTGAAAGGATTTTAGCAGGGGACGGCCGAATGAGGCTCCTTCCATGTCCCCCATCATGCAGCTCTCGGGGAATCGAACCCCGACCTTCGGGTCTCCAAACACAGCGCTTTTACCCACTGAGCCACCGGGGAGCTACGGAGCTCGTGGCGCTGTGGCTATTTCGCTCCACTTCCCCCTCCCCACGACAATCCTGCCAGGTTGGCCAGGCTGCAGATGGACCGAAATGATGCACGGTTGGAGGGGAACCTAACGCAAAGCATGGCTGTCACACTTCTATAGCGCCCCGTCGTGCTTTAGCGCGTTAACCTCTGGGCGGTCCACAAGTTAATTCACATTTTGCCCCCAACATGCTGGGGACTCATTTCACCAACCTGGGAAGGAAGGAAGAGTCCGAGTTGACCTCGAGTCCTGGTCGGGATCGAATTCACAACCTTTTGGCTGCAGTCCAGCAGTTCAACCCGAGCCATCAGGATTGCGTAATGAAAACGGACGCCCGAAGCCCCTGGACGGAGGAATCACAGCACGGATAATAATAGT
The DNA here is from genome assembly GCA_035047305.1 of Bradypodion pumilum. NCBI lineage: Eukaryota > Metazoa > Chordata > Lepidosauria > Squamata > Chamaeleonidae > Bradypodion > Bradypodion pumilum. The sequence continues at coordinate 1,048,507 of JAWDJD010000017.1, forward strand.
AATACTAATAGTACTAATAACAATACTAATACTAATTATTATTACTGTTATTAAATGTCAGAAATTATTCCGGGTTGAAAGGGTTTTTGAGGGAGAAACTCCGCTCAGGGGACGCCCGAATGAGGCTCCTTTCATGTCTCCGAGATCTTTTCCCACCGAAGTGGGACCTATTTGTCTACTTGCAATTTCTTCCTTTTGAACTGCTAGGTTGGCAGGAGCTGGGACAGAGACAGGCGCTCAAACCGTCACGCCGTACCCGGGTCTCGAACTGCTGACTTGCCAGCTAATAAGGGCAGCTTCTTAACCCCTGAGGCCCCAAAGGCGTTGCTAAAAGCGTCCCTATATAATTCGGATTTCACCAGTTCTCGGGAAATTTGGAGCGATGGGGCCAACGCGGAGGAGGCTCCGTTCCTCTGACCCCACAGCACAGATTACGCAACGTCAGTGAGTGGCCGCGATGCTTCCAGATCCGGGGACATCGGAGTCCATCCAATGCAAATTCTAATTAATTTTCATAATTAAACAGAGTCCCCCCCTCCAGAGACAAAAATAAACAGACTTTCCCACTTGCCTTCTGTGGCTAGCAGGGAGCGGAGAACAGTACGGGCTTCTCAAGGCTGCGGTCCTCATCGATCTCCGGAGTGGGGCGAGCTCTTTCTGAAGCAAGCGGGCGCCGGGGTGGCCGGATGGAGACACGACCCTGGCCCCAGACGTAGGGGTCAAGGCTGTGGCGAGTCTACCGCTCCTCCGGCGTGGGGTCTGTAGAGGCGAGCCTCCATTTCTGGCGGATCCGTGCCCTCTGGAGCCCGGGATCTGGGCCAGGGAGGCCACCAGGGAACGGGCCGGGCCTTGGTAGGTCCCTTGGATTTTCTGAAATATGGAAACCGCCAGCATTGAAGTGGCTAAACCAGGGGTTCCCAACCTAGGGCCCGTGGGCCGGATATGGCCTGTAGTGCCATGTCATGTGGACCCCAGGTATCCGTCACACCCGGAAGTGCCATGTGTGGTAAATGGCCGCCCCTATTATGCAAGCAGGGCAAAATGGCCATCCGGCCCTCGAAGCTGACTGAGAGAACGTGATCCGGCCCCCGGCTTGAAAAGGTTGGGAACCCCTGCGCTGAATGCTATACATTTGCTTTACTGATGTACTACTGCATTCTGTTGGGTATGCTTCTGCCTTGCAAACACTCAAAAACAGTAAGGTCAAAAGCCAGCCGTATCCAATTCTAGGGTTCAGTGCTCATCCCCGTTTACAGCCAAATAGCCAGAGCTGTCTGCGTTTGCAGACGTTTCCATGGTCACATGGCAGTCATGATTAGATACCTCAGAGCACCTGAAACGCTGTTACCTTTCCCGCCAAACTGGCACCTATTAGGTAAAGGTCACCCTTCCTCGAAAGCCAGTTGTATCTGACTCTAGGGTTCAGTGCTCATCTCTGCTTATAGCCAAAGAGCCAGCGCTGTCTGCATCTGCAGACGTTTCTGTGGACATGTGGCAGGCATGACTAGACACCGGACTGCATGGAATGCTGTCTACCTTGCTTTCGAACTGCTAGGCTGGCAGGAGCTAGGACAGACAGGAGTTCGCTCCGTTGTACAGTACTTGGGTCTTGAACTGCTGACCTGCCATCTTCCAGTCAGTGTCTTAACCACTTGAGCCACCGCAGACCTATTTATCTATTTGCAGTTTCTTGCTTTCAAACTGCTAGGTTGGCAGAAGCTGGGGCAGCCGACAGGAGCCCACTCCGCCGCGCAGCACTCGGGTCTTGAACTGCTAACCTACCACCCTTCTGGCCATCAAATTCAGCATCTTAACCACTGAGCCATCGCAGTTCCATAACTTATGAGCTTGGGGTGGGGTGGAGGGAATAATTTGCACGCAGGATGCGTGGAGACAAGCACCGACAAAACAAAGGCACCTTTGGGTGAGTTCATTCCACAGTTCCTTTTACCTGATCTAGTGTGAGAAAGATTAGCCGGCCACACAAGGTGGCCTTTACCAAAATACGCCCGATTGTGGTTAAAAAATACCACCATCTTCGAGGAGGCTCTTTCTCTTTAGTTTAAAAGGAGACGGAGGATTCTTAGCAATGATGCCGAAGGCCGGTTGCTAAGCCCAAATTCCATTCGGCCCTAGGGGTCTATACCTGCGATACCGTCCCGAAGACGATTCTGGCCTTCCGCTTGAACGTCCGGAGGTTCTTCTGCTTCTCCTTCGCTTCCAGGCACTCCCAAGTCGGGTTTTCGTGAAAGTTCATCTCCACGTCCTTCAAGGGCATCCGCTTCCTCAGGGACATCCGCACGGCGTTGAGGCCGGCCGAGGGATTCTTTCTGAACCCATCCGGCACCGGGCTGGCCTCCGAGTCGGACAAGACCTGGTGGTGCCGCCAGCTGGTGGTGGGCGCCACGCTACGGAAGGCAGAGGCCATTTCTAATTGGGGTTGGGAGGGCCGGAGCCTTTTAAAAGGACGATACGTTTCAAGACGCCTTGGCTCAAACCTCTAGTCCATAAGGTCACAACAACGGCACGGGTGGAGAGATGAGGGCGGAAATGGCCAAAAGGTGCTTCGCCAAATGCCCTCAAAGGAAGCGGAACGGCCTCTGGCTGACTTTGGAGGAGGACCCTGTGCCACAGAACAAAAAGCAAGAGAAAGGTAAGGGTCACCCGTGCTCGAAAGCCAGTCGTATCCGACTCTAGGGCTCAGTGCTCATCTGTTTATAGAGCCAGTGCAATAAGACACGATTTAAAGGCCAGCGGATTTATCGCAACATTGACTTTCATGGATATGTGTGTGTGTGTGTATATGTGTGTGTATATGTGTGTGTGTATATGTGTGTGTGCATATATATATATATGTGTGTGTGTGTGTATATATACTGTGTGTATACGTGTGTGTGTGTATACATGTGTGTGTATATATATGTGTGTGTGTGTATATATATATGTGTGTGTATATATATATGTGTGTGTGTATATATATGTGTGTGTGTGTGTATATATATATGTGTGTGTGTGTGTATATATATGTGTGTGTGTATATATATACATGTGTGTGTGTATATGTGTGTGTATATATATGTGTGTGTGTGTATATATACATGTGTGTGTGTGTATATGTGTGTATATATATGTGTGTGTATGTGTGTTATTGTGTATTTGTAACTCCCCCCCACCATATTTGACAAATGCGCAACCACAGTAATGAACCAGATAAACAAAATGTGTGCAAAAGAGCAACATTTCCACCAAAATCCTGCGTTTTGCTTAAATAAACACCTTCCCATCTGTAGACGAAAGACACAATTCATTTCCATAAGCTTAACCACAGCGGGGAAATACACGGGTTTAAACAGCTTTCAATGTGTACCACTACAAATCCCATAAGGTGCTGGCTGTGGGTTATGGGAATGGGAATTGTTTTTTTATTTTTTAAAAAAGAGCATTTCAAGCTATTCTCTGAAATTGTGTCGGGCTCACTGCCTGGTTTTTCGAAGCCCCCTTCCTTACGCCTCGGGCGACAACTCCCATCATCCCTTGCCCAGCACCTCATGGGTGTTGTAGTCCAACTAAGCTGGGAGGGGGAGCTCGAGGACAAAAGGGGTAAAAACAAAAATAAAAAGGGAAATGGAAGGAGGAGAGACGAAGAAGATCTGGCGGCGTTTTGGGGAACTGGCATCCCTCCGGAGCAAACTTGCAAATTAAATGAAGGCGGGAAGGGGGTGGGGTGGGGTGGGGGCTTTATGGGCTGCCTTAAACTACATGCAATCCTGCCAACCTGGCAACTGGAAAGCAAGAAATTGCAAGTAGATCAACAGGGACCACTTCGGTGGGGAGGTAACAGCGCTCCGGTGTCTAGTCCTGCCTGCCACATGACCACGGAAACGTCTGCAGCAGCTCTTCGGCTTAGAAAGAGAGATGAGCACTGAACCCTAGAGTCGGATACGGCTGGCTTTCGAGCATGGGAAACCTTGACCTATGAAGTGCCAGGGCTGCCTCAAACTGCATGCAATGACCAGCTAATTAGTGCACTGATTAGGATCGCCCCCCACCGCGCCCCCCACCCCAATCAACCCACCCCCCCGGCTCACCTTCTGCAGAGACCTTCCTCTGCGCGCCTTTGGGACGGTTGCTCTGCGACATTTCAAATTAAGCCACGCCCTCCCCTCGCCGCCTCCAGATTGGCCGGTAGCAGCCACGCCCTTTCGCTCCGGTTGGCTAGCCGGACTCCAAAAGGCGGGGCCGCAGCGTCCACCTCCCTCCCGTAGAATACAATTTCCCCACAGCGAGAGAATCCGTTGCCAGGATACCGGGGCGGGCGGGGCTTCATTAACAAAAGGCCCCCAGGCCACGCCTCCTTCCTGGGGTTGCCTTTGCGCAGGCGCCGAGAGACTACATCCGGGCACTTTTCTTTCCTTCCTTTTCGCAGGCAGGAAGAGGAGGAGGAGGAGGAGCCTTCCTTTGATCTTCTTCTTCTTCTGGAGGGGGGGGTGAGGAAAAAGAGCGGGAAAAGAGGAGTCAGGGATAGATGAGGGGGGGGGGAAGAAAGGGGGGGGGTTTGGGCCTTCATCTTCCTCCCAGCCCCATTGAAGATTTAAGGGGGGGGGGGGGGTTCGACGCTGTTCCTTCTGAGGCCCACCCATCATCCTCCCCCTCTGGGGTCTCATCATCCTCTTTCTCTCCCACCCCAATTCCATGTTGGGGAGGGGGCGCCTTCCCTCCCTCCCCCCCACTCTTTCCCCTCCCTCCATTGGAGGTCTCTGAGGAAGGCTCTTCTCAGGGGGGGGAGGGGGGAGGAAAAGGGTCTCCTCGAGAGTTTCCTCCCCCATTCAGGACACCTGGAAGGAGCAGGTGAGGGGGGAGGGTCTCTCTCTCTCTCTCTGAATGAGCTTGTTATTGGGGGTGGGGAGAGAGAGAGATGGGGGGGGGAGATGTTACTCAAATAACCCCCCCCCACTTATTAGGAGACATGCAGGAGGGGGGGGAGGAGGGGTCTTTCCCAGGGCAATCCAGGTGGGGAATCTCTCCCCCTCCCTCCCTCCCTCCCTTGCAGTTTATCAATGGCACAAAGGCTTTTGCAAGGCAGGCCTTTCTTGATGGGGGGGGGAGATCAGGGGTCCCATGAGGCTTTGGGGGGGGGGGGAGAAGGGAGCTCTGGTGGGAGATGGAAGAAAGAATGGGGAAACACCCATTTCTCAGGGGAGGGGAGGGGGAAACCTTTTTAGGGGGGAGGGTCAGGACTGTCACTGCCCCCCCCCTGGCTTTGGAAGGAGGTGCCCAGGGGGACATCCAGCCACTTTTCCTTCCTTCCATCCCAGGCACGAGGAGGAGACAACAACAACAAGGGAGACTTTGATCTTCTAGGGTGAGAAAAAGAGGGTGGAAGCCAGGAATTTGGGGTGGGGGGAGAGAGAAGGGGTGGTGGATATTCTCCCCTGCCCCTCCATTGGCCTTCATCTTCCTCTTCCTCTTCTTCTTCTCCCATTGAAAATTTGACCAGAGATGGGAAGGAGGAGGAGAGTCAAAAGCTGAGGGATGGGCCTCTCTGCTCCTTCTGCCACCTGAGGCCCACCTCAGGGGTCTTCTTTTCATCCTCTTTCTCTCCCACCCCCCCCCCCCCAATTCCATGTGGGGCCTCCTCCAAACCTCCTCTTCTTCACTGATGCTGTTCTTTGGGGCCACTCAGAGGCTTCCCCCATCCTGCCCCTAAAGAGGAGGCCTACCTCCATGTGCTCTGGTGTCTAGTCATGCCTGCCACATGACCACATGACTGTGCTGAAACAGATGAGCACTGCACCCTAGAGTCGGATATGACTGGCTTTAGAGCAAGGGAAACCCTTACCTTGGGGGGGGTGTGAGACAAATGGGGGGCAGGGGAAGGAGAGAGAGAGAGAGAAGGCTCCCTCCCCTCTTGAAAGGTCACCTCAGAGCTTACCAGTACTGGACTGGGAGGGGCACATGGTGTTGCTCTCTGGTTCCTTCCCACCCACCCTTTAACTAGAAGCCAAGGCTTTGGGTTCAGAGGGTGGGAGATGCCGCTCCTCCTCCTTTCTCCTCTTTCTTTCATTCCTTTTCTTTCTTCCTAAGTAGTCCTTCCTTTCTCCATAGAAGAGAACATACCAGGAACAACAAACGAGAGAGATGGATCATGGGAGCGAAGGAGAAGACATCCCTGCCAAGAAATCAAAGAAGTCATGTAAATATCTCGAAAAATGGGAGAGCGACTTTACTTTCCTAAGGAGGAGCAGGAAGAGCCACAGCCACGCCTACTGCAAGATTTGTGATTGCGATTTTAGTGTCTCCCACGGGGGAAGGAACGATGTCAGTCAGCATGAAAGATCGTCCAAGCACAAGCGCTGGCTAGAGGCACAGAAACCTGCCCAGGTGATGCCAGCACTTGAGGCCGACCAGGTCATGAATGCGGAAGTTAAGATGGCAATGCTGTGTGCCAAAAACAACGTTCCTTTCTCCTTTTGTGACGACTACAACAAGTGTGTAGCTGACATGTTCCCGGACTCTGCTATTGCACAAAAATATTCAGCGGGGAAAACCAAGGCTACGCAACTCATCAAAGGTATGTTGATTCAAATTAAGTATAAACATTATGTAGGCGTATGCATATTTGGTAATGTCCAGCAGGCATATTGCCGGCTAATTGTTAGCTAATGTGACTCTGGGCACTCACTCAACAGGTGTCATAGCAGCAGAGCTGGATGACGAGTTGGCCAAAGCATGCCGATCTCAGCCCTTTTCCCTGATGTGTGACGAATCAAACGACAGAAACACAGGCAAAGAATGCGTCATCCTGGCTAGACTCTACGATGAGACCACTCTGCAGGTTGCTACCAGATTCATGGAGATGCCTATATGCGACGTGGGAAATGCAGAAAATCTGTATGAACAGCTGAGTGAGGCATTGAGGTAGGGGAGCTGCCACGATGTGTTGTTGACGTGTGCAGTAGTTTGCATTTAATTATAACCTTACGTTTTGTCTGAGACATTTTGTGGCATCTTTTCATGCTTCCAATAGAAAAAGAGGCATTCCATGGGAGAACCTGATAGCCTTCAACTCTGATAATGAGAGTGTCATGAATGGCAGCCACAACTCTGTGATCAGCAGACTGAAGGCCAACCAGCCCTACGTCCAGGACCTTGGCTGCGTGTGCCACCTAGTGCAGCTGGCCGCTGGCTGTGCCATCAGAGCAGCACAGATACCTGTGGAAGACATCCTGCTTGGGGTATACACCCACTTTGATGAAAGGTAAACTCATATAAATTAGATAGGCCTGCAGTTGATATTCTTACAAACATACACATACATTTCCAGCCACTAACAAAATCATTTTCTATATTACAGTGCAAAGGGATGTGAAACCTACAAAGAGTTTGTGGATTTTACTGATTCAGACCACCTGAAGCTCCTCAGGGACTGCAGCACCAAATGGCTGAGTCTGTTAACCTGCATCCAAAGAGTGTTGGACCAGTGGGACGCACTACAGGTAAGGATGGTTATCGACGTCTTCTCCACCTGCCGGCAGACCTGGCTCTCCCTCCGTTAGAGGTTTGTGGATCGTGGAACAGGCAGGGAGACCCCGAGGCTAGCAGGCCGGTAAAAGTGGCTCTCTCTTTGCTTGTCAGAGAAAAGCTTGGTCCATAAGAATATAAGAACAGCCTTGCTGGAAGAGGCCACAGGAGCCCATCATCCAGTCCAGCTTTCTGTCTCACACAGTCAGTGGCTCACCATTTGCTTCAGGGTATTATTCCCAAGGAGATGCCTTCACCTGCTTAGGATTCCCTGGAAATGGCATTGAGAGATATATCCTGCCTATCTCTCCAACCCGGAGGTTGTCCTTAGGTATCCATAATTATAGCCATGGATACCCTTGTCCTCCATGAACTTGTCTGATCCTTTCTTAAAGCTCTCAAGACTGACAGCTGTCACCTCTTCTTCTGGCAGGGAGTTCCATAGACCAGGGATCCTCTGGGTGAAAAAGTACTTTCTCTTATTAGTTTGAGAACTAGTACCCAAAGGTTTCATGGAGTGCCCCATAGTTCTAGTGTTGTGCGATAGGGAAAACAGTTTTTCCTTATATCTACTTTGTCCACATGATTTTATAAGCTTCAATCATGTCACCTCTCAGACGCCGTCCATCGTTCAAGAGTGAAGAGGCTCAACCGTTGCAGCCTCAGATGGTAAGGAAGGTGTTCCAGTCCCCTAATCATTCTGGTTGCCCTCCTCTGCACTTTTTCCAGCTCCATAATATCCTTCTGGAGGTATGGCGACCAGAACTGTACACAGTATTCCAGATGGGGCCTCACCATAGATTTATAAAGAGGCAAAATGACACTTGCTGACTTATTTTCTATACCCTTCCTAATGATCCCTAACATTGAGTTTGCTTTTTTCACTACTGAGGCGCACTGGGTTGACACCTTCATTGCGCTCTCGTCCACCAGGACACCAAGGTCCCTTTCCTGGTTTGTTGCAGAGAGTTCAGACCCCATCAGTTTATAAATGTAATTGGGTTTTTTTTCCCCAACACTTACTAGTGTTGAAGCTCATTTGCCACAGTTTTGCCCACTCCCCCAGTGTCAAGAGATCCCTTTGGAGCTCCTCACAATCTCACAGTTTTTGCTACCCTGTATAAATTAGTGTTGTCAGCAAATTTGGTTACTTTGCTATTTACTCCTACTTCTAGAACATTTATGAAGAGGTTGAAAAACATGGGTCCCAGTACTGAACCTTGGGGGACCCCACTCTTGACTTCCCTCCACTTGGAAATGAAGTGTCCATTTAGTCCAGATAGGTCTGGCTCATGGGTTCGCAGAGAAATGGCGATCTATGCAGGGGAAACCAAACTGCAAGGACCCCTGGGATGGAAGCGCCACTTTCTCATGCGAAAAGCACCTTTATCTTGTTTTTTGAGGGACTTCTGGCCTTGGCTGTGAGAAGGTGTGCGGGGCTGAAAACTTCTGTTACCTCTTTGTAGTAGCAGCTGCTCGGTTTCTCCTGGGATGCAGAGCGAGATTATTTCTTCTGGATAGCAGACCCCCACGAAGTTGACACCGTCCCCCGGCAAGGGTAGCTCCATGCTGTGTTTTCATTTCAACTATGCATGGCCACCCCGTCTCCCTGTGTACTGCAGGCCTACTTCAGCAGTCATGAGGAGGTGGAGAGGAGTGGCAAAGTGTGTGATCTAGCCAGCCTTCTGCGTGATCCAGTCGTGAAGATCTACTTCATGTTCCTGACTGCTGCCCTTAGGCCTTTATCTGAATTTAATATTGCATTCCAGGTGGGTGTCAATGATATTGAATGTATGTGTGAATAACAATCAATTATAATTAAATATGATTGTGCTCATTGTAGCATTCTTAATTCACTGTTATTTCCTTGTGGCCAATGATACTTTCTCCAGTCGGAGGGAGTACAAATCCACAGGCTTGACGAGGAGATGTGCAGGCTGATCAAGAGGTTCCTGGGCTACCTCATACCAGCCAGGGCCATCGCGGGCGTCCCTCTCAGGGAGGTGGAGTATGGAGAAGGGCATCAGTTGGCTGACGAGGAGCTCTTCATCGGGGCGGACACAAAGGTGTTCATGAGAAACGCGGAGCTTCCTGTGTCCACCGAGGAGGAAATCTTTCAGTGAGTAGATTACCCAGCAGTTATATGTCATCTTTTGACAGTATGAGACAGTATAGGCTGTAGTCTGCCCAAAATGTTTAATTTAATAGTGATATTTATATATGCCGCCCACTCAGGCAGAACCGGACTCAGGGTGGCATTACAACAAGTTCTAAAAACACATAAAAACACTTTAAAGGCCATATCCCACCAGTTTCAAAAAACCTATATCCCATCCCACCCACTATAAAAAGAAGAAGAGAGAGTTCTTAATGGTTTCCATAAGCCAGCAGGCGGGGGGCGTGTTCCCATTCGCGCCCCCCCCACACACACACACACCTGCCCTGCCAGCCAGGTCTTCAATCCTTTCCTGAAGGGCAGCAATTCTCTTTGAAGTCTTAGATCCGTTGGCAGGAGGTTCCAGAGGGTTGGTGCGGACACGGAGAAGGCCCTCCTTCGGGTGCCGGATAGATGTGCACCCCTAGTTGATGGTCCGCTCTGGTTGGACGGGCAGACACTCTTGGGACGATGCGGTCTCAAGGTATCCTGGCCCACTGCCATATAGGGCTTTAAAGGTCAAAACCAGCACCTTGAATTGCACCCGGAGACAAACTGGTAACCAGTGCAGCTCCCGAAGTAGCGGTGAGGCGCGGGCATATCGTCCGCACCCCATCACCACCCGGGCTTCCGTATTCCGGACCAGCTGCAGCCTCCGAATGGTCATCAAGGGCAGCCCCATGTAGAGCGCATTACAGTAATCTAGTCGGGAAGTGACCAGAGCGTGAGTGACCATAAGCAAGGAGTCCCGGTCCAGAAGCATGCGCAACTGGCGAATCACCCGAAGTTGGGCAAAAGCCCTCCTGGCCACAGCCGCCACCTGTTCTTCTAGCAGCAGCCGTGAGTCCAGAAGGACCCCCAGATTGCGCACCGGGTCTGTCTGGGGCAAAACAGCCACGAATGCAGTTTTTTAAAACTCTTATGCTGTTGTAGATCTGTGAGAAGATTCTATGAAGCAGCGCTACAGACGATGTTCTCCTGCTTTCCCCTCGACCATCCACTCCTGAGGGAGATGAAAGTCCTGGATCCTGATGCTCGCCTCGATGTTACTCCAGGGGCAGGTAGGTGTTAAGGGGCAGTTAGTTCCCCATTGATAGAAGTCCTGAATGAATGAAACATTGCATGGTTTAGATCTGCAATGTTCAGTCAGTCAAAAAAACACTTGTCTTGCTTGACAGTGGAAAGGCTAGCGGCTTTGCTCCCCCAGTTGTACTTGAGCGAAGATCGGCTGAGAGAAGAACTCACCGACTACCAGGTGACCGACAGCGAGCAACTCCCCCAAGAAGACAAAATCGACAGATTCTGGGGGCTTCTAGGGAAGGACGAGAGGTTCGGCGAGCTGCCGAGGTTAATGAAGGCTTTACTCTGCATCCCGCACAGCAATGCCAGTTCTGAGAGGGTGTTTAGTATGGTGAGGAAGACTCTGGCAGAGAATCAGATGGCATTAGACAGCAGCACCTTTTCTGCTTTACTTTCATGTAAAGTGAACCACTCTGGTCCAGCCCACCAATACACTCCTTCCATGAAAGTGCTAAAGGATGCCAAGTCTGCAACTAATGTGTATAATAAGTCATTGATGGATGCCAGAGAGCCGTACGAGTGAACATGATGAATTAAAAGGAAACGTGTGATGAAGATAAAGTGTGAACGTAAAGACAAGCAATGTGAAATAAACAGTACATATGTAATGTGTTGACTAGTATATCAAGTCACAAATGTAAAATTAATAAATGTGCTTCACATACCCTTTTGCGTCTTCATTTAGGCCGTATTATGTTCAGAACATTTCAACGTCAACAAAGGGAGGCCTATCAGATTCTGATCACCTAAGTGGAGTTAGTAAGTGGTTGTTTTAGATTTCTTGTACACCAGAGATAGTGGAGCTTGGTTGTGGTGGTGGGATGGCTTGTGGCGGGGGCTGGAAAATTTCCCTTACGTGACAGGTACTCTGTCACATAGCCACTCTGAACATGCCCAGAGGCGCTCGCGTCTCCGCTTTCACGTTCCTTATAAAACAGGTTCACTTGCAAATGGGAATTTAAGGGCAGTGGAGCTTTTAAAAACAGGCTTGGCATTTTGCACATGCTCAGAGAATACACATCCTTTTTTAATTTGGCTTTATAGGTCACTAGAGACCCACCTTATCACGTCTTTAAACCTATCAAAAATATGCCCCCATCTCACTTATTTAATAAAAATCTTTAGACAGTTTTAAGTTGGAGTCAAAACCATTCCATAGGATCCGATTTAAACTATAAAGCAGGGGTTCCCAAATTAAGGCCCATGGGCTGGATCCGGCCCATGGTACCATTTGATGTGGCTCCGAGACGCTGACTGGGAGGCGGAAGGTCATCAGTTCGATTCCCGAGTACTGCAGGACGGAATGAGCTCCCGTCATTGTCACGGCTTGTCAACCTAGCAGTTTGAAAGCAAGACATTGCAAGGAGATAAATAGGGACCAGTTTGGTGGGAAGGTAAACAGCGTTCCATGCGCTCCGGTGTCTAACAGGAAATGTCTGCAGAAGCTGAGGAAGTGTGCCCCGGCCCCTGGTTTGCAAAGGTTGGGAACCACCCCCCCCCCCACTATAAAGGCTAAACCGTTGGGACAGTTTGCAGCGAAAGAAGGGAAAAGATTGCAATATTTAATTTTTCCTGGGCACGGAAACACAAAAGTGTCCCTGTTTGTTTTTTCAATGAAACTTTTGGGAAAGTGACTTTTGGGTGTTTAGAAGACAAAGGGCCCTTTATGGCCGCGTCGTGAAGCATTACAATTCTGAGCATCCTGGCAGTTTATATTCCCGGATACAGAACATTGGATTGCCGGAGGAGAAATTTAGACGGGCACCAAAGGGACGGGACTGGAGCCCAAACCTCTCCTGAATTGACCCTCTTTCGGATAAAAGAGCCACATAAATCTCGGCCTCCGGTTGCTCCCAGGAAAAGGCAGGTTGTAAACCGTAAATGCAAACAGCTGAACGGGTTCCTAAAGAAAGCAACTTCCTTTTGGAAAACACACGCGTTTTTTATGGCGTTTGCTGTGGCAGTTTACGAAGCCACGGGATCGGTCAGCCGTCACGACTTCACAATAAATCCGCCACACGTTATGACATGCCAGATCTCGGCTTCAGGAAGATGATAGTGCATGGGAATCAGAACCATTAAATAAATAAATCACACACACACACACACACACACACACACACACATAATTATTACAGGTGTTTGAAACGGTAGAGCAGTGATGGCAAACCTCGGCACTCCAGGTGTTCTTGGACTTCAAATCCCAGAAGCCCCAAGTCTCTGAATCCACACAAATGGGTTTACTGCACACACTCCAGGTGTTCTTGGACTTCAGTTCCCAGAAGCCCCAGGTCTCTGTGAATCCACACAAATGGGTTTACTGTACATACACTCCAGGTGTTCTCAGACTTCAGTTCCCAGAAGCCCCAAGTCTGAATCCACACAAATGGGTTTACTGCACACACTCCAGGTGTTCTTGGACTTCAGTTCCCAGAAGCCCCAAGTCTCTGTGAATCCACACAAATGGGTTTACTGCACATACACTCCAGGTGTTCTCGGACTTCAGTTCCCAGAAGTCCCAGGTCTCTGTGAATCCACACAAATGGGTTTACTGTACATACACTCCAGGTGTTCTCGGACTTCAGTTCCCAGAAGCCCCAAGTCTCTGTGAATCTACACAAATGGGTTTACTGCACGTATGCAAAAGCATATGTGTTGTAAACCCATTCTTGTGGATTCAGAGAGACTTGGGCTTCTGGGAACTGAAGTCCGAGAACACCCGGAGTGCCAGGGTTCCTCCTCACCAGGGTAGAGGAAATGGGATATTTCTCTGGGATGCCTTTCCAAAAGTTTCCATCTCATCCAAATACTAAACTATTAGTTCTACTTTTGTGTCCAGATCAAACCTTGGACTGCCAAAATGGCTTTCTTGTTGCTGTTCAAATTTGGGCTTAATTCAGGCTTGGCTTGACCAACTAGTTCATCCGCTCTCTTCCTAACCTAGCAGGAAACAAAAATAAACATTTATAATAATCGACCTGCCATTGGTTTGATATGACATCCATTCTCCACTCTGCATTTCCCCAATTCTGTTTACACAAAGGACGGGAGGGGAACAGATCCATTTGTACGGGTCGTCTTCTTCCGCCCTGAATTTCCTATTTCCAGCTTTCTTTCAACTACAGCTGAAATGGATCCAGATTTGGTCCGTCTTTCGGCTTCTTCTCGCGCACTCGACCCACAGGAGCCAGAACCCTACTTTGCTTTGCAGTTTGAGACCCAAGTACTGCAAGACAGAGTGATCTTCCATCTCTATCCCAGCTCCTGCCAACCTAGCGGTACGAAAGCAAGAAATTTTCAAGTAGACAAACAGGTACCGCTTCCGCAGGAAAGGTAACAGTGTCCCATGTGCTTCTTGCCTGCCACATGACCATCTGCAGGCGCAGACAGCGCGGGCTCTTCAGCTTTGAAACAGAGGTGAGCACTGAACCCTAGAGTCGGCTACGGCTGGCTTTCGAGCAAGGGAGACGTTGACCTTTACTTAAAGGTATTATTTAACGCAGACATTTAAAAATACACGTATTTTAGCCTGTTTGAATAAATTCACAGACGAGCAGTGGAGGGGAGGCCATTGGCGTCCCCTCAACCCCAAAAGAGAGTAATCCAACACAACCGCCCGTCTTTTGAGAAAGCTCGTCACTTAACGACATCTTTTGCCAGATTTTAATAAAACAACGTACTAAATTAAATAGAAGAGAATTTGATTAATTAAAGGTGTAAATCAGGGGTTCCCAACCTTTTCAAGCTGGAGGCCGGGTCACACTCCCTGAGTCAGCTTTGAGAGCTAGATGGCCATTTTGCCCAGGTGGCACGATGGGGGAGGCCATTTTGTCCCAACAGCTTCAAAGGGGGATGCCAGTTTTGTTTCTCGAATGCCCTTGGAGTGGGTGAGGGGGGTCCACGTGAAATGGTGCCATGGGCCACATTCGGCCCCCCGGGCCTTACGCCCCTGGCATATGATGATGACCCAAGGCCCAGGGATTAATTTTCCTTTCCGACACTAGGATGAGGGCCGAATCGCCCCCAAAACTCTCCCCCAGCCTGGATCAATGGGACGGCCAGAGTCCAGTTTTAAAAGCGATCAACACCCGGAGATGTCTCTCGTTTTGCTCCTGCGCTGGAACCGGGTGTCCGTCGGGTCAAAGCCCATTTCTTTGGCTCCAAAGAGGGCCCATGGCGGGGTGGGGGCCACGTAGTCCGCAGCGGCAAACGTCAGGGCTCCGCCGCTCTCCTCGTACCTGCGGGCCAGGTCCTGGAAGCGGCCGTAGTCGATCCAGGTGTGCCACGTCCCGTCAATCTTGAACTGGAGGGAGGAAAACACAAAAGATGCAGGAACCATGGCAAGAAAATTAAATTCATGTGAGTCACTTTCTGGTCCTGAGCCCTTTTGGCACACAAAGTCCTCCTCCTCATCATCATCATCATCCCCAGGCCAGGATGGGTGATGATGCTGCCCTCCATCAAGTGGGATTTTATCCACCCTTTCCTGTGGACCTAAGGCCCGTGGACTGGATCTGGTCCGTGACAGCATTTCATGTGACACCCCCACCGCCTCCAAGGGCATTTGAGAAACAAAATGGCCACCCCTTTGAAGCTGTCGGGACAAGAATAGAATAGAATCCTGCTAACACACCAGGAATCGGTCTTTGGTACATATGCTCTCTATATACATGAAATTTTTACATTTACTAGATTGTCTACTACACTTAATAATAGGTGCTAATCGTAATGCTAACAACAACCTCGCATATCCCTAGAGAAACAAGAACAATAACACAATACAATCACACAATTTAATTATTCAGCAGATTGATGGACACAATGGCCACCCCATCACGCAGGCAGGGCAAAATGTCCGTCCCGACCTTCTTGTGTGCAACCAGCAGGCAGTTGGAGTGCTCATGTTCGCAGGCGATGTCGTAGTCCGGCAGGAGGCTGACCAGTTCCTGGACAAAGCGGGTGACCTCTTCGTGCCAGGGGACGTTGGCCATGGTGAGGTTGCTGGCCGAGCTCTCCCCGCAGTACGTCACGCCCTGGGGAAGAAATCAGGGACACCTTTTTCGAAGGCCACGTCCGGCCGCCCCAAACCCTCCCTCCTCGCGGAAACCTGACTTGGTTTCTCCTGACGAGTTTGGCCACGAATTTAGTCCGTGGGTCTGTGCTGGGAAGAGGAGTCTGCCTGCCGGTGAGGAAGAGACGGCGGCTGTGGGCGGTGGTTTGGCAATGTAATGTTTTTATGATGTGTACTGACGTTTTAGGATGATGCTATTGTTGACATAAGAACATAAGAACAGCTTTGTTGGTATGTGCTGTTACCTATTGTATGGCATTTATTGCATTTTACTACTCCCAATCGCGTTGTTCTGTGCAGGACAATGACAATAAAGATGTATCTAAATTTTATCTAAATCTGTTCTATTGTATTCCATTGTATTTTATTGCACTGTCATACTTGATGTTTGGACTGCAGTCAAGTGGCTCAAGTGGCTAAGACGCTGACCGGGAAGCGGAAGGTCAGCAGTTCGATTCCCGAGTACTGTAGGACGGAAACGAGCTCCCGTCTTCGTCCCAGCTCCTGCCAACCTAGCAGTTCCATTGCAAGTAGAGAAATAGGGACCACTTCGGTGGGAAGGTAACGGTTCCGTGCGCTCTGGTGTCTAGTCATGCCTGCCACATGACCACGGAAACGTCTGCAGAAGCAGGCAGCGCTGGCTCTTCGGCTTAGAAACAGAGATGAGCACTGCACCCTAGAGTCGGATACGACTGGCTTTCGAGCAAGGGGAATCTTTACCTTTACCTTACTTGATGTTTGTGGTTTCTGTGAGCCGCCCTGAGTTGAGCTCTTCGAATGGGCAGCATACAAATCCCAATCACCACTCGCCGCATCTCACCTTGACCTCGATGAAATCCGGTTTGCCAAGAGACACCAGCTCGGAGTAGGCCTTCAGTTCGTCCACGTTCCAGGATTTCACCAGCGTCAGGCGGTAGACGGTGCGTTGTTGCTAGTAAAGGGGGGGAACCACCATATAAATCAAGGTGAACTGAATAACACATGAAGTCCACAGACCAGAATCCTTGGCGTCGCCGAATTATGATGGCCAAGTTTTTAAGAGCAGCAACAAGCCCCTAGTCCTTATGAGGACAGAAACAGGATTCTAAAGGGCAAATGTTTGAAGCATAAAGCCTGGGAGGGGTGCATCAGCGGAAGAGAGTCGATGCACCGCCTCTGGGTCCACGATGGCGAACCTTGGCACTCTGACTGTTCTTGGACTTGTTCCCAGAAGGCCCCAGTCTCTGTGAATCCACATGAATGGATTCACAGAGACTGGGGCTTCTGGGAATTGAAGTTCAAGAACAGCTGGAGTGCAAAGGTTCGCCATCACGGGCCTTGGCTGTAAAATAGCAGAAGGGAAGCAATCTTCTGCTTTTCAAGAGGCATCTGGACTTTCCTGGTTTTCCTCCTCCCTCCTCACCCCCTTTTCCTTTTGTGCTGCGTCTTTCGTCGATTATAAAGATCAGAGCAGATGTGGTCTTGATTTTTCTATAGTGAGCCGTAAGACCCTCTCTGGAGCCTTTCCGCTGGAATTTGGAGAGAGAAGGAAGGAATAAAAAGAAAGGGAGGGAAGTGGAAGAGAGGGAGGGAGGGAAAAGAGAAAAGGATTAAAGGAAGGAAAAGGAAAAGAGGAAGGAATAAAAATGGGAAGGAAGGAATAAAAAGGGAGGGAGGGCGGGAGGGAAGAAAGAAAAATGGAAGAGAGGAAAATAGGAAAGGAAGAAGGAATAAAAAGAGGGAAGAAAGAAAAAAGGAAAATAGGAAAGGAAGAAGGAATAAAAAGAGGGAGGGAAGAAAGAAAAAAGGAAGGGAGGAAAATAGGAAAGGAAGAAGGAATAACAAGCGAGAGGGAAGAAAGAAAAAAGAAAATAGGAAAGGAAGAAGGAATAATAAGAGGGAGGGAAGAAAGAAAAAAGGAAGGGAGGAAAATAGGAAAGGAAGAAGGAATAACAAGCGAGAGGGAAGAAAGAAAAAAGAAAATAGGAAAGGAAGAAGGAATAAAAAGGGAGGGAAGAAAGAAAAAGGAAGAGAGGAAAATAGGAAAAGAAGAAAGAATAAAAAGAGGGAAGAAAGAAAAAAAGGAAAATAGGAAAGGAAGAAAGAAAAAAGGAAGAGAGGAAAATAGAAAAAGAAGAAGGAATAAAAAGAGGGAAGAAAGAAAAAAGGAAAATAGGAAAAGAAGGAATAAAAAGAGGAAGGAAAGAAAAGAGATAAAGAAGGAAGAAAAGAAAAAAGAAGGGAAGGAAGAAAGACAAGAAAAAAGGAAGGAAAGATAGAAAAAGAGGGAGGAAAAAAGAACGAAGGAAGGAAAGGAGGAATGAAGGAGAAGAAAGGAAAAAGGGAATAAAAGGAGAGAGGGAGGAAAAGAAAGAAAAAAGAGAGGAAAATAGGAAAGGAAGAAAAAAGGAATGAAGGAAAAATGAAGGAAGGAAGAAAAAGGAAAGAAAAAAGGAAAGGAGGAATGAAGGAGAAGAAAGAAAAAGGAAGGGAAAATGCTTACAGATGTTTACAAATACAGGATGCTGTGTTGACTGAAGGACGTCTTTTCCCTGCCAAGGGGAAAGCGCCCCCCCTGCCCCCCCTTACCTTTTCGGCCAAGGCTCGCAGGCTGTCCAAGAACCGCGGCCAGAAATCCTTGAAGAGGGGCCGGTCGATTTTCCTCAGGCTCTCCTTGGTGCTGGCGTCTACGCTGACATAGAGCTGGGTGACCGGATCGAGGCTCCTTGGGGGGAGAGGAAGGAAGAGGGGCAGGTAAGGACCCCCCTATGGAGGAGACCCAAACCCGAATCTAAGGCTTCAGTGCTCATCTCCGCCTACAGCGCAAGAGCCAGTGCTGTCTGCATCTGCAGATGGTTCCACGGTCATGTGGCAGGCACGACTAGATGCCAGAACGCTGTTATCTTTCCCATAAAAGTGGTACCTATTTATCTACTTCCAAATTTCTTTGGCAGGAGTTGGCACAGATGACGGGTGCTCACTCCGTCACACAGCACTCGGGTCTCGCACTGCTGACCTGCTGAACCTTCCAGCTGTCAAGTTCAGCATCTTAACCCATCAAGAGCTCACCTGATCTCTTCTGGAAACTGGGCGTTCGTCACCAGAAAGCTGGAAATGTTGCGCCGGTGAAGCAGCCGGAGGAAGCGGTTGATCTCGGGGTACATGATGGGCTCCCCGACCAGAGACAGAGCACAATGTTTGGCCTCCATTCCTTCCTCAAAGCGGTCGCTTCTCACACCCGGAACGCCTGCGAGAAAGAAACGAAAAGGGACGTTTCCAAAGATCAGAGAGACAGAAACTGAATCAAGCAGCCATTGGAGGACGGAGTGGGGCTACGGTAAAAACCACAGACCATTCATCACTGTGGCAGGCTACCTTTCCAATCCGGGATAGGGGGAAAGGCATGCATGGAAAAATAAATTATGCAGAATAGGGGACACAGGGACACTTGCAAATCAGTGTCTTCCTTGTCCCATAACTCACACAGTTTATATAGAGCAGGGGTTCCCAAACTAAGGCCAGGATCCGCCCCACGGCGCCATTTCATGTGGGGTCCCCCCGCCCCTCCAAGGGCATTCGAGAAACAAAATGGTTGGCCCTTTGAAGCTGTTGGGACAAAATGGCTGCCTTCAGCAAGTAGATGTGTTCTGGTGTTTAGTCGTGCCTGCCACGTGACCTCTTATGCCACCAATTTAAAGGTGACCCCAAGTTACCTTTAAATTGCTTGATCAGATTCTGGTGGTTCTCAAGAGCCTCTTGCAAAATCATCTCCGGAGGGTCCATTTTCCACCGCCATTCGGTGCCCACGGGGTTTGTGTGATGCCTGGAAAGATCACAAAGAGAGAGAGAGAGAGAGAGAGAGTTGATCCCGCATTATGATCGACAGATCCCTATTTTTACTCAGCCGGTTCCACCGTACAGTATTTTGATTTACCGTATTTGCTGGCGTATAAGACCCCCTTTCTTCCCCTTAAAATGCACTGGGAAAATGGAGTGTTTCTTGTAGAGTGGCCTCTAGTGGGCTACTTCCGTAATAACGGGTGCGCCTTTATACTCCGATGCGTCTTATACGCCGGCAAATACAGTAATTGCATCACGCAAGAGGAAAGTACCGTATCTAAGCCTCTTTTTTCCACCTCCAAGCACAAATGAACTTCGGTTCCCCTTGCTCGAAAGCCAGCCGTATCCGACTCTAGGGTCCAGTGCTCATCTCTGTTTCAAAGCCGAAGAGCCGGCGCTGTCTGCTTCCGCAGACGTTTCCGTGGTCATGTGGCAAGGCATGACTAGACACCAGAGCGCTGTTACCTTCCCGCCGAAGTGGTCCCTATTTATCTACTTGCAATTTCTTGCTTTCGGCCTGCTAGGTTGGCAGGAAAATGAACTTAAGCCCTGGGCTTTTTCTCAGGTGGGATTGCCCTCCCTCCGTTATTACCTCCAGCAGAAGACGCATTTATTCGCGCACGCCAGGCTGGGCGTGGTCTCCATGCAGCGGTGGCTCTCGATGCCGTAGAACGTGTGCTTGTAGCAGCCTCCTCTCCCGCGAAGCATCGACTGGCGGCCGGCAGGGAAGGAAGCAAAACCCCAAACAGAACACTTTAGCAAAGGCTCAGGTTGGTTGGACCACGAGAGAGGATTGTCGTAAAGCAAGGGTGGCCATAGTGACCGGCCACCTGAACCACGTCACCGGCCCGCGGCCCAAAAGGTTTGTGCACCCCTGTACACTGAACACAAGTAAAGGTCACCGTTGCTCGAAGCCAGTCATCACTGACTCTAGGGTTCGGTGCTCATCTCTGCTTATAGCCAAAGAACCAGCGTTGTCTGCATCTGCAGACATTTCCGTGGACATGTGGCAGGCATGCCTAGACACTGGAACGCTTGTTTACCTTTCCTACTGAAGTGGCACCTATTTATCTACTTGCAGTAGCTTGCTTTTCGAACTGCTAGGTTGGGCAGGAGCTGGGACAGGCGACGGGAGCTCACTCGAATCCCGACCTTCCAGTCTTCAAGCTCAGGGTCTTAACCACTAAGCCGCCGTAGGTAAAGGTAATTATTTTGCTTTTCTTCCTGTTTCTGACAGGGAGAGAGGGGATCCGGCCCAGCGCAGCACCAGTTTAAAAAAACAGCAGTGCTGGGTGGGGTGGGTGGGGGAGAAATACCTTTGTCCACCGGCAAAGTTTCACTCCGGAGTGGCTCCCGATCAACCTGTAACCTGCATCGGGAGAGAGAACGAACCGCCCAGTAAGCAGTGGTTTCCCATTGCCTTCAAACCTCTAGATCAGGGGTTCCCAACCTAAGGCCCGTGGTCCGGATCTGGCCCCCACCCCTCCAAGGGCATTCGAGAAACAAAATGGTCACTCCTTTGAAGCTGTTGGGGCAAAATGGCCACCCCTATTGTGCAGACAGGGTAAAGTGGCCGTCCGGCCCTCGAAGTTGACTGAGAGAGCGTGACCAGGCCCCCGGCTTGAAAAGGTTGGGAACTCCTGCTCTAGTGAGTGGCCATGGCTAAGCAAGGATTCGAACCCAGGCCTCCTGAGTCTTCATTTCGCACTCTCTACGCTACGATCAAGTCAGCTCAGCTCTTAGCCCTTGAAAGCCAGTCGCACCCGACTCTAGGGGCCGGTTCTCACCTCTGTTTATAGCCAAAGAGCCAGCCCTGTCAGCATCTGGAGACGTTCCCATGGTCATGTGGCAGGCATGAATAGACTCAGAACGCTATTACCTTCCCCGACAAAGGGGTACCTTGCAATTTCTTGCTTTCGGACTGCTAGGTTGGCAGGAGCTGGCACAGAGAGGGAAGCTCACTCTGCCATGCAGCGCTCGGGTTTCGGACACCTGACCTGTCAAGTTCAGTGTCTTAACCACCGGAGTCCCTGCTCTTGTTGTTGCATGCCATTAAATGGTCTCCAACCACAAATGAGAGATCCCCCAAAATATCACATCCTCAACAGCCCTGTTTAAGCTATTGCATACTCAACCCTGTGGCTTCCTTTAGGGAATGTATCCATCTTACATTTGGCCTTCCTCTCCCCCTGCCGCCTTTCCCAGCATGATTGTCTTTTCCAGATAACCCTGCCTTCTCATGACACGCCCAACATAAGACAGTTTGAGCCTCACCCTGGGTCTACATACACGATAACACTGGGCTGTTTCTTCCCATGATCTGGACTCTCTGCTTCCGTTAATGCAGCTGAACTTTGATCATCTCTCTGTGGTTTGTTTCCAAGCCCAATCCTCTGTATTCGACTTTCATAGAGTCACTTAGTTGGAAGAAGGACCCTTGAGGCCATCGAGCCCAACCCCCTGCTCAGTGCAGGAATCCGAATCAAATTCCACTGTTATCCTGTATATTGATTTATTTCTTCCTGTTACTTTCAGAGCAGCTTTTACTTCACTTTCTAGAACCGTGTGTTCTTAGAATCTCAGAGTCACTGAGTTGGAAGGGACATGTTAGGCCATCGAGTCCAGCCCCCTGCTGAATGCAGGAATCCGAATCAAATTTTATTGGTATTCTGTGCATTGGTTTTTTTCCTTCCTGTTCCTTTCAGAGCAGCTTTTACTTCACTTTCTAGAATCACAGAATTCTTAGAATCACAGAATCACCGAGTTTTCACTCACCTTGCTTTGTGAGGGCGTCTCGGAGAGCTGGCGTGATCATTTCTCTCCGTTCCTCCTCTCTTCCATCCAAGCCAACAGCCTTGTCCTCGAGCTCCTTCTCTCTCTGCATGGGGAACAACCCGAACGTCAGGGGCTCTTTCAAAGGCAGGGACAAGTCTGGGTTTTGGGGACGGATTTGCTGACATTTGCACGTTTGTTCGTAAGGGGGACCTTTGTAAAAACCTGAAAGCCAAACTGATAGACCCGGTTGCTGTTGACAAATCTGAGACCGCACAACTTTTTTAAAAAATGAAATAACCAGCTACGAAAGGAGCCTCGGACACATGAGCCCGACGCCACCTTCCACCTCATCAATTAGCGGCAATTAGCCATGGCAAAACTGCACCCTTACGCCTGCCACTCAAGAGTGAGAGATGCAACATCTAAGCCAGAGAACATTTGGTTACCTGGGCTTTCTTCATGTGGCTCATAACCTGGCCCAGGTCTTCTACGTCAACGACCCGATTGCTGCCACCCCCTCCTTCCTCGCTGCCCGAGTCTTCCTCGCTGGTGGTTTCAAAGAGCTCCCCGTCCTGCAAAAAAAGACAGGAGGCGAGAGAACATGCTGAAGTTGCATTTCTGCTTTGCTTTCGTCCGGTTAAGGCGTCTGCAGGAACATTTCCCTAAGAGGCCAAGATGCATCCAGACATTCAGCCACAAATCATACAGGAACACTAGTAGGAACCCTGCCAACGTTTTCAGGTTTATATTACTCCCATTACTCATGGGTCTAGTCCAGGGATTCTCAACCCGTGGCCACAGGCCAGATGCGGCCAGCGGCACCATTCCATGTGGCCCCCCACCGCCTCCACACCATGAAGTGCCATATGCTGAAGGAAGGGCAAAATGGCCATCTGGCCGACGAAGCTGTCTGGGAGAGCGTGATCCGGCCCCCAGCTTCAAAAGGTTGAGAACTCCTGGTCTGGTCGGTGCAACCATTTGCACATTTGAGATGTAGTGCCTTGTCAATTAGCTGCAATTAGCTTTGCTAATTGCAGCTAATTGACAAGGCACTACATCTCAAATGTGCAAACAGCTGCACCAACTAGACCACAGGATCAGTGCCTTTTTTTTTTACCATGTCCCACCTAAGCATCTCTAAAATCCTGATGCTCCCCTCTTCCCCATGACATATGTTTCTTATTATTCAAAAGGTGAACTCCTATTCGTGTGGAGGAAGCCTAAAAGGCCATTCACTGTTAACAACTCATTCTCAAATTACCACTTTTTAAAAACCAAATTGCCCCACATTGGGAACCACAGGGGTAGACACACAAGCCCGACGCCACGTGTCGCCTCATCAATTAGCGGCAATTAGCCATGGCAAAACTGCACCATACTGCTAGCATCAACGCCGATTGCCAGGCAGCTGTTCTCTAACCTGACCACCCTGAAGAATAGCAGCCTTGGGTGGCGAAATCCCTAGGGAAGGGTGATGATCCCCCCAAGTGGATTCAATCCCACTTGAACCCGTCTTGATGATGGGCAGCAGCTTCATCCATCCTAGCCTGGGACTGAATGAGGACTCTGCGTGCCAAAAGGGCTCAGGACCAGAAAAGGACTCATGGACCTGGATCGGTGGTACAATGGGGGTCACGCTGCAATGCGGAAGGCAAATGGAAGACCACTGCATTATATTGTTCCCGGGATAATCTTTATGGCTGATCGCCAAGAGGAGAGCCAATGTACAGAATCAGATACGGCACAAGAAGGAGGAGGAGGAGGCAAATTCCGGGAGGTTTCCGGACCCCTTTCCAACCCACCGATTTCTCCTCTGGCTTTGCTGTCCCGTGATCCGGTTCCGTCGCCTCCGGGTCTGCATTCCGTTTGGGTCCGCACCGGCCTTTCTTACACTTCCCGGTGCAGGGCTTCCGCTCCCCTCTGCGGAGGACCTGAAGCCTTGCCAGGAACGTGGCCTTCCAGGCTTCAAAGTCAGCCTCCAGGCTGCCGTGTTTGCTGCTGGCCACGTTGGCGTCCCCTCGGGCGCAAGACAGGACGCGCCGGGCCCCCAGCATCCACAGCCACTTGTCCACGTGGCCCCCCACCTGCGGCAGAGATCGGAGGGTGACAGGCGTGTATAAAGCAGGGAAAGCTTGTTTCTGAAGAAGTAAACAGCATACTTTATGTCTGGTTAGGTGACCCTGCTCTGGTCATAGAGTAGACCCTACTGCCAGCGACTCAATGCCAAGTGTCAGGCGGCGGTTAACTAACCCGACAACCCTGAGGACTAGTGGCCTTGGGTGGCAAAGTCAACAGGGAAGTGTGAGGGTCCCCAAGTGGATTAAATCCCACTTGAATCCCTCTTGGTGGAGGGCAGCAGCTTCATCCATCCTGGCCTGAGGATGATGAGGATGATACTCCCCAGTTTTGGGATCACACGCCAATTTCCCTCGCATTAGTAAAGATAAAGGTCGCCCTTGCTCGAAAGCCAGTCGTATCTGACTCTGTTTATAGCCAAAGCATCTGCAGATGTCTCCATGGACATGTGGCAGGCATGACTAGACACCAGAAGTGCACACAATGCTGTTTACCTTCCCACTGAAATGGTCCCTATTTATCTACAGTACTTGCAATTTCTTGCTTTTGAACTGCTAGGTTGGCAGGAGCTGGGACAGAGATGGGCGCTCACTCCGTCGTGCAGTACCTGGGAATTGAGCTCTGACCTTCCAGTCAGCGAGTTCAGCGTCTTAACCACTTGAGCCACCGCAGTCCCTGATTATACACCCAGAAGCCCAAGAAAGTTATGCAAGTGCCTTAATGTTTCTTCAATCAGATTTTGGCCATAATACTTAACTATTTCCTCTGACTACTGGATGATGGAACTTGTAGTCTGAATAAATAACCGCTTTGAACTCTGCTCAGGAACTCAGTCGGCATTTCTCTTCCCGTCAGTTCGAAAGCAAGAAATTGCAAGCAGATTAATAGGTAGCACTTCAGTGGGGAAGGTAACAGCGTTCCGGTATCTAGTCATGCCTGCCACTGGACCACAGAAAGGTATGCAGACGCAGAGAGCGCTGGCTTTTTGGCTATAAGCGGAGATAAGCCTTCAGAGTCGGACACGACTGGATTTCGAGCAAGGGAGACCCTTGGCTTCAATTCACTGGGTGAACTCATGCCAGTCACATCCTCTAGACCAGGGGTTCCCAACCTAAGGTCCGTGGGCCGGATCTGGACCACGGCGTCATTTCATGTGCCCCACGCCACCCCTCCAAGGGCATTCAAGAAACAAAAAGGCCACCCCCTTTGAAGCTGTTGGGACAAAACGCCCCCCCCCCCCATTTTGTTTACATGTTTGTAAACATCACAGACGCATCTTCTGCCCTGCCTTGAGGAAATTACACGGAAGGGACTCACCGTGTTGTAGTGATCTGCGTACGCGGAATTCCCCAGGCCAAACACGGCATATCTCAATCCCTTCAGGTAGGTTTTGCTGACTCGGAAGTCGTGCGCCGCCTCTTCCAGCCACTTGCAGAACCAGGCCGCGTTCTCGGTCGGCTTCCCGTCTGCGTACGTGGCAACGAGGAACACGCAGATAGTCCGGCTGCCGGCCTGCACCAAATGTTCATATAAACAACATGGCATTTGGTGTGTGTGATTCATCGGAAAAACATGCTTCCGAACATCTTGGTCCGAGCTCTTTAACGACGCAACGGCTGTATGTTTAATAAGCACCACTGAGGTGTGATTTACTCACATAGCAGGGCGGAAAACCTCACCAAAGGCCGTACCCAACTCTAGGGTTGAGTGCTCATCTCTCTTTACAGGAAAAAAAAGGCCAGCGCTGTCTACATCTGCAGACATTTCCATGGTCACGTAGCAGGCTGGAGCACAAGGAACACCGTAACCTTTCCTGCCGTAGTGGTCCCTATTTATCTACTTGCAAATTTCTTATTTCAAACTGCTAGGTGGGCAGGAGCTGGGACAGAGGACGGGAGCTCACTCCGTCGTGCAGCACGCGGGTCTCGAAATGCTGACTGGCCGACCTTCCAGTCGTCAAGTTCAGCGTCTTAACCACTTGAGCCACCGCAGTCCCACTACAATCTAGATTAATTAACTTCTTTGCAAGTCATTTTGTCAGCTATTGGTGGCTAGACTCTGGAAGAAAGTTGCACATCAATTGGTCAGCACATCTCGGGCGCACAGGATGAGTCTATAAACCTTTGCTTCTATCTCTCCGTTTAGGTAAGTCAGTGCGCTTGTACGGTTGACAACTCCCTTCCTAGAAAAAAGCTCTTACACCAGGGTTTCCTAACCTTTGGTTCTTGGACTCCAATTCCCAGAAGCCTCAGTCAGTTCCCCAAAGCACTGATCAGTCAATGGACTGACTGAGGGCTTCTGGGAATTGAAGTCCAAGAACCAAAGGCTGGGAAACGCTGCCTTAAGCCAGTGTTTCCCAACCTTTGGTTTTTGGACTCCAGTTCCCAGAAGCCTCAGTCAATTTCCCAAAACACTGATCAGCCAATGGACTGGCTGAGGCTTCTGGGAACTGAAGCCCCTCTGTAGGGCCTGGGCCCCACATTGGGAACCACTGTCTTATACCCTTCAATGTGTGTGTGAAAGAAACGCTTCACGGGTTCACTCTGTCCTAGAAAAGATCTCAGTTGTTCAGTTTTTTTTTTCCCTTTCTGAAACGCCATCACACGACAAGTCATCTCTCTGGAGAGTTCCTCTGTTGTGTGCAGCTATTAACTGAAGAGGAGCCGCTGCCCAGAAGGGAGTTGGCAACTTTCAAAACACCTCTAGGCTTGAGGGACAAAAGTGAATCACAAATTGTGGTTGGGGGGAACGGGGGGACATTACTCACCTCATCTACTAGAGAATCATCCGGATCATATTCTTTCATGTCGACAACTTCAGCTGGCAAGTTCGTGGAAGCGACTGACTCAGCCAGGATACAGGCAAACCTCTGGAATGAAACAAAAGAACGAAGGATTTACTCAGACGCCCTTTCCCAGTTTGACGTGTTAAACTACTACAAGTTCCACTTCTTCTGCTGCTGTATCTGGATCTGAATATTGGCGATCAGTCATGACGACTGTTCCTGAGAATATAATGCAGTGGCCTTTCATCTGCCTTCCGCCTCGCAGTATGACCCGCGGAGTACCACTGATCCAGTTCCACGAGCCACTTTCTGGTCCTGAGTCTTTTTGGCATGCAAAGTCTTCCTCCTCAGCCCCAGGCCAGGATTATTATTATTATTATTATTATTATTATTATTATTATTATTATTATTATTATTATTATTATTATTATTATTATTATTATTATTATTATTATTATTATTATTATTATTATTATTATTATTATTAATTTGGACTTATGTGCCACCCACTCACAGATGCGACTCAGGGCGGCTAACAACAATATTACATCCAATCTATACCTATGAGGAAGGGGTGTGGCCATGCATGTGCGGAATGCGTTTCCACACCCATCAAGCCTATCCCACACACCTACCTTTTGTCCCCAAGATCAGCGCAGCGAGGGTCCGGGGGCCGAGGGTGGGGCATTTGCCGTACCCAGACGAAAAATAACTGCGCACGCGCAAACGGGGAAGAAGGTCCACGTGCCATCGCCGTTGAGACACACACGCAGGAAAAAAAAGAATTCCACGCACAGCACAGACTACGCATGCCCCCCCAAAATAAACAAATGCCGCATGCAGATGTAGGTGCAGACCACACAAAGAGCGGCCAACACGGAAGCCCCACGCCAGCAGCTGCTTTCCGGTGCGGACCCCGGCCCTCACAGGGATCTCCCTTCCCCGCCTCTCGCACTCCAGGGCGGCAGGGCCCGAACCGCTGCGCCTGCCGCCTCCTCCGTGTGTGTGTTTGTGTGTGTGTGCGACAGAGAGCAAGAGAGCAATCGGATGAGAGAAACAGAAAGAAAAAGATAAAGGGAATGAGAAAGAGGAAGAGACAAAAAGAGAGAGACAGGAAGACAGCAAGACAGAGAGAGAGAGAGAAAGGCAGAGAGAAATAAAGAGAGAGAAAGGCAGAAAGGGAGAGAAACAGAAAGAGAGAGAGAGAGAAAGAATAAAGAAGCAATGAAGACAAACAGAGAGACAGGAAGAGAGGGGGGAGAGAAAGCAAGAACAAATGAGAAAGGAGGAAAGAAAGAGAAGAAAAGAGAGAAAGAAACAGAGAGAGGGGAAGAAAGATAGAAAGACAGAGAAACAAAGAGAGAGAGGGGGGGGGAGAAAGCGAGAGAGCCAGAGATAAAAATACACACAGAGAGACACACACATACTTTCCCACATTAAAAACA
Source organism: Bradypodion pumilum (assembly GCA_035047305.1). Lineage (NCBI taxonomy): Eukaryota > Metazoa > Chordata > Lepidosauria > Squamata > Chamaeleonidae > Bradypodion > Bradypodion pumilum. The sequence goes on from JAWDJD010000017.1 coordinate 1,077,234, forward strand.
AAATCAATACCCCCGGCAAGGCCGGGCAATCAGCTAGTACAATATAAAACAAGATACAATTAGCATACACTAGAGAAAAAGATACAATTAGCAGAATACAATTAGCATACAACAATAAAAGTCACCTAAGTCAAAACATCCCAGGATGGATGAAGCTGCTGCCCTCCATCAAGAGGGAGTCAAGTGGGACCATTTAATCCCTTGGGGACCCTCACCCTTCCATGTGGACTTCAGCACCCAAGGCCGTTAGTTCTAAGGGTGACCACGTTAGTTAACCGCTGCCTGACACTTGGTGTCGAGCCGCTGGCAGTAGGGTCTACTCTATTGCCGTAGCAGGATAACCTGGCTAGGCTTAACAAGTTCCACAGCGGCTGAGAATAAATGTGAGGCTTACCTTGGCTGTTCCGGTCTGGGAACCGTAAAAAACTTTCACCCCGCCGACGTGGACTTGGTTAAGAACGTCCTTCTGCTCCAGTTGATCATTCACAACGTCCGGACGGCTTTGTTTTCTAAGCTGATTCTCATCCTACAAAATCAGAAGGGGTAAAACTGCAAAACTGTACAGCAAGCTGGGTAGTCTCAAACATTTATATAGCAGCCTTCAGTGTGCCATGGGCTGTATCGGCCAGAGCATACCTGTCAAGTTTCGGGAAATTCCTGTCAAATAAGCGACATTTCCCATCCAAAACGGGAAACCGGACAGCTATGCTTATCCTGTGCTGGCCTCCAGTCTAATTAATATGGGATGATGTCGGGAAAGAGTGTATAATATGGGGGTTTGACAGAAATTTCCCGAAACTTGACAGGTATGCACCAGAGAGACAACTTGATTCCTGCCAAGGGGTCTTTCTACCCAAATCAGCGGAGAATCCACCACCATGGGCAGAGAAGAGGAAAAAAATCTTGAGGAAAACCAGCTCACATGTCAGGTGAATATAGAAAATCAGAAAACTTGTAGCTAGGTGCCGAATCCATCCTGGAATTACAGAGAAAGAGAAGCAATAAAGCCCTGGAGAGTCCTACAGGGGTAAACAAAACCACACGGAAGATGGTCCCGCGTTCTGTGCAGAATAAGGCCACACCTGGGCGAAACGTATAGAGGTGAGAAATCCCCAACATACCTGCTTTTTGGACTTAAGGAGGAACTGGAGGCAGAGCCAAAGGCTGATGCCAAAAGCAGCACACGAGCAAAGGTAAAACCTGTTCAGCCAAAGGAAGGTCAGGTGGGCACAGAGACCGCCCCACGGCTCCAGGGGCATCTCTGAAACAAAGCACAACAACCACCATTATCCCCTGAGACATCCTACAGGAGGTTCACTGCCTGGCTGTGACCACTTAGCACTGCTTCAAAAGGCTGTTTTTCCTCCCCAGACTACAAATCCCATTAACAGCCCACCCACACCAACTCAGCCTGAATACAAAGCCCAAGAAGAGGTGACAGTCCTGTTCGGAGGCTCTAAAATTGATTCCCATTTACATCACAGGCTAATCAATCAGCATATGACATTAGAAGGTGGGTTTAATGAGCTCCTGTCTTCATCCCAGCTCCTGCCAACCTAGCAGTTCGAAAGCAAGAAACTGCAAGTAGATAAACAGGGACCACTTCGGTGGGAAGGTAACAGCGTTCCGTGCGCTCCGGTGTCTAGTCATGCCTGCCACATGACCACGGAAACGTCTGCAGAAGCAGACAGCGCTGGCTCTTCGGCTTAGAAACAGAGATGAGCACTGCACCCTAGAGTCGGATACGACTGGCTTTCAAGCAAGGGAAACCTTTACCTTTACCTTTTACACAAAGGTGTTTTGGGGTTATTCATGAGAGTGCCCTCTCCAAATTATTACTGTACGAGCTGTATGTAAATAGGTAGTGGTAAAAGGTAAAGGTTTCCCTTGCACGAAAGCCAGTCATATCTGACTCTAGGGTTCAGTGCTCATCTCTGTTTCAAAGCCAAAGAGCCAGCGCTGTCTGCTTCTGCAGACGTTTCTGTGGTCATGTGGCAGGCATGACTAGACAGCACACGGAGCGCGGTTACCTTCCCACCAAAGTGGTCCCTATTTATCTACTTGCAATTTCTTGCTTTCGAACTGCTAGGTTGGCAGGAGCCTGGGACAAAGACGGGAGCTCATTCCGTCCTGCAGTACTCGGGAATCGAACGGCTGACCTTCCGCCCTCCAGCCAGTGTCTTAGCCACTTGAGCCACTGCAGTCCCTCCATGTAAAGGTACATATGTCACAATTTGTGTAATTTACAAGCAGAATTATTTCACATATAAGATATCTGTGAGATTGTGGATGAAACATTTCTGGCTGTAAAAAAAATGGAATAAATATTTCTGTAGGTAGGTGGGTAGGTAAGTAGGTAGATAGGTAAAGGTTTCCCTTGCTCGAAAGCCAGTAGTATCCAACTCTAGGGTGCAGTGCTCATCTCTGTTTCTAAGCCGAAGAGCCAGCGCTGTCTGCTTCTGCAGACGTCTCCGTGGTCATGTGGCAGGCATGACTAGACACCGGAGCACACGGAACGCTGTTACCTTCTCACCAAAGTGGTCCCTATTTATCTCCTTGCAATTTCTTGCTTTCGAACTGCTAGGTTGGCAGGAGCTGGGACGAAGACGGGAGCTCATTCCGCATCCTGCAGTACTCGGGAATCGAACTGCTGAACTTCCGCTTCCCAGTCAGCGTCTCTGAGCCACTTGAGCCACGATCGATCGATCGATCGATAAGTAACTAACTAACTAACAATTCTGGCCAGCCCCACAAACCGTGAATGATGTATTGCAGTAGCTGTTACTGTAGCACTAATTTTAAAAAGTGGTTCAAATCTATTTCTTTTAACTCTGAATAGATATGTTTTTAAAATAATATACTGTATTTAAGCATTTAATTGTTTTTAAAAAAATAAAGTGAAGTAAGGAGACGCAACCTGGGTCTCTCACTTAGGGGAACCCAGCAAAAGGATCTGGAGGGTTTACCCGCGAGTAAAAGCTGCCCACAAACCTCTACTCTGGCAGCCCTTACTCCCGCGTAGACCCTGCTCGTTCTTACCCATGTCCAACAGCCGCCTGGGGCCCGATCCGGGGATCCCTCGTGGGCCCAAAAAGTGGCGGGGGTGGGGGGGAGGCCGGGGGGGGGGGAGGCTGACTCGCGGGGAGACCTCGCAGCCCTCCGTCCTTAGGAGGCCGCCATCTTGGGACTCCCCCCCTCCCACCCCGGCCGACCTTTTGACCCGGTCCCTCCCGACTGAGGCATGCTGGGAAGGTTAATTAAGAAACCGAATTAATAAATCAGTTTGGCGTCCAGACCATCCCCGTCTTGCAAAGCCCCTCATTATTGTCTGAGATCCAAAGGTCCATGGCTGCCAATATGTCCCCCTTGTGGCCCCAAACCCATCCTGGGAAAGGCCTCCGACAGCTTGGGAAGGGTATTGGGGGCCGGGGAAGAGGGACTCCAAGCCCCATCATCCCCCACCAAGCAGCGCCGCCCTAACTCCAAGGCTGCTCTGCCACTCCCCAAGGCAGCCTAATTTAGGGAAAGACGCGACATTGGAGCTACTTTGCGTTTCCCTTGCTCGAAAGCCAGCCGTATCCGACTCTAGGGCGCAGTGCTCATCTCTGTTTCTAAGACGAAGAGCCAGCGCTGTCTGCTTCTGCAGTCCCTACAGGAGCCCCGAAAGGAGAAGCTCGCCTACTCTGGAGTAAACAAACCCCTCTACTCTGCTTTCAATGGTTGGGGATTCTTGTGGTGAAAGTCCTATGGGAAAGGGACTGCGGACACATTAATCCCCGGAACTGTACACCCCTGGCTTTGGTTTCCCACCCGGACGTTTCTAAGAGAAGCACCGTAGTTGCCAAGGCATTTTCGCGTCTCGCGAGAGTTCGGGAAAAGCCAACTACGCCCAGCGGCGGAGCCAGCGGTTGCGGCGCATGCGCACTAGTGCGAGAGCAGCAGCGGCCTTCTTCCTCCTCGCCCCGTCCCGTCGCCGCCATCATGTCGATTTTCACGCCGACGAACCAGATCCGCCTCACCAATGTCGCCGTGGTGCGGACCAAGAAGGCCGGCAAGCGCTTCGAGATCGCCTGCTACCGGAACAAGGTCCTGGGCTGGCGGAGCGGCGCGTGAGTCCCGGGGGCCAGGGGGCCTCTGAGCCTACGCAGAGTGCAAAGCGCAGAGCCAGGCAGCGTAGCTAAAAGAGAGGGGCTACTTAGGGAGAGTGGGGTTTCTGAGCCTGCGCAGAGTGCAGGAGTGATGGGGTGTGGTGGGTGTTTCTGAGCTTATGCAGAGTGCCATAACTGATGGGTTTGAAAGCTGAAAGCTCAAGGCAGTGGGCGTCTGAGCCTATGCAGAGTGCAAGCCTGGTATGTCTGTGAAAGGCAGAGTTTAAGAGCAGTGGGTGTCTGAGCCTATGCAGAGTGCAAGCCTGGTATGTCTGTGAAAGGCAGAGTTTAAGAGCAGTGGGTGTCTGAGCCTACACAGAGTGCAGAGCCCATGTACCTGAAAGATCAAGGTGAAAGGCAGGGGGACATTTCCTGAGCCTGTGCAGACTGCTTAGTTGGCATGGTTTAAGCGGAGTGGGTGACTGAGCCTACACAGAGTGCAAGCCTGGTATGTCAGTGAATGGCAGAGGTTAAGAGCAGTGGGTGTCTGAGCCTACGCAGAGTGCAAGCCTGGTATGTCAGTGAAAGGCAAAGGTTAAGAGCAGTGGGTGTCTGAGCCTACGCAGAGTGCAAGCCTGGTATGTCAGTGAAAGGCAAAGGTTAAGAGCAGTGGGCGTCTGAGCCTATGCAGAGTGCAAGCCTGGTATGTCAGTGAATGGCAGAGGTTAAGAGCAGTGGGTGTCTGAGCCTACGCAGAGTGCAAGCCTTGTATGTCAGTGAAAGGCAAAGGTTAAGAGCAGTGGGTGTCTGAGCCTATGCAGAGTGCAAGCCTGGTATGTCAGTGAAAGGCAAAGGTTAAGAGCAGTGGGCGTCTGAGCCTATGCAGAGTGCAAGCCTGGTATGTCAGTGAATGGCAGAGGTTAAGAGCAGTGGGTGTCTGAGCCTACGCAGAGTGCAAGCCTTGTATGTCAGTGAAAGGCAAAGGTTAAGAGCAGTGGGTGTCTGAGCCTATGCAGAGTGCAGAGCCCTTGTACCTGAAAGATCAAAGTGAAAGGCAGAGGGACATTTCCTGAGCCTGTGCAGACTGCTTAGTTGGCACGGCTTAAGGGGAGTGGGTTTCAGAGCCTGCACAGAGTGCTGGTGTGATATAGTTATGAAGGTGTTTCTGAGCTTACACAGAGTGCTATAACTGAGGGGTCTGAACAGTGAAGGCTAATGGTAGAGGGCTTCTGAGCCTATACAGAATGGGCCGAGGGTTTTTTGAACCTACGCAGAGCGCAGAGCCCACGTACCTGAAAGATCAAGGTGAAGGGTTTCCTAAGCCTGTGCAGAGTGCTTAGCTGGCACAGCTTAAGGGGAGTCAGCATTTTGGAACTGTTGCATTTATACCCAGGGAGAAGGATCTTGACGAAGTTCTGCAGACGCACACGGTGTTTGTCAACGTCTCCAAAGGTCAAGTGGCGAAGAAAGAAGACCTTCTCAAAGCGTTTGGGACAGACGACCAGACGGACATCTGCAAATTGGTAGGCGCTCGCGCTAGACAGGGGAGATGCGATTCGATGCCTGATTTTGTATATCAAAATGCCTTTGGGGGTAGGTAGCAAGCACCACGTGGAGCTCCATGAGAGTTAATAAGCAGAGGGTTATTAAATTCTTTTAATATTAAAATTAAAATTCTTTATGATACAGTAACTGAAATTAAGGGGAGGTCTATGATATGAATTAGAAACGCATAATTTACAGACTGGATGGAAATTAAGGTTTGCCAGAAGTGAAACGTCTCCCTCTCTTAAGACCTTTGGGATTTTTATATATGTATGCACGCACACACACGCGCGCACACACACACATTAAGTTTTGCCAGAAGTGAAACATCTCCCTCTCTTAAGACCTTTGGGATTTTTATATATGTATGCACGCGCACACACGCGCACACACACACATTAAGTTTTGCCAGAAGTGAAACATCTCCCTCTCTTAAGACCTTTGGGATTTTTATATATGTATGCACGCACACACACGCGCGCACACACACACATTAAGTTTTGCCAGAAGTGAAACATCTCCCTTTCTTAAGACCTTTGGGATTTTTATATATGTATGCACGCGCACACACGCGCACACACACACATTAAGTTTTGCCAGAAGTGAAACATCTCCCTCTCTTAAGACCTTTGGGATTTTTATATATGTATGCACGCACACACACACACATTAAGTTTTGCCAGAAGTGAAACATCTCCCTCTCTTAAGACCTTTGGGATTTTTATATATGTATGCACGCGCACACACGCGCACACACACACATTAAGTTTTGCCAGAAGTGGAACATCTCCCTCTCTTAAGACCTTTGGGATTTTTATATATGTGGCTTATTCATGGAGGGCAAGGGGATCAATGGCTATAATTATGGATACTTAAGGACAACCTCCGGGTTGGAGAGATAGGCAGGATATCTCTCAATGCCATGTCCAGGGAATCCTAAGCAGGTGAAGAAGGCATCTGCTTGGGAAGAATACCCTGAAGCACATGGTGAGCCACTGTGTGAGACAGAATGCTGGACTGGATGGGCTCATGTGGCCTGTTCCAGCAAGGCTGTTCTTATGTATGTACGCACGCACGCACGCACACACACACACACAAATTAAGTTTTGCCAGAAGTGAAACGTCTCCCTCTCTTAAGACCTTTGGGACTTTTATATATGTATGCGTGCACACACACACACACACGGTTATCCAGCTGAGACGTTTAGCAGACAAAGCCGTGCCGACAGGGTGCCTAACGGTCACTGGTTTTACAGAAATTTGCCAAAGCAAAGCCTTCTCTGATTTTCAGATCCTGGCCTCAGGGGAGTTGCAGGTGTCCGATAAAGAACGCCACTCGCAGCTGGAGCAGATGTTTCGCGACATTGCCACCATTGTGGCTGACAAATGCGTCAACCCCGAGACGAAGAGACCCTACACTGTGAATCTCATCGAAAGGGCCATGAAAGATGTCCATTATTCCGTGAAACCCGGGAAGAGCACTAAACAGCAGGTAAGCATTCTGCCTAAATTCATTTTGGCAGTCCAGGGTGTGATTGGGTCGCGAAAGAAGAAGCACACACACCTATCTTAGGTGCACCAGGCCTTTATTTGTGAGTATTTTTAATATTGTGGATTGTGGATTTATACAGAGTGGCTTAGAATAAGCTCCTAACACGAGTGGTCTGCTCGTCTGGGATAATTTAAGATCCCACCCGCCCCTAAATAACTGGTGAAGAACGTTAGACAGAAATGTTTTGGTTTTAGCCATTTCTTTTTTTCATTTTTGTAGAGTGCAAATAGCTCACTGGGAATTGTTTGGGCTTCTCTCATGTTGAAATCAAACCCTGGGCTGCCAAAATTAAGCCACTTTCTGGGCTTTTGCCATTGGCCAATCTTCAGTCCTCATTGGCGCATGTATGTTTCTGGCAATATTCATCAGTAGACCGGTAAATGAGCCGGATTCTGTCTCTCTCCACATTCACACAGTGTTTAGTTCCCTGCCAATAACCCCCACTTGAGCCTGTTGGTCTTGCATTTAGGGACTCCGACCCTCAGCCTATTCAGGGTCCTCCAAGTGACGTTGGAGAGGTTGAGTTCCTCAACTAAATCCTCCTTTAATGCCATTCTTTATCCAGTGAGCTCCTTCTTCCTCCGTCTTCTAATGTGGTTTGGCTCAAGAACGTTTGTTCTTTCCATAAAGCTCCTCCAGCAGACTTGAGGCTCATCATCTCCATTCGGAGGATGTTTGTTCTTGTCATAAAGCTCTTGGGCTTCTAGGCAACTCAGCGTTCTAATGGATGGTGCATTTTTGCCGTGGGGTTTTTCTTTCCGCCTTCCGGAACCCGTTTTGGCTAAATTAGGGTCTCAATCCATTCCCTTGCAGGCCTTGGAGGTCATCAAGCAGCTGAAGGAGACGATGAAGCTGGAGCGGGCCCACATGAGGCTGCGCTTCGTCCTCCCCCAGAAGGAAGGCAAGAAGCTGAAGGAGAAGCTGAAGCCCCTGATCAAGGTCATCGAGAGCGAGGATTTTGACCAGCAATTAGAAATTGTAAGTGGACAGGTTTGAGGTGTCTCTTATGAACCAGGATGGGGATTCTTGCCTGAATCCCCTTCCTAGCGTATCGGCAGCCGGGGTTGGAAGGGGACTTTGAGACCATCCAGTTCAAGGCAGGAGCCCGAATGGGTAATCTGCTTTGTTTCTTCCTATTACTTTCAGAGCAGCTTTTACTCTACTTTCTAGAACAGTGTGTTCTTAGAGTCCTAGAACCACTGAGTTGGAAGGGGGTCTGCGAAGCCATCTAGTCCATCCCCCTGCTCAATGCAGGAATCCAAATCAAAGCAGATCTGACAGATAATAATAATAATAAAATTTAATTTATATCCCGCACTTTCTCAGCTGAAGCCGACTCAAGGCGGCCATTATAACATGTAGATATCATACAATACAATAATAAAGAACCATGAAAAGTAAATTTGATACAATAATCAATAGTCAATAATAAACATAAATTAATCTATACAACATAATACAGTACAATTCAAAAAGCAGTGCAGTACAATTCAAAAGGTCAAATTTGAATACAAAATATCACCAGAAATAAACCAATTCTCTCTTGAATGCTTCCAAGTGTTGGAGCGCACACCACCTCTCAAGGTAACTGGTTCCACTGTCGTACTGCTCTAACAGTTAATGAGTTTTTCCTAATATTCAGCCTCTCTATCTGGCTTCCGTTAGTTTGAGCTCATTATTACACTCTGGGATGACGGAGAACAGATCCTGCCCTTCTCCTTTATGATCATCTTCCAGATATTTGAAGAGTGCCATCATAATCATCCACCTCCTTTTCTCCAGGCTAAACATGCCCAGTTCCTTCAGCCTTTCCTCCTAAGGTTTGGTTTCCAGTCTCCTCCGATCATCCTTCTTGCCCTCTCTGTGGGCCTGCTCTAATTTATGTGCATCTTTCTTCAAGTGCCCAGATTTCAGCTTCAGTCTCTCTCCTTCCAGGGTCGGTTTCCTTCAGGATGGGCTGATTTGATCTCCTTGCAGTCCAAGGAACTCAAAAATCTTCTCCCAGGATATCAGTGTTTTTTGTCCCGTCGATATTGCAGGTGTGCCTCGTGGACCCAGGCTGCTTCCGGGAGATTGACGAGCTGATCCGGTGTGAAACCAAAGGCAAGGGGACTCTGGAGGTGCTCAGCCTGAAAGACGTGGAAGAAGGAGACGAGCGGCTGGAATAGGAAACGCCTGTTCCGCCTTCCCTTGATTAAAGAAAGCCTTCCTGAGCGGGTTTGCTTTTGCTATTTGTCAAGCTGGGTTTGAGGTTTTCCTTCCCCATCTTTGGTGGGTGACGGCCTTGGGGAGGCACCTGAAAAAGGGAGAGACCTCCTTTCCCCTGCTGCTTTGATTCCATTGAAGCGTTAGCGGTTTTGTGGGGTGGGCGCTCACCAGCTAGGTTTGACGTGTACCTTGCCAAAATGCCTTCCCTTAAAGAGCAAAGCAAACACATTTCTATACCCGCCCCTGTACCGCTTAGTACGTTCTCTGGATGGTTCGCAAGTTAATTAGCATTTTGCCCTCATTAACATGCTTGATAACCTTGATCCCCATCAGGATCACACTCACAATGTCCTGGCTGCGGGACATCAGTTTTAACCACTATGCTACCAGGACTCTCTAAGGACAGGTTGCTTACCTGTAACTGCTGTTCTCCTTCGTGACCTTCTGTGAACCCTCACAAATGAGTTTACTGTGTGTGCGGATTCACAGAGACAACGAAGAACTTGATAGAGCATAGGGGCAGAAACGGACACCATAGATAGCCCATAATTAGAACATCGTTATATTTAAGATTATAGCAACGGCAGTGCTTAGTAAACTTTCTGGGCAATTTACAAGTTAATTAGCATCTTGCCCCCAACATGCTGGGTGCTCCTTTTACCAACCATGGTCATGTGGTAGGCATGCTGTCACCTTTCCCAGCAAAGCGGTACCTATTTAACTACTTCTAATTTCTTGCTTTTGAACTGCTCAGTTGCCAGGCACCGAGACAGACAACAGGAACTCACTCTGTCGTGCAGGACTTCGGGTCTCGAACTGCTGACCTGCCGACCTTCCAGTTGTCAAGTTCAGCGCCTTAACTCCTATAGCCACTGCAGTCCTTCCCCACTCTAGGTAGACCTTAAAGGCACAGATGTTGACGGTGAATTCAGGAAGGATTGTATATTTGATTTCCTTTGGGGGAGGAAAATCTTTACAGTAACACAATAGCATGGGGGGGGGGATCAAGATTTATTACACAGAGAGGGTTTGATTTCTCTCAAGGGCCCATCTGGGTCTGCGGCGAGGCTCTGCATTTAATCTGGATTGTTCTCTTGTTTGTTTTACCCGTGTGGCTTCAATTTGTTTTAGGAAGAAATCAAACAGATGATCTCTGGATTGTCAGGCGGGAAGTGCCGGGAAGGGGGCTTGGCTGTCTTTAATATTTGGCCAGGATGGGCTGTGATACAAATGTTTGACACGCTCTGGTCAACACGGCAAACAATTTAGTCGGGGTTCTCAATGTTTTCCAGCCGTGGGCTGGACAACGCCTCCCCCTTTACAGCGGGCCGGACTAGTGCCATAAAACATGTCGAAAATGCATTTATGACAGCCACAGGCTCATTTACGGCTGTAGTAATAAACAGCTGATTCTGGCAGCAGCGGTGGCTGGAACGAGGTTGGGGGCTGGATTATTTGGTGCCTTGGGCTGGATCCGGCCCATGGGCCGTAAACCCAGGGTTTAGGTATTCCCTCTTTGAAGGCTGCTGTCGCCTTTGGCTTCTGCAAACACTAAACACTAAGAAAGCTTGGAGTCGCCAGAGGAGGGTGGTTAGTATTCTGTGCGCACAGTGAAGTGAAGCTCTGTCCTGACACAAACACACACCCCGTTTTTGCAGCTGATGACACAACCGGTCTCACAACAACGAGCCAGTGGAGAGAGGCGAGGCTTAAAGCTCTTCCGTCTTTACAAACTGCAGCCGAATACCGTCTGAAATAAATATATATATTTTTCTCATCTAGTTTGGCACTCGAGAAATTAATGCGAGGGGAACCGTCAGTGCCGTTTCCAAAGCTGCTGTGCTTCTACTTTAAATTTTTTTTAAAAGGGTTGTCGTGTTTGCGTTTCGAGCATACCAGAGAATAAGTAATACAAAATAAAAAGACCAAAAAAAAACCCCCACGTTCTGGCACTTTAAAGACTCACTGCTGTATTTTAATGTAAGCTTTGGTGGGTCGCGTCCGCTTCGTCAGACCTCAGAGCGTGACCTCGGGGTCCAGAGGCACTCAAGGCTTTATAACTATCAAGCTCCGACTTACAATTAAACTTGTGAAATTGCAAAAGTTGTATTTATTTATTTTTTTTAACCACAATTGGGCGTACCTTGCGCTACCGGCTGATCTTTTTCACGCTGGGTTTGGGCGAAAGGAAGTGCAGAATGAACTCACCCAAAGGTGCCTTCCTTTAGCAGTTTCACATCTGGCTTAGACATGGAAGGAGGAGGAGTATTGAGGCTTATGAACCTACAGGTTCACAGATTCTTAGATGTGCAAACCCTTGGCCCAATTAATTCACTGGAATAGCCTAATGGATTCCACACACACACACCAGTAAAAACGTAGACTTCGCAAGCTTGTTTTGAAAACATTGGCTTCAATGAAGATTGGCAAAACAAACCTTGCTGCCCTCAATGTGATTTGCATGAGAAATAATGCTCACATGATAGTTCATAGGGACTGATGTACCATAACGAAACTTTGGATCTGTTTAGATCAGGGGTTCTCAACCTTTTAAAGCTGTGGGCCAGACCACGCCCCATCAGCTGAGGGGCCGGACTGGGGGTACCCCTCCTGCCGTCAATGCTGCTGTAACATGCATCACGGCTGTCATAAATGTGGTCCGCTTCTGGCCGTGGCGATGTGGGCTACATGACATGGTGCTGTGGCCTGGGGCCGGCCCACAGGTCATAGATTGAGAACCCCTGGTTTAGATTCTTTTTAAGCACTGTCACAGGGACAAGATACACAAGTTTTCGATTCCTCCGTGGCGTTCGGTGGAACGGATCCAGCCCAGGCTTCCCATGTAGATCGCTCCTCACCACATCACGTCAAGATCCTCGGGTTTTGCCTTCAGGGCTCATCACGCAGGATGGCGGAGATACTGCTGCGGCGTTTCAGATGTAGATCACGTCCGTTTTGTATTGCTGGACCTAATTGGGAAAAGGCACAGGCGGGTTCGAGTTGGCTGGCAGGAGCTTAGAACCAAAGGGGACTGCGGTGGCTTAGTGGTCAAGACGCTGATCCTGACGACCGGCAGATCAGCAGTTCGTGGCCTGAGTGCCGCACAACGGAGTGAGCTGTTGCCTGTCCCAACTCCTGCCAACCTAGCAGTTCTAAACTGCAAGTCGATAAACAAGTGGGTGGGAAAAGTAACAGCATTCCATGCGCTCCAGTGTCTAGTCGTGCCTGCCACATGTCCATAGAAAGCAGACGCAGGCATCGCTGTCTCTGGAAATCAGCCCAGTTACCTTAATGTGTTTTCTGGTTCCTGTCCCCCCGTGACCGGCGACCTGGAGGTCGGTCTGAAGAGACGGCTCTCCTGGTGGTATCCTGGGGTCCGTGCCGTCTGCCGCGGTGAGAGGAGACACCGTGAAGTGTTGTGGCAAACTCTGGATCAGGTCCGCTTCCAGGGCTCTCATCCACCACGGAGCCTGGAGGGAGGGAGGAGGGGAAGACGCAAACTCTTTGCCATTCATTCGAGCTTCGTGCAAAATCATGAATTGTCTCTGTTTCATTTCTGTCATGCAGTGCCCGGGTCTCGAACTACCGACTTGCCAGTCTTCCAGCTAACAAGGCAAGCTTCTTAACCACTGAGCCTCCACAGCCCCTAAGGCAGAGATATACTGTATTCTGGTGATGAAATTCAAAGCAAAACCCTGTTTTTATTGCCCCACCCCGACCCCCGGCTGGTGGGGAAAAGCAAAATGAACTTCCATGGTTCTTCACGGCCCTCTTGAAAGCACTGCAATGCTTTTTAAAAATTGCTTGGCTGCTCAGCGCACCGTGCATGGATTCCCCGAAGAGGAGCGGTCTAAGGTGCGCAGGACTTCGTTCCAGTGGGAGAAAAGCCCGGCCTGTTTCTCTTCGGCTTTCAGGGCGTGGATTTCGGATTTGAGCTCCTGTAGACGGTCCTCAAACTTCCGGCTCTTGTCCAGGTAATCCAACCTGTGGGAATCGCAAAACAGAACCAAGAAGAAAAAAACCAGAGCTGTGAGCAGGGCACGGATTCATCGCCCAGCGCAGATATCCCCTCAGCACCTAGGAAGACCCAAAGCCCATATTCTGTCATGCCCATTGTGACACTTTACAAAGAGATCGTACTCTGTGTATTGTATACATTACAGCAATGGTGGCAAGGAGACGGAGAGGGGAGATGATGATGATGATGATGATAATCCACATGAATGGGTTTACTGGCACTCCAGGTGTTCTTGGACTTCAATTCCCAGAAGCCCAAGTCTCTGAATCCACACATATGCACAGTAAGTCCAGTCATGTGGATTCACAGAGACTTCGGATTATGGGAATTGAAGTCCAAGAACATCAGGAGTGCCAATAAACCCATTCATGTGGATTCACAGAGACTTGGGCTTCTGGGAATTGAAGTCCAAGAACACCAGAAGTGCCAGTAAACCCATTCATGTGGATTATCATCATCATCATCTCCTCTCTCCGTCTCCTTTTCTCAAGGCTAAACCTGCCCAGTTCCTTCTGTCTTTCCTCCTAGGGTCGTGATGGCGAACCTTGGCACTCCACATGTTCTTGGACTTCACTTCCCAGAAGCCCCAATGAATCCACACGGATGGGTTTACTGCCATTCATTCGGCCCGTGCCGCCCTCGTCGCTCCTGGAAGCGGAAGTAAAATGCGCCTGTACGGTTAAGGCTCTTCCGGGTTACGGGCGCGTTTTACTTCCGCTTCCAGGAGCGACGAGGGCAGCGCGAGCCGGATGAATCGCAGTAAACCCATTTGCGTGGATTCACGGGCTTCTGGGAATTGAAGTCCAAGAACATCTGGAGTGCCAAGGTCCGCCATCACGGTCCTAGGGCTTGGTTTCCAGTATCCTCTGATCATCCTTCTTGCCTTTCTCTGGACCCCCTGCTCTGATTTGTCTGCATCTATCTTAAATTGCCCAGAATTGGACCCAGGACTCTAGATGGGGGTCTAACTAGTGCTGAATAGAGTGGGGCTGGCAAGACCTCACGGGTTTTGGAGACTAGGCTTCTGTTCATGCAGCCTAAAACAGCCTTGGCCTTTTTTGCAGCCACCTTACACTGTTGGCTCAAGGCTAAACCTGCCCAGTTCCGTCTTTCCTCCTAGGGTCGTGATGGCGAACCTTGGCACTCCACATGTAGAACCACTCTAGAACCACGGCAAGACCCTTCTCCACGGGTAGCATGAGACCCTTGGCAGTCAGTTGTGTCCGCTCGAACCGGAGCTCTGCAGACTTCGGACGCAGGAAATCTTGCCTACCTTTCTCGCTCGATCTCTAGAGAAAGCCTATTCAAGTCGACGTCCCGTAGATCCAGCTTTATGGATCCTTTCTCAGCATAGCTGGCGTCAGAGGAGAAGAGCGGGGGGCATTTAGCCGGGAGCTGAAAAGGCCGGAAACAGGAAGACGTCTTTAAAAACACATCTGGAAAGACTGCAGGTTTGAGAAACGACGGTTAGTTTTACACTTCTGTCTTGCTTTTCCTCTTCCAAAGAATCTCAAGGTGGTGCAACGAACCTCTCCTTTCTCCTTGGGTCAAGGCCAAGGCCGTCCTTGCTTGAAAGCCAGTCGTATCCGACTCTAGGGTTCAGTGCTCATCTCTGTCTATAGCCAAAGAACCAGCACTGTCTGCGTCAGCAGACGTTTCCATGGTCATGACTAGACACCAAAGTGCACGGAACGCTGGTTACCTCCCCACCAAAGTGGTACCTACTTATCTACTTGCAAGTTCTTGCTTTCAAACTGCTAGTTTGGCATGAGTGGGGACAGATGACGGGAGCTCACTCCGTCGCGCAGCACTCAGGTCTCGACCTTCCAGTCATGAATCTTAGCGTCTTAATCACCAATGCCTCCCGTCCCCTTTTCTCCTTACACCACCCCCACGAAACAATAAACCCTGTGAGATGGACTCAGGATCCCTGCCCGTGAGTCCCGTTGACTGAACATGGACCTCCCGTGCGCTGGTTTAAAACTCTCACCACTATCCATCGCTGCCTCTCTACCCAAATGGAAAGAGCCACTTACAAGGGAGTGAGGGTGAAGTTTGCTGACGTCCTGGAGCTTCTGTCGGGCTTTCTCTTCGGCCTCTCGGGCCTCCTGGAGGTCCTGCTTCATGTGTTCGGCTTCCTTGGCCCTGTCCAAGGAGACCAACGGTGTGCAAAAGCTGAGGTTTGATGCTAAAAGCCCACGGCTCAATTTGGGGGGTGGGGGGTGGCGGCAGATAACCGGTCCTGGGGGAACCTCTTGAGGCTGTAGGTCTTGTCTGAGCCACTTCTTCCTACCCCCCTTCAGCCACAATCACGACCTGAGCAAAACCTCCCTTGCCAAAATCTAGTGGTGACTATGGAGGGTTTAGATCCGCTTTGCCACATTGGATTAACCCATGGTGTAAAAGAGGAGCCATTGGGAACCTCAACGGTGGAATTTGGAGCCAAAGTGGTGGAGGCCAAGAGAAAGACACTTTTTGCTTTTGGAAAAAACAAAAATCTTGAAGACAACTTATTCGTATCTGAGCTTGGCTAAGATGGATGGATCGACAGAGAGATAATATTGGGACGGGTGGAGTTAGAGGGGATGAATGAATGGAGATGGAGAGAAGGTGGATTGATGGGTGGATTAATGGACAGAGATAGAGGATGGGTCAATAAGTATATTTGGACAATTAGATAGATTAGATCAGGGGTTCCCAACCTAATGCCCACGGATCTGGCCCATGGCACCATTTCATGTGGCTCCCCACCCCTCCAAGGGCATTTGAGAAACAAAATGGTTGAAGCTGTTGGGACAAAATGCACCCCCCCAAAAAAAATTTGTGCAGGCAGGGCAAAAAGGGCATCCAGCCCTCAAAGGTGACTGAGAGAGTGTGACCCAGCCCCCAGCTTGAAAAGGTTGGGAACCCCTGGATTAGATAGTTAAGGATGGAGGGAAATGGGATGGGTGGATGGATATCGAGAAGATGGGTAGGTGGATGGAGATATATAGAGGACGGATGTATCAAAAGATCTATTTGCACAGGTAAGTTGGCCACCCTCCAACTTCCTAAGTCACCCCACTCCACCCCCACCTGGTCTGTTCACCTTCGGCCCGACTCCTTCACCAGCTTCATGGTGATCAGCTCAGCTTCGCGCACCTTGTGTTCCATCAGCCGCTTCTCCTCCTCGGTCTTCAAGGCGGCCAACTCCAGCCGGTGGCGCTCCTGCTCGGCCTCGGCCGCGTTCTGGGCCAAGAGTTTGGCTTCCTCCTCCGCGATTTGTGCTTTCTCGGCCAGGAGCTCCGCCGCGGCCTCTGAACGGAGCTGGGGAAGAATGCGAAGGAACAACATTGCCTGGATACCAAAGCTCAAGTAAGTCCAAGGAACAAGAACATCAGGAAGTTGATGAACTATACAGTGATACCTCATACAACGTCCAAAGTTGCAGCAGCTTTGTATGAGGCAACGTTTTCAAGGAATTAGGCGAAGTTGTATGAATTTGATGTTGTGCGAAGCGGATTTTGTATGAGGTATTACTGTACATGGGTAACTCAACCGTCCATGCTAAACCATCCCATCATTCCACCCAAGATCAGGAGAGAAGGAGCAGCGGATGCAGAGAGAACTAAGCAAGAGAAGGGCCCTCGACATGATCCTCTGAACGGAGATGGGCCTCAAGTCTGAAACACTCTCAAGAGCAAAACCAACTTAGAAGATGGAGGAAGGAGCTCATTGGGCAAGGAACGACATTTGAGGAGCTCAACCTCCCCGACGTCACCTGGAGGACCCTGAATAAGCTGAGGGTTGGAGTCCCTTAATGCAAGACCAGCAGGCTCAAGTGCGGGGCTGACGGTGAACAACAACACGCTGTATGAATGCTCATTCATTGGTCTGCCAATGACTGCCAGAAACCTGCACTGGTGAGGACTTAAGTTTGGGCAATGCCAAATCCAAGAAAGTGGCTTCGTTTTGGCAGTCCAGGGTTTGATCGGGACTTGAAAGAAGAAAATGCTCACCAAGGCTTCGTTGGCCTGACGGGCTTCGTCTTCCACCTCGAAGAGGCGGCGTTCCAGTTCCTCTTTGCATCGCTCCGCTTCTTCCCGCATCTGCTTCTCCCTGGCCAACCTCTGGTGCTCCATCTGGAAGAATGGAGAACTCAACCATTGGCTGTAGCCGTGCACTAGCGTACAACTAGAGCAACTTCATGATCCAGCCTTGCCTCCTCCCGGGCACGCCAAATGGAACCAGTGTGGGCCGCAGCTTCCCGAATCCAGCCCTGGGACTCGGGAAGCCGTGGAGCAGAAAAGTAACTTCCCCACCCCATCCCACCCCATCCCCAGTTTCTCATCTCTCTTTGCTGGCAAAATTTATAGTCCAATCTCTTTGGGACAGACACATTGGGGAGGGGGGGTGGGGGGCTGCTCCTATGTCAAGTGACTTTCAGAGGTAACTTTTTAGGATATTTTTAAATAAACCTTTTTCGCAAGCAACATTCAGCATTCTTGTGCCCATTTTCTTGCCAAGGTATTTCAATCTCAAACTATTTCTAATTTTTTGCAAACATTTCCAAAGTGCAACATCGAAACCGGTCACTAGGGGGAGCCCAGGAGTACCCATAATAGTTATAAATGTATTTTTGAACAGTTAATGATTGTCATATCATTTATTGTGAGCTGCCTGGGTCTCCTCTTGCTCATAAGCCAGTCATATCTGTTTACAGCCAAAGAGCTAGTGCTGTCTTTGCGTCTGCAGACGCTTCCATGGTCATGTGGTAGGCATGGCTAGACATCGGAGTGCACAAAACACTGTTTACCTTCCCACTGAAGTAGTGCCTATTTATCTATTTGCAAATTTATTGCTTTCGAACTGCTAGGTTGGCAGATGCTGGGGCAGAGACAGGCGCTTACTCCGTCACGCAGCACTCGGGTCTTGAACTGCTGACCTGCTGACTTTCCAGTCATTGAGTTCAGCGTCTTAACCACTAAGCCATGGGGAGAAAGACAGCCTATAAATAAATAAATAAGAGGTTGAAGTGTGGTTTACTACCACAGAGGGCCAGGGGTTTTAGACCTGCCTTCTTCCGTGCTTTCTCCTCCCTGGCCTGGGCTTTCATCTGCTGGATCTCGATGGGATCCACCCGCCGCCTCCTCATGAACAAGTCGTGGTTCCCGATAAAGAGCTGCATGATCTGGAATAGAGAGACATCGGAGAAAAAGCCCTCTCTGATTTAGATTGCAATCATCCTAGTGTCTTCTTTGCTACACAAGGGGAATGAGTGACAGCATGGAGCAGTGGTGAGAGAGCTCAGATTTGGGCAATCCAGCCATTCACTCGCCACCCCACTAGAGCATCAGCAGAGCATCTATCCCAAGATGGCACTATGGCAACAATGACAGTTCTCACCCGTTTGTTAACTTTGGGCTGTGAAGAGAAGAACTTGAACACTTCGGCTTTCTTATCTATGGGTTTGATGGTGAGCTGAGGAGAAAAAAAAAGAAGGATGGAGATTACACATAGCTGTAAATGCATCCACACCAAACATATCCATCCATCTTCTCTCTCCACCCACCCATCCACCCATCTATCTATCTTCTCTATCTCCAGCCATCTGTCTATCTTCTCCATCCATCCATCCATCCATCCATCTTCTCTAACTCCATCCATCTATCCTCTGTCTCCAACCATCTATCCATCTTCTCTATCTCCACCCATCCACCTTCTCTATCTCCATCCCTCTTCTCCACCCATCCATCTTCTCTGTCTCCAGCCATCTATCCATCTCCTCTCTCCATCCATCTTCTCTATCTCCAGCTATCTATCCATCTTCTCAATCTATCTTCATCCATCCATACATCCTTCCATATTCTCTATCTCCATCAGTCCATCCATCCTTCCATCTTCTCTTTTTATCTCCATCCATCTATCTTCTCTCCATCTTCATCCATCCATCTTTCTTTCCATCCATCCCCTCCCTATCTCCGTCCACCCACTCACTCTTTATTTACACCCACCCATAATGGCTTTTGGATCTCCTCAGGCCCTGTTCTTCCACGGACCTTAAAAGCCTCTCCTAATGAGGTCTGTTGCAATATTACTTAACTCAGCCAAGGGTCCCTTGCAATGTTATTTAAAAGCTTCCTGCCAGTTCACTCATGGCTTCAACCTGGCCAAGGATGACTAAGAGTGAATTTTCCATTTGTTAACAACCCTGCATACATCGGCTTGCAAATCCACCTCAGATCCACCATTCCTCTGAACAGTTGTGGGGGTCCCCGTGCACTCGCCCTATCTCCACCCCATACCTCTTTCTCACTATAGGAGATGTTCCGGATGCTGCTCCATTCAAAGGATTTGTTTGGAGAGAAACGGTTGTTGATGCTGTAAACGTGGATCCCTTTCGCATCGACGCCGAGCAGGAAGTCGGTACGGTTCTTCTTTTGCTTCGGGGTGGAGGGAGAGGAAAGTAAATAAATAAAGTCCAGAATTAAAATAGAATTTCACTCTGATTACGACAGACCTCAAACGGCCTAAGCCTGTGATGGCAAATCTTGGCACTCCAGCTGTTCTTGGACTTCAATTCCCAGAAGCCCAAGTCTCTGTGAATCCACATGGATGGGTTTACTGGCTCTCCAGGTGTTCTTGGACTTCAATCTCCAGAAGCCCAAGTCTCTGTGAATCCACATGGATGGGTTTACTGGCACTCCAGCTGTTTTTGGACTTCAATTCCCAGAAGCCCAAGTCTCTGTGAATCGCACAGTAAACCCATTCATGTGGATTCACAGAGACTTGGGCTTCAGGGAATTGAAGTCCAAGAACAGCTGGAGTGCCAAGATTTGCCATCGCAGGCCTAAGCCATGGCATACGCCAGCCAGAAATCAAAAGAATCAAAGCCAGTTTCAACTATTTTAAACTTCATGAGATGTTCAATGTCCCTTCTGAGGTTACAATGCAGTCCTCGTAGGGCAGTGATGGTGAACCTTTTAGAGACCGAGTGCCCAAACTACAACCCAAAACCCACTTTTTATTGCAACAAAGTGCCAACACAGCAACAGGGGAGGGAGGAAGAGCTCCCATTGGGCTGCTGGGCAGAGGAGTGGGGTGAACTCTGTATTGGGGGGAGGGAGGAAGCGCTCCCATTGGAGCCTTTAGCTTTACAAAAGACCCGCTCCTGCAGGCTCCATATGGAGAGGAAATATTTATCTTCCTGGTGCTGGCAAAATGAATTTCCTTTTTGGATTCTCATGTAGAGGGACTTCCGCTTCTGAACGTCCTCTTTTGCCCCTCCCAATGGCCATAAACAAGCCTTTCCAATTTGCCAACTCCCCCCCCCCCCGGAGCTGCCCAGAGCTAGATATACTTACAGCGATTGGAAAATAATTCACCCCATACATTTCCAGCTCTTGTGCAATTTTCAGGTAGTTCATCTCTGCTTCGTACCTAAAGGGAGAGAAAGAAAATGGCAATAGAAATGCCCTGAACTAGACCAAGCCACTGAAAAGTCGAAAGCTAGCATTGTACGTACGTAAGTAAGTAAATAAATAAATAAAATTTGTTATATTTCATTTCCAATTTCTGTGATCAACGTGACTGGCATGACTAAATAATGGAGCCCAAGGAACGTTGTTATCTTTCCTGTCAAAGCGGTACCTGTTTATCTACTTGCAAATCCTTGCTTTCAAACTCGGTTGGCAGGAGCTGGGACAGATGATGGGAGGTCACTCCGTCATGTGGCAACCGGGTCTCAAACAGCTGACCTGCCAGCCTTCCAGTCGCCAAGTTCAGTGTCTTAACCACTCAGCCACTGCAGTCCTTTGTTTGAACTAGTGATCCTCAAAATCCTCCGCCACCCCACAGACGGAAAGAAACAACACATTTTCACAGCTCTGGATAAGTTTGCAGGTAAAGGTGCTTCGATGTACCTGGCTATTCCTTGGTGGGTGGCGTACCAGGCTGTGATCTTTTCTTCCCACATCTTGGGCGTCATCTGATACTGATGGAGGACCTGCGGGGAAAGGGGGAGGGAGGGAGGTAGACACCATTTTTGTTGTTTATTTTATTTTATTTATAATTTTTATTAAATTTTCAAAAATATAAACAAAACAATACAACAACGCAGTACAAATAAAAAAGAAATACAAACTTTACATCACTGAATTTCATCAAAACTCAGTAAAAAACATTTTAATATATTTTAGTACATTTTAAAACTCATTAAAATTCAATATAGTATATAGTCCTCATTCTTTTAATATATTCTTATCAGAAATTCAATTCTATACCTATATATATATATATATATATATATATATATATATATATATATATATATATATATATATATATATATATATATATATATATATATATATATATATATATATATATATATATATATATATATATATATAAAAAAATATATTTAATATAACAAAAACCTATTACATTTCTGTCATAATACTACATAACTAAAACAAAAATACAATAAAACTAAATTCGCCATTACACCCTGTGAAATATACATTGCCCTGGTAAGGTAAAGGTTTCCCTTGCTCGAAAACCAGTCGTACCCCACTCTAGGTTTCAGTGCTTATCTCTGTTTCAAAGCCGAAGAGCCAGCATTGTCTGCTTCTGCAGACGTTTCTGTGGTTATGTGGCAGGCATGACTAGACACCGGAGTGCACAGAACGCTGTCTACCTTCCCACCAAAGTGGTCCCTATTTATCTACTTGCAATTTCTTGCTTTCGAACTACTAGGTGGGCAGGAGCTGGGACAAAGACAGAAGCTCATTCCGTCCTGCAGTACTCGGGAATTGAACTGCTGACCTTCTGCCTCCCAGTCAGTATATCACAGCAGTCTTTTACTATTTCCAAAAACTTTGTTGTTTATTTTATGGGTGGTATAAACATTTAATAAATAAATAAAATGTGTGTGGTCGCATGTTTCATGACAGAAGCGGATTATTGAGTCACTATAGACACATCCCTCAACTGAGAAAATGACTTCCAGGAAAAATGTGCGCTCGGATACGAGTAGCAGCCAACGACGCTGAAGACGAAATAAATAAAATTTATTTTTCCAAATTGCAAGTGTGATCTTCCTAGCATTGTGGCTCTATCTTGGGGAAACACAGTGCTATTCCCTGCAGTTACCCACACGCATCCAAAATAAACGGAAGCTTTCGTTGTAATTTTCTGGGGGGGAAACTTAAACAGAAAATCCTTACTCTTTTGGGCAAGAATTCATCCGGAGCGAGGAAACCCGGCTTGTTCAGGTTGGGGTCATAGTCACCGTACTGTCATAAAATGGAAGACAAGAAGAGATCAAGACATGAGAGAGAGAGAGAAAGAAGATTATGAAACAATGCACAGTGAAGAAGGAGAAGTATAAAAATCCCCCTGTGAAAATATGGAGCCAGAAAAGGGCAGTATAAAAACTCAAATCAATCAAGAAGGAAGGAAGGGGGGAAAGGAAGAAATAAAAGGAAGGAAGGAATAAAAAGATGAAGGAAGGGGAAAAGGAAGGAAAAACAAGAGGAGGAAGGAAGGGAAAGAAAGGCATTGCCAAACATATATATATATCTTATGTGAAGATTTTTAGAGCATGCTTGTACATATTTCATCCCATTTTCTAGCTCTACATAGCTCAGCCTTCTAGGGTGGCTTTTCTGCATTAAATAAACGTATGAAAAAGTGACTTTTAATTTTTAATTTTATTTTTAGCAAGCAACCCTTGACCATTTAAAAAGCCCACCCACCTTGGCCTGAACAGCGTAAGAGGCCAACAAAATTGTCACCTCGGGAGAACAGTAAATTTCTTCATTGAGGATTTGCTTCTTAACCTAAGGAACAGACGGGGGAGAAAAAGAAAATAATAATAAGAACATGTAAATTCTCCAAGACCTTGCTTAGCCAAGAAAAGAATTTGCAAAGAAAATAATCCACGCCTAGGTTTGTGCCTTTGCACCTAAAAGGTAACCGTTAACTGAATTAAGAGTGAAACCGGTTTTGGAAACCCGTGGCTACCACTTGCAACTCAAGAAGAAGACTCTAGTTAGCTGCCTCATCAATTGATCGATCGGTCGATAAATCAACTACCCAACCAACTAACCAATCCATCAGGGAAGGAAGGGAGAAAGTAGAGGGAGGGGAAAAGAAGGAAGGAAGATGGAAAGAAAGAAAGGAAAAAGGAAGGAAAAGAGAGAAAGCAGAGGGAGGGGAAAAGAAGGAAGACGGAAAGAAAGGAAAAGGAAAGGAAAAGAGAAAAAGCAGAGGGAGGGGAAAAGAAGGAAGGAAGACGGAAAGAATGAAAGAAAAAAGGAAGGAAAAGAGAGAAAGCAGAGGGAGGGGAAAAGGGATGAAAAGAGAGAGAAAGGAAGGAAGATTTTCTCATCCAGATTCTGTGAACGTTCCCGACTTCCAGGGAAGGTAGAAAGCTGGAACGTCTAACTTGCTGCCTGAGCCATACTGGTTGGGGGATTCTGGGACTTGGAGTTCAAAATGGGAACGTTTCCGTGGCTTCCTGCGCTTCGAACATTCACAAAAGATAGGTATGTTTGTTAGATTTTGAAATCTTGTCTTTTAGATCCAGTAAAATAAAAGAAAGCAGAGTAAAGGTAAAGGTTCCCCTCGCTCGAAAGCCAGCCGTATCCGACTCTAGGGTGCAGTGCTCATCTCTGTTTCAAAGCCGAAGTGCCAGCGCTGTCTGCTGCTGCAGACGTTCCCGTGGTCATGTGGCAGGCATGACTAGACACCGGAGCGCACATATCTTCCCTCTCCAGTTCTGAATACCTTTTGTTGTAGGGCGGGGTGTTTATTTTTTGGGACTTAAAAAAGTTTCAGTCTTGAAGTGGAATATAATAAGCAGATCCTCAGTAAAGGAACCGCTGGAATAGTCCATTCATTTGAAAACGGTAAACACTCAAGGAGTCGATACCCTACCTACAGACTCAGATTTTGCAGGTGTGGTTTAATTTTTAAGTTCTGCCCGCAAGCTGAAATCTGTCGTTTGCTTCCCCCTTTTCTTTTGGAACAAGGGGGGTAAAATTTTTTTTGGCATTCTTCAAAGTCCAGACAAGCCAAGGCAAGTCGGAGAAGAAGGGAATGTACTTTGAGAAAAGTTAAAAAGCAAACAAACGTCCTCACTCGAAAGCAACTCAAGACAGATCATCATGAACCTGATCTTGGGGGAAAACCAAATGAAGAAATTTCCACAAGGAAGTAAATTCCATCCAGCAAATGTTGACTCTACAGATAAACCAGGAAAGGAGGAGGTCCCAATTCATGCATTTTAATTGCTTGCATTTTAATCAAGGCATACCTGTCAACCTTCCCGGATTGCCCGGGATTTCCCGGTTTTCGGCGTCGGTTTTTGCCCTTTCCCACTCCGCGCTGCCGAAACAGCGCGGGGCAGCGGGGGAAAGGAGGCACTGCGCAGCCCATCTGCGCAGGTCGCGTTGCACGCATGCGTGGAAGGGCTCTACACTTCTGTAGCTCCCTTCCACGCATGCGCAGAAGGCTACGCTGCATGCGTAGAAGGCTACGCAAGCCCTCCACGCGCATGCGTACAACGCGACCTGCGCAAACCCGGTCTGCGCAGGTCCCGGATTCGTCGGAGCCACGGTTGACAGGTATGAATCAAAGACGTTGAGCATTGGCTCCGTCAGGACCGTAAGGAATTGATTATGTAGCGTGATTCTTGTCTATTGTATAATGTAGATTGCATTGGATACTGTATTATTGTATTTTTATATTTTTTCTATACTGTACTGTAAATTTTTATACTGTATTGTTTTGAATTTCATTATGCACTTTATTTGTTGTCAACCGCCTTGAGCCACCCGTTGGGTCGAGAAAGGCGGTATACAAATAAAACATTAAATGAAATGAAATATAGGCAAACATATAGGTAAACTGCTGACCTGCCGACTTTCCAGTCATAAAGTTCAGTCCCCTCTTTTATATACGTATAGAGAAGACAGAGGAATTGGCCACTGGAAGGACACGGCATACTCTAGATATGGAGATAGAGCCGGGATCGAATATCTAGGAACGACATTTACTGAAGATGGCAAAATGGACAAAGAGGTTAACCTATGGTACGGGAAGGTGTAAACTAAATATTGGGACCGTTAGTTCCATGTTACAACACAAGGCAAGACCCATCAACACAAACACCTGATATTCATTCCCACATTATGTCCCCAGTGCCAAACATGGACATTTACAACAAAAGTTGGTCCCAGAAATGAGATGTCTGAGGAGTGACTGGAAGGGATGACTTCAGGAGTGAGGTTGTAAGGAAAATAATTGGAACAGAACCAATCTTAAGTTACTTATGAAGACAACAAATAAAGTGGTTTGCCCATCTGGAGGGAATGTCTTAGAAGTCCATACCTTACAAGGCATGTATGGGAAAAGGGGAACCAGACAATGACCAGGAGGCAGACCCAGAGGAAGGTGGAGAGACAACATCAAAGAAACATTACAAGAACACCAAATGTCGCCATGGAGGCCGCTAGGAGTGCCAGAACTAGAACTTTGCACCTTCCTCAACATACAATGGGGTAAAAGAGGAAGCAAAGAGGAAGATATATGTATAGGCTTTTTATATTGTACGTTCACCGGCTTTATTGACCAAAAGGGCAGTATAAAAATCCCTGCCATTGATTCAGTGGGTCTACTCTAGCCAGGACTAGCTGTTGGAACTGGGCCATTTTGTGTAACCACAGACGGGTTACTCAAAATGGCCAGGATCTTCAACGGCAAAGAAACCGGGGAAGGGGGGGGGGGGCAAAACCCCAGAGGAAAGCAAGATGTCTCAAAATCAACGGGAAAACAAAAGAAATACCTTCTGACCTGCAAGAAGAAAAGATGTTGGGTAATCTCCTGGAGAAGTTCTTCTTCAACTTTCTCTGGGTAAAACTTTGCCAGGAAATGAAAGCTGACAGGGCTTTCCTTGGGGATCTCTTGGTCCAAAACCTGTTTCAAAAAGAATCAGAGAAGGTAAGTTGAGGTGCCAGGTAAGCCGTCCTAGATGCCTGCAAAACGTCCACTCCCAATCTTTCAGGAGATTTGGGCCACCCTTCTGTTCTCACCTTCCCCCACATATCCATGGGAGACATATTCTAAGACTTACAGTGGATTCCTGAAACTGTGGATAACAGCAAACCCTAAATTTTACATTGCCTAACAGTGGCCTCTAATGGCCAGTTCTGGTAATGCGCCATACAAACACGTCTATATTATATCAGAGATTATACAATACAAAACAACAAAAACCAAAAAAGTTGTGGCGCCTTAAAAGACTCACTCCTGTATTTAAATGTGAACTTTCATGGATCAAGTCCTTTGTCATTAGGCATAAGAGTGAAAACCTCATAGCATCAATTTATACACATCAGTTACATGTATTTCAGGAAATTTTATTGAATGTTTTTAGATTCGCGCAAACCACTGAAAGCAAAAGAAAGCCGCCAAATGGCTGGAAGTCAGGTTTTGAATCAGTGTTTTATTAGGGTTTCAAACAGGGTAGAGGGGAGGAATTACAGTCTATTTCAAAGGTGAATCATAATACCTGAAGATTTAGGTAAAGGTCACCCTTGCTCAAAAGCCAGTCGTATCCGACTCTAGGGTTTGGTGCTCATCTCTGTTTATAGCCAAAGAGCCAGTGCTGTCTGTTTTTGCAGACATTTCTGTGGACATGTGGCAGGCACGACTAGACACTGGAGTGCATGGAACACTGAAACGGTACCTGTTTATATACTTGCAATGTCTTGCGTTCGAACTGCTAGGCTGGGACAGACATGGGAATTCACTCCGTTGTGCAGCACTCAGGTCTCGAACTGCTAACCTACTGACCCTCCAGTCAACAAGTTCAGCGTCTTAACCACTGAGCCATCACAGTCCCTTGCCTGAAGATTTATGGGGGCTATAATTCAACTTTTTTTTTTTGGCCAGAAAATGAATGGAACAAGTTGCAGAAAAGACCTTTGAGGTCAGTTGTGATGTGGACGCGGAATAAAGCAGCATTTGGATGTCTTCAAAGAAGCTTAGAGCATAAAGCGATCATCATTTCACAGGTTACATTTCCGTCTTCCTGACCTTTTTGTCCATCTTTAACCAAGTGCCCATTCCTTTGACCGAATATTGCAAGCCGAAAAACCACGACTCCCGCAGACCTAAGGCACGACAAACCAGGTCAAAAAGGTCTTTCCCTTTCCATTTCATCTGCAGAGGGGGAGGGGGACAGATTAAAATCAATCAATCGCTTTATTACGGTTCATTAGTTAAGAAGCTAGCCTTGTTAGCTGGAAGGCTGGCAAGCCAACAGTTCAAGACCCGGGTACTGCATGACGGTTTGAGCACCCGTCGTCTGTCCCAGCTCCTGCCAACCTAGCAGTTCGAAAGCAAGACATTGCAAGTAGATAAATAGAGACCACTTATCTACTTGCAATGTCTGGGTTTCGAACTGCTAGGTTGGCAGGAGCTGGGACAGAGGACAGGAGCTCATTCCGTCCTGCAGTCCACGGGTATCGAACCCCAACCTTCCGGTCAACGTCTAAACCCCTTGAGCCACCACAGTCCCATCTAAAAATCTTACCTCGCAGCTAAACTCCATCTCGGACTCCATGGTGATGACCTTGACTTTAAACATCTTCGGCTGCTTTTTCTTCAGTCCCGTGATGGACATTATTTTTACGGAAAGGCCCCCGCTAATGTGCCTAGGACTGAAAAATAAAATAAAATATGGGGAACGGCTGAATAAATAGCAATTAAGCGCGCCATTTGAGATCAACCAGAGAGAAATCCCCATTGGTAAGAGCCACCATAGGTCAGATGTCATAAGAAGGCAGAATATTATTATTTACTTAGTGAATTCAGCCAATTTACAGATATTGCATTTGAAATATTAAAGTTAACCCAAATCTGCAGGGACTTTAGTGGCTTAGTGGTTAAGACGCTGAACTTGACGTCGGTAAAGTCAACAGGCAGGCGGTTTGAGACCAGAGTGCTGTGCGACAGAGTGAGCTTCCCATCATCTCTCTCAGCTCCTGACAACTTAGCCATTTGAAAGCAAAAAACTGCAAGTAGATAAGTAGGTACCACTTCAGCGGGAAATTTAACAGTATTCCATGTCTAGTTTCGCCTACCACATGGCCACAGAAACGTCTGGAGACACCGACACCGCTGAATCTTTGAATGTAAATGGAGATGAGCATCGAATCCTAGAGTTGGATACGACTGGCTTTTGAGCAAGGACAACCATAAATTTTACCTATTGCACATAGCCGACCCAAAAGCTTCATCAAAGCAACCTCTGAGAAATGATAAAATAATTAAATTAAGCTTGTTTGCGCAAACTGTCGGGACAATTCTACCTGATTTGATCAGTAAATTTTAGTTGATGGGTCTATCTCCAAATCAAACCTGCCTTTGGCTGGAATAAATAATGAATGAAAGGAGGCAGTGGCTCATTGGTTAAGAAGCTCACCTTGTTAGCTGGAAGGCTGGCAAGTCGGCAGTTCGAGACCCAGGTACTGCATGATGGATTGAGCACCCGTCTGTGTCCCAGCTCTTGGGGACATGAAAGGAGCCTCCTTTGGGCGTTCCCTGAGCAGAGTTTCTTCTATAAAAATCAATTCAACCCAGAATAATTTCTGACACGAAATTATTATTATTATTATCATCTTATTAACATTGCAGAGGGACATGTCGGAACAGGTACAGAAACCAAGCTCTTTGGCTATGGAATTCGCCTTAGGGAAATCCCACCGGCAAGGAATATTTTAAACAAGGAGCCAAAGTTTTTTGGATACTTACTGTAGCTTCTTGGCCAACAGGCCTGTTAGCTAAATGTTTGCAGTTGCTAGAAAAGGACTCATTTCTTCTTTCTCTTAATTATTCCTCTACAGGACCTAAAATCAGCCTCAGCCACTTTGCACTCTGCAGGTCTGAACTTGAGGATGATAGAATCGGTGATTCAATTCCCTAGAACTGGGGTTCCCAACCTTTTCAAGCCAGGGGCTGGGTCATGCTCTCTCAGTCATCTTTGAAGGCCGGACGGCCATTTTCACCCTGCCTGCATGATGGGGGTGGTCATTTTGTCCCAACAGCTTCAAAGGGGGTGGCCATTTTGTTTCTCAAATGCCCTTGGAGGGGGGGGGGCACATGAAATGTCACTTGTGGGCAGGATCCAGCCCACAGGCTTTAGGTAGGGAAGCCCTGCCCTAGAAGGTTGTGAACTACTGGGCTAAAGTGAAGCTGCCCTACTTTGGACAACTCGTGAGAAGGCAAGACTCTATGGAAACTATCAAAATGTTGGAATAGTTGAAAGGCAGTAGGAAGAGAGGAAGGCCAAAATGTGAGATGAATAGACTTCCTAAACAAAACCACAGGTTGGAGTTTGCAAGCGTTTGAGCTAGGCTGTTGAGTACAGAACATTTTGAAAGGGTCACCTATCCATAAGTGGAAGATAATGCCGATAATAATAATTTCGTGTCAGAAATTATTCTGGGTTGAAAGGATTTTTACTGGAGAAACTCCACTCAGGGGACGCCCGAATTAAGGCTCCTTTCATGTTCCCAAGATCTTTTTCCCCACCGAAGTGGTCCCTATTTATCACCTTGCAATGTCTTGCTTTCGAACTGCTAGGTTGGCAGGAGCTGGGACAGAGACGGGCGCTCAAACCGTCATGCAGCACCCAGGTCTCGAACTCATGCCTGTCAACTGCGGCTCTGATGAATCCGGGACCTGCGCAGATCGCGTTCTACGCATGTGTAGAAGGGTTTTACGCTTGCGTAGCCTTCTTCTACGCTTGCGTAGGCTTCTATGCATGCGAAAAAGGGTTCTACGCAAGTGTAAAACCCTTCTACGCATGTGTAGAACACGACCTGCGCAGAAGGACTGTGCAGTACCTCCTCGCCCCCGCTGCCAAATTCCGGGGTTTTGGCAGCGCGGGGCAGGAAATGGCGCAAATCGGTGCCAAAAATCGGGAAATCCCGGCCAATCCGGGAAGGTTGACAGGTATGCTCGAACTGTCGACTTGCCAGCCTTCCAGCTAACAAGGCAAGCTTCTTAACTACTGAGCCACCACAGTCCTGAAGGTAATGCTGGTAGCACATAGCAACAAGAGCAAGGTAACAATATACATTTCCACAGAATACACTGGAGAGAAGACACTTTAGTTTCTGGGGAGCCACCACCAGGAAGGCACTGCTGCTGGAAGCCTACATTTCGGCTCATTTGAGACATTTGGGGTTAAAATTAAGACAATGCCTGTCCATAATTCAGCTTGACTACCCGTCACATCTTACCTCCTCTGCGCAGATGATTAGACCGGGTGCTGGAACACAACTGGAAATGCAGATTATTGCGATGGAGGAGTCAGGCAGATGTTGTGACTTCTGCCTCTCCAGCTGCCTCGCCTTGCCTTCGGGCTGGGCTGTTTCTCCGTTCCAGATGTGGGATCCGTTGTGATCTTGGCCGGAGATCTTTAGGGACCAGGCAGGCCGGACTCTGGAGCAAAGGGTCTTATTGGCACACCTCTGAAAAACAGCCGGACATCATTAGCACAGTTTTGCCGATAGGAAATCTGAGATAGAAAACAAATAAATAAACCCGCTATTTCCTCCGGAAAGGTTTAATAACCACGAGTGTGATTTCCCAGCCTGAGATTTCTAGACTTGATGGTTCTCGTTCTTAAAGCGCTGCGCTTCTCTGAGCAGGTTGTAGCGACCTTCTCTCTGCAAAATTGCATGTCATGAAGGAGTAAAAACCACACCAGGTGTGTCAAAACACATCTACTTAGTCGCTCGGAAGACAGAAAGACCCTTTTAAGCCCAAGATCTCTGCAACAATTCTCATAGGTCAGCATCGCGTGGCCAAGCCAGGAAGCTAAAATTCCTACCTACCTGCAGCCTCTGGAAGCAGAATCGCTACCCAGGTCAAGCCCAGGCAATACGGCAGGCGGAAAAGTCATGCCGGGGGCAGATGTTTTTGGCTCTCAGCTGGCCTGTGACAACACGCCCCGTGTTGAGGGAAGAGAGACAGAAAGGGAAATTTGCACTGTGGGGGGGGGGGGGACACCTTTGTTAGTGCCAAACACTCATTTCATGCATTGCATTTCTCTTCCACTGGTCGGCTCTGCTGTTTTGATCCAGAAATGAACACAACCAATTAAACATGTGTTTGAGCCTTTATCGAATCAATGGTTGCAATAAAGATTTGTGTGTTTGTGTGTGTGAGAGAGAAAGAGATATTAATCACATTTCTGCTTTATTTTATTCTATGCTCTAGTAAGGATTTTTTTTCCTGCACTGATTCAAACACAGGAAAATTTATGTTCTTTCTATCTATCTATCTGTCTATCTATCCTGTCCCACCCTATCTATCTATCTATCTATCTATCTATCTATCTATCTATCTATCTATCTATCTATCTATCTATCTATCTATCTATCTATCTATCTCCTTAATGTAATTCTATCTATCTATCTGTCTATCTATCTATCTGTCTATCTATCTATCTGTCTATCTATCCATCCATCCATCCATCCAACTATCTAACTATCTATCTATCTATCTATCTATCTATCTATCTATCTATCTATCTCCCTCCTTAATGTAATTCTATCTATCTATCTGTCTATCTATCTATCTGTCTATCTATCTGTCTATCTATCCATCCATCCATCCATCCATCCATCCATCTAACTATCTAACTATCTAACTATCCATCCATCCATCCATCCATCCATCCATCCATCCATCTATCTATCTATCTATCCATCCATCCATCTACCTACCTACCTATCTACCTATCTTTATTAAGGTCCAAGAGCAGCAAACCCAACAGAGGCTAAAATGCATATTAAAATACAAATTAAAAAGAGATTTTTTTTAAAAAAAAATCATGAATGATCTTACCCGGAGGTTTCCTGGATGCTTCGATTCCACGAGTGAAATCAAATTCCCTTGTGCTTTCTTTCAAATGAAAGGGATTTTTTTTTAAAAAAAAAACACATGTATTTAATCCTAAAGGTTGCATTTTTATAAACCCACCTTCCGGTCACCATGGCGAAAAATGCCGTTCAAGGACTCACCTTCCTTTGTCTACCCTGCACTGGAGCCCGTTAGCTCAGCCACCTTTGGGGAAATCAAATAATTTATTAGTTTGCCAGGTGATGGCAGGAACAGGAACCATTTCCAGCCTGCCTGGTTCTGAAACATCTCCCTGGAATATCATCCTTGGGGATTTAAAAGAGGACAAGACTCCACAAAACAAGAGGGACGGGAGGGACAGAGAGGATTTAAAATGTAAATAATTCAAGATACAGTAGGTAAAGGTAAAGGTTCCCCTTGCTCGAAAGCCAGTCGTATCCGACTCTAGGGTGCAGTGCTGAATACTGCAAGATGCCTCCTCTGTTTGGTAATAAGTCCAACAGATGCTCTCTTCCGTTTTTGGACCTGGCAGTTTTCATCAATGAAGGACGTAGGATCAACACAGAAAACCGACTGATCGCAATGACTACTTGAATTATCAATCCTTTCACCCGACTCACTCACGGAATAATATCCCGTATAGTTTGAAGTCTCGCGCCAAAAGAAATTCCATTTCGGTCAGCGATTTTAGAGCGGCAGCCCAGGATATTAACAATAGGTTATTGGCACGAGGTTATCCATTGGACATTGTTTAAAAAAGCTTTCAACAAAGTAGCAGTGACTCATGGAGCTAATTTCTTTGAAAATAAACAATGATTTGATGCTGAAGTATGTTTTGGTCCATGGAATACTCCCCCCTGGCCAACCGTATTAAAAAATCTGTTCTGTGCCACTGGCATATCATCTCAGACATCCAGGGCTGCGCGAATCGTCCTAAAATTGGATTTTGTCGGACGAAAACCATAGGCAACATGATTTCCCGAAGTGACAGTTTAATTAAATCCCCTTCTGTAGATCTATGGATTGGACATTATAGGTGTCAGCATTGCACCTATTGCACATTTGCTTGGGATACGAAGGAAATCTACTTATCCCATTTGGGCTTCTCACACAAATTGCATAGTTTTTCTAATTGTGGAACTGCATTCTGTGTATATTTATGTATTTGCCCCTGTGTCT
The DNA here is from genome assembly GCA_035047305.1 of Bradypodion pumilum. Taxonomy (NCBI): domain Eukaryota; kingdom Metazoa; phylum Chordata; class Lepidosauria; order Squamata; family Chamaeleonidae; genus Bradypodion; species Bradypodion pumilum. Next base: position 1,110,745 of record JAWDJD010000017.1, read on the forward strand.
TCTCTATGTGGGCAAGACTACGAGGCCAATTAGGACACATGTGGCCGAACACAGGTCTCGAATTCGAAACCAGAACGAGACTGCTCCCATGGTCTCGCATTATATTGGGAAAAACCACACGCACGACGACCTCAAGTTTGTAATCCTGGAGGGAGTGCGATCATAGAATTACTCCACTACTGATTTAGAGAAAGTTCTATTAAAGAGAGAAGCATTTTACATACATGTATTAAAATCTGTAACACCCAGGGGTTTGAACCAGGAGACAGACCAATCCTGTTTTTTTGTGATTGTGCCTCAAACGGTGTTTCTCTTTACACTTAGAAAAGTGGGTTTAAGGCAGGAGTTATCAACGTTTTTCAACTGTGGGCCAGACCAGCCGGACTGGTGCTGTAAAATGCATCCACGGCTGTCATAAATGCTCTTACAATGGCCGCAGACTCATTTATGGCTGTGGTCAATGTGTTTTCCAACAACCACAGACTTATTTACAAGCTGTTATAAACACTTTACACAGCCATAAATGAGTCCACAGCCTATTCCAGTGGTGGCAGCTGCTGCAGCTGGAGCAAGGTCAAGGGTTGGATTATTTGGTGCCATGGGCTGGATCCGGCCCACGGGCAGTAGGCTGCAAACCCTGAGTTTAAGATGTTAAGGGACCCGTTGACTAAAATCCTGTTGGATTATTGCAGCCTAAGTAAAGATGAAGCTGAAGTACTTTACATAAGAACATATAAGAACAGCCTTGCTAGGACAGGCCACAGGAGCCCATCCAGTCCAGCATTCTGTCTCACACAGTGGCTCACCATTTGCTTCAAGGTATTCCCAAGCAGATGCCTTCACCTTGAGTTCAGGAGTTCAATCCTGACTAGCTTCAAGGTTGACTCACAGACTTTTTTCCATCTTTCCCCAGCATGTTAATGGGGGCAAAAATGTGAATTAACTCAAGAACCGCCCAGGAAAGGCATTAAAAGCAGTTCTAAGGCGGCAGGTATAGAAGTGGGACGACTGGCATTGCTTGTGTTTGGTTATGTTTCAATGGGAGGGACTGGTTTTGGAGGAAAGAAGGGAAAGAGCCCGAGATCTTGGGATTTACGACAACCCTGCTGTGGTACTGAGGAATGTCTTGTTTACTTTGCAGGCGTCGGGGCATAAGCGGCCGCAGCTAAAGCAGCCGCGAAATATGGTGAGTAGCATCAAAACTCGAGCCACAAGCTCAGCATTAAAGATTTCTCTGCCTTAAAGCACAATCTTGGCTGATCAGTGCTTTGGGGAACTGATTGAGGCTTCTGGGAATTGAAGTCCAAAAACCAAAGTTTGGGGAATGCTGAATTAGATTGAACGCAAGTTCTGAGGAAGGAAGATGGAGAGGGCAGAACCGTCTCTGACCAATGGGTCCACCCTACACGGGCATACGGGTTAGATCAGAGGTCCTCAACTTACCACCGGATGTGGCCCACGGCACCATTTCATGTGGGCCCCCATACTGCCTCCACCACACAAGGAAGTGCCATGTGGTGGAGGAAGGGCAAAATGGCCATCCGGCCCCCAAAGATGCCCGAGGAAGCGTGACACGGCCCCTGACTTTAAAAGGTTGGGATCTCCTGGGTTCGATCCTGCCAGCGCCACCACTACTCAAGGATCAACTCAACCGCATGCGATTAATTAGAGGCATCAAGCAATTATTCTGCAGATGCATCACATCGATAGAGCGACAGATAGTTCTTATACAGCCTGTTTTGTGATTACCACTGTCTAGCATTCATTTTAGATGTTTTCATTTTGGGCATTGAATGGGTTCATGGTCGCATTAACAGGCCACCCAGACTAGTAGGTAAGGTAAGAGCCACCCATGCTTGAAAGCCACCCGGGTTGGGAAGTTTTTGACCCAAAGGAAGCCCGGCCATTCCGAAAAGTCGGGACCGTTTTGTGCCTGGAACAGAGGTTTCCTCTGTGGTTGCTCAGTCTTTCCTAGGAACAAGCATGGGTGGCTCTTGCCTTACCTACTAGTCTGGGTGGCCTGTTAATGCCACCATGAACCCATTCAATGCCCGCCCCAAACACCCCAAAATGAAAACATCTAAAATGAATGCTAGACGGTGGTAATCACAAAACAGGCTGTATAAGAACTATCTGTGGCTCTATCGATGTGGTGCATGTGCAGAATAATTGCTTGGTCTAGCAATCGCTCTTGATCTATCTGTCGCTCTATCGATGTGGTGCATCTGCTTGATGCCTCTAATTAATCGCGTGCGGTTGAGTTGATCCTTGAGTAGTGGTGGCGCTGGCAGGATCGAACCCAGGAGATCCCAACCTTTTAAAGCCAGTCGTATCTGAATCTAGGGTTCAGTGCTCCTCTCGGTTTCATAGCCAAAGAGCCAGCCCTGTTTTGCATCTGCAGCCGTGCCCATGGTCGTGGGGCAGACATGACTAGACACCTGAGCACACGGAACGCTGTTTACCTTTCCCACCAAAGTGGTCCCCATTTATCTACTTGCAATGTCTTGCTTTTGAACTGCTAGGTTGGCAGGAACTGGGACAGAGACAGGCGCTCACTCCGTCCTGCAGTACTTGGGTATCGAACTGCTGATGTGCTCCAAGTTCAGCGTCTTACCCACTCAGCCACCGCAGCTGGCTCACCTACCCGTGCCCAAAGGGCGAGATGAAATAGAGGCAACAATGGACCCGGTTGTCTTGGATGTTCTTCCGGTTGAGGCCGCTTTCGTCCCGGAAGTACTGCTCAAACTGCTGGTCTATGTAGTCCGCCACGGGCTTCCAGCTGTTGGGGGGGGAGAGAAGGGTTGCAGTGGAAGGGAGGGGGGGGGAGATCAGCAATTTGAAAGGTTTGATGTCTGTCTGCTCTACAGCCCTGAAAGAGACCCTCGGTTGGATGAAGGTTTGGCCGGCAAAACCGGCTTCTTCTGGCACAGACAGGCCTCTGAAGCAGGGGTTCCGAACCCAAGGCCTGCAGGCCAGATCTGGCCCACGGCACCATTTCACTTGGTGGCTCCCCACATTTGAGAAACCAAGTGGCCACCCATTTGAAGCTGCTGGTACAAAATGGCCACCCCCCATCATCCAGGCAGGGCACAATGGCCGCCCGTCCCTCGAAGCCGACTGAGGGAGCATGACCCGGCCCTCCAGCTTGAAAAGGTTGGGAAACCCCTGCTCTGAAGCCTTCGAGTCAAAAGAGACTCAGAGGGGAAACGGAGCCGGAAGGGTCCTTGAAGGCAAGTGACTTTCAATAGCTCAAGGCCGCCCTTGTTTGAAAGCCAGCCGTATCTGACTCTGGGGTTCGGTGCTCATCTCTGTTCACAGCCAAAGAGCCGCACCATTCCGTGTTGTCGACGGCGTCCCCGAAGCCAGGGGTGTCCACGATGGTCAGCCGCAGCTTCACCCCTTTCTCCTCAATGTCCACCACACTCTTTGTGATCTGTACAGTCTGGCAGATCCGCTCTTGGGAAAGAAAGACGGAGAAAGAGGAGGAAGAGGAGGAGGAAGAGGAGGAGGAGAGAGGAAGGCAGGGTTCAGGTAGACCGAGAGCCAAAAACTCCAGCTTGCCATCTAGGTACGTATTTGGTTTCCATCTATCCCAACGTAGTTCGTGTCCGGTTCTAAGGTTTGGTGCTCATCTGTGATTACAGCCAAAGAGCAAGCGCTGTTTGCATCTGCAGATGTTTCCGTGATGACTAGATGCACAGAACGTTGTTACCTTTCCCGCAGAAGCAGTACCTATTTATCTATTTGCAAATTTCAAGCCTGAGCATCCGGCCCCATCCCGATCCCCAGGGAGGTCAATCAACGATCAGGAAAGGTAAAGTTCACCCTTGCTCAAAAGCCAGTCGTATCCGACTCTAGGGCTCAGTGCTCATCTCTGTTTATAGCCAAGGAGCCACTATTGTCTGCATCGGCAGACATTTCTGTGGTCATGTAGCAGACAGGACTAGACACTGGAGTGCGCAGAACGCTGTTACCTTTCCCATATTTATCTACTCTGCCCAGCAGCCCAATGGGAGCACTTCCTCCCTCCCCCCAGCACAGAGTTCGCCCCGCCGCTATGCTCAGCAGCCCAATGGGAGCGCTTCCTTCCTCCCTCTCCCCAGGACAGAGTTCGCCCCGCCCCTCTGCCCAGCAGCCCAATGGGAGCATTTCCTCCCTCCCCCCAGCACAGAGTTTGCCCCACCCGTATGCTCAGCAACCCAATGGGAGTGCTTTCTTCCTCCCCCCAGCACAGAGTTTGCTCCACCCCTCTGCCCAGCAGCCCAATGGGAGCGCTTCCTCCGTCCCCTACTGCCGTGTTGGCACTTTGCGATAAATAAGTGGGTTTTGGGTTGCAGTTTGGTCACTTGGGTCTCTAAAAGGTTTGCCATCACTGTGCTAGGATATTTCCCTACTCTGGGTAGCTAACAACACAAAACTCCCACATTAAAAAGAGCCACACATTTTTTAAAAATACAAAGATCTATACCAGAAACGTATAGAATACCAGAAACGTATAGAAGCGGAAGGTCAGCAGTTCGATTCCCGAGTACTGCAGGACGGAAATGAGCTCCCGTCTTCATCCCAGCTCCTGCCAACCTAGCAGTTCGAAAGCAAGAAATTGCAAGTAGATAAATAGGGACCACTTCGGTGGGAAGGTAACAGCGTTCCGTGCGCTCCGGTGTCTAGTCATGCCTGCCACATGACCACGGAAATGTCTGCAGAAGCAGACAGCGCTGGCTCTTCGGCTTAGAAACAGAGATGAGCACTGCACCCTAGAGTCGGATACGACTAGCTTTCGAGCAAGGGAAACCTTTACCTTTACTTTATACCAGAAACAAACAAAAAAACCTATTGGCGATGGAGAGAGACAAAAAAAAACAACCCTAATGTTCAGCCGTTGGCAAAATATCCCCCAAAGCCTTGGCCAGAGGATGGGCTAGGAAGGTGGGGGTTGGGCCAGCAGCCCCACCTTGGTGTGCATGCCATGCAAATGTTAAAAAGCAGAGAGGCAGGTGAGCCTGGCAGCTGGATCTCTCCTCCTTACCTCGTCATCTGGGTGGAAAGAGGCCGGCCGGTCCCCAGAGAAGCCACACAGCCACAAGTCACAAGCAGCGCCGTTGTCAGAACATAGAAAGGAGGAGAAAGGAGTCAGGTCAGTGCAATGGCAAGACTTTGGGACAGAGGCTTGGGCTTCTGGCAACTGAAGTCTAAGAACACCTGGAGTGCCAGTAAACCTATTCATGTGGATTCACAGAGACTTGGGCTTCTGGCAATTGAAGTCTATGAACAGTTGGAGTGCCAGTAAACCCATTCATATGGATTCAGAGAGACTTGGGCTTCTGGCAATTGAAGTCTGAAAAGCTGGAGTGCCAGTAAACCCATTCGTGTGGATTCACAGAGACTTGGGCCTCTCTCTGGCAGTTGAAGTCCAAGAACAGCTGGAGCGCCAAGGTTGGCCCCCAGGGGTCTAGTAGCATGGTTCTGTGGGTGTAATGGATCCCCATTGTGTTTCGGTCCAAACTTTATGGGAGCTTTCCATGGTGCTGAACTGAGATTCCAAACCTGGGAGAGTCACAGTAAAAGTTTTGAATGAGAGCTAGAGGAAATCCGCTCTGGGTGATTAATGCTCCCTGGCCTTTAAGTCATGGTCTCCCCTGCTCAAGAGCCAGTCGTATCTGACTCTAGGGTTCAGTGCTCATCTCTGCCTCATAGCCAGAGAGCCAGGGCTGTCTGCATCTGCAGACGTTTCTGGGCCAAGGAGAGAAGCCCAAGGCATGGTCAGTGTGGGGTGGAGTGGGGGCGCATTGAATAAGCATCTCCAACTCCTTCGTCAGGGGGTGAAGGAGAACTGAAGGGAGGCCACTTGGGTTTTTATTTCCCATCGGTCAGCCATTCCCTCAGTCAAACGCCCACCTTTCAGCCACCAGAGAATGTCGGTTCATGAGCCACTCTGGTCGGAAGCATGCGGGCCATCCCGGCCACCGGCTGGCCCAACCTGCTAGCCATGGCTAGGCCTCTCTGGTGAGAGCCCATAAGCCACTGCCAACATGTTTCATGCCCTCCTTTAGGAGTGTACAACCATAAAGCCATGATGTCACCCTCTCAGATTGTGAGGTCATCACAACCCTCCCCAGAGAGCCAATGCCACCCCCCAACTAAGAGGAAAGACATCAGCCACCCATTCATTGCCTCTGCTCTTCAATTTTGAGTTTGTGTGCTTTCCTGTCTCTTAAAGATGGGGGTCTTTGACTTCTTCTGGTTGTTCCCTCTAGTTCAGGGGTGCCCCAACTATGGCCTGTGGGCAGGAACCAACCCATGGGCCATAGTTTGGGCACCCCTGCTTTAAGCAGAGAAAATGGCAGCCTAAAAATCTATCTCATCCTGTTGCAAAACAGATTGCAAGGCGCATTTTACTTCCGCTTCCAGTGGGAGGAACCATGTGACCGGCCCACTGAACCACGTGACCGGCCCATAGCCCAAAGAATTTGGGCACCCCTGCTCTAGTTAGCAGAATATGAGAGAAGAAATGCAAAGAAATATAGATTAGCTCAGCCTAAGACTTTGCCTGGCCCTTTTTGTTTTCCTTCCCCCCCCCCCACATAAAACCCTAACACTGTATGGTAAAAATCACTCTAGAAGCATTTAAAGTAGAATAAAGGTTAGTTCAGTCTCAGCCCTAACCAGGCCCTTTTTGGTTCCTTTTCCTCTGACACAAAACCCAAACTCTGTATAGTAAAAATTACTCTAGAGGCATTTAAGGTAGGAAAAAAAGGTGTCTACTTACAGTTGCCGTTTATAGTTACAACAATTTGTAGGAAAGACAGGGAAATGGTGTCCCCAGAGTGCAGAGAGAACCTCCAATGCTTCTTGCTGAGTCAGAGGTCAAAAATGAAGAGAAGCTATTTATTTATTTGATTTATATAGCCACCTTCCTTGCCTAAGTGACTCACAGGATTCACAGCAGTCCATGAAGAAGAACTTACATAAGAACAGCCTTGCTGGAAGAGGCCACAGGAGCCCATCATCCAGTCCAGCATTCTGTCTCACACAGTGGCTCACCATTTGCTTCAGGGTATTATTCCCAAGGAGATGCCTTCACCTGCTTAGGATTCCCTGGAAATGGCATTGAGAGATATCCTGACGCTTGCCCAAGCAAATGTACCTACTCTCTCTTTCTCTGCCCATTATACTCCTTTGCCTGGCATGCTCAAGGAAGCATGCCAGGCACACACAGGTTGGCAAAACCAGAGAGGAAGAGCCCATGCCTGATTTTGACTATGTTATCGGTGCAACGTTTCAAATTTGTAGACATCTCCTTATCACATTTACTTATCTGAAAGGCAGCTGGTTTGCCATGAAGCAAACCACAGCTGCCCGCATGGAGGCAGTCGCTGAATTTGCTCATGAGGCTGACAGGTGGGTTTTGCAGATGGACACTTATAGTTGCCAATGTGTTTGAGGTTTCTGTTTCACCCAACGGGCTAAATTCTCTCTCCCAACTTGGGCATATCTGTTCTTCTTTGTCTTCTTCAGGTGCCATATCCGTTCCTGTTTCAGATATTGCCTATCATCATACCTGCCAAGTTTTGGATTTGGAAATAAGGGAAAGTTTCCCAGCAAATACAGGATACTTGACAGCTATGCTTATCCTTTGCTGCCCTCCAATGGCGGCAATAGGGCATTGCAGTCTAATTAATTCGGGATGGTGGCAGGGAAGAGGGTAAAATAAGGGGTTTTCCCGGCCAATATGGGATACTTGACAGCTATGCTTATCCTTTGCTGCCCTCCAATGGCGGCAATAGGGCATTGCAGTCTAATTAATAAGGGATGACGGCAGGAAAGAGGGTAAAATAAGGGGCTTTCCCAGCCAATAAGGGATACTTGACAGCTATGCTTATCCTGTGCTGCCCTCCAATGGTGGCAATAGGGCATTGCAGTCTAATTAATACAGGATGACGGCAGGAAAGAGGGTAAAAAAGGGGTTTTTCCCGGCCAATACGGGATACTTGACATCTATGGCAATCATCACAGCAAAAGTCTTCCTGTCCTTCACTCCTCAGAACAGCTCTGCCGAGGACACGTCACACCAGTCTCTCGGGTTCTTCAGCCATGAAGTCCGTCTACATCCAGGGCTTCCTCTCGTCCCAGCGATCTTTCCTTGCAAAGGTGAGGTGGTCAAATGAAATGGTGCCTGCAGGCCGTAGGTTACAACCCTTGCTTGATGTCATTCCTCATGATACGGCCAAGGTATTGGAGCTTTCTTTGCCTGATGGTCTTCAACAGTTCTTGTTCTTTATCCACCCGGCGCAACTCTTCGACATTAGTTCCATGGGCAGCCCATGAGATCCTTCGCAGCCGTCTGTAGATCCGCATTTCAAAAGCTTCGAATTGCTTTCCAGAAGCTTGGGTCAATGTCCAAGCTTCAACTCCATAATAGCAAAACAATGGGAATATGTAACATCTCACTATACGGATCGTTGTAGCGAGAGTTAGAGTGCTAGGTGAACCCCCTCCTTGCTCGAAAGCCAGTCGTATCCGACTCTAGAGTATAGTGCTCATCTCTTTTTATAGACAAAGAGCCAGCGTTGTCTGCCTCTGCAGATGTTTCCATGGTCACGTGGCAGGCAAGACTAGACACTGGAATGCATAGAACAGTTAGATCTCTAGTGCGTAATAAGTGTCGCATGCTTATGAAGGTGGACCTCGGACCTTGTTAAAAGGAGGATTTTTTAAAAACTAAATAACAAATACACAAAAAGTAATCACAATACAAAAAAATCAAAAAACAAAACAATATAGTGTAAAGGTAAAGGTTTCCCTTGCTCGAAAGCCAGTCGTATCCGACTCTAGGGTTCAGTGCTCATCTCTATTTCAAAGCCAAAGAGCCGGCGCTGTCTGCTTCTGCAGACATTTCCATGGTCATGCGGCAGGCATGAATAGACACTGGAGTGCACGGAACGCTGTTTACCTTCCCACCGAAGTGGTCCCTATTTAGTAAAGGTAAAGGTTTCCCTTGCTCGAAAGCCAGTCATATCCGACTCTAGGGTGCAGTGCTCATCTGTTTCAAAGCCGAAGAGCCGGCGCTGTCTGCTTCTGCGGTCATGTGGCAGGCATGACTAGACACCGGAGCGCACGGAACGCTGTTACCTTCCCACCAAAGTGCTCCCTATTGATCTACTTGCAATTTCTTGCTAGGTTGGCAGGAGCTGGGACAAAGTTGGGAGCTCATTCTGTCCTGCAGCACTCGGGAATCGAACTGCTGACCTTCCGCTTCCCAGTCAGCATCTTAGCTACTTGAGCCGCTGCAGTCCCTATTTGTCTACTTGCAATTTCTTGCTTTCAAACTGCTAGGCATCATAATACAAATTATTGCCTCAGTTATAATGGGTATAACTTTGAAAAAGGAGGATTTTATGTGGTGAAAATTAACTTCGGCTATGAAGAAAGATTGTTTCCCAAGTGAGCCAGCCACGGACGCGGAAGGCAGCCTCGAACCAGCGACCCCTCTGCTTCCCACACCTCGGGGCGGCGGCGGCGGCTGCCTTTACCCGCTGCGCCACGCGGGGAAGTCCCAGGCGGGCCACCGAGTTGACGCCAGCTGGCGTTCCTAGAGCGGCCGCCGTGACCATGGAGGGATTATACCTCCGTGGCCGTGACTTGCTACCGGTCTTTCCGGTGTTGGCCCCGCCTTTTCCTGTCCCAGGCCCCGCCTCCCGGTTTCCTCCCTGGCGACAGGAGCAGAGAGGTAGAAGCGCCCCGCAGAGGGGAAGGGGCTGTTTGGAGGGTTCAGGGGGGGGGGGGCAAGGACGGTGGGCAGAAACGGAAGCGGCCCACACGGGGACCATACATTTCAATGGACCCCCCACACACACACCGATACTCTTGGACTACAACTCCCATGGACCACCCCCCCCCACCCCCATTGCCTCTGCAGGCAACTGTAGTCCTACCTACAATATCTGGGGGGGGCCCCCACCCCCTCCCCTGTTAGGGCAAACCCACCTCTCCTTTTCACCCCTTAGGAGGGGACGGGAACTGCCTGCTGTTCTGGAACTACAAGATCCATCGTCCCCTCACTTTGTCTTTGTTGATTAGGGCAGGTAGTTGGGGATGTTTGAGGGACCCCCTCTCCCCAGGACCACTTTGGGACCCCTAAGGGTTGAAATCTCCCCCCCCCATTTTAATCTCAGGAACCTGCTGACCCCCCACTCCCAAAATGATTTTTTAAAACTTGCTATAATAGGGGTGGTCAAAGTGTAGCCTTGCAGATGTTGCTCATGAAACGTTCACTGTCTTGAATTGATGGGACTTGTTGTCCGAACAGCACTAAGCGGGCGGCATTTTGTCCCCATCTATATTAGCAAGCCAGTTTGGCCAGGCGATCCTGCTATGGCCATAGAGAGTCGACCCTATTGCCAGCACACCAATGCTCATCGTCAGACGGCGGTGAAGCAACCTGACAACCTTGAGGACTAGCTGCCTTGGGTGGCAAAGTCCATAGGGAACCATGAAGATCCCCGAGTGGATTGAATCCCTCTTGATGGAGGCAGCAACTTCATCCATCCTGACCTGGAGCTGAGGAGGACTTTGTGTGCCAAAAGGGCTCAGGACCAGAAAGTGACTTTTGGAGCTGGATCAGGGGTACTGTGGGTGTCACACTGCGATGCAGAAGGCGAATTGAAAGCTACTGCGTTATATTGTTTGCAGGATAATCTTCATGGCTGATCGCGATGAGGATTGCCAATATTCAGAATAGGATACAGCACAAAAAGAAGAGTTATTTTAGAGGGGTTAATAACTAATCTAAACTAACTAACCTCTGTGGGTTGTTTCATTCTTTGAGGATCTAGGCCTGTGATGGCGAACCTTTGGCACTCCAGGTGTTCTTGGACTTCAGTTCCCAGAAGCCCATGTCTGTGAATACACACAAATGCACAGTAAACCCATTCGTGTGGATTCACAGAAACTTGGGCTGGGAATTGAAGTCCCAAGAACACCTGGAGTGTCAAGGTTCGCCATCACTGATCCAGGCGATCTTACGGTCTTCCCACTTTGCAGGGTTTGAACTCCTGCTGTCTTTTGTTGATGCTGATCTTTGCTTCTCAGGATCCCCGTTGGTTGTCCCTGAGCCATGTCTGCGTTGCGTGGGGCCGTCCACGCCAAATGGATCATTGGGAAAGTAATTGGGACCAAAATGCGTAAAACCGCCAAAGTCAGAGTGACGCGGCTGGTATTGGATCCCTACTTATTAAAGGTAAGCCTTTCCTCCTGAGCAAGTTTCTTTATTTTCACTCTAATTCCCAGAATCCACTACCTGCCTTTGCTGAAATATAGACCAAAAACTACCATTTTTGAGAGATAATGAGAGATTTTCGAGGCTTTTCTAAGGCCAGCTAGTGAGTTTTCGGGATCCTTTTCCCATGCCCGTGCAAAACTTCTATTCTCACACCTCCTCATTTGCAATGCCCTGTGTACAAGCCCATGAGTTTGATCCTGACTAGGGCTTAAGGTTGACTCAAAGCCTCCCATCCTTCTGATGTCAATTAAATGAAGACCCAGCATGTTGGGGCTAAATGCTCATTAACTTGCGAACCACCCATGGAATGCACTAAGTGCTACAAAACACTGTAGAAATGTAGTTGCTATGAGTAAAATTTCCATTTTTATTTTTGAAGCAGCACCAGATCATATTATTTTTTCCCTCAGATGGTATTGCTCTGGTTTCCCATTTAGTCTGCTGGCTGATATAACCCAGTGGTAGTTTATTATGGCAAAAGTGTTAGTAGACTTGGATTAAAGAAACCTGGGTTCAAATCCCTCTTTGGTGTGGGGAATGTTAGTGGTAATCCATTCCTTGAACAGTTTTCGTGCCTTGAAAACCCTACTAGGGAAGCAGCTTCATGACATGTAGAAACCACAGGGCTATGGAACCAGATTCCAGGAAATCCTGTCATGCTTGGGCCCAGTTTGTGATATTCTGGACCTAGAGATTCACACTGTCTCTTTCAATCCCTGGAGTGGTATTAAGGCCTGACATATCCAGCCCGCGACAATTCTACCTCTACATGGTGGTTGTGTGGATAGGGTGGCCAAGGATCAGCCTACAGTAAGGTTTCTGAATCTCCGTATCATTTTCCTGGTCTTTACGCATTATGTTCTTCTCAGAATGGGAATTGGTGGCCATAGGGCGGCTCTCATGCTGTTTCTTCATTTTCTCCCGCAGTTCTTCAGCAAGCGGAAAACGTACTTTTGTCACGATCCCCAGCAGCAGTGCACGGACGGCGACATTGTGCTTCTGAAGGCTTTGCCACAGCGGAGGAGTAAGCATGTGAAACATGAACTGGCGGAGATCGTGTACAAGGTCGGAAGAGTCATTGATCCAGTGACTGGGAAGCCCTGTTCCAGCCAGAGGCTCCTGGAAGGCGTAACGGACTCTGAGAATCTGACCGATAAGGATACCCTTTACCTTAGTGAAAAGCTCCAAGAGCTAACTGTTTCTTCACCAGACAAGTGATAGGTTTTTAAAGTGGGGAAATAATCAGAGACTGTCCCCCTTGCGTCTCTGTGGGAATGGCTGTATGTGATGTTTTCAAAAAACAGTAAGGAATAATAATAAACTGGAGTTGTGTTTTGAATGGGAATAGAAATGCTCAATTTATTTGATGATATAGTCCAGTGATGGCGAATCTTTTAGAGACCAAGTGCCCAAACTACAACCCAAAACTCACTTATTTATCGCAAAGTGCCAACACAGCAACAGGGGAGGAAGGAAACGCTCCCATTGGGCTGCTGGGCAGAGGGGGCGGGGTGAACTCTGTGCTGGGGGCAGGGAGGAAGCGCACCCATTGGGCTGCTAGGCAGAGGGGCAGGGCAAACTCTGTGCTGGGGTGACTGCACGGGTGCCCACAGAGGGCTCCGAGTGCCACCTCTGGCATGCGTGCCATAGGTTCACCAACACTGATATAGTCAGTAAAGAATATGAATGTCTTGTGACCTTAGGTCTGTGATGGCGAACCTTGGCACTCCAGCTGTTCTTGGACTTCAGTTTCCAGAAGCCCAAGTCCCTGTGAATCTACACAAGTGGGTTTACTGTGCATGTGCAGTAAGCCCTTTCGTGTGGCTTCACAGTGACGTGGGCTTCTGGGAATTGAAGTCCAAGAACAGCTGGAGTGCCAAGGTTCACCATCATTGCCATAGGTAGAGGACTCACCTAGTTGAAATGAGCCAGAACAATTGAGAATAGTTAAACGGCAGCTCAGCAAAGAATGTATAGCCCAGCTTCATCAGACATTATAATATAAAAACAGTAGAACCCAGAGGGTAAAAAACAACAACTCAGGAACTGCAGAGCGATACTCAAAAGCCAGTTTGATTTGCGGGATGAGATATAAATTTTCTTTATATTGGACACGTTTTTTTGTTGTAAGTCATCCAACTGTAGTTCATAGTTGTACCACTATGCTATGAGGAAACTAGTAAAGCGTAAGGGAAGCTTGCCATAATGCCACCACTGAAGGGCTGCACACGATAAGCATAGCTGTCAAGTCTCCTGTTTTGGCCAAGAAATTCCCTTATTTTCAAATCCAAAACTTGACAGGTGTGCACTATAGAAACATTTCCGTCTGCACTTATTTGCACCATAACTTATTATTTGCTGGAAGAGAACAGCCCAGTGGAGAAAGAGAGAGACAAGATAGAATCTTTCCAGAAGTTGTAATGCAGGAATTCCCAACATTTTCACGGCCGGGGGGCCGGGTCACGCTCTCTCAGTCAGCTTTGAGGGCTGGACGGCCATTTTGCCCTGCCTGCATGATGGGGGTGGCCATTTTGTTTCTCAAATGACTTTGGAGGGGGGGCACATGAAATGGTACCACAGGCCAAATGCGGCCTGTGGGCCTTAAGTTGGGAACCCCTGTTGTAACGCAACCCCCTTCACATCATCTGTACTGAATAGGGTGGTGGGATTTTCAGTTTAACAAAAATCTGGAAGCCCAACCTATGGGTGGAAGGGGATTCCACTTTCGGTTTCTATCTTGGGTGTGAAAATAGCAAGTTCTCGTTCAACAATACTCTTCCCAAGATCAATAAGAAGGTGCAAGCAGGCTTTCCAGTCACACAGAACCCTACATCGGGCAAAGATGGTGTAAAACAGGTAGTTGGAGCAGAAAAAAAAACCGCCCAGAAATAAGTCACATGTGATGTGTTGTAGCAAAATGGGAGTTTTAGATTTGCACCATTGTGTGCATTTTGAATTGTCCAGAGAGAGAAAAAGTTGTTTTAAAAAAGAACCCTACTCAACATGTCTTAAAACAAATGGTAGATTTGGGGACATTATGGTTTAAAATAAGATAAATTTGTTTCCACTCAGAAACAGACACAACTAGGAATATCCTGGAAATGCCCAAAAATCAAGGCTGATTCTCTCACATGTTCCCGTGAAAAGTGCTGGCCATTTTTAAAAAAATTTTTTTTCAGGGGGTTACAATTCCCAGAATCCTTAGGAAGCACTAAGGTTTGGCCACCTAGGAGGTGAGGGATGATAGGTTTTGGAGTGCCCCCAAATCCCTGAGTTTTTCCCTCACAGGTGAGGGTCCTTGAGGAAAAGAGCTTAAAAATGGCTCTTTTTTGGGAGACCAATTCCCAGAATCCTTCAGGCCTTTTGTAAAAAGGCTTCCTACAACTCCCTGTTTTGCTGGTTGGGGGATTCTGGGAGTTGTAGGAAGTTTTTTTAAAAAAAGGGTGAAATAAGCGCTGAGAGGGATAATGTGGAAAGAGCCTGGCTACATTTACCTCAGAAAAAGGCAGCAGAGTAAATAAAAATAGGAACAGCAAAAGAAAAGACAAAAAATATTGTGGCCACCTTAAAGACCAACTCCTGTATTTAATTAAAGAGTATTTTAAATGTGAGCTTTCGTGGACCACGTCCACTTCATCAGACATAGAAGGGGGCTTTTATGTGTGTGCTTGTGTATTTTATTTATTTGTTTTTTTCCTGAGGGGGACAACATCGTCTCCATCTTCCCTCGCTTTCTCGGCCTTTCTCCCCGCCAAGGGGGTCCCTCTAGCGGCCAAGGGGGCTCACGGCCTTCCCTTTCAATCCTTCCTTCCTTGCCTCCGCTCCGTCCGTCCCACACTCTTCGCCATCCCTGAGTGAGCGCGGCTGGAGGTGCTCAAGATGGCGGCCGGGGCGCTTCTTCTCCGCCGCCCCCTCCTCCTCCCGCCTGGCCTGGGCGGCCCTTCCCGCCTTTTTCTCCTCAGGTGAGGACGAGGGCGAACCGCGCGGGGTCTGAGAAAGGGGGGGGGAGAGGAAAGCGGTTGGAAGGGCGCGCGAGGGAAAGGCGGGAGTCCCCATGTTTGGCTCTTCCCGCCTGTGGTCGCCCCCCCTCCGTCAAGGTCACGGGCCGGTCACGTGGCTTTGGCTTTGGCCCCTGCTTGAAAACAGCGCCCCCCCTTCCCCTCATATAATTAAGGAATTAATTAATTAATGAAGGGAGACGAAAGGGGTCTTCTTATCATTGCTGAACTAGGGATTTATTTAGTTAAACGGGGGAAGCTGTGTGTGTGTGTGGATTGATTGATTGATTAGTTTATTGATTGATTGAATGATTAGATAGATAGATGATTGATTGATTTGTAGGTAGATGATGGATTTTTAGATATTATTGATTTATTAGATAGTTGATTGATAGATAACATTGTTTGTTTGTTTGATTGATTTGATAGTTGATTGACTAATTGAATGATAGTTGATAGATTTGACATACAGTTTATTAATTGATTGACTAGTTGATTTAATGATTGATTAGTTAGACAGTTGATTGAATTACTTATTGATTAGTTAGATGGCTCTTTGGCTATAATCAGATGAGCACTGAACCCTAGAGTCGGATACGATTGGCTTTCTTTTGAGCAAGGGCGACCTTTATTGATTGATTAAATAATAGATAGATAGATAGATAGATTTGATAGTTGATTGACTAATTGAATGATAGTTGATAGATTTGACATACAGTTTATTGATTGATTAGTTGATTGAATGATTGATTAGTTAGACAGTTGATTGAATTACTTATTGATTAGTTAGATGGCTCTTTGGCTATAATCAGATGAGCACTGAACCCTAGAGTCGGATACGACTGGCTTTCTTTTGAGCAAGGGCGACCTTTATTGATTGATTAAATAATAGATAGATAGATAGATAGATAGATAGATAAACAACATAAACAGATGATAGGATAAAATATATTTATATGAAATGTTACATTTTAGCACATTGTTGTTCAGTCGCACAGTTGATTCCGACCCTTTATGACCCCATGGACCATTGACCCCCAGGCACCCCCTGTCCTCCACCATCTTCCTCCTCAACCCGCCCAGCCCTGTGCCTATTGCATCTACAATACCATCCATCCATCTCATCTTTGGCTGCCCCCTTCTTCTTTTGCCCTCCACCTTTCCCAGCATCAAGGCTTTCACAAGCGAGTCCTCTCTTCTCATTTGATGTCCAAAGTACTTCAGCTTCATCTTCAATATTTGACCTTCCAAGGAGCAGTCAGGGTTGATTTCTTCTAGGACCAACCTATTTGCATACCTGTCAAGTATCCCGGATTGGCCAGGATTTCCCGTATTTCAACACTCGTTCTTCCAATTTCTCGCCACCATCCCGTAATTTAACCGGTAGTTACTGTGCATGGGTTCTGCACAGAAGGGTTCTGTGCATGTGCAGAAGGGTCTTGCTCATGTTCAGAAGTAGACTTGTTCCTGGTATTCCTTTGTTTTCAACATGATCCAACGTATGTTGGCAATATGGTCTCTAGTTCCCCTCCCTCTTCTGAATACAGCCTGCACCTCTGGTAGTTCTCTCTCCATGTGCTGCTGAAGTCTATCCTGTATTATCTTGAGCATCACCTTGCTAGCGTGTGGGATGTGCGCAATGGTCCGATAATTTGAGCATTCTTTGGCATTGTCCTTTTTTGGGATTGGAACGTATACTGATCTTTTCCAGTACTGTGCCCATTGTTGTGTTTTCCAAATCTGCTGGCCTATTGAATGCAATAATTTGATTCCATCATCTTTTAGGGCCTTGAATAATTCTACTTGCAATTTCTTGCTTTTGGATTGCTAGGTTGGTAGGAGCTGGGACAGATGGCAGGAGCTCACTCCGTCATGCAGCACTCAAGTCTTGAACTGCCGAACTGCCAACCTTCCGGTCATCAGGTTCAGCATCATAACCACTAAGCCACCAAAAATAAACAAGGCTATCATCTATCTGGCTTCTGTTTACGTTCAGTCCCGTTGTCTGATTGTTCAGAAACAAACCACAGGCAAGATTTAGCAAAGTACTGTACAGTATTTACCTTAAGCAATCCTTTTTCCCCACTTGCAGGGGTCTTGTCTCATCAAATAACCGAGCTGGGGAAGACAGCTGGCTAAAGTCGCTTTTTGTCCGCAAAGTAGACCCAAGGAAAGACGCCCACTCCAACCTGTTAGCCAAACGGGAGACCAGCAGTCTTTATAAATTACAGTGTGAGTCGTCCTCATTGCATTTTGCTTATCTCCTTCGTTATTCTTTTTTTTCTCTCCCTTTGCCACACCTGACTTTTAACTTTTGTCTTTTTGGTGTTTTCCAGTTCACAACGTCAAACCGGAATGCCTAGAATCCTATAATAAACTTTGGTAGGTCTGAATGGAGCACAGAACGACTTAGAAATTGTTAGTAGTCCTGACCGTGCTTATTTGGAAGTTACATCCCACTGAACCCCAATGAAACTTACTTAGAAATAAATTTTGTAAGTGTGGAGTATTGGTTAAATCTGGAGTTTGCATTTGGGGACATAGGATGGACATGAAGTACATGGTTTGTTCATTTTCATGTCAGAGATTACTCTGGATTGAAAGGATTTTTGCAGGGGACGCCCGAATGAGGCTCCTTTCATGTCCCCCATTGTGCTGCTCTCGGGAATCGAACCCGTCCTTTCAGTCTCCAAGTTTGGTGTCCTTACCACTAAGCCATATATATGTAAGTGAACTACAATTACACTTGATAATAGTCAAATGGCCGAGAAGCAATAAACTGCCAGCGCTACATCATAGGCTTCGTACTAGTTGTAGCATCATTAATCCTAAATACTAAATTTATTACTCCTTTAACTCTTGAGTAGAAATGTTCCTTTTAAAAATATATTTTAAGCACCCTCATTTTAACTTCTGTTTCTAATGTACTATGCTGGTCCTGTACCATAATAAAGATTGATTTGATTTTGAACTGTCATTTCAGACACTGAATTGTGAATCACATTAAATACTCATTTGTTGAATTAGTTTCCTATAAGTTAGAAAACAAGATGAGCGGGATATAGGTTTTGGCCTTCTGGGAATTGAAGTCCACGAACTCCTGGAGTGCCAGTAAACCCATTTGTGTGGATTTACAGGGACGTGGGCTTCTGTGAATTGAAGTCCAAGAACAGCTGGAGTGCCAAGGTCCGCCGTCACTGAGATAGGGAAATGAGTTTGTGGCTACCCCCAAGAACAGCTGGCTAGTGAATGGAGTGGACATTTGTGTGCTTCTGTGTTGTAACTTCTGTTTTGTTTTTGTTTTTAAGCGAAGAAGTGCTGGTGGGTATCCATGAAAAGAAGGAATATCCGTGTACGTTGGTGGGGACGTGGAACACGTGGTATGGAGAGCAAGACCAGGCTGGTATGAGACAAGATGTACAGTAGACATGCATGATAATGCTAGTGTTTTATGCTTGTCACAGGTGTCTCCCTGTTTTAGCCAAGCAGTGAACCTGTGGGGCTGTGCATGTGATTCTTCTTCCATGTCCCGATCAAATCCTGGACTGCCCAAGTGAAGCCACTTTCTTCACATTGTCATTGCCAAAGTCAAGTCCTCATCGGTGCATGTTTCTGGCAGTCGTTGGCAGACTAGTAAATGAGCCAGATTCTGAATCTCTCTACATTCATACTGTGTATTGTTGTATGCGATAAATTCCAGACAGCGGAGGGCAATCGCCACTTGCTCAGAATACAGGCAGCAGGCCGGACAGCTACAGTGAAACTGAGTCGGATCTGAGCATAGAAATATTTCCCATTTGACAACGATTGTGGCGAAACCCTAAAGTCCCAGGCCAGATCTGGTTACCACTTAACTCCTTTTCTTCCAGTGGCATCGGAAGGAATGGGAAGGAGCTGGCCCTTGAATTTGGAGTCAGATCCTATGTCCAGGATTTACAGCTTTAGGTAGCTGATGGTTTTGACATTACTACAGAATTATCACTCTCAGGTCTGGAGTCTGATTACTGTTCCTCTAAGAAATTCCCTTCAAAATCTGTACTGGGGTGGCTCAAGACATTATCCTGACATCAAATGAGTCTCAGTTATCCTCACAGAGGCCTGAGTGAATCTGGTTACCCTTTGTAGACACGGTCTTCCTGGTAAAATCAGCCGTATTGCATTGCTGGAATACTCCAGGCGTTCTTTCCTGTGGTAGAGAAGTTTGTGACCCTTAAGATAATTGTTTATGCCTTTAATGGTTCTGCCTGGGGGTGGGGGGGATGACCATTCACACATCCTGCTTTGATTCAGATTCCTGCATCGAGCAGGCAATTGGACTGGATGACCTCACGAGACCTCTTCCAAACTTGATCAATCTATGAGTCTATACTGTATCTGCTTTGATTTGGATCCCTGCATTGAGCAGGGGGTTAGACTGGATGACTTAGTGGGACCTTTTCCAACTCCGTAATTCTATGACTCCATATCTGCTTTGATTTGGATCCCTGCATTGAGCAGGGAGTTGGACTGGATGACCTCATAAGCCCCCTTCCAACTCAATCAATCTATGATTCTATATCTGCTTTAACTTGGATTCCTGCCTTGAGCAGGCAATTGGACTGGTTGACATAATGGGACCCTTTCTAACTCGGTCAGTTTATGGCTCTATATCTGCTTTGACTCGGATCTCTGCATTGAGCCGGGCGTTGCACTGGATGATCTCACTGCACCCCTTCCAACTCTGTTATTCTATGATTCTGTGATCCACAGACAGGAGCAAACTTAACCATTGAGTAGCTGTAGGAAAGAGATCTTGGAGCAAGACAAAAACTGTCAAGAAGGCACTTGGCACTTTAGAAGTATGTGGACTTTTAATAGGTCCTAGTTTTTAGGAAACTGATCCCAGTGCGCTTCACCTTAAGGTTCCCCCAGAGGTGATGTGGATTAACTCAGCAAATGGGAACCAGCAAAAGGAGTGGAAGGAATCATGTCAGTGAGATTTGGGTGAGCACTTGAGGTAGATGAACTTTGAGGAGGCAACTTGAAACTCGCTGTGTGTCCCGTTGGAAGAGGTGGGCCCTTTAAATGTGCTCCTTTCCATTCCAGTTCACCTCTGGAGGTATGAAGGAGGCTATCCAGCCCTCACAGAGACTATGAATAAGTTGCGGCTTGATAAGGTAAGTGCAGGCAACAAGGTTGAGTTGATCAGCGTTGTCTTATAATGTTCTGGAAACCTGACCTCATTGCGGAAGGCAGATGAAAAGCCACTGCATTATATTCGCAGGACCTTCTTCATGGCTGATTCAAGGTGCTGGTAATGACCTTTAAAGCCCTCCATGGTAGTGGGCTAGGTTACCTAAGAGACCGCATCGCCCCAAGAGAGTCTGCCCGCCCCACTAGGGCAGACCAGAGGGGCTCCCTCAGTGTTCCATCGGCTAGAGGGGCCTGCCTCTCTACCACAAGGAGAAGGGCCTTCTCTGCGTCCGCCCCAACCCTGTGGAACCTCCTGATGGCAGAATTAAGGCTGCAGACAGAATTGCTGCCCTTTAGGAAATGGCTGAAAACCTGGCTGGCAGGGCAAGTCTGGGGGGCCGATGGGGTGCTGACTCCCGCTCGTTGGCTCTGCTAGAATTATAGATCCCTTTTTTTACTGATGGGTGGGGAAGGGAGGGTCATTTTAAATTTGGGACGGTTTTAAAGTTTTTTATTTCTATCAATAATAATAACAACAATAACAATAAAATTTAAGGGGTGTGTATAATATTTATGTGATTGTGCGCCGCCCTGAGTTGCCTTAGGGCAAGAGGGCAGGATATAAATCCAAATAAATAAATAAATTTGCAAAAGGCTGAAATGTGTGTCACTCTACATAAGGTTGTGCTCTATAAAGTCTGCTAGAAGCAGGCTAAGTAGTCTGGCCAGGTGATCCTACTATGGTCATATGAGTAGACCCTACTGCCAGCAACTCAACGCCGAGTGTCAAGTTGTGGCTAACTAACCTGACCACCCTGAGGACTAACGGCCTTGGGTGGCAAAGTCCACCGGGAAGAGTGATGGTCCCCAAGTGGATTAAATCTCACTCGAGTCCATCTTTACAGGGGGCTGATGATGAGGATTTTGTGTGACAAAAGGTTTCAGGACCAGAAAGTGACTCGTGGAACTGGATCAGTGGTACTATTGGTGAAATGCTACGATGCGGAAGGCCGATGAAAGGCCACTGCATTATATTCACAGGACTTTCTTCATGGCTGATCACTTTGGTGATCGCTAGTATTCGGATTTGGATACGGTACAAGAAGAAGAAAAAGCATGCTAGAAATATTTTTTTACTGTATGTGCAGTATCCTTAAGAAACTCTGGATTTTGCGTGTTTCATTTTATCTTTAGACGTTCACAGAGTTCCGCAAAGCCAGGGGAAACATGCTTCTCTCCCGCAAGAACCAGCTGCTGTTGGAGTTCAGTTTTTGGAACGAGCCGATTCCGAGGCCGGGCCCAAACATCTACGAACTGCGGTCTTACCAACTTCGCGTGAGTGCCTTTTCCCCTTTGATAGGTACTGTTACGAGTCAGAGGTACCTGCGTCTTCGCCTAAACCTCAGAAAAGAGGGGCTAGACAACTCTGTTGTCTAAATGCAGAACACACAGGGGTTTCCTTAGCTCTGGCAGACATCCTGTCATGTGGCGTATGTCTGCGTTAATTGCAAGATCATTCACTCAAGGGGAAGCCCGGCAAAGGCAGAGAGGATTCTCTCCAAATGGGCAAACCACTTTATTTGTTGTCTTTCTGTGTAGTGCAAGATTGGTTCTGTTCCAGTTCTTTCCCTTAGAATATCATTCCTGATGTCATCCCTTCTAGTCACTACAGCAGCCTTTCTTAGGCATCTCATTTCTGATGTCGGAGGAAGACTGCTAGGAGCAAAAAGATAATAATAATGAAAAGCTGTCTGAAGAAACGGAGCCTCTATCAGGCTCAAAAACCTTTATCCTTTCGCTGAGTTGTCTTTTGGGTGACTGAATAGGATCTAAGAAAGGTCACCCCCCCCTCTCACTTGCTTACCTGTGCAGGTGAACTGTGTTCTCAGGGTATGACCACTTCTCTCTCTTCTCTTTCAGCCTGGGACAATGATCGAATGGGGCAACTACTGGTAAGTGCTTCTTCACTGTCCTGGAGTAGAGGGATAAAATACTAGAATTACTGAGTTGGAAGGGTCTGTGAAGGCCATTCAGCCCAACCCCCCGTTCAATGCAGGAATCCGAATCACATTCTATCGGTATTCTGGGTAGTGATTTATTTCTTCCTGTTACTTTCAGAGCAGCTTTCACTTCACTTTCTAGAACTGTGTGCTCTTAGAATCCTAGAATCACTGAGTTGGAAGGGGTCCCTGTGAGGCCATCCAGTCCAACCCCCACTGCTCAATACAGGAATCTGAATCAAAGCAGATCTGACAGAGAATTGCTTTCCGATTCTTCCTTGAATGCTTCCAGTGCTGGAGCACTCACCACCTCTCGAGGCAGTGGGTTCCACTGTCGTACTGCTTCAACAGTTAAGAAGTACTTCCTAATATTCAGCTTAGATCTGGCTTCCTGTAAATTCATCCTGTTATTATGCGTCCTGCACTCTGGGATGATGGAGAACAGATTTTTTCCCTTCCTCTTTTATGATTATCTTTCAGGGAATTGAAGAGTGCTATCATCCTCATCATCCTCTCCCCTCTCAGTCTCCTTTTCTCAAGGCTAAATGTGCCCAGTTCCTTCCGTCTTTTCTCCTAGGGTTTGGCTTCCAGTCCTTTGATCCTCTGGACCTGCTCTAGTCTTTTTGCATCTTTCTTAAAGTGCCCAGAATTGGACCCAGGATTCTAGGCGGGGTTCTAACTAGTGCCAAATTGAAGGGGACTAACAGTTCCTCTCAGGGTTTGGAGGCCATGGGAATTGTTTTTTTCAGCTGAGGGCAGTGGCCCCCCCACAGAGCCACCTCCCATGTCCTTTATTTGATTAACGGATTGTGTTGACACGCAGAAAGGATAATGACCCGGGTCAGAGAGTTCGTGTTCAGGGGGAGGAAAAAGAACATGCATGAAATCTGGGAGGAAAGAATAAAACAGATTAGCAAAGACTCCCAGGGCAGAAAGTCACCTGTTGAATAGGAATAAAGCCAACAGTGCAGTTTATGCCTTGCAACTGCGGTGGCTCAGTGGTTAAGAAGCTCACCTTGGTAGCTGGAAGGCTGGCAAGTCGGCAGTTCGAGACCCGGGTCCGGTGTCAAGACTCCAGCTCTTGGGTGTGGTGGGGAATCACTTCTCCTGCCCTTCCATAGAGGATCAGGGAAAGTGTTTAGTTTGCTGATCTCCTAACATGACTCGTTTATTAAGCCACTTCCTATTAACCGGAAATAGGACACAAGGATTTCCCCAATGGCATAAGAACATAAGAACATAAGAACAGCCTTGCTGGAACAGGCCACAGCCCATCCAGTCCAGCATTCTGTCTCACACAGTGGCTCACCATTTCCTTCAGGGTATTCCCAAGGAGATGCCTTCACCTGCTTAGGATTCCCTGGAAATGGCATTGAGAGATATCCTGCCTATCTCTCCAACCCGGAGGTTGTCCTTAGGTAGCCATAATTATAGCCATTGATAGCCTTGTCCTCCATGAACTTGTCTAATCCTTTCTTAAAGCTGTCAAGACTGACAGCTGTCACCACTTCTTCTGGCAGGGAGTTCCATAGACCAGTAATCCTCTGGGTGAAAAAGTACTTTCTCTTATTTGTTTGAGAACTAGTACCCAAAAGTTTCATGGAGTGTCCCCTAGTTCTAGTGTTGTGCGATAGGGAAAACAGTTTTTCCTTATCCACTTTGTCCACACCGTGCATGATTTTATAAACTTCAATCAGGTCACCTCTTAGACGCCGTCGTTCAAGAGTGAAAAGGCCCAACCGTTGCAGCCTCAGATGGTAAGGAAGGTGTTCCAGTCCCCTAATCATTCTGGTTGCCCTCCTCTGTACTTTCTCCAACTCCATAATATCCTTCTGGAGGTATGGCGACCAGAACTGTACACAGTGTTCCAGATGGGGCCTCACCATAGATTTATAAAGAGGCAAAATGACACTTGCTGACTTATTTTCTATACCCTTCCTAATGATCCCTAACATTGAGTTTGCTTTTTTCACTGCTGAGGCACACTGGGTTGACACCTTCATTGAGCTGTCCACCAGGACACCAAGGTCCCTTTCCTGGTTTGTCGCAGAGAGTTCAGACCCCATCAGTTTATAAATGTAATTGGGGTTTTTTGCCCCAACATGCATCACTCTGCACTTACTGATGTTGAAGCTCATTTGCCACTGTTTTGCCCACTCCCCCAGTGTCAAGAGATCCCTCTGGAGCTCTTCACAATCTCTCACAGTTTTCACTACCCTGTATAATTTAGTATCGTCAGCAAATTTGGCTACCTTGCTTTTTACTCCTACCTCTAGATCATTTATGAAGAGGTTGAAAAGCAGGGGTCCCAGTACTGAACCTTGGGGGACCCCACTCTTTACTTCCCTCCACTTGGAGAAGTGTCCATTTAGTGCTACCCTCTGTTTCCTGTCCCTTAGCCAGTTGCTGATCCAGGACAAGACCTGTCCCTTTATTCCATGACTGGTAAGTTTATTCAAGAGCCTTTGGTGTGGGACCTTGTCAAAAGCCTTCTGAAAGTCCAGATAAACAATGTCAACTGGATCCCCCTTATCCACATGCTTGTTGACACTCTCAAAAAATTCCAACAGATTAGTGAGGCATGATTTGCCCTTGCAAAAGCCATGTTGGCTCTCCTTTAGCAGCGCCTCCTCTTCTATGTACCTATTAATTCTATCTTTTAGGATGGTTTCCATCACTTTACCTGGGACACATGTCAAACTGACAGGCCGGTAATTTCCTGGATCACCCCTGGATCCTTTTTTGAAAATTGGTGTTACATTCGCTACCTTCCAGTCATCAGGCACAAAGCCTGATTTGAGGGAAAGATTATATATTTTGGCTAGGAGATCAGCAATTTCATCTTTAAGTTCCCTGAGAACTCGTGGATGGATGCCATCTGGTCCTGGGGATTTGTTAGTGTTTAGTTTAACAAGACATGCAAGGACCTCCTCCCTGGTTATTTCTATCTTGCTTAATTCTTCGGTTTCCCTCCCTACGAAGATAGGCTCTGTTTTGGGCATGTGGTCTCTATCTTCTTCAGTGAATACTGAAGCAAAGAATTCATTGAGTCTCTCTGCAATCTCTGTTTCCTCTTTAATAACCCCTTGCCTTCCATTGTCATCTAATGGTCCAATGGCCTTCCTAGTTGGGTTCTTACTTCTAATGTACTTAAAGAAGTCTTTGTTATTTCTCTGAGTATTTTTAGCTATACGCTCCTCAAAGTCTTGCTTTGCTTTCCTGATTGTTGCCTTGCATTTGTTCTGCCAGAATTTATGTTTCTGCCTGCTGTCCTCATTTGGACAAGCCTTCCATCTTCTAAATGAGCTTTTCTTGCTCTTGATCACTTCCCGAACAGCCCCTGTAAGCCACATTGGAGTCCTCTTGGACCTGGCAGTGCCCTTTTTCCTTTTGGGTATGCATTCCAATTGGGCCTCTGTTATTGTTTTTGTAAACAGCCTCCATGCCTCTTGGAGTGTTTGGACTCTCTCAATTTTCCCTTTCAGCTTCTTTTTTACTAGTTTCCTCAACTTTGGGAAATTTCCTTTTTGAAAATTTAAGGTCTCTGTGTTAGATTTTATCAGTGACTTGCGGTCTATGTTCAAGTTAAACATAATTGAGTTGTGGTCACTGTTCCCTATTGGATCAGTCACATTAACATCTTGCACCAGATCCTGAGTATTACTCAGGATCAAGTCAAGGATTCTTGTACCTCTAGTTGGGTCTTCAACCATCTGTCCTAGGGAACAATCATTGAGCATATCTAGGAACTTTATCTCTTTATCATGTGCTGAACAACAGTTCACCCAGTCTATGTGAGGGTAATTGAAGTCCCCCATTATAACCAGGCTTCCCTTCCTGGATGCCTCCTTTACAACATTCTCCAACTGCCAGTCTCCCTCAAGAGTTTGGGTCGGAGGCCGATAGTATATGCCTACTGTTAGACCATCCTTGTGGCCTGGTACTCTTACCCACAGAGCTTCTAATGGTGACTCTAAATCACCTAGATATTCCAATTCATAAGATTTTATCACTTCTTTGACATACAAGGCTACACCACCTCCTGTTTGCCCCTTCCTATCCTTCCTGTACAGTTTGTAGCCTGGGATAACTGTATCCCATTGGTTATCATCCGTCCACCAGGTTTCAGTGATACCAATAATATCAATATTCTTATCTATTGCTAAGTATTCCAGCTCCCCTATTTTGTTCCGGAGGCTTCTGGCATTTGTATACAAGCATTTATATATGGCAAACTGCTCCTTCCTGTGACCTCAAGCAATTCTAGATAGAGACCACACAAGTCCTCAACCAAGAGGAACATTACTTCTTCACGGTCAAGTTCTCCCTTGCTCGAAAGCCAGTCGTATCTGACTCTACGGTTCAGTACTCATCTCCCTTTACAGCCGAAGAGCACTGTCTGCATCTGCAGATGTTTCCATGGTCATGTGTCAGGCATGGCTAGATGCTTGAGCGCACGGAACGCTGTTGCCTTTCCCACCCAAGCGGTGCCTGTTTATCTACTTGCAATTTCTTGCTTCGCTCCTGCTAGGTTGGCAGGAGCTGGGACAGACGGCAGGAGCTCACTCCCATCTCACAGCACTCGGGTCTTGAACTGCTAATTTGCTAACCTTCCGGTCGTCAAATTCTCATTGTCTTAGCCCTAAAGCCACCACAGTTCCCAGGCATAACTTTTTTACTACAGTACTTTAATGCTGCTCAGACCTGAGGTCCTTTCCATGATCCTTAGTATTGTACCACAAGGCAAGGTAATGCCTGCTATTCTAAAAAGAAGGTTTTTTTGCAGTCTTTGTGTCCTGTTTGCAAATGCCTCCCTTCCTTTCCCTTCGTCTCAGGGCCCGGGCAATCCCTGTGCGGCAGGATGACAAGGAAGCAGTCGGCGGCTTTTTCTCCCAGATTGGGCAGCTTTACATGGTTCATCACATTTGGGGTAAGACCGGGCCTGAGCCTCCTACTTCCGGTTGTGGGCATCCTTTGAAGGTTCCCTTTGAACGTTTGCTTGCCATATATACTCGAGTATAAGCCGGGTTTTTTAGCCCCAAAAATGAATCCCAAAAAGGGAACATGGCTTATACTCAAGTCAGTGACCACAGGGGTCCCAAGACTGCACTGGATTGAGATGCATCAACAATTTAGTTAATTTTCCCATATTTTCATGTATTTTGATTATTGAAACTCACTAGCAGCAGCTGCAATTCCCACCCTTGGCTTATACTTGGGTCAATCTATTTTCCTGGGTTTTCAGGTCAAAATTAGGTACCTCGGCTTACCGTATTTTTTGGACCATAAG
Organism: Bradypodion pumilum; assembly: GCA_035047305.1. Classification (NCBI taxonomy): domain Eukaryota; kingdom Metazoa; phylum Chordata; class Lepidosauria; order Squamata; family Chamaeleonidae; genus Bradypodion; species Bradypodion pumilum. Next base: position 1,138,483 of record JAWDJD010000017.1, read on the forward strand.
ACACACTTTTTCTCCCGCAAAAGTGGGGAGAAAATGAGGGTGCGTCTTATAGTCCAAAACTCCAATTGCTGGTCTTCGGCCAGCTGTGGCTGTTGTTAAAGGATATTTTACAAGGGTTTCAGCTGGCCGAAGACCACTACTGCCGCCTCTCAGCTGTTCAGCTGTTCCATATGAAAAACAAGTGGCCACTAGAGGGCGAAAATCGCAATTTCCCATTTAAATGCATTGGAAATAAATTTCTTGTATTCAAACGTTTTCTGTTTGTATGTTCCCAATGCATTTAAGTGGGAAACCAAACCTGTGCTTAAAAAGAAAGGGTTTCACTTACCTTGATGCCTTTGTCTCTACTCCACATGGACAAAATGGAGGGGGAAAACATGCTTCCTGGTTGAAAGGAGAGCAAGAGGCTAGGCTAGAGTATCACTTCCTTCCTCAGTGCATTTGGCCTGCTTGCCCATTACCCCTGCAGCGCCACCACTGGTTGGTGGTGTAAAATACAGTATTAATTTTTTTTGTCTGTTTTCCTGCGCCGAAAACTGGGTGCATCTTATGGTCCAAAAATACTGTATATTCAGGTCAGCTTATATTTGAATATATACAGTAGATTAAGGTGTTTAGAGATGGGAAGGAATATTCCCTTTCTAATCACAGCAAGATAGTCTTGGATTCTCCGATTGGGATTGTGCAGCAACACTTCCTCTAAGTTTGTAATGTTCCTTCTTCTTCTTCCATGTCTAGGCCAGACGTGAAACTGCCAAAATGAAGGCACCCTTTGGGTGAGTTCATTCTGCAGCTCCTTTTGCCTGACCCAGTGTGAGAAAGATTACCATTGCCATTACCAGGGTGCGTCCGATTGTGGTTCTTAAAAATAAAACAATATTTGAGGAAGCTCTTTCTGTGTACCCCTGCAACACGCATATACACGTTGCATAGCTAATTGAAGTGTGAGAGATGTTTCATTGTCTCCGGGAACTGAGTTATCCTGCTATGGCAATGGTGGCGAACCTGTGGCATGCGTGCCAGAGGTGGCACTTGGAGCCCTCTCTGTGGGCACCCATGCAGTCAACCCAGCACAGAGTCCGCTCCGCCCAGCAGCTGAATAGGAGAGCTTCCTCCCTCCCCCAACAGAGTTCACTCCGCCCAGCAACCCAATGGGAGCGCTTCCCCCCTTCCCCAGCACAGAGTTTGCTCCGCCCAGCAGCCCAATGGGAGCGCTTCCTTCTTTGACCCAGCATAGAGTTCGCCCTGCCCAGCAGCCCAATGGGAGCACTTCCTTCCACCTCCCAGCACAGTTTGTCCCGCCCCTCTGCTCAGCAGCCCAATGGGAGCATTTCCTCCCTCCCCGGTTGTTGTGTTGCCACTTTGCGATAAATAAGTGGGTTGTGGGTTGCAGTTTGGGCACCTGGTCTCTAAAAGGTTTGCCATCACTGCCCTAGGAAATCTGGGTTCAAAAAAACAGGACAATGTCTAACATAACATCACTGTGCTATGGTCACAGAGTAGACCCTACTGGCCATTGACTCAATGCCAATCAGCAGGTGGCCATTAACTAACCTGACAATCTTGAGGTCTAAGGTCCTCGGGTGCCAAAGTCCATAGGGAAGGGCGAGGGTCCCCAAGTGAATTAAATGGTTCCACTTGGATCCCTCTTGATGGAGGGCAGCAGCTCCATCCATCCTGGCCTGGGGAAGATGATGAGGACTTTGCGTGCCAAAAGGGCTCAGGACCAGAAAGTCACTCAAAGGACCTGGATCAGTGGTACCATGGGAGTCACGCTGCGATGTAGAAGGCAGATGAAAGGCCACTGCATTATATTCTCAGGACAGTTCGTGGCTGATTGCCACGAGGAGAGCCAATTTTCAGAATCAGATACGGCACAAGAAGAAGAAAGGGTTTTAATGGCCTTTAGCCCTGGCGTCTAGTTTAAGGAATTGAGAAAAGCAGTGGAAATATATAATAAAAGTATAATAAGAAGGCATTCTGTCTTTGGAATTGTGCTGGACGTGCATCAACACTCTGAAACCGTGGTTCCCAACCTTTTCAAGCGGGGGGCCAGGTCATGCTCTCTCAGTCAGCACCGAGGGCTGGACGGCCAATTTGGCTTTGCCTGAACAATGGCGGCAGCCATTTTGTCCCAACAGTTTCAAAGGGGCAGACATTTTGTTTCTCGAATGCCCTTGGAGGGGTGGGGATGGGGGGGCACATGAAATGGTGCTGGGGGCTGGATCCAGCCCGCGGGTCTTAGGTTGGGAACCCCTGCTCTGAAAAGTCCAAACCTTTGTGTTGTTGAAGTTCCTCTTTCAACATTCCCTCCCTGCTTAACACTTCCAGCTTACAAGGACCTGCAGGCGAGGGAAGACATCCGGAAAAATGCCTGGCAGAAGCCGGGCTGGGACGAGCTCGTGTACTACACAGGTAACGGCCCCGTTTCTGTGCAAAGTTGGGCGGAAGAACTTAACGAGGGCGTTTTCAGAATTTGGGCACGCCGCTTCAGGTACAGCATTGGCAATATCGCGGACTTGAGATTTGGTGGAGGTCTTAAGTGAGAGTCCAGGCTTCGGCAGCACTGCAGGTCTCTTTGGTTAAGGTTTGGGATGGGAGAGATGCTCTTCTGGGGTAGAAGGGAGGCATTGGTGCATCTTTTGGGAGAATTCCTCCAAACCTAAAGGCACGTCGGCTTATTTATATATACATTTTTAGATGGTCAGGAAATCACACTCACTTTCTTTCTTTCTTTCCCTCTGCTTTCTCTCATTTCCTCCCTTTTTTCTCCCTCCCTCCCTCCCTCCCTCTGCTTTCCCTCTTTTCCTTCATTCCTTTCTTTTTTCTCTTTTCCCCTCCTTTCCTTCCTTCCTCTCCTTTATCTCCCAGTGCCCTTAATACAGGAAATGGAATCGAGAATTATGATCCCCCTGAAGATTTCTCCACTCCAGTAAAGAAAGAAAGAAAAGCTACCTGTTGACTGGGTGCCTCTGAGTAGCTTTAAAGCAGATGAATGTCGGGTCGCCTTTTGTGTGTTTTGTTTGTTCATGGAATGGTAGCGCTGCGTGGCAAGCGGGAACCGTGGCTTCTGTAAGTACTGTACGCTGGGCCTTCTGAATGCCCCCCCCCCCACCCTTCTCTTGTCTTTAGAAGGAAGCACTTAGGAGAGCATTGCAGGGCCGGCCTTTTACGTGTGAGTGTTTAACCTGCTTCTTTGGGAAACATATTTTGTTTTGGAGGTCGTTTGGAGAAACAGAAGGAAAGGCTCGCCCTTCAGTGACAGTCGCGCACGCTTTGAGTCCTTCAATGATGCTGTATTTAATTATCCAGAGATTGTTGACTTTACACTCCCAGTTGTTCTTGTTCCTGACACATCTTCACTTCTCCTCTCGCTCCCAGGGCCTTTTTTCTGAGGGTTCCCAAACAGGCACCAAGAGAAAAGCATCCCAAATCCCCCGATACCAGCTAGGATTTCTGCAAGTAGAAACCTGGATTTGCCCATTTTGAGAAACTTTCAAACCTCCCAATCTTTGCTGCCTTTCCACTGACTTACTCGAGGGGAAAAAAGCACATTTCCCCACATTTCTCTCTTGGTTTTTCAACCCCATGTTCCCGTGAATCCACACCAATGGGTGTTCTTGGACTTCAGTCCAAGTCCCTGTGAATCCACACCAATGGGTGTTCTTGGACTTCAATTCCCAGAAGCCCAAGCCCCTGTGAATCCACACCAATGGGTGTTCTTGGACTTTAATTCCCAGAAGCTCAAGTCTGTGAATACACACGAATGGGTGTTCTTGGACTTCATTTCCCAGACACCCAAGTTCCTGTGAGAATTGAAGTCCAAGAACAGATGGAGTGCTAAGGTTCACCATCACAGGATTAGGGTGTATCTATCCCAACTCAAGGAAAGAAGCACATAAAACCAAGCCTGTATATCTGTTTAAAAACAAACCTTGAACTTCCCCACTGTGGGGGGAACAGCTTTGCAAGATGTGTGGGTGCCGTAGCGTAATCCACTTCCTGGATTATGTAGCGAAACCAAAGAGGGAAAGAGGATAATTTAAAAAAAAACAACTTAATAAAGCGTTCATGATTTCAGTCATGTGAGTGATTAAATTAGAGTTCACCGCAAGAAGTCACGGTGCCCAATGGCATGGTGAAAGATAATCATACGAAATCACTTAGGACTGACACAGTTTGTTGGGTCTCCCGCATCCAATTTCCTGTCTTTTGATTTCATGTTAGAAGAGAGCAGTTTTCTATGTCTGTGTGTCTGTCATGTTGTCAAGACGGTGTATGTCCCAGCAATTGTCCTGTAAGCTCACAAAACCAGTGCTCTTCACTGTCATGCCTGATTACCGATGAGGCGTCTGCTTTATACTGTACATTTAAGTGAGCTTTCTGGCTGAAAGGTCAATAAAAATCCTATTGATTTTCTCAAGACGGGTCACTTTGCTTGGACTTATTTCAGCCACGGTAGGTTTTGAATGCCTGCAGGCCGGTCACGTGGTTCAGCGGGCCAGTCACGTGGTTCCTCCCACCAGAAGCGGAAGTAAAACGTGCCTGGCAATCTGTTTTGCAACAAGTTGAAATAGATTTTAAGCTGCCGTTTTCTGTGCTTAAACCAGGGGTGCGCAAACTACAGCCTGTGGGCCAGATCCAGTAAAGCACGTCCGTACAGGTGCGTTTTACTTCCGCTTCCAGGAGCAATAAGGGCGACACGGGCTGGATGAATTGGCATCAGTGGCCGGAGCTGGCTCACAGGCCGTAGTTTGGGCACCCCTGATCTTGTACGAGCTCAAAGAAACTGGTCCACCCTGAAGGTTTTGGAGTCTGCAAATCACCACAGTCCCTAAGAATTTAACAAAGATACCATTCATACAACTAACATCAACAACAAATATAATAAAAACAACTTTAAAAATACATGGCAGAATGACATAACTAATGAGTGCAAGCACCGCCTATCCCGCTATGTTGGATCAGGAGGACCAAACTATGCAAATTTGCTACCAACACTTGCTTCTGTGTCATCTGTCGCAACAGGCCCCTTTAATTTCTTTCTCAACCCTCAAAACCAGGGTTCCCAACCTTTTCAAGCCGGGGGCCGGGTCACGCTCCCCCAGTCAGCTTTGAGGGCCGGACGGCCATTTTGCCCTGCCTGCACAATGGGGGTGGCCATTTTGTTTCTCAAATGCCCTTGGAGGAGTGGGCCGAATCCGGCTCATGGGTGTTAGGTTGGGAACCCTTACTCAAGATGGGCAAAAGGGAATCAAAAGATACTTCCAAACAGATCGAAAAGGACGCTATTACATCTTAGCATCAGCTCTCCCGAGGCACTGTGATGCATGGATGTATCGGATGCCAATCAGGCCAGAACTTAATTCTTGTGGGCTTCAGCTTCCTGAATCCCCCCGCTTTTATCCAGTGGGGCCCTGACTTTTCTCTTTGGTAGAAAGAGGGGAAAGCAAGAATCTGATCTTGTGTAGCATACTCATCGCAACTCTTGGAAGCAAAACGCCCTAGCCGGTTTGCTATGGCACGATCCTGGCTCAACTGTTCACCTTAATTCTCAGGAGAGGGAAAAATAAAATAAAATAAACCCCCCCCCCTTTCTTCTTCTTCTTCTTCTTCTTCCATTCCCCTGAACAGAAACCTTGGCACATCTCGAATTCCCTCCTTCGGCCACAATGCGACTTTTGTTGCGGCGTGGAATTCGGCCAGAGGAGGATGCTATTTTTGAAAGAGCTGATCTTGTGGGTTTTTCCTCCCAGGCAGGAGGCGGCAGAGAAGACACAAACCATCTCTTAGGAAAGAAAGGATGGTTTCCAAAGAACAGCGAGACGTTGCAGATCCCCAGTGTTGCTGTATGCCAGGGGTCCACAACCTTTCTAATCCGGGGGCCAGGTCACGCTCTCTCGGTCAGCTTCGACGGCGGGATGGCCATTTTGCCTTGCCTGCATGATGGATGTGGCCATTTTCATCCCAACAGCTTCAAAGGGGGTGGCCTTTTTGTTTCTCAAATGCCCTTGGAGGGGTGGGGGCCCCACGTGAAATGGCAACAGAGGCCGTATCCAGCCCGCAGGCCTTAGGTTGGCAACCCCTGGCATAAGGGGACATTTTAAGCCTCACCCCTCTCTTCATGTAGCTTGTCATTGGGCTCCTTGCCCACAATCCTGTTCTGTTGCCAACTTCAGATACAGATCTTGGGCTTTGGGTATTTTCACTTATTTGCCACAAACAGCTGTGTGTGGGTTTTCCCTTCATTGAAATCCATGCGCTTTACTACAGTGTACAAAGTCCCTGGCTTTTATTTTAAGTAGAAGATTATATGTGTTTCGCTTCTGAGTACATTGGTCTTATTATCCATGGGAACCTGAACATTCCTTGGGGTCAAGAAATACCACAATATCAGAAGTATGTGGTTTAGTTTAATCTGATTTTATTGTTTCATTGCACTGTATTTTCTTGAGTGTTTGGCTGGCTTACTTATGCAGACATAAATATTCCCTTTGGAAAGTGTGAAAATTTCGCTGAGAACTGCATAAAATATGCCATTGAGTCAGAAAATTCCCCACAATTCAAACAACGGTGGCAGTTTTTCTCCTAATACAGGAGTTGTCGATCTTTTTAAGCCGAGGGGGTTATTGGGTCACGTTCCCTCAGATAGCTTCAGGGGCCGGACGGCCATTTTGCCCTTTCTCCACCACATGGCGCTTCCTGGTGTGGTGGAGGCGGTGGGGGACCACATGAAATGGTGCCGAGGGCCACATCGTCTGTGGGCCGCAGGTTGAGAATCCCTGTCCTAACACAACAGAGATACAGTTTGCTCATCTGAGAAAAGAATTTGAGGCATAAGATCTTTCTTTTATCACCTAATCCCCAGCAACATTACAGACTTAAGTTTGGCCAACAAGAAAGCCAAGAAAGTGGCTTCGTTTTGGGTAGAGTCCAGGGTTTGATCAGGACATGGAAGAAGAACCAGAAACGTGCACCATTGAGGACGTGGATTTGACTGGGACATGAAAGAAGAACCAGAAACAGGTACCAATGAAGACTTGAGTTTGACCAACGCCAAAGCCAAGAAAGTGGCTTCGTTTGGGCAGAGTCCAGGGTTTGATCAGGACATGGAAGAAGAACCAGAAACGTGCACTGATGAGGACTTGGGTTTGACTGGGACATGAAAGAAGAACCAGAAACAGGTACCGATGAAGACTTGAGTTTGGCCAACGCCAAAGCCAAGAAAGTGGCTTCGTTTGGGCAGAGTCCAGGGTTTGATCAGGACATGGAAGAAGAACCAGAAACGTGCACCATTGAGGACTTGGATTTGACTGGGACATGAAAGAAGAACCAGAAACAGGTACCGATGAAGACTTGAGTTTGGCCAACGCCAAAGCCAAGAAAGTGGCTTCGTTTGGGCAGAGTCCAGGGTTTGATCAGGACATGGAAGAAGAACCAGAAACGTGCACCATTGAGGACTTGGATTTGATTGGGACATGAAAGAAGAACCAGAAACAGGTACCGATGAAGACTTGAGTTTGGCCAACGCCAAAGCCAAGAAAGTGGCTTCGTTTGGGCAGAGTCCAGGGTTTGATCAAGACATGGAAGAAGAACCGAAACATGCACCGGTGAGGACTTGGGTTTGAACGGGACATGAAAGAAGAACCGAAACATGCACCGATGAGGACTGGGTTTGAACGGGACATGAAAGAAGAACCAGAAACAGGCACCGATGAAGACTTGAGTTTGGCCAACGCCAAAGCCAAGAAAGTGGCTTCATTTTGGCGGTCCAGGGTTTGATCAGGACAAGAAAGAAGAAGCATCACCGATAACAAATATACAGCATTCTTCACCACACAGAGAGGAAAAAAGTCCCAAAATTCTCTGTTCTCAAATAACAATAACAATTTGTTTAATAGCATAATCATACATCGAACTATGACAAGTGTTAATTAAATAAGCCTAGTTTATAATTTATCGCTCCTCCAGCTCTTTCAACAGCTCGTCGAAATGAGTGATGTACCATTTCGCCTTTTCCTTCACCTGCTTCCGCATGACGTTGCCTCCGAAGCCGATGAAACAATCCTGGAAGCAAGGAAACAAATAGATTTAGGTCTTAGTGTCAGAAAAAGGCTTCCCAATGAAGAAGAAAAAGATCGTAGACCAGCGTTCCCCGTTCTTTGGTCTTTTGGACATCAATTCCCAGACGCCCAAGTCAATTCCACCAAAGCATGGATCAGCCAACAGACAGGACTGACTGAGGCTTCTGGGGATTGAAGCCGGGGCCCCATGTTGGGAACCATTGATCTAGATCAGGAGTTGCCAACTTTTTGAAGTTGGGGACCGGGCCACGTCTCCTCAGACAGTTGGTGGGCCGGACTGGTGGTCCAGCCGTGGACTCATTTACATCTGTCGTAGACGTGATGAAACAATCGACAGCCAAAAATGAGTCCACGCCCAATTCCAGCACTGGCGGCTGGGGCGAGGGTGCGGGGTGGTTGATTTGGCATCATGGGCTGGAACTGGCCCACAGGCTGTAGGTTGCCTACCCCTGATCTAGATGTAAAAATAGCCCAGGCTTTGAAGCTGCTCTCCATAGGGAGCTCCCTTTAAAACATTACACCATATTGGTCAGGGGCATGGAAGGCAAAGAAGGGAGAGGACCTCTCCTTCCGTCCGTCCGTCTGTCTATCCATACCACTGTTTCCCAACCTTTGGTTTTTGGACTTCAGTTCCCAGAAGCCTAAATCAATTCCCAAAAAAGCACTGATCAGCCAATGGGCTGACTTCAGCTTCTGGGAATCGAATCTGCCCTGTGGGTCCTGGGCCTGACGTTGGGGACCACTGAGGCAGAGAAAGAAAAGACAACTGGCAGAACTCCGGACGAAACCAAGATGTTTGAAGGGGACAGAGCAATCTTTTCCTGGTGTTTTATTCCCAGCCAACTGAGATCGACCGGCCATGCCAACTTTCGTAAACTTCTGACGACTTTCCAGTCGTCAAGTTCAGCGTCTTGAGTTGACCACCAAGCCGCCACAGTGCCTTTGCCAGCATGGAAATGTTGCTTTTCCCCTTCCTCCGGAGTTTTATTTTATTTTATTTTTGCTACCCAGAAGCTGTAGATTAGCAGGGGAGCGTCCAGCGGTCTTGTTTCCTTTGCCAATCATCATGTGACATGGAAAAGTTGGGCTCGGAAACTTATCGGCAAAGAAGCCGAGCGGACGTTCTGAGGACAAAAAGAAGCATTTGTTGCTTAATGCCAGTGTGCGGTGCTCGGGTTGCCCTACTTGGCGTTTTCCTTTCTGCTTGGCATCTCTTGCGCGGCAGATACCGAAAGAGATCATTAACAGAGAGGTTGAATCATTAACTAGGAACAGGCGGTCGAGTCCGGCAGCTGCAGAATCCGCCCACATTGTGTACATCTGCCTGCCTGGCTTAACTAATGCTTCCTGCACTCCGTGGGGACTTGGGGGTTAAGACCAGGAGTTCTCCACCTTTTTAAAGCTGGGGGGGCCATTGGGTCATGCTCCCTCGGACGGCTATTTTGCCCTTCCTCCACCACATGGCACTTCTGGGTGTGGTGGAGGCAGTGAGAGAGCCACATGAAATGGTGCTGCATTTGGCCCACCGGCCACAGGTTGAGAATCCCTGGTTAAGACACTCAACTTGAGCAGGTCAGTTCAAGGCTCGAGTGCTGCACGAGGGAGTGAGCACCCGCCGTCTGCCCCAGCTCCTTCCAACCTAGGTTGCCCTTGCTCGGAAGCCAGTCGTATCCGACTCTAGGGTTCAGGGTGCAGTAAACCCATTCGTGTGGGTTCACAGAGACTTGGGCTTCTAGGAATTGAAGTCCAAGAACACCTGGAGTGCCATTGAAGTCCGCCATCACGGTTTTGAGCTAAGAAGCACGTGCACACATGTCAAGAAACAGAAAAAGTACTAAAGAATGTCACAGAAGAATTGTCGCGGAGGCAACAGATAACTCACCGCTGGCGGGCAGGCTTCCATATCTGTCGCCCCGTCTCCGATCATCACCACCTTCTTAAACTGAAACTGCTCCTTCAGGTAACTAATAACTTGTCCTTTGCCCCCGGATTCGGCTGTGGGTTGCGTCTCGTCGAAGCCGGCGTATTCTCCTGGAAGCACAATTGCGGAGGGGGAAATGTGAACCGTGTGCCGCTTGTATGAGGTTAAAGAGAGAGAATTAGGTAAAAGTCACCCTTGCTCGAATATCTGACTCTAGAGTATCTGACTCTAGAGTATCTGACTCTAGGGTTCGGTGCTCATCTCCGTTTACAGCCAAAGAGCCAGCACTGTGTCTGCAGACATTTCCATGGTCATGTGGCAGGCATGACTAGACACCGGAGCGCACAGAATGCTATTACCTTTCCTGCCAAACCGGTACCTATTTATCTACTTGCAAATTTATTTATTTTTCCTTTCAAACTGCTACGTTGGCAGGAGCTGGGACAGACGACGGGCTCTCACTCCATTGTGCAGCACTCGGGGCTTGAACTGCTGACCTTCCGGTCATCAAGAGTTCAGTGTCTTAACCACTACAAAACAATGCTAAAAAAAAAGCCCAACATGCTTTTAGGAGAGAGAAAAAGGTGCAAACAATAAAATAAAATACTAATAGTAGCCCTGTACTGAGCAGGATAAAAGCAACGCCGTCGGGATGGTGCGGAAAATGGCAACAATATTAGTACAGAAGCTGGAACTTTGTCTTGGCCTGGCCAAGAAAACTCAATTTATGCCTTGAAATCTGCTTTTGGCTTTACAGCAGGGGTTCCCAACCTAAGGCCCGTGGGCTGGATCTGGCCCACAGTGCCATTTCATATGGCCCCACCCCACCCCTCCAAAAGCATTCGAGAAACAAAATGGCCACCTCCTTTAAAGGTGTTGTGACAAAATGGCCACTCCCGTTGTGCAGGTAGGGCAAAATGGCCCTCCGGCCCTCGAAGCTGACAGAGACCGTGACCCGGCCGCCGGCCTTGAAAAGCTTGGGAACCCTTGCTTTACAGTTCCTTTCATTAGTTGCTCTGCCGGTTCCTGCCAGAAACATGCGCCGATGAGGACTTGACTTTGGCCAACGGCAAAGCCAAGAAGTTGGCTTCAGTTTGGCCGTCCAAAGCCTGAAAGAAGAAAGCTGGCTTTACGGTGTTGACTACTTTTATTGGCGTTTCACCTTGACGTTTGCTTTATCAAACTGCAGCCAAGGGAGAGATAACGAATCTTGCATAAATGTGCTGAGTGGAGAAAGTGAACACCTTTCCGTTGGGCCAGAGTTGAGTTGAACCTTAACCCTAAGAAAGAGCTCAATTCTGAACCCTGTGGAGCAACAGGTTTACGATCGTTGGCCAAGACGATCCAGGGAATGAAAGAGAGAGATAAATGAGGATCTGCTGAGTTAGCATCTCCTCTGGTCATACAGTAACCGAGTAGGATGATTGTGGTTTCTCCCGGCATGCATCACTGCGCATTGGTGCCTGCCACGGATAGGACTTATCTCTCTTTATACTGATAAAGTATAAAGTACAGGGCAATGGAAAATCGGATACGTCTGCAATTTTTGGAGGAAAGTGAAATCACAGTTCATCAGCCAACGCAGCTCGCAAGGCAAAAGGTCATTTGATAGGTAGGGACTCAGTGGTTAAGAAGCTCGTCTTGTTAGCTGGAAGGCTGGCAAGTCGGCAGTTCGAGATCCGGGTATGGCATGACAGACTGAGCGCCCGTCTCTGTCCCAGCTCTTGGGGGACATGAAAGGAGCCTCATTCGAGCCTTCCCTGAGCGGAGTTTCTTCCACAAATAATCCTTTCAAATCAGAATAATTTCTGACATGCAATTACAGTAAAAACCCTACTTATGAAAAAAAAAAGTCTGTTCTGTAGGCTTTTTGCTTAAATCAGGGTTTTTTTGTAACTCGAAGCAAACCCATAGGAAAAAAAATATTATTTTTTAACTTGAAGCAAACCCATAGAAAAAATGAAATTTTTATGTAAATTGAAGCAAACCTATTGGGAAATGAATTTTTATGTAACTCGAAGCAAACCCATATAAAATCGTGTAAATTGGGACATGGTTTTAGCACAAAATCATTAAGTCGAATTTTATGTAACTCGAGGCATTTAGGACCCAGAGTGGGAACAACCTGGTTGTAAAAAAATAACCAGGATTGATGCAGATTCCGGTCAAAAGGAAGTAAAAACGGATTATATTTTCTTTGAAGAAATCCTACAAAGGGGGAGGACGTTTCTGTGAGATCATCGTTCCCCTCCGTAAAAAAACACAGAGAGTAAGTAAAACAAAACAAGACAACAAAAATGGTTAAACTCATAGGTCAAGGCCACCCATGCTCAAAAGCCAGTCGTATCCGACTCTAGGGTTCAGTGCTCTCCGTTTACAGCCAAAGAGTCAGCATTGCCTGCTTCTGCAGACGTTTCTGTGGACATGTGGCAGACATGAGTGCATGAAATGCTGTTTACCTTCCCACCGAAGTGCTACCTGTTTATCTACTTGCAATGCTTTGCTTTTGAACTGCTAGGTTGGCAGGAGCTGAGACTGAGATGGGAGCTCACTCCGTCGCGCAGCACTCGGGTCTCGAACTGCTGCCCTGCTGACCTTCCAGTCATCCCGTTCAGCGTCATTAGCAAACGTGTAATCGCAGGTGTTTGTCTTGTATCTTCCTCCCAACCATTTGCATGCTCTCACTTGCATCATGGTGGCTTAATCCACAAACCCTTTGAAAAAAAATTTTTGGCCATCCACGCTAATCTCCAGCAGTCATTTCAGTTCCTCACACAATCCGACCCACACAGTCTTCAATTGGAGAGCTCGCTCGGGGCATCTTACCATTAAAGTAGAACTTCAACCGGTTGGCAAAGACGTTCGACGCGGGGATGTTGAGTTGTGAAGCAACGTGTTCAACTATGCTTTGAAACCCTCCGGAGATTAAGAAGACCTGTACGCCACGTTGGTGGAGCCGGTTGACCAGTTCCCTTGGGGGCAAAACAGACGACCACTTCAGCCAATTGTACTTTCTACGTCAGGGGTTCCCAACCTAGGGTCCGTGGGCTGGATCCGGCCTGCAGCGCCATTTCATGTGCCCACCCCACCCCTCCAAGGGCATTTGAGAAACAAAATGGCCACCCCTTTGAAGTTGTTGGGGCAAAATGGCCGCCCCCATCCTTCAGGCAGGGCAAAATGGCCATCCGGCCCCCGGCTTGAAAAAGTTGGGAACCCCTGCTCTACATTTTCACGGGCTGGATCACAACCCCAGAAGCCCTATCCTAGCTCCAGCAATGGGCACAAACGTAAACATTGCAAGAAGGAGATTCAATCGTTCCTTTCATGTTATAGAGAGAGATATACAGTCCTCTGTTTTAAAAAAGGCCAACGCTATTTCAGGCTGCATAAACAGAAGAAGTCTAGTCTCCAAAACCCGTGAGGTCTTGCTAGTCCCCCTCTATTCGGCACTAGTTAGACCCCCATCTAGAGTCCTGGGTCCAATTCTGGGCACTTTAAGAAAGATGCAAAAAGACTAGAGCAGGTGCAGAGAAGGGCAAGAAGGAGGATCAGAGGACTGGAAGCCAAACCCTAGGAGGAAAGACGGATGGAACTGAGGATGCTTAGCCTTGAGAAAAAGTGACGGCGAGGATGATGATGGCACTCTTCAAATCCTTAAAAGATAATCATAAAGAGGAAGGGAAGGATCTGTTCTCCCATCATCCTAAGGGAAGGATCTGTTCTCCCATCATCCCAGAGTGCAGGGCGCGTAATAAGAGACTCAAACTACAGGAAGAAGGAGATAGGCTGAATATTAGGAAGAACTTCTTAACTGTTAGAACAGTACGACAACACACCATTGACTTCGAGAGGTGTTGAATGCTCCAATGTTGGAAACATTCAAGAAAGAATTGGACAACCCTATCTGTCCGATCTGCTTTGATTCGGACTCCTGCACTGAGCAAGGGGTTGGACTGGATAACCTCAAAGGCCCCTTTGCAACTCAGTGATTCTGTCAGCTGTGACGATGCAAAAGGTTTTTTAATGTGGACGATCCTTAAAACACATCTGACAAATACATTCCAGTGTCAAGAAACAGATGTTAACACAAACGTCCTCCGTTGAAAATATAACTGGGAATCATGATTCCTCGTTCTTTGATACAACCCCTATGTCTTTTCTTTCTCAAGTGTTCTGGTATAACTCAAGAGATCAGAGGACCTAGTTACGAAGCCTTGGGCCAGGAGTTCGAATCCCTTTGTGCCTCCTAAGAGATAGGCCACCTGAGATCATCTAGAAGGGGAAGATGTCGTTGGTAGAATAGATCCTGCCTCCTTGGATAACCTGCACAACAGACCAAGAGGTCTACCCGAATGAGAGTTGAGTAGACCACTTCTAAGTACTTTACACCTATAGACTCCGAGAATTTATGGCGCACATTTCCATTTTCCTCCCGTGTCACCACAGCTTCACTGTAGTCTTAAGAAGAAGTCAGCCATGGAAGATATCAAGGGAACCTCCATGTCTCCTAAAGCAGGCCTTACCTTATTCCTGGCGTTAACTGGGGCGGATGCTCCGATATTAGTTTCTGCACTTGTTCGTAGGAAGGACGGATGAGTCCTAGCCGTGCGGTCAGAGCTGCCTTGAATGTTACCGAGCCACCCATCGCCCTGCGAGTCCTAAAAAAAACCCAGAGAAAATAATGAAATCCAGATGGGGTTTTGATGAATCCTTCTTGAGTGTCCGATATGGTCAACCTCTTCGGCAACTGTCAAGTTTAGACTAGAGCTAGAACAGATCTCTAGTCTGGTGAGAAACAAGAACTACATCTAGAAAACAGGGGTCTGCCAAACTTGGCTCACCAGGTGTTCTGGACTTCAATTCCCAGAAGCCATTGCCTGCATAGCCAATACTGAAGACATCTGGGAATTGTAGTCCGAGAATACATAGGGACCCATGTTTGGGAACCACTGACATAGAGGGGAAACATGGTTTCCCTTAGCAGTAGCATCACCAAAATTGGGTGGCATGCTTTGAGCACCTGCCTTCACTAACCCCCCGCCCCGCCAGGGCTGTCCACGCCTGACTGGTGGTGAACGTTGGCACTCCATATGTTCTTGAACTTCAATTCCCAGAAGCCCACGTCTTTGAGTGTACCCCAACATTTATGTGGATTCACAGAGACCTGGGCTTCTGGGAACTGAAGTCCAAGAATACCCATTCGTATGGATACACAGGGACTTAGGCTTCTGGGAATTGAAGTCCAAGAACACCTGGAGCGCCAAGGTGCACCATCACAGCCATAGGAGAACCAGACAGCCACATTGGTGCCGATCTCCCCAACTCAACCCCAGCAGATGTGAGCAGGCAACGGTGTCTACGTACATTTCCGCCACGGTGTCACCAACGCCGCAGAATTTAGCCAGCTCGTCGATGCCTTCCTCCCGGATGACGGTGCTGTCCACGTCAAAGCAGACGGCGTCGGCGTTGTAGAACACCTCCTTGAGTTCTGTGATTGAGGACATCCTTTTGGGGACTTTCCTGTTGTGGGAGAAAAGGATTTCGTTGTTCTGATGGTGGTCATCATTCTGATTCCAGGTCTGGGCCATCTTTGGGAAGGAGATCTGTGTGGGGCTGTTGGCCGAGAGTAAAGAAGGCACATAGGAGGGACAGGCTCCTTTTGACCAAGAGCTGAGAGCCAGGGGTGGAGGGTGGAGCGGATCCTGATTTGCTATCCGCAGGGGCAGTGCGAGAGACAGGCTCAGATGTCAAGGTCTTCTGTCCCCGGCCAAATTAACCCCCTCCGCTTTCCACCCCGTTTGCTGACGTAAAGTCGGAGATTTGGCATTGAGCAAATCTGCTGAGAAAGATGGCCCCCATCCAAGAACGGTCAACCATGTCTGTGAAAGAGCACAATCTGTGTGAATACAGTGGGTCTGCTCTAGCTGAGAGTAGCGATCAAATTTTGGGCCAGCGGCTTCCCTCCATGAGTTAAATTTTTTGGAATAGTACCTATGTTAGTCTGAGTTTCAGGCATATCAGAGAATAAACAAAACAGAACACAAACACCGTAGCAGTTTAAAAACTGTTATATTTCAATGTGAGCTTTCGTGGATCAACTCCACTTCATCGGACATGTCTATTGAAGTGGACTTGATCCACGAAAGCTCACATTGAAATATAAGTTAGTGCAACAGCTTTTTTTGTTCTATTTTGTTTAGTTTATTCTCTGATCTACTCTATGAGTTAGCTCTCTTTCTTTGAATTTGCCCTTTTAAAATAATGGATATGTTGGGGTACACAGAAAGAGACTGCTCGAAAATTGGGGTATTCCTGACCCACAATTGGGCGTACCCTAGTAAAGGTGACTTTGTGCTGCTGGCTAATCTTTGTCACACACTCGGTCGGGCAAAAAGAACCGTAGAATGAGTTTGCCAAAAGATCTCTTCATTTTGACAGTCTCACGAATTAAGATACAGAATGTGGAATAGAAGATCCAGTCTGGCCAGGTGATCCTGCTCTGGTCACAGAGTAGACCCTACTGCCAGCAAGTCAACACAGATTGTCAGGCGGAGGTTAACTAACCTGACCACCCTGAGGACTAGCAGCTTTAGATGTGGCAAAGTCCACAGGGAAGGGTGAGGGTCCCCAAGCGGATTAAATGGTCCCACTTGAGTCCATCTTGATGGAGGGCAACAGCTTCATCCATTCTGGCTTGGGGATGATGATGATGATGTTGATGACTTTGCGTGCTTTCTGGCTCAGGACCAGAAAGGGACTCCCAGGACTACATCAGTGGTACAGGTGTCACAGTGCAATGCAGAAGGCAGATGGACAATCCCACTGCATTATAGTCTCAGGAGAGTCTTCATGGCTGGTCGCCATGAGGATCGCCAGACGAAGGAAGAAGGAGAAGAAAAGAAGAAGAATTTTGTAGTAAGCTTAATAGTGTTGGGTTTTTTCTATTGTTTTGCTTTTTAAAATTTATGTGCATTTATAAATGTGTTTTGAAAATTAAAATATTAAGAGAGAGAGAACAGAGCAGAGCTTCCAATGCCTTTATGCTCGTTCTTTCCAAATGGCCATGTTTGTTCTAAGTCAGGATGGGTGGGAAAGCTTTGTCTAGAGGGGTGGTGGATGACAACTCTGGGACTTTATGCACTCTTGTGAAATGGACACGTGCTTGGAGCATCGGCCTAAGCCCGGTTCGAGGTTTTTTCCAGCCTGTCGGAAACGCTGTCTGTCCCTCCGAGTGTCGCAACCCTTGAGGATGGATTGACAGTTTTGGAAAGCCCCCCTTCCAAACTGGAGATTCATCTGCGTCACCCACCGTGGTCCCAAACAATGACATAACTCCAGCTGTCCATGGATGGATTGCAACAGGACATTTCCACATTGGCAAACTGGTGGCCAGGATTAAGATCTGGTATCCCCTACCACCATGCAGGGATGCGAAATGGCGTGTTTATTCTTCTTTCGGGTCCTGATCAAACCCTGGACTGGCAAAATGAAGCCACCTTCTTGGGTTTGTCATTAGTCAAACTTAAGTCTTCGTCAGTGCCTGTTTCTGGCAGAAATTGGCAGACCAGTAAATGAGCCAAATTCTGTCTCTCGTCACATTCACAGAGCGTGTTGTTGTCCACCAGCAGCCCCTACTTGAGCCTCTGTTGGTCTTGCATTGAGGGACTCCAACCCTCAGCCTATGACGTTGGGGAGGTTGAGTTCCTCAGCTAAACCCTCCATTAATGTTTCTTTTCCAGTGTGCTCCTTACTTTATCTTCTAGTTTGGTTTTGCTCTTTGCTCTGATTGAAGTTTATAAAATCATGCACGGTGTGGACAAAGTAGATAAGGAAAAACTGTTTTCCTTCTTGCATAACACTAGAACTAGGGGGCACTCCATGAAACTTTTGGGTACTAGTTCTCAAACAAATAAGAAAAAGTACTTTTTCACCCACAGGATCACTGGTCTATGGAACTCCCTGCCAGAAGAAGTGGTGACAGCTGTCAGTCTTGACAGCTTCAAGAAAGGATTAGACAAGTTCATGGAGGACAAGGGTATCAATGGCTATAATTATGGATACCTAAGGACAACTTCTAGTTCTCAAACAAATAAGAGAAAGTACTTTTTCACCCAGAGGATCACTGGTCCATCGAACTCCCTACCAGAGGAAGTGGTGACAGCTGTCAGTCTTGACAGCTTCAAGAAAGGATTAGACAAGTTCATGGAGGGCAAGGGTATCAATGGCTATAATTATGGATACCTAAGGACAACCTCTAGTTCTCAAACAAATAAGAGAAAGTACTTTTTCACCCAGAGGATCCCTGGTCCATGGAACTCCCTGCCAGAGGAAGTGGTGACAGCTGTCATTCTTGACAGCTTCAAGAAAGGATTAGACAAGTTTCATGGAGGACAAGGGTATCAATGGCTATAATTATGGATACCTAAGGACAACCTCTAGTTCTCAAACAAATAAGAGAAAGTACTTTTTCACCCAGAGGATCACTGGTCCATTGAACGCCCTGCCAGAGGAAGTGGTGACAGCTGTCAGTCTTGACAGCTTCAAGAAAGGATTAGACAAGTTCATGGAGGACAAGGGTATCCATGGCTATAGTTATGGATACCTAAGGACAACCTCCGGGTTGGAGAGATAGGCAGGGTATCTCTCAATAAATGCCATTTCCAGGGAATGAATCCTAAGCAGGTGAAGGCATCTGCTTGGGAATAATACCCTGAAGCAAATGGTGAGCCACTGTGTGAGACAGAAGGCTGGACTGAATCATGGGCTCCTGTGGCCTCTTCCAGCAAGGCTCTTCTTATGTACCCTCAAGAATGTTTGTTCTTGCCATAAAGCTCTCCCTGGATCTGAGTTGTTAGACTTGAGGCTCATCTCCGTTCAAAGTGTTCGCTGCTCCTTCTCCTGATTTTAGATGTGGAGCCATACCCACAAGAGGGTCTATTTTTCCAACTGGTGTAGGTTTGAGGCATGCTGTCACTCTATGCAGGGCTTCATTCACAGTGATGTCAACTTGATTTACCTGTGTGGATGCGTTCCATACTAGATGAGCAAACTCTGCCATGGAGACGCTCAGGGCCAAAGCTGATGTACGCAACATGGATTCCCTTATAAACGAAGAAGTCTTAAAGGTTGTTCTAAATCCAGCGGATAAGAACAGATATTACTCAGGTCTGAATTGCTACCTAAGCATTATTTAGCAAAGTTTCTTTGATGCTTTGTTTATAGTTTTCTTTCTGATCAGATTTGCTTTAACATAACTACGTGTTGTGTGTGTGTTTTTTTTAATATTAGCTTACAGTGTTTTGCCCACTTTTTGTTTAAATCCTATTGCAAAAAGCTGCACCTTTAGAGGAATTTGCCAGCAAGGGTTTGGTTGTTGTTTCACCCCACCCACCCTGGCATGGAAAACCTCTGCCAAGATCCACATCATGTGATTGCCGGTTTGCGCTGTGCGGTTCCACTGGGATCCTGGCTCTCTGGTGTTATTCTTGGGGAGAAAGATGCTTTTGCTCAGCTTCTTCTTCCATCTTTAAGCCAGATGTGAAACTGCTAAATGAAGGCACCATTGCAGGAGTTCATTCTGCAGTTCCTTCGGCCTGACCTAGTGTGAGAAAGGTTAGCAACCAACACAAAATTGCCGTTACCGGGGTATGCCCGATTGTGGATCCAAAACAACATTATCTTTGATGAGGCTCTTTCTGTGTACCCCAGCTTCGTAGCAAATAAATCAATATATCTGTCAATTTTGCATCAGAATCCAACCTTCCACATTTTCTCCTTGCTTTCAAAGATGCATAATTCTAATTTTCTAACTGTGTTTCTAACACAGAGAGTTTTTTTTTACCTACAGGTACAGAAGGGACTGCAGTGGCTTCGTGGCTAAGACGCTGAACTTGGCAACTAGAACGTCGGCAGTTCAGCAGTTCGATTAGGGGTGTCAAGTGGTTAAGCTGCTGAACTCGCTGACTGGAAGGTTGGAGTCCAATTCCCAGGTACTGCAGGTCGGAGTGGGCTCCTGTCATCTGTCCCAGCTCCTGCCTGCCTAGCAGTTCGAAAGCCAGACATTGCAAGTAGACAAATAGGGACCACTTTGGTGGGAAAGTAAAAAGCATTCCATGCACTCTGGTGTCTAATCATGCCTGCCGCATGACCAGGGAAATGTCTGCAGATGCAGACAGCGCTGGCTCTTGGCTATAAACAGAGATGAGTACTGAACCCTAGAGTCGGATACGACGGATTTGATTTGATTTATTCGATTTGTATGCCGCCCACTCAGCATACGCCGACTCAGGGCGGCTCACAAAAATCACAACATAAATTAACAATATACAAAGTAAATACACAATAATACAATATACAAAATTCAACCTTCAAAAAACAACAAGGGTGACTTTTACAGAAGCTGGACTAACAGAAACCGCTTCTTAACATGCTCAGCGGAGATGAGCCTCATGGTTAAGAAGCTCGCCTTGTTAGCTGGCAGGCTGGCAAGTCGGCAGTTCAAGACCCGGGTACTGCATGACGGATTGAGCACCCATCTCTGTCCCAGTTCCTGCCAACTTAGCAGTTCGGAATTGCGAGGAGATCGATAGGGACCACTTTGGTGGGAAGAGATTTTTGGGGACATGCAAGGAGCCTCATTCGGGCATCCTTTCAACCCAGAATGATTTCTGACACGAAATTATTATGGTTAAGCTGACTAAAACTGAAAGAAAGAACAGCTTGCAGTTTCTTAGCGAGAGGGAGGCACCGAGTTCGAGTTCACTGGCCTTTCTGTGACTCCTGGATTATCGATTCCTCCCTCCTGGTGGCAACGAACCACAAACCAGCCTGCAAAGTTAACCCCTTTTTGCCGCAAAAGGCTTGCAATTCACAACAGCAGCCGGTGCAAAAACCTTCCTGGCAAAAAGAGCTGCCCGGCTTGCAATCTCAGCTGGAGTTACATCATGTGTTCTTCGCCCGAAAGCCAGCAGGGCTCTTGTGTGTACATAAAAAGCAGGGCTCGCTAGCTTGATAACGAGAAGGACATTTACATAATTTACTCTTAGCAGCTCTTGCTGTCACTCTGCCGCCTCCTTTTCCTTCTTTTAAAAAAACACACACGATAATTTGCATTAGTGGGCAATTTTTTCCCGGTTTGCTTCCCTTCCTTGTCTAGGCTTGCTTGGAAAGCACTCAGTCCTGTTGGTAAATTAATTAAACACCCATTGTTTTAATAACAATAATCCCTGTGCTGTTTTTCACAAGTTCAAGAATGTGGCTCTCTGCGTGTTCCATAGCTGTCAAGTATCCCTTATTGGCCAGGAAAACCCCTTATTTTACCCTCTTTCCCGCCGTCATCCCTTATTAATTAGACTGCAATGCCCTATTGCCGCCATTGGAGGGCAGCACAGGATAAGCATAGCTGTCAAGTAACCCTTATTGGCCAGGAAAACCCCTTATTTTACCCTCTTTCCTGCCATCATCCCTTATTAATTAGACTGCAATGCCCTGTTGCCACCATTGGAGGGCAGCACAGGATAAGCAGAGCTGTCAAGTATCCCTTATTGGCCAGGAAACCCCCTTATTTTACCCTCTTTCCTGCCATCATCCCTTATTAATTATACTGTAATGCCCTATTGCCACCATTGGAGGGCAGCACAGGATAAGCATAGCTGCCAAGTATCCCGTATTTGCCGGGAAATTTCCCTTATTTCCAAATCCAAAACTTGACAGGTATGGTGTGTTCCCACCCCCACCCCATCCCGAACATCTGTAATAATGTTTGGACTCCATTGGGGCTTTTAAAGATCTTTTTTATATTAAAACATTGCAGCACTTTGAAGACTAACTGTTATATTTTTAATATTTTAAACCAGGGGTTCTCAACGTTTTCCAGCCGTGGGCCAGACCACGCCTCTTCAGACAGCTGAGCGGGCCAGACTAGTGCTGTAAAATGTGTCTGCGGCTGTCATAAACACGTTTATGACGGCCGTGGACTCATTTACAGCCGTGTAAACACGCTTACACGGCAGTAAATGAGTCCATGGTCGATTCCAACCACAGTAGTAGTGGCAGCTGGAGTGAGGTTGGGGGCCGGATTATTTGGTGCCACGGGCCACATCCATGGGCCACAGGTTGCGAACCCACTTTAAACTGTAAAATGTAAGTTAGTCTTCAAAATGCTATGTTTTTGTTCTGTTTATTCTGTTATGCTTTCAACACAGACTAACACGAGTACTATGAAAGGATTTATATTTTAAAAGATCAGTCGAAAACAGGTCTCTAATTTCAAAGCATTCCGTGCGCTTCGGTATCTAGTCATGCCTGCCACACGACCACGGAAATGTCTGCAGCAGCAGACAGCGCTGGCTCTTCGGCTTTGAAACAGAGATGAGCACTGCACCCTAGAGTCGGATACGACTGGCTTTCGAGCAAGGGAAACCTTTACCTTTAATTTCAAAGCCAGAGATTGGGGAACGTTTCTTTTTGAACTGCCCGTCCTAAAATCTCCACCGAAAGAGTTGAAAGAGTTGTTCCAAAGATAAGGAATCCATGCCCAAGTTCTGCTAATAGCCTAAGACCGTGATGGCGAACCTTGGCACCCCAGATGTTCTTGAACTTCAATTCCCAGAAGCCCAAGACTCTGAATCCACACAAATGGGGTTATTGCACATAAAAAAACGTAAATGCTATCTACTAAACTTGGCTATGCTTCACCTGTTAAACCTAGGCATGACAGCAAGCTAAGCCCTGTAAACCCATTCGTGTGGATTTACAGAGACTTGGGCTTCTGGAAATTGAAGTTCAAGAACAGTTGGAGTGCCAAGGTTCGCCATGACTGGCCTAAGAGTATGTAGAGTATGTATCCAGAATCAGACTATATCTGAGCATCAAAAAAAAAAAAGGGAATTTGGAATCAATTTCATCCTCTTCTTCTGGGTTCCTTGATGGAATAATCTGGCTAACTTGCTTTCTTTTCCTCTACCCTCCCCACTCCATTTCCTTTACTGTCGTGCCTGTCTTTCAGTTTTAAAGAGGAGGAACCCCGAAAGGAATAGGACTGTTTTGACTTCCTAAAAAGAAAACAACCACAGATCCCCTAATTTGCTCTTTTCTGATGGTCCAGAAGTAGCTGATCCAAGCGCTTTGTAAATACAGTACAGGTAAATCAGTGACTAAATAAACTAAATAAAGTTAGATATCCAAATTAGAGCTGCCATTTTTAATCAGAAAGTTACACTCCGGGAAAATGGGTGCTCGATTTCTGCTAAATCTAGGGATGCTTTTGGGATGTGAATATCAATTTTGGACCCATTCATCTCCCCATATTTAAAAAAAGCACCCTAAAATGGAGAAAGGCAACCCTCCCTAAATACAGATAAACTATCCAGGTAAGAGAAAAGCAGATATTTTGAAATCCCATCCTGTATTCAGGATCTCCCCCCCCCCAAAAAAAAAAACACCACACACCCCATAACTCTTTTAAAAATAATATTAAAATTCCCCAGCAGATAATTTGGGGAAAAGCAATTAAGTAATTGTTCTTTAGAGAAAGAAAATTGAGAGAAGCAGCAGCTGAAGTCTTAACTATTTGTCTTTTTTTTTGGCAGAAGGCGATTGCAAATCCCAACATCCCCATCTTGCTCACCTGGCTGGGGAGTTTGGGACTTGTAGTTCCCCACATTTATTGATCTTTTTGAAAATTTTGAAAGGGTTGCCGTGTTAGTCTGTGTCTCAAGCACATCGGAGAGCAAATGGAACAAAATGAAAAGACAAAAAAAAAATGTGCCACTTTATAAAGACTCACTGATGTATTTTAATAGTTTTCATGGATTTAAAGTTTTTAAAAGTTGTGGCACTGCTGTATTTTAATGAGCTTTCAGGGGTTTCTCACCATCTGTAATAATGTTTGGACTCAGTAAGGACTTTAAAAGATGTTTTTATTTTTAAAAAATCAGTCAAAAGCTAGTCTCTAATTTCTGCTATGTTTTTAATGTGAGTTTTCGTGGATCAAGTCCACTTCGTCAGACACAAGTGGGAGACTTCTTGGCATCAATTTATACACATCAGGTACAGAGGCAACACAAAGGTTAGCATAACAGATAACTATACAAATAAATGGGTTGCTTTTGTATACTTATCTGTTAGGCTAACCATTCTGTACTTCTGTAAGGTCACCCTTGCTCGAAAGCCAGTCGTATCCGACTCTAGGGTTCAGTGCTCATCTCTGTTTCAAAGCTGAAGAGCCAGCACTGTCTGCTTCTGCAGACGTTTCCGTGGTCGTGTGGCAGGCATGCCTCGACACTGAAGTGCACGGAACACTGTTTACCTTTCCCACCGAAATGGTCCCTATTTATCTACTTGCAGTGTCTTGCTTCCAAAATGCTAGGTTGGCAGGAGCTGGGACAGACGACAGGAGCTCACTCCGTCAAGCAGTAAACGGGTATTGAACCCCAACCTTCCAGTCTTCAAGCTCGGGGTCTTAACCACTTGAGTCACTGCAGTACCTGATGTCTATAAACTGATGCCATGAAGTCTCTTTGTTCTGACAAAGTGAACCAAACTTCACAGCAAATCTGAATAACAAACCAGCGATCTTCTGTTATTACCAGTTGCAAAAACCCACATTGATTTGCAAACCGGTCTGTTCTGTTAACTAACCCTTGTGTACTTCTGTACCTGAGGTGTACATATTGATGCCATGAAGTCTCTCACTCTTAGTCTGACGAAGTGGACTTGATCCACCGAAACTCACACTAAAATACACCAGTTAGTCTTTTAAAGTGCCACAAAGTTTTTTAACTTTTTTATTTTGTTTATCCCCTTTTTTGTTTGGAAAGATTTTTCCCCAACTGTGCGATAGATAGATAGATAGATAGATAGATAGATAGATAGATAGATAGATAGATAGATAGATAGATAGATAGATAGATAGATAGATCTACTGAATTTGCGTAGCCAGACAGATCGATTGATCAATCTACTGTACAGTATTTGCACAGACAGACAGACAGATAAAGGTAAAGGTTTCCCTTGCTCGAAAGCCAGTCATATCCAACTCTAGGGTTCAGTGCTCATCTCTGTTTCAAAGCCGAAGAGCCAGCACTGTCTGCTTCTGCAGACGTTTCTATGGTCATGCGGCAGGTATGACTAGACACCAGAGCACAAGAAACGCCATTTACCTTTCCCATTGAAGTGGTCCCTATTTATCTACTGTACATACTCAAGTATAAGCTGAGTTTTTAGCCACCAAAATAAACCCCCCAAAAGGGGAAATGGCTTATACTCGGGTCAATGACCACGAGTGTTCCAAGACCATGCTGGATTGGGATGCACCAAAAATTTAATTAATTTTACCATATTTTCATGTATTTTGGTTATTGAAACTCTCTAGCAGCTGCTGCATTTCCCACCTTCGGCTTATACTCAGGTCAAACTATTTTCCTGGGTTTTCAGGTCAAAATTAGGTACCTCGGCTTATATTCAGGTCGGCTTATACTCGAGTATGTACGGTGCTGGGACAAGACAGGAGCTCATTCTAGAAAGAAAGAAAGAAAAAGAAAGAAAGGAGAGTGATAAAAACCTGCTTGCTTATGTTTCCAACTTACGATCTTGCAGCTCCGGCTTTGCAAAAACACTCTATTATTTTCTGTTCTCGGCTGGGGTGCCAATCCGGATTAGCCTGCTCCGGATCTGTGCCCGACTCACCTCGATGCCCAGAGAGCCAGGATTGGCGACCAGCGACTGGTAGCCAAACCCATTGCCCTGCCCCAGATGGGGCTGCTTCGCTTTTTAAAAAAATGCACTTTAAAATTCACTTTAATTGGTGCCTAACCCGGCCAAGGCTGCAGTAGCCGGTGCTGGGGATCATTTTGCAAAACAGGGGAGGGATTGAGGGTGGGTAGGAGAATAGGAGGAGCCCCCCTCCGACCCGGCCCCGAAGGAATCCGGATTGGCTCCCAGAGCAAACAAGCCGGCTAGCAGTACACAGAGAGGTGGAGCGAGTCCCAGCTTGGGGAAAAAAGGAGGTCGGATTTACTTGCCGGGTTTAAAAAAACACAGGAAGATCTGCAGGGTGGAGTTGAACTCAGTCCAAAAAGTTTTCCATTCCTCTGTTTGGGAACCGATTTGGCTCTGCGTATGCTCTGGATTTTCTGCTGGGAGGATGTTCAAGGTGTGCTGATCTGGATTATAGCATAACAGTCTTGGAAGGTAGGCCAGGCAGAGAAAGAGAGAAAGCTAGAGAGAGAGAAGGAAGGAAGGAATCTATCAAATTCGCACCTTACCCCTTTGCAAAGAGTGAAAAAACTAGCCTAGGAATTCAGACTTTGTGAGCAGAACCAAGCATTATTTATTTATTTATTTATTTTGGGGGTGTGGGTTGGAATGAGAGAGACGCGAAGGAATCTATCAAATTCGCACCTGCCCCTTTGCAAAGAGGAAAAAGCTAGCCTAGGAATTCAGATTTTGGTGAGCAAAGCCAAGGATTTTATTTTATTTTTGGGGCTAAAAATCCCGGCTTATATTCGAGTATATATGGTAGATAAGCAGGGATCACTTTGGTGGGAAAGGTAAACAGCATTCCTTGCTCTCCGGTGTCTAGTCATGCCTGCCACATGACCACGGAAACGTCTGCAGAAGCAGAGATGAGCACTGAACCCTAGAGTCGGTTGGTTAGTTGTAATGAGAGACAAATCTGAAGGAGTTTATTAAATCCACACCTGCCCCTTTGCAACAAGGAAAAGGCTAGCTTACAAATCCAGACTTTGGTAAGCAAGGCCAAGAAAGTTTATTTATAATTAATTTTAATTTGGGGGGGGGGTTGGTTGGAATGAGAGAGACAGTCCGACCGGAAGGAGTTTATTAAATTCACACTTGCCCCTTTGCAAAAAGGAAAAAAAGCTAGCCTAGGAATTCAGATATTGATAAGCAAAGCCAAGAACTTTTATTTTATTTCATTTTATTTTGGGTTTGGTTGGAGATTGAGAGAGAGACCTGCAGGGTGAAAGTGAACACAGTGAAAAAAGTTTTCCATTCTTCCATTGGGTACCTCTTGGCTCTGCTTGGCTTCTGGTCTGGATTTTCTCCTGGGTTCAAGGTGCGTTGATCCAGATTACAGCACAACAAGAAAGGCCAGGAAGAGAGAGAAGGGGGAGCTTATAAAATTCACACCTTTCACTTTGCAAAGAGGAAAAGCTAGCCCAAGAAATTCAGGCTCTGGTGAGCAAAGCCAAGAACTTTTATTTTATTTCTGTTTTCCTTTGGGTTTGGTTGGAGAAAGAGAGAGACCATAGGTCAGTGATGGCAAACCTTTTAGAGACCGAGTGCCCAAACTGCAACCCGAAACCCACTTATTTATCTCAAAGTGCCAATGTAGCAACAGGGGAGGAAGGAAACGCTCCCATTGGGCTGCTGGGCAGAGGGGTGGGGTGAACTCTGTGCTGGGGGAGGGTGGAAGCTCTCCCATTGGGCGGAGCGCTCTGTGCTGGGGGAGAGAGGAAGCTCTCCCATTGGGCTGCTGGGCAGAGGGGCGGGGCGAACTCTGTGCTGAGTGCCACCTCTGGCATGCGTGCCATAAGTTCGCCACCACTGCCATGGGACAAAAAGATGCAGAAAGTGACCGGTGGCTATAATTGCTGGCAGCGAGACCATGAGGACTAGTGCCTTAATGAAAAGATCACACATGTGTTTTGTTTTGCAGTTTATTGACTTCCTTTCTGCCCTTCTTTCTCCAGTGGGCTGAAGATACCAGGCACATCTTTATTTTTAAACAGCCAGGTATTCTGGAAACAGGCAAAGGAAGGTGCCCCAGTTTGAAAACCGGTTCTCCATCTATTGCGTTCTCATTACTGAGTGCTAGGGAGGCTGTGGTGGCTCTGTGGTTAAGAAGCTCGCCTTTTTAGCTGGAAGGCTGCCAAATCGGCAGCTCAAGACCTGGGTACTGCATGATGGAATGAGTGCCCGTCTCTGTCCCAGCTCTTGGGGACATGAAAGGAGCCTCATTTGGGCATCCCTTGAGCAGAGTTTCTTCTGCAAAAAAATCCTTTCAACCCAGAATAATTTCTGACATGAAATTATTAGTATTATTACTGAGTGCTGAACAGATACACTGCAGATGTTTCCCTGGTCATGTGGCAGGCAGGACTGGAGTACATGGAACGTTGTTACCTTTTCCACCGAAGTCGTACCTATTTATCTACTTGCAATTTCTTGCTTTCCAAGTAGATCACTGCTATTGATAGGGTCTGCATTGAAAATGGCTTTTCTCTCCATTTGTTATTTGCCGTCAAGTTGTCTCCAACATAAAATATTTGGCCTTCCTCTTTTCCTGTTGCTTCCCACTTCACAAACATTGTCTTTTAAGAGAATCCTGCCTTCTTTGGCTGTGGCCTGTTCCAGCAAGGCTGTTCTTATGTTCTTATGTTCTCTTGATGTGCCCATAGGGAGATTATGAATCTGTCATCCTCACAGAAGTGACAGCCATAATGAAAATAAAGTGGAAAGCTAGAGTAAAATCTCTTTAAAAAGGCAAAACACCAAGCAGCATTGTACTCGTGGCTACTCAGCCCAGTCCCATGGAAATCAACAGGGATTAAAGCAACCAAGGCACAAGATTGCAGCTGTGCACTACTGTATGTGTCTACTTAGGAGTAAATACCAATGTATTTCAGCCTTAGGGGTTGCTTTTGGTGAAACTTAACAGTACCAAGTTTTACACTTCGCTGCTGTTTACTTTCTGTAATTCTCTTTACTTTCAACACAGTTTAGGTCTATGATCCTCAAGAATTTGCAAATGTTGTACAGTGATACCTCATACAACGTCCAAACTTGGTTTCACAAGTTTGGACTTTATACGGATTTGGACTTTGTATGAGGCGTGCAAAATCCTAGCTGTGATGCCTCATACAGCGTCCAAATCCTTGCTGCGATGCCTCGTACAACGTCATTTCCATAGAGATCCATTGTACTGTAACAGCACAGACTTCAGGGCAAAGCCAAAGAAACGGACAGGAAACTGACAGAACTTTAAGAAATCATTATCTGAGGCTAAACACATTACAAAAACATGTCAAACAACCCTGACTTTAGGGGACAAACCATACAACAAGTTTTTAAACATTTGAAAGCCTTATGAAGTCCAGGTTTAAAAGTTAACATGTCCCATCATGCAGCACAGTGTTAACCTGCAGCCATGCGGCCGCCGATCATCCATTTTGTACAAGTTCATGCAAAACCCACAAAAGCAATGCACGCATGCATCCTGTCCTGCCTTTCGTACTGCCCTAAAGCCTCATACAAAGTCGCAGCGACTTTGTGAGGCGACTTTTCCCAAGGAATTAGGCGATGTTGTATGAATTCGATGTTGTACGAAGCGGACTTTGTGTGAGGTATTACTGTACTTTAATTGAGTATCCCAGTATGAATGTTGCACAAAGAGAGCGGGTAGACAATATAGAGTTCTTCTCCCATGTAGAAAAAAATGATGCATTTAAATGTCCTTATCAGTTACTGTAACTTGTAAAAACGGTGGATTTTCCAAGGGGAGAGAAAAAGAGAAAAGCAACGAACATTAGTTTTTATTGATTCATTGAATTCCCTCCTGCATTCTTTGTAATTTTATTTCATATAAAAGCAAGCCACTTTCTTGTGGCGGCCCTTGTTCAGGTCTAGTAATCCGCCTCTGCGCACCCTGTGTTTTAAACAAGAGTCTGGAGAGACGTTACTTTCCACTAAAAAGTAACGTTTCTCAGGTTTTCTCCAATGCGAAGAGGAATAGGCCTCCTGCGCACGCGCAGTAAAAGCGCGGCCGCCATCTTGGCGTAGCAACGGTTTCCAACCGCCCGCCCGCTTGCCGCGTGAGGCGAAGACACTCAGAGGCGGGGCTTCACGTCGGCGACGCGCGGCTGGGCCAATAGGGAGCGGGAGGTGAGCACAAGCCGGCCCAATAGGATTCGCCAGAGCCTGAGGAGCTTTCTGGAAGGGGCGGGGACGCGAGTTGTGCGCCTGCGCGTCGCCGCAGCGGTCCAGTCAGGGGTGGAACGCGCCGCCGAGGCTCTTTCTGAGGCGGGCGAAGATGGCGGTGCGGGCGCTCAACCCCAAGGCCGAGGTGGCGAGGGCCCAGGCCGCCCTGGCCGTCAACATTAGCGCCGCGCGGGGCCTCCAGGACGTCCTGCGGACCAACCTGGGCCCGAAAGGGACCATGAAGATGTAAGGATAGGCCCGAAGGCGGTGGGTGGGGGGCAGGGGGGGGTGAGAAGAGGGGAGGAGGGGGCGGGGCTAAGACCTCAGCCTCATGGCCGGTACGTGGAGGCTTGGGCGCATGCGCACAGGCCGGGGAGTCCCTGAGCGAGCTCCTGGTGGAACCTCCATCCTTCCTGTATCGCTCAGTGGGGAAGAAGGGAAAGCTGAGTCGCCCTTGATCCCCATCAGCACCGAACTCCGGTCGTGAGCAGAGTTTTCACCTCCGGTACAACAGTTGATTCTTCTTCCCACAGGCTTGTGTCTGGCGCTGGAGATATTAAACTTACAAAAGATGGCAACGTCTTGCTTCATGAAATGGTGAGTCTCCCCCCCCCCCTTTGCATGGAACTCACCAAAATATATATATGGAGGTGTTCTCTAGTAAAGGTAAAGGTTTCCCTGGCTCAAAAGCCAGTCGTATCCGACTCTAGGGTGCAGTGCTCATCTCTGTGAAGAGCCAGCGCTGTCTGCTACTGCAGACGTTTCTGTGGTCATGTGGCAGGCATGACTAGACACCGGAGCGCACGGAGCGCTGTTTACCTTCTCACCAAAGTGGTCCCTAATTATCTACTTGCAATGTCTTGCTTTTGAACTGCTAGGTTGGCAGGAGCTGGGACAAAGACGGGAGCTCATTCCGTCCTGCAGTACTCGGGAATCGAACTGCTGACCTTCGGCCTTCCAGTCAGCGTCTTAGCCACTTGAGCCAAATTTAGAATCTGAGTTTTCACTCGGCCAGTTAAACTACTGTCCCATGTTTGCATAATTATTGACTAGCACTTGTTGAATATATGGCCCATCAGAAGGGCCAACCTCAGCCTTAAGTTGAGCAGTCTGTTTAGTTGAAAGGCATCTGGTAGGCCTTTGCCTGCTTTTGAAAACGTGGGTATTGAGCTAATCTTGTGTGCATCTGTCACAGTAAAATAATTCAGAAGTTAGCTAGGTCAGGCGAAAGGAATTAAAGAATAAACTTACCAAAAGTGGCATCATTTTGACAGTTTTACATCTGGCCTAGACACAAATTTGTAATGCCTACAGAAGTGAAATGTGTTCATCTCTGTTTGTTGTTAACAATACAGTGCCTTACCCTTGAGTAGACCCTATTGTTCTTCTGAGTTGCAGCCCCCTGACTGGACAACCCAGGCATTTAGATACAGTATGTGTAGATTCAGGTAGAGTTGAGCCAAGTAATCACTCCAAGTCTCTTCAGGCATTTTATAAGTATTGAAAGCATAGCAAGGTACAGGATGCAGTCCATCAAAAGCTTAGAAAGCATTTCAAAGCAAAGAAATGAACCAAACTGGTTCTCTAAGGGATAGTCAAAAGGCCCCCCTCCCTTTCTCTCAAAGTTCTACATTTTGGCAGCTTCAAAGCACAGCATTCCAGAGAATGTCGGCTTGTGTGTGCATCTCTTCTGGGTTATATCTCCAATCATAGGGTCAACTTTTGGCCCTCCGCCTTAGGGATTCCAACCAATGCTCTTACAATAATATATGTCAATCGCACATTAAGTTTCATTTCTTCTTAACCATGAGGCAAGGATGTTTGCATACCATTTTCTCCCCCTGATCTGAAATCGCCATATTGAATGAGAATAAAGCACAGGGTATACTTCGTTCCGTTACAACAACCATGGCCTGTGTGGAAAGCTTTAATTAGACTGTGTGCCAGGGGTAGGAAGATCAAGGGCTAATCTGAAAAAGTGGTATTTCCTCGTAGATGACAGCCTGTGTGTATGCGGAGAAGTACAAACTATCTCCCATAGGATACAGTGCACACGATGCCTCTCAATGTGCACCTTATGTTGGCAAGAGGAAATGCTGTTGATGCGGCCTGATGTTGGGCGGGTGTGATCCTGTCCTTTTAATTCTATTTTGTTTTTAGATGTGTTAATTTTAGCTTTGTTATTATATGCTGGTGATGCATCTGACATGAATAAAGAAAGTTGTTAAGATCAGACAACTCTGGCTTAGTAGCTCTTCAGAAAGTAAGATAAGATGTTGAAATTTAGCTTTTAGTTCTTAATATAGCTAAATCTTCTGAGGGAATTCACCAGTAATGGGATTGACACCTGGCTGGTAATAAAGTCCAGCAGTATCTGCAGTGATGAGAAGTAACTTTGGTGTCTCCCCTCACCCCACCCCCTCCAGCAAATCCAGCATCCAACAGCCTCCTTGATTGCCAAAGTAGCTACGGCGCAAGATGACATCACTGGGGATGGAACAACCTCGAATGTCCTCATCATTGGCGAGCTGCTCAAACAGGCGGATCTCTACATATCAGAGGTGCGTAACCAGGTTTACTTCTGTTGCCTTTGTGTTCAGGTATTGAGAATAATATAAAAAGCCTGTCCAGCTGTTCACTCAAAACAAGATTGTTGGCTTCATTGGTGATGCCACAAACTTGGTTAACGATCAAAAGCTTGACAATGTGAGAAGAATTCCCATTTCAGTCTCTTCTCAAAATCATTCTTATTCCTTCATCTCAGGTGCTGTTTCTCTTTGGGCTTTTGTTTCTTCAAGGAAAATGAAACTTCTGTTTGCTTTTGTTCTAACTGGCCCTGTGAAAATGTGTCATTTCAGAACTCTGTTGCACAGTGAACATCCAATCGAGCTCTGTAGTTCCTTTGGCCTAACTCTGTGCTAGAATAACCTGTGCTTTACCCTCTGCATTGGAAGGATTTTCTCCTCTTTTATATGCATTCAAAAGGACAGTACAGATGTTTTGCTTATGCATATGACATCAGATAAAACCTAAAATTATAATACAGTAGAAAAGGCAGAACTTTTTTATATGTATAAAGGCTGTTTTTTCCCAGTCACCAAATGTGGCAAAACTGTGAATCATATAACCATTTCTGTGTGTGGGTGTGTACTTACTTCCACCTGCAAATGCCCTAATCGTTTATTTGGCATTAGGGCTTGCATCCCCGAATAATTACTGAGGGCTTTGAAGCTGCCAAGGAGAAAGCCCTTCAGGTCCTGGAGCAAGTCAAAGTCACAAAGGAAATGGACAGAGAGATCCTCCTCGATGTGGCCAGAACCTCACTTCGTACAAAGGTCCATGCTGAGCTTGCTGATATCTTAACAGAGGTGAGTGAGAAGCTTCTGGTTCTTTTTTCCCCTGATGCAGTGCTATTGTTATTTTAAATAGGGAGGACACAGAAGACAGTGAATATTGGGGAAGGGAAGGTGGAATATATGTGGCTGTTGGAAGCTGTATGTGAAGGGGCCACTTTCTTCTCTCTCAAGGCTGTAGTGGACTCTGTTCTGGCCATCAGGAAACCAAATGAGCCAATCGATCTGTACATGGTGGAAATCATGGAGATGAAGCACAAAACTGAAACCGACACGTCGTAAGTAAACTGGCACTAGGTTTATGGCTTTTATTATTTTTCAATCCACTCTGCTTCAGGCCACTGCCTGCTCCTGAATGTCTCTCAGCCTCCTCTCACTGAAGAGGTTGGACTCCAAGACCCAGAGGCCCCGTCTCTAAACCATGCAGCCAAAGCAAACTAAACTCACGGCTCAGGTGATAGCAAAAACTGCCTATCCTGATGCGTGGATGGCCTGGAATCGGACAGAGAGCAGCCTTTTGGCACCCACGTGGTCCTTGCCCAGGACGTCATAAACACTCACCTGGAAGGGGAGAAAAAACAGGATGGGAGAAGTGAATAGATGAGTATAAATAAGGATGGGAGAAGTGAATGAATGAGAATAATTAAGCAAGATGAGAGTGCCTCTGAGCATAATCCAAGTGAGCATGGGGAAATGCCCCCCCCCAAGTTTGCTTCCCTGGCAAAAGTGCTGACGACACCCACCACCCACCCCTTCAGCCAACCTGGACCTGAGCTTGACAAGATGGAATTCCATGATTCTGTAATAATAATTCTGTGTCAGAAATTATTCTGAGTTGAAAGGATTTTTGCTGGAGAAAGCCCGAATGAGGCTCCTTTCATGTCCCCAAGATCTTTTTCCCACTGATGTTGTCCCTATTGATCTACTTGCAATTTCTTGCTTTTGAACTGCTATGTTGGCAGGAGACACCTATTTCTATGTGGTACCTATTTCTATGCCTCAAGTGTGCTCCCCAGGAAAGATTGTGCTAGTGTACTTTTTGGGGTATCTTTAGTATCTAAAGGAGTAAAATGCAAACTTGGATGCACTAGACATCATTTATAGTTGATAGAGGCATGGATGAATTCTTCATTGGCTTTGACAGTGGCTAATGGAGTCAGACACCATGCCAGAAAAGAGTCTGCCTTGGATCGTCTCGGTAGCACACCGCGTGGGCGGCTGTGACCATATCTGAGGCAGCTACACAGATAGAAGTTTGCCAGGTATCGGGAATCTGTTGAGTGGCAGATGCCCGTGTGCTAAGCAGCTCTTGGAATGAGAACATTTAAAGAAATATGAAAATGCTTCCTTAACAGGCTCATCAGAGGACTTGTTTTGGATCATGGCGCTCGTCACCCTGACATGAAGAAGCGAGTTGAAGATGCTTACATCCTGACTTGTAATGTGTCGCTGGAGTATGAGAAAACGTGAGTATTTGGCACGACTTGTTTTCTCATGTGGGAACTCATGGTAGACGTTGTGTTGCCTTGTCTGAAGAAAACTTTCTTCTAGACCTGAAGGGCCTGAGACATGATTCTGCGATATTCTGCTACCAGGCCACCTCTGAAGATTGTAGGCTGTAAACTTTCTAGAATCTAGCTCGGGTTCCCAATGTGGACCCCGGGCCCCACAGGGGGACTTCAATTTCCAGAAGCCTCAGTCAGTCCATTGGCTGATCAGTGTTTTGGGGAATTGACTGAGGCTTCTGGGAATTGAAGTCCAAGAACCAAAGGTTGGGAAATACTGCTCTAGCCGTATGTTTGCCGACAGCATGTAGATTAATTATATGGTCCATTTTTCTGTTTTCCAGAGAAGTGAATTCTGGTTTTTTTTACAAGAGCGCGGAAGAAAGAGAGAAGCTGGTTAAAGCGGAAAGGAAATTCATTGAAGACCGAGTGAAGAAGATCATAGAGCTGAAGAAAATGGTTGTGGGAGACTCCAAGAAAGGTTTTGTGGTGGTCAACCAGAAGGTGAGGTTCTGGTTTCAGGAGCAGCAAGACTGTAATTTGAGGGGCAGCGATGTTGCTAGATAGTTCAAAGTAAATTGAATTAATCAGAAGAGCTTAACTTTTGTAACTTTTTGTTTTCTAGGGGATTGACCCTTTCTCCTTGGATGCCCTGGCCAAGGAAGGCATCATTGCTTTGCGCAGAGCCAAACGAAGGAATATGGAGAGGTCAGTCTTTCAACATAAAACATGGCAGGGCTGGAATCCTGATGGTTGACAATGTATGAAAATTGACTGTGTTAAGGCAGCTCAGAATTGACTCATACTCATTACATATATTAGCAAAGGCTTTTCTTTGCATCTCACAGGGCAGCGTAGAGATGCCATGATATATTTATGTTTCTCCCCAGGTTGACTCTCGCATGTGGAGGCATTGCCATGAATTCAGTGGACGACCTCTCCGCTGACTGCCTGGGACACGCGGGCCTCTTCTATGAATACACGCTGGTACGTGGGGGAGTCCTTCCACTTTTCCATCCTTCTGTGGCACAACTTTCTCTGCGTTTCCTTTTAACGCTTGCTGCAGAGGTTGTTGCAGTTGCATGCAAACGCATCCTAGCACAGTGATAGCGAACCTTGGCACTCAATGTGTTCTTGGACTTCAATTCCCAGAAGCCCAGGTCTCTGGGAATCCACACAAATGGGTTTATTGTGCGTGTTCTTGGATTTCAATTCTCAGAAGCCCAAGTCTCTGGGAATCCACATGAAGGGTTTACCCCATTCGTGTGGATTCACAGAGACTTGGGCCTCTGGGCATTGAAGTCCGTGAACACCTGGAGCTCACCATCATGGTCCTGGCACATTCTATATCGGTGAAAAATGCATAAAGGTATTTAAAATAGCAACACTCTTAAAATAGGGCTCCATAGAGCATTTATGTAGCAGTTCCACAGATTCCCCTCTTGGAATTCTTCTAGGTGGTTTTTGTGTGTGTGTGTGTGTGGGGGGGGGGGGTTGTAAGCACCCTTACAATTCTAAATACCAGGGGCTTTCTTTATATATATGAGTGGGTAAATTATTTTATTTTTAATGGGATTTTTAAAGTTTTTTTTTGTTAGTTTGATGTTTTTAATTGTTGTTAGCCGCCCAGAGTCATTGCCGAGTTGGGCGGCACTAGAAATTTGAAGAATAAATAAATAACGGATTGATGAACTGATTTGGCAACTTCGTGCTGGTTTTGCCTGGGCAGGGTGAGGAGAAGTTCACTTTCATTGAGAAGTGCGACAACCCCCGTTCTGTGACGCTGTTGATCAAAGGTCCAAACAAGCACACGCTGACGCAAATCAAGGATGCCATTCGAGATGGGCTGAGGGCCGTCAAAAACGCCATTGAGGATGGTGAGTCTCGGTTTTGAAATGGGGCTGAGAAACCTTTCGTTTGGTCCCTGGAAATGCTAGGGCAGAGAAAAGAGATCGGTGGTTGGCTTTTGGGTGTTAGGGCAGGCTGCTCATTGCTGGGTCTCTTTACAACAGAAGCCAGGGCAGACTAGCTGGGGAACCTTTAGATGGAAAGCATAGAAGCTTATGTTGGGACATGAAAGTGTGACGTCCGGCCTGATGCGGGTGGTTTGGCCGTCTTTCTCTTGACCTTGCAAGGACAGGGACGTCAGCTCAGCTTTTCTGCTGAGAATGTGTGGGGGGGACGGATGGACATAGAGCTGGATTGTGAGATACGTTTGGTGGCAGAAGAGATAAAATGAATGAGTGTAGAAAAATCCAAATAAATATCTGTAATGTTTACGAGAGAAGATACAATTGAGATTGCCTGGGGTAAAATCTAAATGACTCAGCAGTCATACATTGTGTACATCCCTCATGAAAACCTGGCATAAACATAGAAAGATTGAACAGGACAGATAGTGCTTGTAATAATATGCATATCAATAGCATACTGTCGACAATAGGAGGCCCCTAGCAATCACACTGTTGCCTTTCCAGTTATTTTTTGAGCGGCATTCATATCCTAGGCTGTTTGGCACCAATTTTAGTATCGGAACCTGCCAGAGTATTGCTACATGGAGTTTCCCTTCTTAGTTTGCATGCCAGCCAGACATCTACGTCTTCTTTCATGGAACTACATTCTTACTGAGTGTGGGGTAACTCTTTGGGCTACGTGGGAAAGCTTTTAGGTTTTAAAAAATAAACAAACTTGACCCATCTGAAATCCTCTTTGTACCCATGAGCCTGCTTTTCACCTTCCCCTGCATAGATGGTGCCATTTTGCTTGCATATGGAATAAAACCCAACAAAATAAAGATTGGTTTTTATTTTTCTGGAGGACTTTTGTACTTTTTGCTAACCAAAGTACTCCGCATACCCAAAAAAACAATAATTGGGCAGGCTCCAGGTTCCAAAAGAGATGTAAAACAAACGCATGAAGTAGAGAAAACAAATTAAGTTATCCAATATCAATTTGTCGTTACTTCTAGTGCAAAGTAACTGAACTCTTCCTGCTTCCATCTCTGGCCGAATAGCTCATCCCAGCGTTTTCAGGGTCTGCCTAGTGGTATTTTGTGGTCCCTTAGTATCCAGTCTTGTTAGCCGACAGGTCCATCTGTTATCCTTTAGGTGGGTGATATGGCCTGCCCGTCTTTTGTTTTTCCACATATAATTCATCAATAACATCACACAGTCCGGTTCTTTGGCGTAATTCCTTATTACAGATATTATCTCTGATTTTTACTCTGCACATCCGTCTTTCCATTGCTCTTAAGTTATGTTACTGAAAATTAAGTTACGTTACTGAAAATTCCAGTGTATTGTGGCTCCCTACAAGGATGATGAGGAAACCTTCCTGTGTAGCAATGAAGATTAAATGAATCCTGGGTTGTTTTGAGGCTGTGCTCAGATGTTTTGACCATCTGCTTTTGATGTTGTTGCTACCGCATTGTTAAGCCACCCATGCACTCTTGCTTCAGGCTGTGTGGTTCCCGGCGCTGGAGCCCTGGAGGTGGCGATCGCTGATGCGATTGTGAAACATAAGTCCACAATCAAAGGAAGAGCCCAACTTGGAGTTCAGGCTTTTGCTGATGCGTTGCTCATCATTCCGAAGGTAAAGAATTCCAGTGAAGGAAGGAAGGGGATTGGATTTCATTGGCTTCTTGTGCCCATTTCTTTGCTTTCTTAAGCAAAGAGGGGGTAAAATATCAAAGCTTTCCAAATTTGGGGGTTTGCTGGGCGAATCTCATAGTGTCTTTATGTGTGCTCTCTTATTGTTTCAGGTCCTCGCACAGAACTCTGGCTACGATCCCCAAGAAACGCTAGTGAAAGTTCAGGCCGAACATGCAGAATCAGGGCAGCTCATTGGCGTGGATCTAAATTCTGGTGAGAAAGAGAGAAATAAAGTGGTATGGCTGTGATTTATGAAGGGTCGGGAGCCACTTTGTCGTTCGAACCCTTAAGTGTGGAAAAAAAGATAAGTTAGGGTCGTGGTTAAAACTGCATAAAACAGCTTGTCCGAGCCAGTTAGAATGCACATTTTAAGGGATTCTAAGTCTAGCCATGGGACTGCAGTGGTGAGTGTGTTTAAGATGCTGACTGGAAGGTGGCAGGTCAACAGTTTGAGACCTTTACCTACAGTAAGTCTAGCTATGCAAACGTGGACTTGGGAATCCCAGCCTAATCTTAAGTCAGTGGATAGTTTTGAGACTCCAGTTCTGTTTATGTGCCAATGCTTTCTTCACACTGGGTGCTGCTGCCCTTCTAAAGTTTTCCGCATTGGGTCACGAACCAGTGACAGCAAATGGGATTGTCTGTTACTACCAGACATTCATGCTTTTAGCATCTGCTACCTAGCCTTGAGGGGATTGTGGTGCTGGCTTAGTGGTTAAGAAGCTGAACTTGACGACTGGAAGGTCGGCAGGTCAGCAGTTTGAGACCCAAGTGCTGTGCGACAGAGTAGAGTTAATTCAACACTTGCCTGGAGAGCCAGGCTTTTGTGGAAGATGGGGGTCCCAGTTGGCTCTCTAAAGGAGCAGGCTACGGTCATGGTTCTGCCCACCTGTCCCTGTCCTCAGTGATCACAATATGTGGCATTGCGTGCCTACACTGCCACCACGAATAATCCATGCTATTTTTCTTGCATTCTCCAGGTGAACCTATGGTGGCAGGAGCAGCCGGCGTTTGGGACAACTACAGTGTTAAAAAGCAGCTGCTTCATTCAAGGTAATCTTCAAGAGCTTTAGACACCAGCAGCTCATTTCGTGAAAAGGTGTCCATAGGCATAGCTTGCTGTCATGCCTAGTAGGTTTAACAGGTAAAGTGCAGTCGAGTTTAGTAGATAGCATTTAGCTTTTACGTAGAATGTCTGTCAAGGCCAGTGTTTCCCAACCTTTGGTTTTTGGACTTCAATTCCCAGAAGCCTAAGTCAATTCCCCAAAGCAGCGATCAGCCAATGGACTGACTTAGGCTTCTGGGAATTGAAGTTCCCCTGCAGGGGCCTGGGCCACACGTTGGAAAATGCTGGTCTAGAGCAGGGGTTCTCAGCCTAAGGCCCATGTGCTGCATCTGACCCATGGCACCATTTCATGTACCCCCCCCCCAAAAGGTTATTTGAGAAACTAAGCTGTTGGGACAACATGGCTGCCCCCATCGTGCAGGCAAGGCAAAATGGCCATCCGGCCCTCAAAGCTGACAGAGAGTTTCACCTGGCCCCTGCTTGAAAAGGTTTGGGAGTCCCTGGTCTAGAGCCAATGTCTGGATTTTCTGCAGGGTTGCTGAGATTTTGCTATACAATGCAAAGAGGGGGAAAACTATTTCTAGAAGCCATTGGTATTTATGTGAAGCCTGTCTTTAAGTTCCAGCAACATGTTGAGGACTGGGTGCATGCCTTCCTAAGCGGATTGTTCCATGGGATGCCTACCCAGTGCCAACCTTTTCCCCGTTTCTTTTCAGCACCGTCATTGCTAGCAACATTCTCT
Organism: Bradypodion pumilum; assembly: GCA_035047305.1. NCBI lineage: Eukaryota > Metazoa > Chordata > Lepidosauria > Squamata > Chamaeleonidae > Bradypodion > Bradypodion pumilum. The sequence goes on from JAWDJD010000017.1 coordinate 1,178,745, forward strand.
TGGTTGACGAAATCATGCGCGCCGGGATGTCCTCGCTCAAAGGCTGAGCTGGAAGGCGGTGTCTGTGGGGGAAGTCTTTCCAGGGCCCAGTTTTAAGGCCTCCTTTTGGCCCGGTTGAATTTTCCACCATGACACAAGAGAGCCGTTGCCTCTCTCCAACCATTATCAATTTGGCCGTTCCCAGACGGAAAAGGGTTTGCTTCTGTGGGGTCAAAATATTATTTATTCCTAAACATGCACTGAATGGATGACATCCGAAGTTAACTTCCTTTCTTGCCCAATAAACCGTTCTGTTCTCTGCTCGTGCTTTGTCCATTCGTGGGGCCTGGCAACCGTTTGGGCAGAGTTCTTCCACGGCCTACTCAGGATTTGTCCTCTGCATTGTTGGCTGGAGAAGAGGGTGCTAGATCAGGCCCTGGAGGTTGGTGGGTGGGTTAGTTTCTCGGTTGCAACTTCATCTAAAAGGTCTTCCTTGCTTGAAAGCAAGTTGTATCTGACTTTAGGGTTTAGTGCTCATCTCCGTTTACAGCCAAAGAGCCAGTCCTGGTAATGTGGCAGGCAGGACTAGACGTAGGAGCACACACAACACTGATCCACCCAGAGTAAGAAAATATTCTTAGATGGGCAGAGTACAAATATAATAAATAATAATTTTCCCGCCGGAGCAGAACCTATTTATCTACTTGTAATTTTGGCAGGTCAGCAGTTCAAGAACAAGTGCTGTGAGTGAGCTGCTGTTATTTGTCCCAGCTCCTGCCAACCTTAGCATTTCGAAAGCAAGAAATGGCAAGTACTGTAGATAAATTGGTACCGCTTTGCTGGGAATGTAACAGTGTTCTGTGTGCTCCAGCGTCTAGTCATGCCTGCCACAGGACCATGGAAACGTCTGTGGACAACGCTGGCTCTTTGGCTGTAAACAAGAGATGAGCGCCACACCCTAGAGTCAGATACGATTGGCTTTCAAGCAAGGGGCAACCTTGACCTAAAAGGTTTGGATGAGTTCCTTGACGTTCCTGTCCTGCCTCTAGGATTCCACACTGCGGCACAGACCTGCCAATACAGTGGGTCATTCCTGGGCCTGAAGAGATGCATGCCCTTTTATGTCAGTCACCAAAGCCATGGGGGGGGGGGGGGGTTCTGGGAACCGCATCTCCAGCACCGAGGGACAGGTCTCCTCCTGCTTGTCCCTGCTCTCCATCCATGCTGCCAACAGAAAGGCAACTGCGCACGCTTTAGCTCACAAAACATGCATGTACGCAAGGTCCTTTAAACAGCGGCACTGGCAGTCAATGTCCTACTCCAGCGGTGGCTCTTCTCCAGCAGTGCCGTGTTTTGCCTTCCCTGTTGGACATGGGCATTAGATCCTTTTCACACCCGAAGTACATGCACATTGCTGATGATTCTTTTGATCAAACTTTGGGCTGCCAAAATGAAGCCTCGGATTTTTTGTGGGCCAAAATTAAACCTTCATCTGTACATTGAGCCGGAACCTGTCCCCATTCACACAGTGTGTTGTCCACCATTAGCCCCCATTTGAGCCTGTTGGTTTTGCATTGAGGGACTCCGACCCTCAGCCTATTCAGGGTCCTCCAAGTGACTTTGGGGAGGTTGAGATCCTCAGCCATGAGATCCTCCTCCTCTAATGATGTTCCTTCCCCACTGCTCCTTCCTCCATCTTCTAGTTTGGTTTGGCTCTTGTGTACCCTCCAGAATGTTGATCAGAATCCACTCCTCCGCCCGGTGCAGAGCAAATCAAAGCTCTCTGCAGCTTAGTATCTGTGCCTGGAGTGTGCAATGAGGTGGCCAGCTGCCTCTCTCGACCCAGAGTAGTATGTTGAAAATGAAATGACGACGGCTCCCTCTCGTCTCTGCTTATTTTGGACCCGGCCGCGGCAGCTGGGGCTACAGTTCATCGTGATGGGTGGACAGAATGAAGGTTCTCTGGCCGAGGGCGGGGTCTCGGTGACTGGACAGGCCTGGCGTTCCTAGTTCAGCTGTCCAGTTGGTAAGGAGAAGAAATTGAGCAGAAGCGGGCAACCCCCTTGCCCCCCTCCAGTTTCCTTCTCAATCCCTCCTGGTTGACTATGAGGGCCAAGACTGATTGGAATTGGACAGTGTCTGAGGATCCACCTCCTGCCAGCCTAGCAGTTCAAAAGCAAGAAACTGAAAGTAGATCGATAGGGACCACTTCAGTGGGAAAGGTAGCAGCGTTCCTTGCTAGTCATGCCTGCCGCATGTCCACAGAAACATTAGCAGATGCAGAAAGCGCTGGCCCTTTCGCTATAAACAGATGAGCACTGAACCCTAGAGTCGGATAAGACTGGCTTTCAAGCAAGGGAGACCTTTACCTTAAAGAGGTACTGTGGTGGGTCAAGTGGTTAAAAGGAGCCTCCCCAGCAGGTGGCACAGTAAGAGAGCGTCCAAGTTTGCATGTGCAGATTTCCCTCCGGAAGAAATGCGGGTCCCCCGCCCTGCTCGTTGGCGTGTGCACATTGGGACAAAAAACCCCAATGGCATTTATAAACTGATGGGGTCTGAACTCTGCGACAAACCAGGAAAGGGACCTTGGTGTCCTGGTGGACGAGAGCTCAATGAAGGTGTCAACCCAGTGCGCTTCAGCAGTGAAAACTCAATGCTAAGGATCATTAGGAAGGGTATAGAAAATAAGTCAGCAATTGTCATTTTGCCTCTACAAATCTATGGTGAGGCCCCATCAGGACTACTGTGTACAGTTCTGGTCGCCATACCTCCAGAAGGATATTATGCAGAGGAGGGCAACCAGAATGATTAGGGGACTGGAACACCTTCCTTACCATCTGAGGCTGCAACGGTTGGGCCTCTTCACTCTTGAACGATGGACGGCGTCTAAGAGGTGACCTGATTGAAGTTTATAAAATCATGCACGGTGTGGACAAAGTAGAGAAGGAAAAACTGTTTTCCCTATCGCACAACACTAGAACTAGGGGACACTCGATGAAACTTTTGGGTACTAGTTCTCAAACAAATAAGAGAAAGTAGTTTTTCACCCAGAGGATCCCTGGTCTATGGAACTCCCTGCCAGAAGAAGTGGTGACAGCGGTCAGTCTCGACAGCTTCAAGAAAGGATTAGACAAGTTCATGGAGGACAAGGCTATCAATGGCTATAATTATAATGGATACCTAAGGACAACCTCCGGGTTGGAGAGATAGGCAGGATATCTCTCAATAAATGCCATTTCTAGGGAATCCTAGGCAGGCGAAGGCATCTGCTTGGGAAGAATAATGCCCTGAAGCCAATGGTGAGCCACTGTCTGTGTGAGACAAGGCTGGACTGGATCATGGGCTGCGGCGGCCTCTTCCAGCAAGGCTGCTCTTATGAGATTCCCCGCTTTATACCTGCGTGCCAACCCAGTCGCGCTTTCCCTGCGCCACGCTCTTTGCTGCGCGTGGCTTGAGGGTTTTCAGCATTACACGAGGCACGATCGGGAAGGCGCGGAAAAGGCGGGGCGGGGGCTGCCCACGTGCTTTTCCCTGCCTCGCCCCGGAAGCAATCGCCGTTTGTCCTGCTGCGGGCAGGGTTAGGGTGTGGGGAGCGAGGCAGCCAGAGCAGCCAGAGATCCCCGGCCGCCCGGCCGCCCGCCCGGATCCTGAACGGGGATGTTGTTCCCTGCGCTGGCTTTGCGCGGCGCGGTTTTCGCGCTGCTGCTTGCCCGGGGCGGTGAGATTTCGCTTTCCCTCCTCCTGGTGCCTGCCTTCCTTCCTTTAAACCCGGGACTACAAGTCCCATCGGCCCTTCCCACTGGCTGGGTCGGCGAGGGCTTCTGGGACTTGCATGGCTCTGCATTTCTTTAATTCTTTGCAGTACAGTTTTACAAAACCGTATTTTTCCGCCCTCCTTTTTTTTCTTTCTTTGCAATGGAGCTTCAATAACCCTTCGTTTCTCTTTGCCCTGCAGTTTTAAACCTGGGCCTACAAGTCCCATCGCCCCTGGCCATTGACTGGGCCGGAGGGGCATGCTGGGAGCTGTAGTCCAACCGCCCCGGAAGATTCCTCTCCCCCCCCCCCTCCTCAGAACGGCCGTTAAAACGGTTGAACGCGCAAAAGAAGTCCGGCTTGTTGCGCTGGATAGAGAAACCCCATCTTTATATCGTTATATACCATTGGTATTTTAATCACATTTTCATTGGGTGCCAAAGAGAAGGACCCTAAGTGCTGCAGACTTTATTTATGAGGAAGCTCACCCAAAATGGCTTGAATTCGAATTAATCAGGTTTATAGAGCGGATAAAGTTCAAAAGGCGGCTTTATGTCCCCCAAAGCTCAGTTTTCGAACAAAATGATTGCCCCTGTTCACCTTTCTGACACTTTAAACCCTTCTGCATTCATTTATTTATTAATTTATGTCCATATAGATTTTTTAAAGTACTGCATATTTGAAATGTTTGAAGTGGTAGCCGTGTTAGTCTGTGCAAGTTTATCAGAGAGTAAATAAAACAACAACAACAACAAAAGACTTAATTCCTGTACCAGTAATACCTCATACCAAGTCCGCTTCATACAACATCGAATTCATACAACATTGCCTAATTTCTTGAAAAAAGTTACCTCATACAAAGTTGCGCGACTTTGTATGAGGCATTGGGGTTTTTCCCCAGGTTGCATTGTGCCTGGGCAGTATAAAAGGCAGGACACATGCGTGCATTGCTCTTGTGGGTTTTGCATGAGGCGAAGAGTGTTTAGGAGAGGTTTTGAGCACGATTTTGGATTTTTTTGAATTTTTCACCAGAATTTTTAGAAGCATTCCTGGGATGTTTGCAGCATTCTTCAGGTTCTTGGACAATCAGGGTTGTTTGATATGTTTTTGTAATGTTTTTAGCCTTTAGTCATGATTTCTTAAAAGTTCTGTCAGTTTCCTTGGCTTTGCCCTGAAGTTACAGTGCAATGTATTTCTATGGAAACAATGTTGTATGAGGCATCGCAGCAGGGATTTGGACGTTGTATGAGGCATCGCGGCTAGGATTTTGCATGCCTCGTACAAAGTCCAAATCCGTATAAAGTCCAAACTTGTGGAACCAAGTTTGGACGTTGTATGAGGTATCACTGTATTTAAATGTGAAGTGGACTTAGTCCACAAAAGCTCATTCTTAAATGCAGGACTTAGTCTTCTTTAATAAGGCAAGAGTTCTCAACCTTTTAAAGCCAGGGGCCATTGGGTCACCCTCCCTCAGACAGCTTTGGTGGTTGGACGGCCATTTTGCCCTTCACCACATGGCACTTCCTGGTGTTGACGGTAGAGGCTTTTTTTTTGGGGGGGTGTACATGAAATGGTGCTGTGGGCCGCATTCAGGACGCAGGTTGAGAATCCCTGCTTTAAAGTACCACAACAGGTGGAGGTTTTTTGTTTTGCTGTTTTAATTTGTTTACAGTCTCTTGCATTTGATTTTGCTTCTTTCATGTCCAGACCAAACTTTGGAGTGCCAGGATGAAGCCACTTTCTTGGCTTTATCATTGGCCACAAATAAATCTTCCTCAGTACACGTTTTCAGTAGTAATCGGCAGACTGGCAGGTGATCTGGATTCTTTTTATATCTATCTATATCTATCTATCTCTATATCTATATCTATCTATCTATCTATCCATCTATACAAATTAAAAAATATTCAATTAAAATACATGCAAAAATATCACCTTATAATCTATTGGTATGCAAACTTGCGTATATAATATTGAGAAAATTAAAAAGGCAAAAACCCTCTTACTTATTATAATAAAATTCCATCTTACCCCCTACCCTTCCATTACCATTTTCAATTTTGCGGAATTTATTATTTCCATATTAATCCTTAACCCATGTTAACTATTGCATCCACGTTCTGTTAAGTCCCTATTAAATTATACCATGCAACCAATAACTAAATAATATTCAACAGCAATACTATAATCACCCAATGTATTTACATTATCTTGGAGTCTGCAGGATATCACATTTATTTTTACCGTTTCCAAAAACTTATTTGGTTAGGTACCCGACTGTTCCCTCTACCTCCCTTCAAAGAGTAATCCACAAACGGTTGCCAAATTTTCCAAAATCTTTTTTTTTTAATTTTACCCTTATATTTATTTATTTCCCATGTTAATTTATCATTCAATACAAGATCCCACATCTCTTTATACTATTCATCAATTTTTAAAATTACATCTGTTTTCCAGTTTCTTGCTATACGCTGTCTCCCAGTAGTCAACATTATAGATATTAATTCTTTTTTTATCCTCATTTAAATTCAAATTTTCCACATCCATTGTTATCAACACTGTACTTGTCTCCAGTTTAAATCCAAACCCCATAATATCACAAATCTGTTTCTCAATTTTTCTCCAGAAATAATTTACCACATTACATTTCCACCACGTATGTTCATACATTCCCACAGATTTTCTACACCTGCAGCACATTTTGCTTTTAACATTATCCATTTGATGTAATCTCACTGGAGTCAAGTACCATTTCCTCAGTATTTTGAAATTGTGTTCTTTTATTCTAACAGACATAGTTCTCATAATCCTTTTCTTCCATTTGCCTTTCCAGCAAGTGATCTGGATTCTGTATCTCCACATTCACACAGCGTGTTGTTGCATGCCAGCCGCCACACTTGAGCATGTTGGTCTTGCATTTACGGTTTTGCTTATACTGCGGAGAAGGACTCTGGTTTCACCATGTTGTAATTCCCTGGCGGTCTCTAACGCGCACGCACAGAAATAGAGGCAGTTGAGCACTAAAGTGTTATGCAGCCTCCTGCACACGAGTGCTAAAGCATCGTATAACATTATTTTTCCTCAGCTGGTGAGAGGGATAAAAATGCGGTGCTGGTGCCTGGTGGGAAAGTTCAGATCCAGACCAATTTATTTAACGGCAAAAATGAAAACGCTGCCATCAGAACAGTTGAGCCGTTCCTTATGGACAAGTTTCCAGTCACCAACAGAGACTTCCGGTAAGCGGCGCATTCCTTATCGCTTTGGATTTTCAACCATTAAAAGGAGTGTGCTTCGGCATACATTTGGAACAGTTAGGTTGTTATAACCATGGCTAGTGCAATAACAGGAACTGAGCAGTGCCTTCGTGGTTAAGATGCTGAACTTGACAAGTGGAAGATCAACAGTTTGAGACTCGAGTGCTGCAGAACGAAGTGAATGCCCGTCTCTGTCCTGGCTCCTGCCAACCTGGCAGTTTGAAAGGAAGTAGATAAATAGGTGCCACTTTGATGGGAAAGGTAACAGCATTCAGTGTGTTTAGTTGCGCCTGCCACATGGTCTCGGAAATGTCTTCAGACTCAGTGCTGGCTCTTTGGCTGTAAACGGAAATGAGCACCGAACCCTAGAGTCAGATACAACTGGCTTTCGAGCAAGCAAGACCTTTACCTAATGCATTAATGTCATTCTCTCAATGGTATTTTAGATTGTTTGGACCACTTTCTATTCCTATTTGTGATCTGTACAACAATCTTAGTAGGTAGGCCAAGATTGTTATCGCGGGGAGTGGTGGTTGAGAGTGAACTTCTATCTTAATTTTAAAAAACTGACCAAAAATACGCAGAGATTTCCACAAAATATCTGGAAGGGCCTACTTGACGCCTGCTGGATAATTTGCAATATAGCAGCAAAACCTCTTTCTTCTTCTACCTCCTGATCTATAATAACGAAAATGTGAATTTGACCAAGATAGTAAAAAATATCTGTCAAAGTCCATATAACTATCTTTACTTCCTCTTTTACTCCTTTGGGTGTTGAGAGAGATACACGTAGTAATATCCGAGTAAAATTTGAACTGGAGTCATCTTTATTTACCAGTTGGGTGACGTAATTCCCAATTGGTAACAAAGATGGGTTGGACGAGGCGAAGTTTGGAGAAGTTTGTGCTCTGTGCCAGTGGGCAACCTCTGGAGCTGCAGATGTTGACCTCTGCCCTCTTCTGACAGGGAATTTGTGAAGGTACAGAAGTACACAACAGAAGCCGAGAGGTTCGGTTGGAGTTTTGTCTTTGAGGATTTCGTGCCGGACGACCTTAAGAAGAAAGTGACACAGAAACTGGAGGTAAACTCCTCAACGGTTTAAGGCCAAGTGGCTAAGACACAGACTGGAAGGCGTCAGCTCAGCAGTTCGATAGATTGAGCTCCTGCCAATCTAGCAGTTCGAAAGCAAGACTTTGCAAGTAGATAAATAGGCACCGCTTAAGTGGGAAAGGTAACAGCGTTCTGTGCACTCCAGTGTCTAGGCATGCCTGCCACATGTCCACGGAAACGTCTGCAACCGCAGGCAGCGCTGGCTTTTTGGCTGTAAACAGATGAGCACTGAACCCTAGAGTTGGATGTGACTGGCTTTCGAGCAAGGGTGACCCTTGACTTGTTGAGATTTCTCTCCCACACAACAGCAGAATTCCAAGACTGAAGGATGGCTAGAAAGTAAGCAGGAAGCCTTACGCTTTCTCAGAGAGTAATTCAGGAAAAGAGGAAGATAGAATGTGAGATGAACGGACCCAGTAAAGGAAACCGCAGAGTTTTATTTGCAAGCAGGGCTGTTTAGCAACAAGAACTTTTGAAGGACATTAAGGCCCAGGGTTGCCATCAAGTTGGAAGCAACTGCATTGCACATAACAACGTTTTTGTGTTTGTATATAGGAAAAATATGAGGGTTAGAGGAAGCCCAGCCCGAAGAGGGACCAATGGTTTGGAATAAACGTCCAGCAGAGGTCTGGCTGGATCCATCCTTCCCTCCAGGTTTTCAAGAAGCAGTTGAAAACTACCTACTCTGTGGCCGTGGGATGGTGGGCGTTGCACCCGAATTAGGACTACAGTAAAACCCTGATTTACGAATGTCTCGAGTTACGAAATGTTATTTTCGTAAACCGGGGTCTTAATTTACGAAAATAACCCGACTTACGAAAGGGGTTTCTGTAGATTTTTACAGATCAAAATGGCGCTGCTGCCGTTTTGGTCTGTAAAAATCAAATTTCCACCTTTTTGTGCTCTTAAAATCCACCAGGATAAGCGGCAGGAAGGAATCAGCAGCAGCTGCTGCCAAAAGATAGGGAGAGCTCTCCGTTTAAATTCTTCTTTAACATTACTATCTTTTATTTTTCTATGCATCCCTATGGGGACGACACAAGTTACGGAAAAAACCGAGTTACGAATGAGGCCATGGAACTGATCCCCCCCCCCTTGTAACTCGGGGTTTTACTGTACTTCATTTTAAAACTTGGATGGGCCGGATCAGCCAGAACTTCTGCTACCGCTTCTGGCGAACTGGGGCGAACCTGCTGAATCCCACCACTGGCTGAAAACCACACTTTTTAAAGGAGATTTTTTATTACCTCTGGCCTGAGATTTTATGTAAAGTAGAAAATCTGTTATGTTAAGGTTTTGTAGATTTCAGATTTGTTTTTAGATAGTAAATGGCACAGCGGGGTGTAATATTGCTATGTTTTTAAGGGTTTTATAATTGTTTTATATGGGTTTTAACTTGTGTACACCGCCCAGAGTCCATTGGATAGGGCGGTATATAAATCTATTAAATTTAATAGATTTAACGCCCGGTTGTGGTTCAGAAACACCACCACCTTCGAGGAGTCTCTTTTCTGTGAATACCTGGAACTGCGTTTCAACAGCGCCATTTCCAAACATACGAGGCTCATTGGCTGCCTCTTTTTAGAGCGAGAGGCAGGCTAAGGCCGGTGAGACTTCATTGGGCTTGATTGCTTTGAACTCACTTCTGGCTTGGTTGGTTTTTCCCTTTTCAGTCTGCTCCGTGGTGGCTTCCCATCGAGAAGGCCTTCTGGAGGCAGGTGAGTTTGAAATTAAAATCATCTTGTTGGATCGCTTTGGAATCAATTGGATCCCCTACTACAGGAGTTCTCAACCTTTTAAAGCGGGGGGCCCAATGGGTCACATTCCCTTAGCGAGCTTCCGGGGCCGGATGGCCATTTTGCCCTTCCTCCACCCCATGGCACTTCCGGGTGTGGTGGAAGCAGTGAAGAGCCACATGAAATGGTGCAGTGGGCCACATCCGGCCCGTGGGCTGCAGCTTGAGAATCCCTGCCCTACTAAGATGCTGACTGGTGAAGCCCTTTGCTAGCCAGGCTGCTGAAAAATGTCTCAATCAATTTGTTGTCATTATTTTTATTCTTCTGTTCGACACGTCAAGTTTGGCTGACTGGAAATTTATGTATTTTGGACCCAGGACTCTAGATGTGGCCTAACTATTCCTAGAGGGGGACTAGGAGGAGCTCACGGGGTTTGGAGACTAGACTTCTGTTGATGCAGCCTAAAATTGTATTGGCCTTTTTTGCAACCGCATGACACTGTTGGCTCATATTTAGCTGGTGATCTGCAACCCCTCCAAGATCCTTCTCGCTTGTAGTATTACTCAGCCAAGTCTCCCCCATCTTTTAACTGTGCATCTGAGTTTTGTTCCCTGGGTGTAAAACTTTGCACGTTTCCCAGTGAAATTTCATTCTCTTGGTTTTCAGCCCAGGGTTCAAAGCCTCTCAAGATCCAAGCTCAAACACCCAAATGACTGCCTTTTTATGCTAAAAGATGGGATAATAACACTGCATCACACACACACACACACACACACACACACACACACACACACACACACACACACACACACACACACACACACACACAGTGTGTGTGTGTGTGTGTGTGTGTGTGTGTGTGTGTGTGTGTGTTATATATACACATGTATATACTGTATGTGTGTATATGTGTGGGGTATATTTGCCAAAAATGTAGCAAAAATTATCTGGCTTATTAACACATCTGCACCTTCTCATCTTTAGCTCAAAACAGACTCACTATGGCCTAGCTGGACTATCCAATAAGATGGTTTCGCACTCGAGACAAGCCCTTGGTCCATCTTACCTCATAGACCTGTTTCTGACATCAGGTCACTGACTTGCCCAGGCATGCCCGGCTGCTGCTGGAACATGCATGCCACTAGGGGGTGTGATTCAGCTGAGGCAGCAGGCCTAGTGGTAGCAGCAACTGTTATAATGTTCTCATGTAAAAATACATTACCTAATGACCGACCATTTGAACAGCTATAGCACACCTTAAAATCTGTACATGGTAGGCAAATTCTGAGTTCAGATTTGGAATCAGCACACTTGCTAATCATGTAAATCACGTGTTATTCCCAATAGCAAAATTGTTGTGCAGGGTAATAGACCCATTAATGTCTGGATCTGGCCAAAGAAATTCTGTTTGCCCAGCCCTCAGGTCCCGGATCTGGCATCAAAGACAAGCTAGAATACCCGGTGTTGCACGTCAGCTGGAACGACGCCCAAGCCTTTTGTGCATGGAAAAAGAAGAGATTGCCGACTGAAGAAGAGTGGGACCTTTCTGCCCGGGGTGGCTTAGCAAGTACGTAAACGCAAGGGCTCCATCCAGTTGTCGTAACGGTGTTGGGCCCGAAAGGAAAGAGCAAAACGTTTGTGTCTAAATTGCTCAAGTGGTGGTTGCACTTTGCTAAAAAGACAACCAAATTGCAGAGGGACAGGTCTTTCTTATGCCTAATGTCTCTGTATTTTCTAATCCAAAACACAAACCTGCATGATTTCAAGCATTCAAAGGGCACTTTGGCACGATGGCTCTTCTCCATTCAGTGTTTTTGAACTGGTAAAATCAATTTTAAATCTTTTCCCTTTCTTTTTTTCCCCCTTCCTGTTTTTGCTAGACAGGTTGTATCCTTGGGGAAACAAATTCCTGCCCAACCGCACCAATATTTGGCAGGTAAGACAACTGTAATCTCAGGTGCCAGAATGCTGTGTTGCATTTAGTGGAGAAACAGATCCCAAGCTAACAATATCTGTGATATTTTTAATAGGGTTTTTTATGGGGGTTTAGACTGTATTGTTGATTTTAACTCTGTAAGCCGCCCAGAGTCATTTTGAGTTGGGTGGGGGGGCTATATAAATTGGAGAAATAAATAAATAAACGGTCAAAATCTGGGAATTTGAGTAGCTGGGACCAATTTTTGTATCCTTTCAGCTTAGCTGAATTATAAATGATTTTTTCCAAGAACAGGGTACAGTATTGCCATGAGATAGCCAGTATATAGCTACAACCAGTGCAATTGTAATATCTGGTATTACAATTTTCTTTTTCATGCTGAATGTGCAGTCAAGAACTATTAGCCACTGCCATCATGTAGTTCCCGGGTCTCGAACTGCTGACTTGCTGGCCTTCCAGCTAACAAGGTGAGCGTCTTAACCACTGAGCCACTGCAGCCCCTAAAACCCTAAATGCCAGACCACCATGCTCAAGTGGGGGCAGCTGGCAGACAACAACACACTGTGAATGTGGAGATACCGAATCTGGCTCATTTACAACCACGGAGCCACTCTGTTTATAGAGCCAGCGCTTGCAGATGTTTCCATGGTCATGTAGCAGCCATGACTAGACACTGAAGTGCAGGAATTCTGTTTACCTTTCCTACCAAAGTAATCCCTATTTATCTACTTGCAATTTCTTGCTTTCGAACTGCTAGGGTTGGCAGGAGCTGGGACAGACGATGGGAGCTCACCCTGTGACTGGCTTTCAAAAATATTGCCTGTCCGTTTGGTTGGATCAGAGCTTGGGAAAAATTTTGTTTTCTGGCCAGCAGTATCCATAACCTGTGCCAAAGTTGTAGTCCAAAAAACAAACCATTTTTCATCTCTGCTCTAAATGAGGTGCCTTCCTTCTTTCCTTTTACATTGGCAGGGTGACTTCCCCAGGGTTGACACCGCTGAAGACGGCTACCACGGAGTCTCGCCAGTAGCAGCGTTCCCTCCTCAGAACAGTTATGGTAAGGGGATTTTCCTGGTCTTTTGGACCCATGTGTCAGGACAAAACTGGGCAATGGGGGCTTCTCTCCTTAGAAATCAAATCAGGTTTTCAGCCATGTTGATGCCTGCCAATATTATGCAAAAATTATTTATTTATTTATTTTTCTGATTTATTTTGCCTCCCGACTCCAAAGACTGGGCAGCTCACAGAAAATAAATCCAATCACATTTTAATGTCTTATTTAATTCTATTTTATTTTATATGCGGAAAGCCTCAGTCTCAGAATCTTGCTTCACCTTCTAGCCTTGATATTCTCATCAAGGAATAGTATGGGCAGCTCGAGACCCGGGTACTGCATGACAGATTGAGTGCCTGCCTCTGTCCCTTCTCCTGCCAACCTAGCAGTTTGAAAGCAAGAAATTGCAAGTAGATAAACAAGTACTGCTTCGGCAGGAAAGGTAACTGCTTCTTGTCTTAGAAATCAAATCAGGTTTTCAACCACGTTGCTGCCTGCCAGGATTATACAGAATATCTTAATTAAGAACATATTATATTATTTAGATTTGTATAGCCGCCCAATCACCAAAGCGACTCTGGGTGGCTCACAGACCAATTATTTGTGGAAGGGCTCATTCTCTGAGTCTCAGAAACTTGCTTCCCCTTTCAGCCTTTTAACAGTCTCATCAAGGGATAGTGAAAGGGACTGTTTAGATTTCTTGGGGCTACAAATCCTTATAATTCTGCATTTTGAGAGCCAAGGTAATCCTAGTGTGTCTTGCCTGGGAGAAGGGACCTCAACTGGAAAGGTCTGAGCCTGAGCTAGGCCTAGCTTTGCTCAAGCTTCCTGTACCTGCCCCAGTACAAGCTGGGAATTTTTTGCAATATGGCTCACCTGGAGGAGAAGGGCCTGAACTGGAAGGCTGAGTTAGGCCTAGCTTTGCCCAAGCTTCCTATTCCTGCCCTAGAACAAAGGCAAACAAACTCTTTAATTTCTTGCCACCTCCCAGGGCTCTACGACTTGCTAGGAAACACATGGGAATGGACGGCTTCGGCGTATCACTCAAACGGGCCCGGTGGGTCCAGTCAACCCGCTCAGGAGATGCACGTCCTGCGAGGTGCGTCTTGGATCGACACGGCGGACGGCTCAGCCAACCACAAAGCTCATGTTGCAGCAAGGTATGGCTTTCTGAGTCGCTGGTAGTGATTCTTATCTCCTTTAAGCTTAGCTTAAATGAGCCTTCCGAAGAACCAAGGTCCTGCCCTGAGATATCCAGTTGTAATACCTGGTCTTTGAGCATGATAAATATGCAGCCAAGAACCATTAGCCAGACAAAAAACCTGCTCCTCATTGCTTGGTATGGACCGATCCAACTGCCTGCGCTTTAGACTCCTCTTGAAGAAAGTTACTCTGCCAACTGCCATGATAAGTTCCTGGACTTCTGGATTTGCCACTACACTGTGGGTTGTATCTCTGTGTAACTGTTGTCACTTTGGTGCTGTTGAAGATCTTCTATTGTAAATGGTTACACGGTCTATTTTCCATTTCTTATGTGGCCAGAAGAGGGTCACTAAACCAGCTTCCCTCCTTCAATTCATGGCTTGTCATTCATTACCTGTAAACCTGGAATCTCAGTTTAAAATAAGCTGTCAACAATTGTTGAACAAGCCAGTTTCAGGATGTCATTTGGAAAGCAGGTTTTTTGGTACGGCTAATGTTTCTTGACTGCATATTTATCACGCTCAAATATCAAGAATTACAATAGCACTGGTTGCAGCTATGTACATACTGGATATCTCATGGCAGGAGGACCTTGTTCTTGGGAAGAGTTGTTTAAGATAAGCTCAAAGGAGACAATATTTATTTATTTATTTTACTTATTGTATTTTAATACCCCCCATTTGGAGAAATTCTCACTCAGGGCAGCGTATGTACAAATATCAAAATAACATAAAACACAACAAATTAAAAATACCAACCAAATACAGTCAAACCTCTACGTACGAATTTAATTCGTTCCTCGGGGTTGGTTGTATCTCAAAAAATTCTTATCTTGAATTCCCCATAGGAATGCATTGAATGCAATTTCCCATGGGGATGCATTAAATTTTATATTTCAAAAAAATCCTATTAAAAATTTGTATCTTGAACTGTTCCCCTCCTGAGATTTCCAGATGTATCGAGTTTTTCTTACGTTGAGCCATTCTTATTTCGAGGTTTGACTGTACAGTGGAACATCGGTTAACAAACGACTCGGTTAACATAAAAATTGCACAACAAAAGGAAATCCATGGAAAATAATTTTTCGGTTTACGGATTTGCGCCCCCCCTCCCCCCCCCCACACAGAACGGATTAATTGGTTTTTAATGGGAAACCATGTTTCAGTTGAAGTATTTTGGTGTTCAATCACATTCCTATAGGAAACCACATTTCGGTTAAAGTATTTTGACTTTCAATACATTCCTATGGGAAATTGCATTCAGTGCATTCCTATGGGAAATGTGGTTAAAGTAATTTTCACTGTAAGAAACATCCTGGAGAACGCATTAATTATTTTAACCGAGGTTCCACTGTAAATGCATACCAAGAATTGGGCTTGGTATTTCCGCATTTTAGATGTGTGGTCAAGAACCATTAGCCATACAAAAGACCTGTATTCACCTCTCATCCTTTTGAGTCCATAATATTTAGTCCAGTGTGAAGCTCAGCATATTTTTTGTTTCTTCATTCCTTAGAATGGGAAACACTCCAGATTCAGCGTCTGACAATTTGAGCTTCCGTTGTGCTGCTGACCTTCCCCAGGGGAAACCGAGTCCAGAAAGCAAAGTCAAAAAAGCCGAGCTCTGAACGTGCCCAAGGGAGGCCGGTCCTCACATCCATCTTGGATAAAAATAAAAGATCAAAAGAGAGAAACTTCGCGATGAGAACTGAAGCCAAAGAAATTTTCATAGTAACATGAAAAGCTCCACAGATAGTAAGTTGCACACAGAGAAGGGTGCCTGTTACCTGCAAATGCCCAATCCCTAGGAAAACATTTAGAGCAGAGTTTCCCAACCTAAGGCCTGCGGGCCAGATCTGGTCCATGGTGCTATTTCATGTGCGCCTCCCCCCAAGGGCATTCGGGAAACAAAATGGCCACCCCTCTGAAGCTCTTGGGACAAAATGGCCACTCCCAACATGCAGGCAGGGCAAAATGGCTGTCTGGCCCTCAAAGCTGACTGAGAGTGCATGACCCGGCCGCTGACTATGAAAGGTTGGGAATCCCTGTGCTAGAAGGTCAGAATAATGCTGGGTTAATAATTTTAGAAGCAAGATGTCATGTTTAAATTTTAAAAAAGCAAAACACAGCCCACCCTGTCAAGCACAGGCCATTTTCCCATAAATAAAGCGCATTTATTGAAGCGTCAACAGAGGATAATTTTAGAAAATGGGTACTTTCAAATTCCCAGCAGCGGTCAGTAGTAAGAAGTAGTCCAAACCTTGGCAATATTTCATTCAAGCGTAGGCCATCCTCCTGTAATAAATATATCAGTGCTGTTGTTGCCAACTAAAATGCCTGCCTCTTCTAATGCTGGCGTGCCGGATGTGTGGTTATTGCATGGTTATTAAGATCAGAGCTTTGGCATTTTATTAGTTTTGGACTACAATTCCCATCTCTTGAGGAAACGGTGGGGGCAGAATAGATGCGTTCTGAGCTCTAAATAAGGGCTGTTTGTGTCTTGAATCCAAACTGCAGGAGGTTAACAAGGCACAGAAGGCAGAGTGGGGGAAAGGTTTGACCCTTGTTAGGCTGAGAAAGGATGATGGGAACTGGAATATCTAGGAGACCCAAATGGCCCAGCTTTGCATTATGGGGGGCAGAGTTGGCGAAGGAAGGCTTTGGATTCAAATTCCAGCTTCTGCAAAGCTAACTTCCTGAACTGTGTGAGAAATAAAGGGAGCAGAAAATGGTTTTCTGTGTCCCTGAATTCCTTGAAAAAGGTGATGATGATTATTGTTATTATTATTATTGTTGTTGTTATTGTTTGACTTAGCTCTTGAAATCTGGTGTCCCAGGAGAGGGTTCACCTTTCCTCTATAGACTGCGGTGGCTTAGTTAAGACGCTAAACTTGACCGGAGGGTTGGCATGTTAACAGTTCGAGACATGAGTGCTGCATAATGGAGTGAGTTCCCGTCGTCAGTCCCAGCTCCTGCCAACCTAGCCATTCAAAAGCAAGAATTTGCAAGCAGATAAATAGGCACTCCTTTGGCTGGAAAGGTAACAGCGTTCTGTGTGCTCTGGCGTCTAGTCATGCCTGCCACAGGACCATGGAAAGGTCTGCAGACGCAGGACAGTGCTCACGGCTCTTGAGCTATAAACAGATGAGTACCAAGAAAGGACTTGGTGACTGTTTGTCTGTCATCTCAGCAGGAATTGCTCTTAACATGCTCAGAGGCTTGTCCCCGCCGTGGGTCAGAACAGCAGCTCTTCGCCAGCCAAGCTGAGCAGGAAGGCTTTGGGGGTGTTCTCGAAGAGCGCGGCCCGGTTCTGGGCTTCCCCCTTCTTGACCCAGTGGCCATAGATCCGGAAGGCGCAGGCGTCGATGAGTTTGCGGATGGGCTTCAGGCCGTAGGGGTCGCACTGCATCACCTCCCAGGTGATGGGCTTGACGTTGCGGTAGCGCAGGTAGATCCGGACGGAGGCCAGGACCGTCAGGCCGATGACCTGCAGGGTGGGCGGAAGAGACCGTCATGTTACAAAATCCTTTTTAAAAATAGCATTGCTTAACTATAGATTTTGGGTCTCTTTGATTGTCTGTCACAGACCAATATCATTTTTATATTTGCATTTCCTAAGGATCTTTAGTCAAGTGAGGGAGGGAGGTTGACAAGGAGAAAAGGCATTGTTGATCCATTGTCTTAGCCAGGGGTTCCCAACCTACGGCCTGTGGGCCGGATCTGGCCTGCAGTACCATTTCATGAAGCCACCACTTTGAAGCTATTGAGACAAAATGGCCACCCCTCGTGCAGGCAGGGCAAATTGGCTGTCTGACCTTTGAAGCTGACTGAGAGAGCGTGACCTGGCCCCCGGCTTCAAAAAGTTGGGTCTTAACCTTACCAACAGGTAAGTTTAAAAGAAAAAACAACAACCACCCTACTCTCTGGTTCCCACTAGTGGCTAATTCCGATATTGCACTTTGGAACAATGTATAAAAATACAATGGCCAAACCCAAAGAAAACTTCCTCTGCCACTTGGGATGGGCAAGAAAATGGCAGAAAACCTGAGAAATCCCAGTGTAAATGCCTCCATTTAATTATACCTTTGCACCCAACAAGCCTAGGGTGTTACCCGTCGCACCCAGAAAGTAACTGTGAATAGTAATTACACTTTATACAAAAGTAGTTAGGTGCAAGTAACTCATCTGCTTATAACTAATTATTTCCCAGCTCTTAAGGATTGCTGATGGAGAGCCACCATTTAGCAGCGCCAGTCATAGGAGAAGAAAAAGCGAGAAAAAAGAGAGATGGTTGCTCGAAAGCCAGTCGTATCCGACTCTAGGGTTTGATGCTCATCTCCGTTTCTAGCCAAAGAACCAGCACTGTCTGCGTTTTCAGATGTTTCCATGGTCGTGTGGCCAGCATGGCTAGACACTAAAGTGCATGGAACACCAAAGTGGTACCTATTTATCTACTTGCAAATTTCTTGCTTTCGAACAGTTAGTTTGGCAGGAGCTGGGAGAGACGGCAGGAGCTCGCTCCGTCATCCAGCACTCGGGTCTCGACCTACCGACCCTCCAGTCGTCAAGTTCAGCGTCTGAACTGCTAAGCCACTGCAGCCCTATAGAGAGAAGGTGGGTACCCTGAATTTCCGGAAGGGGCTGAAATGCCTGACTTCCTCCACCACGTATTGCTGGAAGAAGGGGTGGGCCAGAGCATCCTCCGCGGTGTAGCGACTGCTAGGCTTCACCACCAAGAGGTGGCCGATCTGTGGGCAGACGAAACAAGTGCCGTTAGGTTACAGAGGCAGAAGGGCGGCGGGGGGGGGGGCTTTTGCTAGCCCATTTGTCCATCATCCCAGTTTCCTGCAGCGATTTTGACGATTATTTCTGGAGTTGGAGTCCTGAAATCTCTAGCTTGGATTGTTCAAGGTAAGCGTGCGAGTCCAGCTTTACAGGGACAGTAAATCTAGTCCTGGGCTTTTCATCTGACCCTTGCAAAAGAGCTGTCTAAAACGCTGAGCCTGTTTTGGGTAATAAGGCTCAGCGCTAGAGCGAACGCATTAAAGGTTTGGATGGAAACCCTCCAGCGGATTCACCGCCCCAGCAAACACCCAGCGGTCATCCTGATCCCCAGTGCAGATTTCACAAATGTGCCATTGAGGTTTCTTTCCTTTGAAGCGGAATGCCGCTTCCCCCGGGCCCCCTGAACCATTTCTGGCCCCCTTCCCTTTCTGCACCGCATCGGCCCAAGGTTTTGCATCTCTTGGGAGTGGTCTCCCAGGGGTGACCCCAACTCAAGCCCCCTCACCCAGTCACCCACCAGGTCCTTGACGGTGTCTGAATAATCGTCCCACTCCGGTGACCCAAACTTGTAATCGCCGGCCATGATCATCCTCAACATCAGCATCTGCTTCCGATGCCAGAAGGGAGGGGAGCCTGCCAGGAGGGTGTACATGATCACGCCCATGCTCCACCTGTGACAAAGAGACCCACCATTGAAGTTGCACATGCCTGAATTACCATCTTTTCTTCCTTATGTTTGTTTCTCCCTTCTTCCCCTTTCTATCTTTCATCCTTTCTTCTCCTTTCCTCCCTCTTTTTCTTTCCTTCCTCATCTTTCCCTCATCCCCTCTGTTCCATGTGCTATGTCATCTAGTCATGCCTGCCATATGACCACAGAAACAGCTGCAGAGGCAGACAGTGCTGGCTCTTTGACTGAAAATGGAGATGAGCACTGAACCCTAGAGTCGGATACGACTGGCTTTTGAGCAAGGGAGACATTGACCATTACTCTTAAGAGTTTAGCTTGGCATACCTGATACAAATGGATGCCATGAGGCCTCACTCTTACGTCTGATGAAGTGGACTTGGTCCACGAAAGCTCACAGTTAAATACAGGAGTTAGTCTTTCAGGTGCCACAACATTTTTTGTCTTTTTTTGCTGTTCTGTTTTATTTACTCTCAGATATGCTTGCGTAGACCAGGAGTTCTCAACCTTTTTAAGCCGGGTGGGGGGGCCAGATCGCGCTCCCTCAGACAGCTTTGGGGGCCAGGTGGCCATTTTGCCCTCGCATGGCTTTTTCTGGTGTGGTCGAAGCAGTGGGGGGGTGGGGGGGGTGGTACATGAAATGGCGCTGTTGGCCACAGGTTGAGAATCCCTGGCATGGACTAACATGGCTACCTCTTCAAACATTTCATCCATTTCCCCAGTGTATTTTAAGGCTGTGAGGGGAAGCGGGTCTTATACGGAGGTAAGTGTGGTTGCTTTGCTTTGCAATTCCGTTTACACTGGTGTAAATCCACAGCAGGAATCTGCGTAGTCTGCCGTTCACTATGGATAAGTTGGCAATTTGTTTTGAAGTGACTCGCTTTCTTACGCAGACAATTTATCTGTTTTCTTGTGCAGATAATTAAATCAGATGGTTTGAAACACTCTTGAGTGGAGGAATTCAGATTCAGAAAGTCAGAAGTGAACATGCAGCCAGAAAGTTATGGTAAGAGGAAGAAGGGATCAGAAATCCAACTCTCTTTTTAAAGTCTAAGTTCTTCCGAACTCAGTGGTCATGTGGCAGGCATGCCTATAGTTTTGCCTCCAAGGAGGGGCGCCGGCTGTCATGTGGCTCAACTTACATGTCAACCTCCTTCCCGTAACCCGGGTGGTCCGGATCCATGGAGCATTCCAGTAATTCTGGAGCCAGGTAGCCAGGAGTCCCGCAGATCTCTACAATTGCATAAAAACAGCAAGGAAGCTGCATCTGCAAGACTTTTGAGACATGCCCTCGAAAATTGGAATGACTTCTAAATTGCAGTAGCCAATCAGGGAATCCCCAAAAGCTCAGTGGGGCATAAAGTCCTAAGTTAGATCCCCAGCATTTCAAGGGAAGGGTAGGGACTAGAGTATGGCAAGCTTTTCTACTACAGTGCCCAAAATCCCCATCGATGCTGGATTGGAGATTTTGAGCATGACCGTCTGAAATAACTTCTCTGGGTGCAGAAAGGGTGGTTATGCCAGAGAGACGTTGCCGGCCAGCGCTGGCAGTACTGACCTCAATAACAACACCAGTCTGGTTTCAGACAATGCATCATAAATGGAGCAGCGGTGGTGGTTGGGGCGAATCTGCTCTGAAGTTTAGTCCGACTCGACAGGAGTTCTCCAGTATTTTGAGTCTGGGCGCCGTATATCGTATTGCCCCCAAAATAAGACCCAACCGAAAAATAGGCCCTAGCATGATTTTTCAGGATGCTTGTACTTAAGCCCTATCCCAAAAATAAGCCACAGTTAAGACCACCAGCTGGACGGACACGTTTAGTTACGTCCGTTATAACACACGAGGGATTTATTGAATTATAGAATATTAACATATAATTAAATATAAATAAATATGAATGATGACGATTAAGATGAATGATAATATAAGTTATAGTTAGGTATTTGTAAATAAGCGGGTGACTTTGGAAAAAAAGTAAACGTCTATGTAGGTGGCTCAAGTGGCTAAGGCGCTGAATAGGAGGCGGAAGGTCAGCGGTTTGATTCCCGAGTACTGCAGGACGGAGTGAGCTCCCGTCGTCTGTCCCAGCTCCTGCCAACCTAGCAGTTTGAAAGCAAGAAATTGCAAATAGATAAATAGGGACGACTTCGGTGGGAAGGTACACAGCATTCCGTGTGCTCTGGTGTCTAGTCATGCCTGCCACATGTCCACAGAAACGTCCTCAGAAGCAGATAGCGCTGGCTCTTCGGCTTTGAAACAGAGATGAGCACTGAACCCTAGAGTTGGATACAACTGGTTTTCGAGCAAGGGAAACCTTTACCATTAAACAGATGCACTCGAGACTTAATGTCGAATAACCCATCAGAGTACAGACACAATGCACAAATCATGTGCTCACTTGATAACGAACGGACATGGTTGTGTTTAATGTAAATCTTCATAATTCAATACCTCGTGTGTTGTAACGAACAAAAAAGAATAATACATCCCCTGAAAATAAGCCCTAGTGTGTCTTTTGGAGCGAAAATTGACCCGGTCTTATTTTGGGGGGAGATACGGTAATACCTTGGAGAACTCCCCTGATGTTCGGAGGAAAACCTGGAGCAAATTTTACTGGCCCTGTGAAAACCGAGTCACCAGTCTCTGTTGAGTGACCAGACACGTCCCCACTTTTGGAGGGTAGCTGAACCCCTTCTGTGGGTCCCGGTTTAGGGGAGAGAGAACACCCCCCCCTTTAAGGGCCCACCTTTGAGTTTCTCCTCCCCCTTCAGTTGACAGGAGAAGCCAAAGTCAGTCAGTTTGATGGCCATGTTGTCGTCCAGAAGGATGTTCTCCGGCTTCAGGTCCCGGTGGACGATGTTCATGCCATGGAGGTATTTTATGACTTCCAGAAGGGCGCACATGATCTTTCTGCAGAGAAGAACGACACAGATTCGTGCCCCAGAGAAAGCCACACGGGAAAGGAGAAGAGACATTTCTACTCGTCTCCTCTTCCTGCCAGAAGAGATGGAAACCTCACCCCCCGCAGGTTGTTCCGCTCCTAAAAGTGGGCCACACTAAAACCTGAACAGCAGAAGTTGGAGATCTTGCGAGGTAGGCCGGCGTCATCGCCAGTTTGTTTTGCATCTTTAAGAGGTTGAAAGAGAAGTATCTTATCACACACACACACCAAAAGAAAAGGAAAGCCTTACCTGGTTTCCTTCTCGCTTAAGGTCACTTTCTCGGTCAGGTAGTCAAAAAGCTCCCCTCTTCTCATTCTGCGTTTAGGGAAGTGCAGAGCAACGTGGTTAAAAAATAAGCCAAAAGAAGAAGGGATACACAGAATGCGCCTCCTCGAAGTTTGTGGCGTTTCTGGCCCACAACCGGGCGGTCCCTAGTCATGGCAACCCCGTGTTGCCGGCTAATCTTTTTCATGCTAGGTCAGGCGAAAGGACCTGCAGAATGAACTCCCCCAAAAGGCGGCTTCGTTTTGGCAGCTTCACGTCTGGCCTAGACACGGAAGAAGAATAGCTGAAAGACTAGGAAAGGTGTGGGTCAAAGATGGCTTTCACTGATGCCACAACTCAACTTTCCCCCTTAACACTTAACATTGCTTCGCATTTTGCAGTTCTGTTTCGGTTTTCATGGCTCTAGTCCTCACGGTTCAAGTCCTCAGCCTTGAAAAACGAATCAGGCTCCCCAAATTTATAGTGTAAAAGAAACCCTTCATCTCTAGCTATAATTCAAAAGCATAACTTGATTGGCATCTGAAATTATAATGTAATAATGATCTTAAAACTGAGAAGCTAGAAGGGATCCTATAGATCAGGGGCCCCCAACCTTTGATTTTTGGACTCCCAATTCCCAGAAGCCTAAGTCCAGTATATTGGCTGATCAGTGCTTCGGGGAATTGACTTAGGCATCTGGGAACTGAAGTCCCCAAAACCAAAGGTTGGAGACCACTGTAGTATAGATCCATGGTGGCGAACCGTGGCACTCCAGGTGTTCTTGGACTTCAATTCCCAGAAGCCCAAGCCTCTGTGAGTCCACACAAATGGGTTTACTGCACGTGCCAAGGTTTCCAACCATTTCAAGCCGGGGGCCGGGTCACACTCTCTCAGTCAGCTTCGAGGGCTGGACAGCCACTTTTCTCTGCCTGCACGTTGGGGGTGGCCATTTTATCCCAACAGCTTCAAAGGGGTGGCCATTTTGTTTCTGGAATGCCCTTGGAGGGGTTGGGGGCCACATAAAATGGTGCCGTAGGCCAGATCTGGGCCACGGG